>JAAKBH010000010.1:822500-2022500 GCA_019776075.1 Amaranthus palmeri
TTTGGTAGATACAATAAATTTATGGTTTGAAAACGTTACACACATGACCGATTCTACACATAACCAAATTTTTTTTTTTTTTTTTTGAAGAACATAACCAAAATATTAATTTCCCAATAGTTGTTGGGCCTTATTAATTTTCATATACATCATGTGATTCACTGATTGTGATTTGTGACCAATAATTTATGTGCCATCATTCTATTTTCTAGAGTAAATTCAGGGTCACCCTTCTTTTTTGGTCACTTTCATTTTGTAAATAAAAGCTACATTACAACGACATTCACATGATTAAATAGTTTAGACCGTTTTAGAACTACTGCCTCCGTCCGGATGAATTAGTAGCATATAGAAAATGAGTGAGAATTAAGAAAATGATAATAAATGAAAAGAGAGAATGAATTGTGTGGATGAAATTAAAAAAGAATTAAAATGTATGGATGAGATTAAAAGAAAAGAAAGTGGTGGGCCATAGTCCAAAATAGAAATGCTACAATTTATGTGGGACGGACGAAAATAGAAAATGCTGCAAATTATAAGGGACGGAGAGAGTATTAATTATACTGTTCTTTTGAGATTGGTATTGATAGAAACATATAATATTTCTCCTACAAATGTTATTATCTGTAGCAATTTATCAAACATTACAGTAATTATTAATTTGACCATCCATTTATTTATTTATGTCAAAATAAACTAATTTGTTAATTGTTGCAGGTGACCGCGTTTAAATGTGGCGGGTTTGCAATGGGTTTTTTGACCAACCATGCAATATTTGATGGATGTAGCTTTAAGTACTTTTTACATAATCTAGCTGCGTTAGCATGTGACAAACCCTTGCAAATTGTCCCATGCAATGAACGTACGTTACTTATGGCTCGAGATCCGCCACGTGTCACGTTTCCTCACCCCGAATTGCTTAAGCTTAAGATCCCAATAGGACAAGAAGGTGAAAGTGAACAAAATTGTAATGTCTTTGATGACATTCCTCATGAGTTAGATTTTAAAATCTTTAATCTTTCGGGAAAAGATATTTCTAACCTTAAGGAAAAAGCCAAGATGGGACCCACAAACGGAAAAGGAAAAGTAACAGGATTTAATGTCGTGTCAGCTTTAGTTTGGAGATGTAAGGCATTGTCGTTCGAAGAAGAAGTGACAAATCTGACAGAAAGGTCATCGACCATGCTATTTGCTGTCGATATTAGGTCTAAGTTAAACCCGCCTTTACCACCATCATTCACCGGAAATGCGATATTAACGGCCTATGCAACGGCTAATTGTAAGAAACTCGAGGAGGCTCCGCTCTCGGAGCTCGTAGACTTGGTGACGGAAGGATCAACGAGAATGAACGACGAGTACGCACGATCCGCCATCGATTGGGGTGAATTGTACAAAGGTTTTCCACATGGGGAATTCTTGATGTCTTCATGGTGGAGATTAGGGTTTGATCAGGCGGAGTATCCATGGGGAAAACCTAAATATTGTTGCCCATTGGTGCACCATAGGAAGGATATCATATTGTTGTTTCCTGATATTGATAAATCAAATGATGGGGTGAATGTTTTGGTTGCTCTTCCACATAAGGAGATGGCCAAATTCCAAGGTCTATTCAACAAGTATTTATATTCTAGTCTTTAATTGAGAGACCGTTTTTTAGTATGACGGTTTTATATCAGCATATTTGTATTAATTGGAGCATTTAACTTAAGTATGAGGTGTGTTTTAGGACGAGATTATCTTATGATAATATTATATGATATGAACTATGTACCAGTATTGATTTGTGTTGGGTTTGTACCAAAGGATTAATATTAGGGTTTCCACATAAGGGTATGTATGAGAAACTAGCTAAATTGAAGGTTATTAACTTATTATGGTTAGGATATTGCTACAAAAATTGAGTTGGACTTGATTGTTGTACTAATGTCAATATGATATTAATATGTTATTTGAGTGTATTAATCATGTGTTTTTTATGTATAAAATAGGAATAGCGAAAATGAATAATTGAGGCGTGCATAATTAAAAAATTTTTTATATCAAGTAAAACAAAATTACAACAATTACATTTATAGAACAAGTCTTTAATTTGAAATGATATAATGTATTCTAAAAATAACTAAGTAATACTTACTTCAACTGAAACACAAATCAGAACTGATTCTCATGATAAGCATAATAATACCTTAATCCTATCCGATCCTACCTAATAACATCCAATCCTCCATATTGTTACAATGTAAAGTATTTCATCTTTACATGGAAACATTTACCAAAATGATATTTTATCAACTACTACATCCCACTAAATTTACCTGATTTTTATTTTAGTCTATTCTAATAAATTTACAGGGCCGGCTAAGCACCTGTGCAAACAGTGCTTATGAACAGGGCCCCATAGATTTGAGGGCCTCAAATTTTTTTCATCTCGTATGTATAATTGTGAGAGAATTTCATGACGGAATTCAGTGCAAGAAGATAAAGACTAATAAAATGAAATACAAGAAAACATCCTAGTATGCTAGATGGTAGCCATTGAAGTAAGCTTTAAAGTTTTAAATTTTTTTAATAGGAAGGTGTGGTAGTCGGTAGAAGGATACTTTGATTTGGGCTTTCACAAATTCTTGTGACAGACGGTCTCTTTGAGAGACCATCTCTAATTGGGTTGGCCCAATAAAAAAAATGTAGAATAAATGTAGGCATTAAGTTTCTCTGAAAGACGGTCTCTCAGTTGAATCAATTAAGATTATAATTTATTGGGCTTTTGCTAAGACTTGAATCAATTTAAAATTTTATTTAAATACATGAATTTGAAATATTATACCCATATTTAGTTGTATTTAGTTCTAATACCTGTATTTATTTAATTGTATTTAATTTGTATATGTACACTCACTTCTTGTGTGGGATTATATATCCTTCTAATTAGTTTTTAATGTTTTTGAAAAATATTATCTCTGTTTTTTTCCCTTTGACTAATTGATAAAAGAATTATTAACAAATTTTGATTAATATATATATTTATATAATATTTAAATTTATGTTTTAATAAATCTTGAGCTAATTATAGTCAAAGTTCACTTGTTTGGCCATGAAAGTCAAAATTATAAGTACTAAAAAAAGACGTTATACAAAATAAAATAATTCAAATAGTAATTTTTTTAATAAGGGTCCTATTCAAGAATTAGAACAGGGCCCCCTAAATGCTTGAGACGGCCCTGTAAATTTATCTAATTTTTATTTTACTCTCTGCATTCTCACTCTTTTTTTTCCAAATATTTTACTATTTTAATTCAATATATCTATAAATTTCTATATTTTTGTTTTAAAAGTCAATAGAGCTAAATAGCCCGTATAATCACTAGTATTACTTTCTCAACAATGACAACTCAAAAGAGACTTTCAACTAGCCATTGTTGCATTAGATTTGATACAATAAATGTTGTGAATTTATGGGTCCTTACTTAATGGTCCTTTAAAATCTACTTGTACTTCAAATAAGGGAAAGAAATCAACTTCATACACCTTTATTAGGTGTCCTAATAAATAGGTAGTTTTTATGATATTAAAGAATCTATTGGAGGTTAGTTAGTGTTCATACTTCAACTTATTTTCATAACCAAAGGACTAACCGTATTTAACTAAACGAAAGTAAATAAGTGTAGGTAGACTATAAACACAAAAAATTGGATGAGACCGTCTTACTTGTAAAACGCGTTTTATTAGGCTGACCTAACTGTATGTACTTTTTTTTACAAGTTTTACAAAGTAAATGTTACTTTGAAAAGTTAAAAGTCTCATCATCATCATCATCATCATATCCAGTGTTCCCGCACATAGATACTCTATGGTCAGGGTCCGGGGAAGGAAGGTCGACGGCGTCTCATACCCATAAGGGGAGGGCGGTCATAAGAGTCCTTCGGCTCTAGAGGATTCTTCAAGGATAGGACCTGCATAGTTACTTTGAAATAAATACCAATTTCAAGGATTTGAAATTGACATTTAAGTAATGAAATTTGACAATTTGATCAAGACTTAAAAAGTCAATTTCAATAATTAAAAAAGATAATTTTAATTTAGACTTAAATTCTCATTTCAAGACATTAAATTCTCATTTCAAATTTAAAATAGGGTTACTCAAATATTAAAGTTGATTTTAAAAACTTTGAAATTGTCCTTTAAGGCTTAACATTGGATTGTAAATCTTAAAATTAGTATGTCAGAATATTTTTACAAAATTATTGGGTTTGGGTTAGCTGCACGGCTAAGGCTGTCTCACAAGAGAGTAACTAGACTATAAATTGTAGTGAATATTAACGTCCTACTCAAGTGAACCTATTTTTGTGAGAGAGAGATCTTCTCTCAATTTATGAATGTGTTTCACCGTGAGACTGCATCATACAATAATTATCAGACTCAAGTGATAGCCGAAATAAACTAAAAAAAAGCTTTTATAAAAAACAATCCCCAAAATAAGCTTCTAAAAATTTTAAAATTTCCAAAATAAGCTTTTTCTCTTGTTTACTGTTATAAACAACGAACAAACTCTGACCTTAGGCTTGTACACGACGACGCTTATTATGAGAATTAATATTTTCCATGTTTATTTTGTTTAAAAAGTTAAAATTTTTAGTTTATTTCGTGAGCGCCAGCTGCACCCCGTTGGGCTTCTATTTAAAATAACTTGGGCCCATTGGCAAAAAAAATAACTTGGGCCCAACTTAAAAGTTAATGAGAAGTACTGGGCTACTTAAAATACATCATACCTTTACTCAAGCCCAATAACCCACAACAAATCCATAGCTTAAATATCTTTTCAGAGTACTCTTGTTAGAGACCGTCTTTACAGTGAGACGATCCTAAAAAAAATCTATAATCTTATAATATGTATGTAATAAACTATTTAACTCGTGTATAAGACACGTCTTTCGGTGAGACCCTCACATAGAACATTGTGTTATTTTTTAATTAGGGGTATTTGGTTAAACATATTTGGTTAAGAATAAAATATAATTTATAATTTATTAACCAATAATAATAAAATAACACAAAATCTCATAAGAGACGGTCTATATGATAGACGTCTTAAGATTTGGGTCTGGCCCAATTTATAAATTAAACAAAAAACTAATTGGTGGTTTTGTAAGTTAAAAGGAGATATGGGCTGGACTCTTGAGAGACGTCTATACTATAAACGGTTTCTCAAGAGAGTTCCTGATAAAATAAATGAAAAATTAATAATGAAATGAAGGAAGTATAAAATATGAAAGTAACGAAATGAGTATTTTAAAATTCAAATTTAAAACCAAGCATTCACATACTTTGCTATAGAAATAATACTATTTTATTAAGAACGATCCTAATATTATTATAATACAATTATAATAAGAAGAAATAACTAGTACATATAAGTATCACCACAATCATAATCGAAACCTCAAATACAAATATGATAAAACAGAAAATCAATTTTCGAGCTTCAACCATCAGTTTTATTTTCTATCAAAATCACTTTCTTTAAACTAAAACTTCTTTAAAAATATATAAATATTATCGTAACTTAGTGTTGGAAAAAATCCTTATTACTATTTTGTCTCTTTGAGTTTACTGTTGAAAGTGACATATTAATTATGAGTCAAAATATCATTTTCAATAGCAAACTAAAAGGAGCATTGGCAGTATTTAGTTAGTATATTAATATTATTATTATTATGATTATTATTATTGTTGTTGTTATTATTATTATTTAAGAAATCCTTCTTCCACCAGAACCTCCTTCCCGTTGGCAATTGTAATAAACAGCAGCAACAGGTAAGCCAAGATTGTAAAGTTCAGCAAAATCTCTAGTGTTAAAGTTTTGACGCCAACCGGGTGCATAAACAGTTTGTCTTCCCAATTGTCGGAATAATACAAATATGAACCGGTGAATCCCAATAGATGGCCTTGGACTTTCATAGCAAACTATCTCTTGGCCTAAAATATATACAAATTACATCATCAGAGGCGGCAAATTCAAAATACTAGTATAGAATAGGGGAAACACTCGATCACTTATGCATGTATATATGATGAGATGAACTAACTCGATTATATTATTTGTTTTGTTATGTGTTGAACAATTTAATATTAGTAGAGTTTTTGATCGAATGACCTAAGCTTTGACCTGAACTTAGATATATATGATCAATCATTATATTCTAAAGGGTGAAAAATGAAAAAAAAAAAAAAAATTCACTTGCTACTATTAACTTCAAATGTTCCGTTTCCTTAGCATATTTGCTAATGCTTAATTCAATAATTAATATCCATATATAAATGATTTAAAATTTTAAAAAGTTCATGTAAAATACAGACTAATAGTAATTAGTGAGTTAACTAGTGATTAAAAAAGGAACATTTGTAATAAATGGGAGGAACAAGGGATTATATTATTTGTTATTTTCTTTAAAATTATTTATATTTGGAAAAAATTATTTAATTAGCAATGTTGATGATTTAATTAAATATCAATACAAAAAGTTAACCACTATAGAATTTGGCACGTAAGCATTAATACCTTATTATTGACTATCGATTTATGTAAATTAATGTACACTTTTTATAATTAACTAGAATTAAATTTGTTCTTATCATTTGACATTATTACATTCTTATGCTGGAATCATGTATCGTCTTATCACAGTTAAAATTAAAGCGTAAATTGTTCCAACCTTATTGGTGAATAATAGTGATTAATTCATACAAATTAATGTGCCTCTTAGCCTCTTTTATCATTACGAATCAATATTCTATCTTAATTTCTATCTTTCAATATTCTATCTTAATTTCTATCTTTCAATATTATTCTAGAATCATATACTATAATCTTATCGCAGTTTAAACACAAATTCCTTTTACTATGATGAAATGGCTAAGAATAAAACGACACACAAACTTTATGGAGTTCTTGAATAGTGATTCATACAAATCAAATTCAAATAAAAGATTCACAAATCCATATACTACCTAGTATTCCAATTAGAAGTAACAAAAAGACACTTGAAAGAATAACAATCTAGCAAGAAGATTGTAGGCCACTCATTTGACATTCAGGATCGGCCCTAGATATTTGGAGGCCCTGGGCAAAATAGCATATTGAGACTTTTTCTTTTGTAATTTATAACTTATATATGGATCTTTTATAATTATTAATTTTGGTTTTTTGACATGGTACCCTAGACGACGACTCTTTTTGCCTACCCTTAGGATCGACCCTGTTGACACTATAGAGAGGAGCCAATAACATCCTAGGACCATTAAAAAACAAAAGCTAAAGCTATTGTTTTTAGTGCATGATATATTCATTCAAGGACAATGGTTTGCTTATATGTAAAAGGTAAAAAGTAAAAAGGGGTTTTGTAAGCATAAAAGGATGCTCAATAAATTACACGTGTTGCTCCCATATCATCTCATCTCAACTAGGATAAATTTTACCCTTCTAATTTTCATTTGTGTTATCTCAAAAAAAAAATTTCATTTGTGTGGCCATTTTTGTGTAACAAATAAGGGGCTCAAATCTCTTCGTGGGCGAATCTTTGCTCGTAAATTAAAGAGAGCTAAAGTTATTATTTTTAAAAAGATATACGACGGATTAAAATCGATTCTCTCATTTAAAAAAAAAAATCAATTCTCAACCTGTATTTAATTCAAAACTATACAATATTTTAGATTGTGTTTGGGAACGTATAATATTTTATTTTAAAAAGTAGATTCTAGTTATAAAATCATAAATATAAGTTTTAAAATGACAAGGTTTTAACAGTTATTCTCAAATTATGAACTTTAACTTATTTCAAAATAATGATGAAATTAATTTAAATTCAAATTTAAATCAGTTGTACATTTTTAAAGAAAATCATTATTTTCAAATATAAGATTAAGAAGTAATTACATGAAACAAATGAAATTTGTGTAATTAACCAAAAATTTCGTCAATGGCGGCGTGGGCTCTTTTGGGTCTTAAATTAATGATTTAGTTTGTCTCTACACATCCTCACCTCCCTGATCGGAAATATATTATTGTTATCCGTCCTTCTTGTATGAGATCTCACGGTGAGATGACCTTGAAATAAAAAGTTTATAAATTAAAAGTTTTTATTATTGAACTATATAATTTAAGTATAAGGCATGTTTTACAGTAAGACCGTCTCATATAAAAATTTGTGTATTATTTATTATTATTATTATTATTATTATTATTATTATTATTATTATTATTAAATACTCCAAGATAGTTTTGCCTGCATTAAATATCAAAACTTGATCACATGATCTTAACTGGGATACTCGTTTAGTTGTTAATATTAAAATAGTTTTAATATTAAATTGTTGAAATTATAATGACCAACTTAATTAGAAGGCATAACATTTTATTTTGAATCGCTCAAAACATCTGATCCGAAATTAATTCGATAACTCAAATAATTATCTGTAGCAAAATCCATATTTCATATTGTTCATCAATGGAGAAACTGAATAAAGGAAACAAAACACTTATGCATGCATGCCCTAAATCTATAAAAACTGTTCAGTTTTATTCATTAAGTTAATATTTCTGAAATACTGTACGTCCCTAAACGCAGGGGTCTTCCTTAAGGGTGGGCAAGAGGGGCCGCCGCTCAGGGCCCATGTCAAAACAACAAAATTAATGATTATATAAGGGTTCATATAGGTGATAAATTGCAAAGAAAAAAAACCCCAACAATATGCTATTTCGCCCAAGGCCCTAAAGTAGTATCTACGGCCGACACTGACTAAACGGCATCAGTAAATATTTTTTAAGAAACATTTAATACTTGAAATTATTAATAGGGCACTCTAATATAATGTTTTAAAATTTAGAATTTAACATTATTATTATATTATATATATTGTATTTAAAGTCAGCAAAATGTGATTAATTATTGAGATAGAAAACATACCAAAGGTGGCACCAGTGGTCCCAGGAATATCAGTTACCAACCTTAAACAACAAAAATTAGCATCTAATTAGACAATAAACAATAATAAATAATTTTGCTTATTAAGTCAATTCTCAGAAGTTATAATATAAATATTGAATCGATGACTATTACTAATATTTATATTCTTATATAATTTTTTATGTAACAAAGCGACTATTTTATTTTCAAAAAAAAAAATGTCAAAAAATTCTATGAAATAAAATTTTGAAAGATTAATAGGAGTAATATGCAATTTTATTCTTGTAAAACCAATTAATAGTTATGTAAAAGACTAATAGTCATTGTATACAACAATAACGTCAAAAAGTTAACATAAATTGTTGTGAGAGATGGTCAATTTTAGAGACGCATTAAATATATGGGCTAAATAGTCCAATCAATACAAATTAGAGAGAAAATAAAAACATGAGTCTTTTGTTTTGAAGTCATCTCTTTAAAAGACGGTCTCTCACAAGAGTAGCTGGAAAATAAATAACCATCATATGTAGTTGGATAGGTGAATGAGGGATTGAGTCACAAATTTTAAAATGATTAGACAGTCTCATACAAGACAAGTTTTATTGCATAATAAGAAAGTAAAAGTGGTTTATGGAAAATACATACCAGTGCAAGTACTCCCTAAGGTGTGGATTGCTTGGGCTAGGAGCATCAGGATCCACCATAACCTACAGAAATTAATTTCAAAAAAGGAAATTTTCCATTTCAAAACAAGAAGAAAATATTGCTCATGTTCAGAATTTTTTTTTAGATTTTTTAATGTTGAGATTTTCATTTTAACTTATATTTTATCTGTTTCTTTTTACTTGCAACGCTTTGACTTTTGCATTATTTACAAGTGTCGAATTGACCTTAACCTTATATATTGGATTATCTTTAACAAAAAAATAGTCATATATATAAAATTTTGTTGTATTCATTTATTTATAGTTTCAATAAATTAACTAGGGATATTTGAAGATTAAATAGCGCGCATTAACATGCGCATGGAGAGTCTTATATGATAAATAAAAAGAGGTCATTGAGCTTAATAAGAGTCGTATAACCATGATCATTACAATTAGAGTATATGAAAAACCCGACAATATTTAAAAAAACAACAAATTTATAAACAAATTTTCCTTGAATGATCGCTCATTATGGTCACCCTATAGAAACCCTTATACCTAATCAGGGTCATTTCGTTCATTTTTAGGCCCAAAACAAAAGATAATAAAAAGGATCTAAAAACTTAAGTCGCGCAATGAATAATACAACACTCAATTGTTTTTTATCATTGATAGTTGAACTAATTAATAAAAAATCACTAATAACACATATTATCTAGCAAAATACTCCCTCCTATTCACTCAAAAGTGCACATTTGGGTTTGGCACGGTTTTTAAGAGTGGAATAGTGGGGTATTTTAATTGATTAAATTAATTGTAAAGGTAGTAGTTGGGTATTGGGAGTAGTAAAAGTGGGGTAGTTGGATATTTTAATTGATTAAATTAATTGTAAAGGTGAGAGGAAAAATAGAAATGAGAAATTTTGTGTGAATTGGCCCAAAATAGAAATGTGTCATTTTGAGTGAATAGGAGGGAGTAATATATAAATTATATATCAATTTTATACACGAAACTAATTTTTAGACCCTAACAAGTTTAGGGACTTTGACAATAGCCCGTGTTGCCCTTGCAAATATAGCTAGAGGTCTTTGAGGGTATGCAAGGTGATCAATTGCACACGGCCTCCAAAATTTTCAAGACAGCTCTGTCAAATCTCAACAACTATACTAATGGCTACAAGTATAATGAAACATGTTAAGGAACCAACTCAACCAAAAGCTTAAGCTGTTGGTTGAAGTCCCATAATATGTTATATACTCTAACAAAACAGAAGAAGTTTATTAATTAAAAACTTACCAAGGTAAAAAAAGTCCTAAGATCATCACCCCCAACCTCAACTCTTGGTTGATTAACAACTTGAGAAGGCCTAAGTTCACATCCATTATTAACATCTCTATTATTATAACTTACCCTAAATCCCACACTTCTACTAAAATTTTCAAGAACATCCCCAATTACTCTACCCACTTCCAATGGATCTCTTTGAACCCTAGGCATGATTTTTCTTTTTTTTTTTTAAAAAAAAAGGAAGGAAGATATAATAAGAATTTATTTGTAGAAAATAAGTCATTCCAATGAGCAGTTTATATAGACCCTAAACAGCATCTGATCATGTAGTCATGTTTCATCAGCACCAAAATTATAATCTTATGTTTTCAGGAAATCTGAATACTTGTTATTATTCTTGTTTATTGCCAACAAAATTGTGAAAGGGGCCCACACACTTTATTAATTATTATTTTCATTTACTAGTAGTTGTAAAAAATCAAAAGGACCATTTAGATTCTTTCTCAACTTAAAAATTAATAACCATTGGTATAAAGGTTAAAAGTAAAGGTAAATGACACTCAGTATAGATAGCGTTTGGGTGGAGTTTTTATTTTCTAGAAAAAAAGCGGACAAATCATACGCGTTCCACCCAAGAAAAGAGTAAGGAGAGATACGTGCAGTCAAGAATCCCCAAAAAATATTTTAATAAAGGAAAATTTGCCTAAAATAATTTGACATTTTCATGATTTTCTACAATAATCTTTTCTATTGATTAACCATGAATAATCACAACTTTAGGGATATTTACCTAAAGTAAACTTAAGTAGCTCATTAACCGCCTAAATGTCTCATTTAGTTTTTTGGCACTATTTACTCATCACTCTTAATTTGTATTTTAACTCTTGATCTATAAGTTAAGATATAGTCATTTGAGATCTTGTTTGATTCATCTCAATACAAGGATTATAAATATCAAATTTTTACAATTTTTAATTAAGAATAATTTGAGATATTAAGGATTAAATTATTTTTTCGACAAGTATGAAAAAACTAAATGAGACACTTAGGCTGAATAGAAAGGAATATATTGTTGTAGTAGAATAGTATAGTAATTACAAATTATAACTTTATTTTCTTTTTGTCTCCTTTCATTAATTTTTGAATAGTTTTTATGGTACTGGCCGGGTGAGATTATGTGGCTTAAGAAAGAATAATATTCATTCATTTTATTGACTATAGAGTATAGACACATGCTAACAGAACCATGCAGTCTGAGTCTCTATTAGACAAATGGAAAAAGTAACACATAGGAGGACAATTTTAACTAATTTTCATGAACCGTACATATTTTTGAATTTTTTTAAACAAAATATATTCTATCTGAAATATGAAGGATAGATCAATTGGAATTGAAAATATAAATTTTTTATATGATATGAAATAATAACTCATATTTTATTATCGGCGCGGATATGCTGAGTACAATGATGATAAAAGAACAACTCAACTTTTGGTAAAAATAAAAAACTAACTCATCATCATCATCAATCCAATATCCCGCTTGAAAACAGGGTCTAGGTGAGGAAAAGTGACGGACAAACCATACCCGTACTCTCTTGAGGGGGAATACTAGAAGAAAACGTACGGTCAATTTTACCCCAGAAGGTGAGAGTGAGACTAATTAATCAACTAAAAGATGTCGATGAACCATCTCAACCAAAAACTTATGCTGATGGTTGAGGCCCCAAAATATGTTATATACTCTAATAAAAGAAACCCCAAAAATTCACAATACCTTATATATTCTATTAGATTTTAAATTTTTTTTTTTTGTAATAGGAGACATTATCTTTGTTATCAGGATAAGATTTCGTATATTAATTCGATATACATTGAGTTTAAATGAAAGCTAATAAGTAACATTAGTGTAATGTAAAATTAAGTACTGTTGTTGTTATTCCACCCTTTTATTTTAATTAAATTTCTGATTTGTTATTTTGATACTATTTATTAATTACTCTTAAATTGTGTTTTATTCATAATCAATTTAAATTTTATTAATATTAATTTTTTTATAATAGTAGATGTTCCTAGCACAATTAGCGACATTTAAAATCAAAATAGTGCAACGATAAGTGCGCAAAATCAAATAAATCATTTAATTAATAAATCATTTAATTAAGAGGGCCGGGGTATATTTTAGATGAAACATTTTAAAATGACCTAAATTGAAACATATACCTTTTTAGTACATTTTTGTGTTTTAAATGAGAAAAACATTTGTTGAAAACAACATACTTTTTATATATCTTATTTTTTTATCACATAAAACCAAAAAGATTAGCATAAAAATGAAGTTTTTTAATTACTCTTGCTTGTTATTATATAGCAATAAATGAGTGATTGACACAAATTCCTTAGGAAATGGGTTAAGCCCTATTGTCAAAGTCAAATAACTATTCCATTTGGATGTTAAATTAAAAGAGGGAAACATTTGTTGTACAAACAAAAATGGTTGCTTTATTCTATAAGGAAAATTCATCTTAAACTATAAGTTACTTCCTCCGTCCATTTATATTTCCACCTTAAGTTAAATATGCGAAATTTTTTTAAATCGTATGATGTAATTTAAAGAGACCGAAGTAATAGTTTACAGATGTGATATGACATTATTTTACAGCCCACATGAAGAATCTCCAATCCTTTGCCTAAATACACATCACGCTAGAGTTGTTTAGCTTGCGCTTGACTGACTCAAATACGAATAAAATTTAATTTTAAAATTTGTAATAAATTTATTTAAAATTAATTGTAATTTGACATATCAAATGCATATGAACACTACTATCTCGTACACTTTAAAAATTTTCACCCACTTATATTGTATAAAATGTTGGAAAATTAGGAGTATTAAACACAAAATAATAAAATATCTTAAATTTTCATTTTCATTTTCCACCTTTTTATCATTTTTCTTTTACCATATTATATGCTTCTATGTTATGTTGATGGTTGTAATTTCAACATATCTTATAACACTTCACTTTTACACTCTGCCACGCTACTGATTAATTTATGTTTTGGTTATAGCTAGCTCGCTCCAACATCATATACTCTGATTTTTTATTATACTTAGCTTCCTCATAGAAGAGACCTATGTTCGTCAAACAAGAGACCTTTGTGCTAGGAGTATGAATGCTACAAAGACCTACTCATGACGCTAAATATTCAACTCGGAAATGAGGGTGCATTATATTCGAAATTTTGACCTTTTAGCATGCTGTCTCTGGAGTTCGACTCCATTATCATGTTTGATTGAGATAGACTTATTGTCACTGTCAGCATATGACTTATAAAGTGTACATACTATCTTTAATTTTTCTATATGAGATAAATCATCTCAACAAATACTATATTTAAATCAAACATTCAATCAACCAAACCTTTAAGCTAATGGTTATAACTTATAAGTTATAACCCAATCATATAAAAGTACGAAATACATCAACGATCCATTTTAGTAGGCGGTAATAAACAGTGTAATGAGAATGAATAACTAGTGTAATGAGATATGATATTAGATGGTAATAAAAATTTATAAATAGAAAAATTTTTTGTGATCAAAATTTTATTACCATAAAAATAATTAGAATAAATTTTAAAACAACTGCAAAACATATCTTCACTAACCAAACGGACTGCAAGTTACATCAAAGTGGCTTCAAACAATTTCAGCAATATTAGGAAAGAGTACTACATACAGTACTAGTAGCTGACCAATGTAGTTTGTCATTCAGCATATTTCTGAAATTCTTCACAATTTCATGTAAACATCATCTTAATAATGTACGGTCGGTCAAAATACTTGGACTTTTTTGTATCGTAAAATATTAATTTAATATTTAATATCTCTAATTATATATAATGAAAAATTCATAAAAAATAATATTAATAATTTTTTAATTGAAACGAATTAAATAAGATTTCACTCATTTTAAATTTTAATTAACTAAGTTTTTTTGATGATACAAAATGAGTGGCATATAATAGAGCAGTACAAAAAAATACTTATTTACTTTTTTATTCGTCCAACTTATTTAACACGATTTGTTATTTTAATCTGTTAAACTCATATTGTACATATTTTTATTTTTCAATTATAATCAACCGGTCTTTTAATATAGAATCAACACATTATTATACTGTTCATTTATTATCAATATTTTATTAATTTTCTTAAAAGCACATCATTTCACTTCACTACTATAACACCGACCCTTTTCTAAGGTTGCGATATATTCCAAATATTTTTTGGTTGAATTTGCCCACCTTCAAGAAGTTTTGAAGAAGTTTCATTACTTGGGAATACTTTTACGTAGTATAAAATTTCATTAAAATTATTTTTTACAAATTTCCATTACCACCTAATACCACATCTTTCAATAATAATACATTGGAATGAATTTTATGAAGAAAATAAGATGATTGAAGTTGGACAAACATAACCACCAAGGTAGCCAAGATATTTTTTGTTGAAGTGTCTGTGTGTTACCCACATGTGAGTTGTTCCTCATCGGAAAAAGAGAATAGTATGCATCACTTATAAACTCAAGGAGTATCTTACTATCACCCAAAGGTGTTCATTCGGGTCATCGGGTTAATCTCGGGTCAGGTGTTTCGGGTCGGTTCAAAATCAGGTTTTGTATTCACATTGATTTTTACATAATTGTAGATCTATTTTTAAGTCGGGTGTCTATCGGGTCATCGGGTCTGTTTTGAACACACCAATTGGTTTTAGTAGTAAACCTTCTTTGGGTTTAGGAGTGGACTACTTCTTCTCCTCCTTGTTTGGGTTGTCCAAGCCCATTTTCTATTCTATCATTTTTCAACCAAAATTTCACTAATTTTTCATTTTCATTACCTTCGTTTATTACCACCTATCAAACTGGCTGTAAAAGTTTAATTTATTTAGTTTGATGAAAGTAGAATTCCCACGGCAAGTTCCACTTAATTAATTACCACATGCAAACACAAAAAACAATTCTACTCATGGACGCACACGGAATTATCACTAAACAGCATCTTATCTTACAAGTGTTAGTAATTTTATTCTTACCTTTACATTATAATTATCACAATGCCGTTAATTGGCTCTCGCCTAAGCAGAATTTGAGGAGATAGAATACGTATACTATACATTATACGCTATATATATTTCCCTTGTTGTAACAATAAAGATATATGTATTTTAATTTATTGGCACTTGAAATTATATAATTTTAACCATAACAAAATAATATAAAAAATCGAAATATTTTACCTTAGTTGGAGCATGAGTAGGATTTGGATTCGTTTTTTGTCGTCTCTCGCCTTTCTCTAACCAGCCCTGTATAAAAAAAAAGCGATATTAAAAAATAAAGTATATTTTATTAATTCATTTAAAAAATTCTTGTTTGATGTTTGATTGATGTACTCCATTAAATCATTTTTTGGAAATGATACAAAGAAGAATATGATATTCCTTTGATCTTTTGAGGGAAAACATGGTTATTGGTTACCAATAAGCAATAAGTAAACCTAGCCTAAGCTTAAAAATCTTAAAGAATAATGCAACATGTATTGCATAATTGGGTAAAGTATATTACTTTTGTCACTTCAAATTTATACTATATAAATTTTTTTTTAAGTAATATATGATGCAAAAAAAAGTAAATAAAAAATAATTTTTGGGAGCAATAGAATTTAGGGTTCTAAATATACTACAACAAATTTAACTTTTTGCGACATTGAATTTAACATTAAAAAATGCCACTGGTACATATTTTTAGTATAATAATTATTGGCTTTTATTTTAAGTTTCACTATAAAGCCATCTCAAAAAAAAAGTTCCACTATAAAGTGATTTAGCGACATATATATTATTTGATCTTTAGTGGCATATGTAATTCTCACTATAGTCTATAGTGGTATTTGTGAAAATTAATGTCACTAGATCCTATGTCGCTAAAAGTTTTAGTGTAACTTTTTAAATATATCCCACTAAAAACAAATTATATTACAGTGATAAGCAATTGTAAACGGAAAATATCTTGGTTTATCCTCATATATTGGTTTATCCATAAAGTTGATAAGAAAATTTCCGATCATATAGTAAATCGATAATCCGTCTATCTCACAGTATTTGCTATCATGATAAATATGACAAATCATTAAATCGATATAAATGAATTTAAAAGTGTCATTTATATGAAAATGGAAATGTGAGAGAAATGTGTGGATGAGATGAAAAAGATAAAAGTTTAATGTGTGGATCGATGAGAATTAAAATAATATAAAGTGGGTTCTGACCAAAAATAAAAATATAGCAACTCTCACAGAACAAATGATCAAAACAGAAAATTTAGCAAATTTTGTAGGACGGGAGGAGTACTATTAGGCCGTGACAATTCGTCACATAATCTTACCGTGGCCCACTTGTGGGGTCACGGGACACCCGTGGGCTCGGGCCCACAAACCCACGGGTCAAGAGCGTTGACTTGCATATACACTCGGTGAGGTTTATTGTTTCCCAATACCATATGGCAATGAGAAGATTAGTTCACCCACTATATATGCAAGTCAACAACCCACTATTTTATCAATGTGGGATATCTTGTCTCACATGTGAAGTATTTCCAACAAGTACAAAACACAAAGTCGTTAATTAATATATATTCAACTTATGTATTAAATCATAAATTTAGAGATACTAATACATATACTGGTTAAATTGGTAGAAGCTAATTTGTTATATGATCGATAGAAATAATATTTATTGGATTTAAACCTCATAGCATTTTTTTAAAATATTATCGTTATCATCTGATTTTGTTCAAGATCTATACTATGTAGTCCTGTCTTTACTCTTTACCAAGAGTCCAAAACAGCTAAGAACAATATGATTGGTGGAGACATTGCAAAAAATCAAAAAAGCCAAGCTACTTTCGTTTGTAATCCAAAAGTAATATTCCAAATACTTTAACTTTTTTAACAAATATCAAATTTGTTGATAATATACTCTATAATATAACCAAAAACGCTTGTGGCTCAATGGATAGAGCATCTATATATAGAGCAGAAGGTTTGAGATTCCTTTTCTACGGAGCGCAGGTACCAGCTGGGGGTTTCTTGACTGCGTCTATCTCTCATTACTCCCTCCTTGGGGCAACGAGTATGATTTGTCCCATTGTCCGCATCTTTCAAGTTAAAGAAAAAATCCCACCCGAACCTGCCTTGTGCGGGATATAATATAAAATGTTTAAAAGTATTATTAAGTATTTTATAATTGTATTTGGAGCTTGTTAATTCCATATTCCATTTTATTTTACTATATATTGTAATATTAATATAAATTTGTTTATTAATTATTATGATTAGATTATTGAAACAAACATAATTGTTAAATCTGTCAAAAAATTATTCAACTAAAATTATATTAAAACTTCGTTATCATTCTCACAATTTAATATCGACTATCAAATATCTCGTTATAACCCAAAAATTCTAGGCCAAGAAAAAACTAGTGGAGTATTATGTGCCAAGAACAATTGGCAAAAGAGGTTAGAAACATTTTGAGGCTCAAATTTTGCATACTTCATTTTTGTGGCTGAAAATTAACTTTTTGTTTGGAAAGAAAAAGGAAAATTCTTGGCTAACATCAAATCGTATAACAAAAAGAAAAAGGTAAAAAAAAAGGGGAGGGAAAATCGGATATTTTAAAGGAATGTATTTCTACAAGTCATATTGCATTGAAAAAGTAAAAAATGCCATCTCATCCTTTTCTTTTGACAACAAGATTCCATAGCTTAATCTTTTAGGATCCACATTCCACTCACACATCTTCTAAGTTTGAATTTTGTTAAAATATTTTTTATTCGGGATTAGAAAAATCTCCTGCCTATAAGACGAACTCACGATAACACTAACATTAACTAATTTTATGCATGTTTCATCATCATCATCATCATCATCATCATACTCAATATTCTCGCACATAGATATTCTATGGTCAGGGTCTGGGGAAGGAGGCTCGACGGCGTCTCATACCCATAATGAGAGGGCGGTCAAAAGAGTCCTTCGGCTCAAGAAGAGTCTTTAACGATAAGAACGTGCAAATATCTGAACTCCTGCATCTTATACACACAAATTATATGCATGTTTACCAAAGGAAAATGTTAGGTATACATTGTTTTAAGCAAATTCACCATATGAGTATATATGGTATGTGAAATATTTGTATTTACATGCATATGTGCTGAATATATATCGAATTATTATTCAATAAATATATGATTTTGTTAATCAAATAATTTAGGCTATTTCTTATGTAGATCTGAGAGTAAATTTATTTGAAATTCATAGATATAATAACTTTATTTGGTGTGAAAAATAAATATATTAATCAAAGCTTGACAACAAAATTTGATGTATCGTTTTTTTACGTGATGTTATACCAATTTCTAGAAGGAAAAGGGCGTTGAATGTTGTGACAATATATTCTTTTCAAGTTAAAATATCTTAGCATGGTGCACCAAGAATCTCTATTTGCACTCTAAAGACAACCTTGGACAACTTACTTTCACTCTAAATTTGTTTGGAGTTAAATTGCTCTTCGAAAATATTGACTGATTTGATCAATTAAAAATATTATTTGATAAATTAATTTTTACGAGATATTTGATAAAATTTGTTATTTGTTTGTTGTTGGTTTTTATTGGAGAAGAAAAAAAATACCCTTAAGACACATTTAATGAAAGCTTTTATAATATTTCAATGAAAAATATCATACATTTTGCATATGGATAATATATCATACTTCAATCTCTCTGATTTTATTTAGTTGTCATATTTTTTTATTTGGCAAATTCATATCTGTTGTCACATTCCTTTTTTGTCAATTTTTTATTGCCTAAATACTCCATATTTACACAAGTAATGTCCAAAATATTCCACTTTTACTACTTATAATACCCCCATTACCACCTTACAATTACTATAATCATTTAAAATACTTTAACTACTCATTTTTAATGGACCCACATCATCCTTAATAACCATGCCCAAGCAAATAGGACATCTAAATAAAATTGGAGGGAGTATATCATACTATATGTAACTTGTAAGGGACCAAAAGCGCTTGTGGCTCAATGTATAGAGCATCTGCTTGTGGAGCAGAAGGTTTGGGGTTCGACCTCTATTGGGCGCAGGTATCAATTGGGGGTTTCTTGACTACGCGCATCTCTCTTTACACCCTCCTTGGGGGTACGACTATGATTTGTCCGCATCTTTCAAGAAAAAAAACCCCACTCGAACCCTGTCTTGTGCGAGATACTGGAAATGTCCTTTCCCTTTTCCTTTATAATAGTCTATTCAAATAGGCGAACATCACTAATATGCTAAAAGGGTCACCATTAATAAGTTGACTCAGTACTCATAAAAGAAATTATTGAATCCACCATATCCATTGATTTAATTTTTTTACATAGAGATTTAAATTTAAGACATACTCAATTAAAAATTCAAAATTAATAATTTCACTTTTAAAATAAAAATCGTAAATGCAATACACGTTCTTCTCGTACATAACACTTAATATTCTACTTGAATAATAAAAAGCGGATGATATTCGAACACGTAATCTTTCGTCAATATTAATTTGATTCATTGTCAAATCCCCGATGAATAAGAATTATTAAAAGACAGCGAAAATAAAAATTGCGAACAGAATCAAGTATGTGTTTTTTAGGTCAAAAGAATACTAAACCGCCTTACATGATCTTTAACTTAATCCACTATTAAACAAATCTAAATCTAAAATCTAGACATATGAAGAATAATTGAATAAAGTACTTGTAATTTAGCTCCTCACTTCATATATAGAATCTCATTCCAAAGGTCATATAAATTCATTAGGTGTCAACCTTTAGTTTATTAACTACGTCAATCTTTGATAAGCAACCACTTACTCTCCATAGAATACACTCATTTTTATTTTATTTTATTTTAGTTCGTCTCATTGTATTTGTCTTATTGTATTTTTGGATATGATCCACCACTTAAACTGATCTGTATATTTATCTATTTTTCTAAATATATAACTACTTTACTATTTTACCAGATTTTTTACTTTTCGTCAAAGGCGTAGTTAAAATTGACAAATTCTGTAAAGTCTGTGTGTAATTTCAAAAATTATGATATTTTTGCAACAACTTTGTATATTTAAAAATCGAACATATACTATGTGATTAATTAATAGTAAAAGTCCTAAATTTCTAAGGTTTGTAAAGTCGAACTTATTGAATATGGTCATAAACTTTCAGGGTTTTTGTGGGAAAAACAATTGAGGCAAAATGGTTGGAAGTGAAGTATGCTCAACTTAATTAACAATAAAAACAACCACATACACAAAGCTAGATAAACAGGCATTTGATTCTAATATGACTACTTGTACAACAAAATTTGCAAGTTCATAGTTTAAAAGGATAAATAATCAAAAATGAAAAAAAAAAGTGTGATTTGCTTAATTAAACCATAATATTCAACATAAAAATCACGTTTGAGTTAGTACTTTTCAAAAATTTCATCTTTAAATTGCATGCTTTTTATTTATGTTCAAGTAGTTAAATTATAAAGTTTCTTTATTAAAATTTTAATTTCTAAAATATTTCATAAAAAAAAAAAAGAAATATGATAATCAAAAATTATTTTGAGAACGACAAAGAATCATTATGGTAATGTTGTTGGAAGGTTACCCACATTGTCTTAAAGAGTATGGGAGTTTTAAGAATATACTTCTATTAATAACCAAAATTTTTCATTAAAAACACTATATATATTCAATTTTTTCTATCTATTTCATAAGAAATATTATATAACTTTATACTGATAACATGTAATAACGTCTTTATTTAAAATTTTTATTTAGAAATACTTTAATACCAATAATTTCGCGCATTGCATGGGTTTCTATACTAGTATATTCATAAAAAAAGTTAATTACATTGAAAAATAAATGTAAGTTAAATTAAGAGTATAAGTAACTAGAACAATGTCGTTAAAAACTATTGATTATTATTTAAAATAGAATAATTATGAATGAGAAGAAAATTTTCAAATCGAGAGTATGACACAAAGAAAAGAGAAGAAAGTAGTTGATACTAATACATAAAAATCCCAAATTCCAACATGATACGGTTTTATGATTATTAGATTGATCTAATATACACATTTTGTTTTAAAGTGATTATTTATAAATTTACATTTAATTACTTAAAATTTTTAAATTAATTAATTGTTATATTAGAGTGATTACTCTATCACTCGTATAAAAAAATAAAAAATAAAAAATGAGATAAAAACTCAGAAACGGAGGGAAAAATGAAAAGCAAGGATTAATCAGAGGAAGTGCGGTTTTCGAAGACGAACAGTTGTGGCGGGAGTTTATTAGGGATTTATTTATGATTTTTCTGCACAAGAAAAGTATGGTAGAGAACTAGAGATCGCTAATTCTAGGATTTTTCTCTATCCAAATCGCCATTTTCAGCACATTCTGCTGAAACTAATTCTCAAAATCCTACTTTTTTCACTGCTGAGTGTTGAATCTCCATTTCTTCACTCAAACTTCCGCCATTGCTGTGCAAATCTTGTCAATTTCTCAAACTCTTGATTAGACTTTACCTATTCAAGTTCCGATTATTCTAGGGTTTCGATGACGATGAAATGGTAATCGATGAATCGACTCCGAAACAGTCGTCATTATTGAAGAGGAAGAGAGATGGGATGGAATTGAAGGAGTTAACTCCAGAGGAGACGGAGTTGAAGTTGAAGTCGCTAAATGAGGAGTTGGAAAACTTGTTGAAGTGCTTCGATGAAGTTATGATTGTTGATTTAGGTTTAGGGTTTCAATTGTGCAACAATTCATTGACGCGTTGATTGCGGTGTTTTTGGAGGAGAAGAAGTGTTCTTACTCGAAATTGGTGGGAGGACTTTATGAGAAAGTGAATGAAAAGGAAAATGTTGTTACGATTGCTATTGTGAAGAGTAGTGTGCTCTTTGTTGGACAGAGAGTTGTTTATTGAGTTCCGATTGCTGATGCCGATGTTCTGGAGGATGAGACTGGATCTTGGCTCATCTTGCCTTTGGTGTCGGGAGCCGGGAGGTGATAATTTCTTCAATTTTGTCTTTTAACATTAAACTTATGATTATTCTATCGCATTAGGGTTATATTATGTATAAAATTGTTAATTTGTAGTCCATTGGGTTTGCTATGGATGGAAGTTGGGACTGAACATAAATAAAATAATAAGCCTTCATCTCAATTTTCAGGCATAAGCTTCTGTCTAAATTTTGAGAAAACGTAAATTGGACAGATATTGAGCTTGAACATTATAGGATTTAGGCCAATTTAATATTTGGAAATGAATTCCAAGTTGCCAAACATACCATAGTGGAATTTTGACTTACTCCTACATGTACCTTCAAATCCCCTCCGATATGTAACTTCTCGGTCATTGGTATATTTTGCACCATACCATCTTGATCTTCCTAAGCTTATCTTTATTTTTTACCTCAATCCTCATTTGCGGTGCACAGGCACTTGTGACATTTTAAATCTCTCTTTTTTTATGTACAATCTTGACTTATATAATCCTATTGTTCTTCTTTCATACCTTTACTATATCCTTAGTTTTTTGTTCTTTCATTATGGCACCAACGCCAATTTGGTTTCTATCCTTTCCGAACACCACAATTTTAGTTTAGTCCATTATAATTCTGAATAAAATAACTAAAATGTTTGGCCCTACTGGGATTGAACAAGTTTACTATTCTTGTTTATTGTTTCTAAATTTTTGTTGAAGATTTGTTTAAGATTTGTTACAGACCACTTCCTCAATAGTGAGATTTTTAATCTGTGGTTTTTACGTGAGAAGAATTATGTATCTCTAGGATTAGGGAAATGAGGTATGATTTTTGCTATTGTTTTGTTTAAGATTTGTTACAGACCACTTCCTCAATAGTATTCATACATGATGATAATTATTGAGCTTTTTCCCTTTGTAGGTCTCATATGAGTTCTTTGCACTGCTTAGGCAATTCTATTCGGTCGAACCCCAAGCAGTACTGGGGTTTACGTCGTAAATTAAAGGCATATCTAATTAATGAGCTAAAGCTCACTTCTAATAAGGTAAATGTTTGATGATGACATGTGGACAGAGGGAATTGTAGATGGATGGGGGCAAAGGTGTACTGGTGGCAAAGCTTGCCATGCCAATTCAAGTGCTTCACTTTGATAGTGATAAAGAGTGGGAGGAGGTATTGTGCAGTTTCCCTCCTAATGGAACATTTCTAGTTTATTGTGACCATTTATATGTGTGTTGTCTATTGATTTTGTCGTGACAGGAAGATCCAGGTGAAAGCCTTTCGGATTCTGAGAAGGAAGAAGAAAATTTGGATGGACCTCTAAAAGTAGATAATGATGAGGAAGAGAGTGAGGATGGCTTCTTTGTACCAGATGGCTATCTCTCAGAAAACGAGGTACATAGTCCTCACTCCACAATTTGTTCGTTCTTTCTCCTGAAAAGGGTGAACCCTTCCGTCCCTTCTTTCATGATAAGGGCATTCTTGGATTGGGGGTATGGCATTTGGAGGGTGTGTTTAAAGTCAAACTAATGAAGATAAAAGGTTGCAAAGACTAAGAAAGATACTGCGGTTATTGTAAATAGAAGAGAATGATGTATATGTGATGAGGCGGTAGGCATTTAGTTTAATTTATGAATGGATGAGGTCAGTTAGATCTGAGCTACCAGTGATCAGCTTTTTTCTTTTGAGACTGGACGAGTCTTATGAACAAGTTTGTGCCTCCCTAGTTCCTACTGATTTTCGCTACCTGCAGAAATTATATATGGCTTTTAGAAGTTTAAAATGTTTGGGATTAGGGCTTTGGTTGTTTGATAAGTTTTGGGATGTGTTCTAGTACATTTTTAGCTAACATGATAGAAAATCAATCAAATTGTTCAGGGAATACCTTCAATACAGGGGGTGGTTACTGATAGAAGTTACAGTAACCTTGAGGCAGATGTTAATAGTCCACTTGGTTGCAAGCCAGAAGCTCTGATTGAAGAATATGCTGCTTGGATGCGATAACAACAGTATTTGAGTAACTTAACTGAGCATGCTCTTAGAAAGAATCAGCAGGTTGTAATTGCGAATATGATGCATGATAAAACATTAAACAGCACTTGTTATCTGCCAAAGATCTTGCTGACGTCTCAAGGTCGAGCTAATGTATTTACAGGCACTTAATATGCGTGCTTTGCCTGGTGATTTGTATATAGAGGTACCATAAGATAACAATATGCGAGAAGAAAATCAAGAAGCTTGCACCTCAAATAGCAAGGATAGCACAGTTACAACAGGGGCAGCTACAAGCCTACAACAATACTAGATTCTCACCTTCCTAAAATTGTATGTGATGATGTTGGCATCTACGTATTGACAGAAAATATCAATATTCTTTCCTTGAAGTATTTTTTTTATTGTTGCTTCAGGTGTCAGTTATTCAATCCTGCTCACAAGGTGTCAACAGGGTGCTGGAATCCTTGCTTCGCAGTTTTCGTGACTTTCCCAAAACCCACCTGAAAATAAAGTACGTGAGATATCAGACTGTTGATAATCGTTGGAAGGTTAGTAAATTTTCTGTTTTTGAAGAATTTTTCCCCTCGCCCGCTTGATATGTCCTATGAAGCAGTCATAAATTGGAACTTGGAAGTAATTTATCTATGTATCACTCGTGCGTGGCTTGTGAGTCTGACCATAGGATAAGATTCAAATGTCAGAAGCATCCTCCAAACTCATCTTCCTTTAATGCCTTCCAAATATGGACATTCGAATTATACCATTTTCTTTGAAGTTTGAGATCGAGAACAAGGGGCATGATTAAAAGCATTGGCATATAAGGGTTTTGATTAACCTGTTGTGTGGTTCGGCCTCGTAGGATTATGTTCTCTGATGTTTGTAATTGGGCATTGTTGCAATATAGCCGACTGTGATATTCAGTATCTGCAAGTGAGTCGTCTTTTCTTCTAATTATCATGGTTAATGCAGGTCAAAAAGGAGATCTTGGTTACGCTGGGCATATCACCAGGTACACAACAGACATCATTCGTTTCTGATGTTGCATCCACCAGTATTCCACCTTGACGCAAATGTCATGTACTCGTAACTATGTTTTTTGACAGCTAGTATCCTGAGAGATCATTTTTCTGTGAGACGTCTCTCAAACCCAGTCCATTAAAACATAATGCGTACTCTTACTCTACATCTTTCTTTATGGGCCTATCCAATTAAAGATGGTTTCTCAAAGAGACCATCTTTCATAAGAATTTGTGGTTTTTAGGAGGGTAGATTGTTTTCCTTTAAAACAACTTTTCTAAGAGACCGTCTTTATGAGAGATGACTCTTTTAGGCCCACCTCAACAATTAAAAAAAAAAAGAAAAACCTAAAAAATAACGTGTGTGTTTGAACATATTTTAAAGTTAGTGTTATAATCTATTGAATTTGGTGTATAACCTATTGAAGTAGGTATTTTAACCTATTGAAGTTGGTGTATGTAGTTAGCATTATAACCTATTAAATTGTTGTTTTAACCTTAATTAAGTTGTTTTTTGTGGGAAATAACCTTAAGTTGTTAACTTATTGAAAATGGTATTACAATCTATTACAGTTGGTACTTTAACCTATTGAAGTTGGTGTTTTAACCTGTTGTAGTCGATTAAAACGCCAACTTTAAAAAAACATCTTCAGCAGGTTAACAACTTACGACAGTTTTGGTTATTGGTAATAAATGGTGATAATGGATATAACTCAATAGTGTAAAATTTCATCAAAAGTTTCATATCTTTCTCATGGTAATGAAACTTTGATCATAAAATTTTTTTTATTTACAAATTTTCATTACCACCTAATACCACATCGATGGTAATGGATTGGAATAAATTTTATAAAGAAAATGAGATGATGGAAGTTGGACAAGCGTGGCCATCAAGGTAACCAAAATATTTTTCAACCAAAATTACATTAGTATTTCATTCCCTTAGCACCATTTATTATCACCATTTATTACCATCTATCAAACGAGCCGTTAAAGTTGAAACTGTTTAATAGGTTAAAATGCCAACTCCATATAGCTACTTTAATAGATTATAATATTGACTCTAATAAGTTATAATACCAACTCTAATAGGTTATAATACCAACTTTAATAGGTTATAACACCAACTCTAAATATGTTGTATTACCAATTTTAATAGGTTACAACACTAACTAATTACCAGCTTTAATAGGCTATTAATAATAACTCTTATAGGCTATAATACCAAATTAGGTTATAACACCAACTTCAAATAGGTTACACAACACGCCTTTTCTTTAGTAATAACGGGTTAGCTCAATAGGTAGGTTCGGATAATCTTTCCTTGGCTAGGAAGGCCATTTCTAAATACCGTTCCTTTCTCTTTTCCTCAAAGAAAATCACAGCATGTATCTCAGATTTTCCACAATCATAAACTGTTCTATTTTACATCAAAATTTTTAGCTGGAAAGAATATTGTTTATGTGTCTTTGATTATGCTCGATTTAATATTTTAGTCCGTCTTAATAAGTTTCTTTATTATGTAACACATGATATTATGTATTTGTCGCACCAAAACCTACAATTTGATTTTCTTTCATACTAATATATTAAAATCTATAATAATCAATAATTATCCTAAAGTACAAGGCGATACCTATAATACCCAATTAAAAATACTCACGTATCCAATTTTTTTAATTTGTGTCTTTAATTTTTATGTTGTATCTCTTTAATTAAAAATTGACTAGCTGATAATAAAAGGGTATTAAATGTCCAATAGTTTCGGCTTTGTAGTAACTTTACTGTGGGTAGTAAATTAACATAAACATAAATCTATGGATGGTTTTATTTCCTCATTTTGTTGGGGAAACAAAAAAAATTGCCATTTGGAAAAAAGAGTTCAATCCCATTTGTAAACACAAATCTGTGGACCGTGGGTGGTTTTTGCCTATTTGTCATTTGTCAACTATGGTTGTGGAATTGTTTAGCTGGTAATCAACGTGATGGATTATTGATGTCATTAAGGTTTCATAAATAATTTTTGTATGAGACAGTTTCTTTGATTCACTATGTTTGGATAGAAAATTAGGAGAGAAACAGGAAGGGAAGGGGAAGGAAAGGAAGGAAAAAGAAAGAGAGGGATAAAGAGGGGAATTGTATATTGTTTGTTTACAAGGGAAGGGCAGGAAAAAGGAAGGAAAGTGTTTTTCTTCCAAATCTTTCCTCTTTAGGAGAGCTTGTCTTAATAAAATTTGTTCAACTTTTCCTTCCAAATCCCTTTCCTCCCAATTTGCTATCCAAACAAGGGATATCTCCTCCCTCCAAATCTCTCCCCTTCCTTTCTCTCAATTTCCTCCAATCCAAACACACCCTAAACCTCATACATTGGTCATGTAACCCATCTAATATACTAAAAAGATATGGGCTTTTTGTTTAAATTTGTCTCATCGAGAAACTGTCTCTCATAAGAGTCACTCTTAAGGCTTTACTTATAACCAATGGGTTGATCACAATCAGATTCAACTCTTATAGTTGTCATCAATTGGTTAAGTGCTTTAAAATAAAATCATCATAAATCTTATTAAAAGAACTGTGAAAATCCACATGTCATCTCCTCAAAATTAACGTAATAATTTAGATAATATTGTATAACTGAAATATCACGAGTTTGAATCCATAAATCAGTTTCTTATACAAATGTTATACTTTTTGCTCTTGTCACACTTTTTTGTTGGGATCTTTTTCCCAACCCTTGATATGGGGAGAAATTATTTAAAAGTGTCATGAATTTTGTGTGTGGAAATCAAAGAAAATGGTATGGATCACATTCTTAAATGATGAAAATGTAATAAATTAAATAAGAATTGTAACAGCCTCATTTGGATAGAAGAGCAACTTTTAGAAAGCTACTGATATAATTCTTCTCATGCCGTATTATACTTCTAATGTTTAACTTATTTTGCAAATAGTGTAAACAATCAACCCAATTTTATTTGTAATATTAATTCCTTGATAAATAATTATACACATCCACTCAAAATTAATAATATAAAACAAATAAAAATAACCATTGAGATCAAATAAACATCACACTAACTTTATAATATTACTATCACTATAATTGACATATTTTCACCTAATCTTTGATTTCAAAGAACTTTTCAAAACCGATTAACAATATCTTTAAACAATAGGGATGTTTGGCAAACGGCGGATTGCTGGTAGTTGATAGCTGATAACAGTCATCATCATCATATTCAGTGTATCCAGCTCGTAGACTATCATGATAGCTGATAATAGTAGTTGATTTAATTAATTGATTTATAAATTGGTTTGACTAGTCGATTTTGAATTCGCTGTTATAAATTGTTTTCAACCAACTAATTTACTAAATATCAGGATTGGATGGTTAAACCCTCTATTTGTATCAAAATAAGTTTTTTTTTTAGGATCGTATCAAAATAAGTTAAAATTACCCCATAAACTACTTTGTCAAACAACTCCAATTACTATAGATGACATATGACATTAGAGGGGTACAAGTATGACTTATTCGTTTCCTTTTCCTACTCGAGGTATTGTCTCTTGAAGAGACGATCTCAAAATAGGGAGTTCATATGCATTATAGTATTAATTAGACTATTCAGACTATATATTATATAAAATATCTTACAATAAAACCGTCTTTCATAATAATTAATATTCGTGATCACATCTCTTTTTAAGCTAAATACTCCCTCCGGTCCAGTTTACTAGTCCCATTTCCTTTTTTGGCAATTCCTATCTACTTGTCCCATTTCCTTTTTTGGATATCATTTTTTTACCTAAATACCCCCACTTTTCCAATTCCCAATACCCAACTATCACCTTTACAATTAATTTAATCAATTAAAATATCCAACTACCACCTTTTACATGGACTCCACTACTATCTTAAAATCCGTGACAGTTCTGCGTATTTGTCGACACATCCTTGTTTAAAACAACTTTTGAAAACGGCCGGCACTCGTGAGAGTTTGCTGACTTGTGAGTTCCAACCCTTTCCCCTTTTATATAACAAATGTGCTAACCTCTTTTTCCTCCAAATTCCAACCATTTTGGTACTATTTCACTATTTTCCTTCCTCGTTGAGATCGTCCATTTCTTCTTCTCCTTTGTGTGATTAATACAAAGAAAAACAAAAAATGGCATTGAAAATCCAAAACCCATTAACATTTCAATCATCAAACTCATTTTTTTCATTCACAATTACTCGATCTCATCAACTCAGATCTCCAAATCGTGTTTCCATGGCTTCCACCATTGGAATCACTTCAAAGTTAGTAACTTTTTCCCTTTTTTTAATCACCCTTTATTTATTTTCTTGTTTTCCTCCTTTAATTTAAGCTTTTTTCATGTGGGTATTTAATTTAATCTTATTCTATTTATTTACTCCTATATGGGTTGTGCATTTTATTGATTGTTATAATTATCATGATTTTGCTTGTAATCTTTGTTATTTTAATTTTTTTAATTACCCTTTATCTATTTTCTTGTTTTCCTCATTTAATTTGAGCTATTTTCAATTGGGAATTTAATCTTATTCAATTTATATACTCCTGTATTGTTGTGCATTTTATTGATAGTTATCATGATGTTTGTGATCTTTGTCATTTTACCTTTTTTTAATTCCAATTTGACTATGATTCCATTTGCCCTCTTTCAATTTAGTGCATGTAAAAATTGATTTTTTTGGTGGGTTTTTGACTTGTGATCTGTTTTTGTCTTTGTTCAATATTTGAGTTTAAATTTCTCATTTTTTGTTCTTTTATAGCTTGATCTTTAGTTTATTTTGCATGTGGGTATATGAATAACCCAAAAGTATTTGTTTTGGTATATTGATAGATGGTAGATGAAGATTTATTTCTTTATTTTATGTATGTATTAAATTTTTAATAATGTTTGTTCTTAATTGCTCAACTTGGTTTTTTAAATCAATTTTTTTCAATATTCTTGCCAACAATTTGAACTTTGTCTCTAATTTTGCATATTAATGGTGAAATTGTATCATTTGATGATTTACAAGTTGGTTAAAATGAGTTAAATTAATGCAAATGGATTTTCCTTTATGTCATCTTAGCTTGGAGGGAATCTAGCCTCAGCCAGGTCATTTGATTAAAATCCTATTAATATTGAATTCTGTCGTATATAATTTAGAAAATGATATTCGAGTTGTTCTGCCCCATCCTTGATCATCACATTGCTAATTTTGATTTATTAATACTTGTAATTTGTCATGTACAATATATATTAATAGGATTTATTAAAATCCTATTAATATATATTGTTACAACTCTAAATATAGGTTTGGGCTGGACTTTTGAGAGTCGTCTTTACAAAAGACCCCCTCTCAAGAGAGCACCTATTTGTAAAGACGACTCTCAAAAGCCCAATCCAATTCCAAATATATATTGTTACAACTCTAAATATAGGTTTAGGCTGGACTTTTAAGAGTTGTCTTTACAAAAGACGCTCGAGAGCACCTATTTTGCATTACATTGGCCGACCATATTTGTTGCTGTTTTGTTGACAAATTTATTATTACTTCTTTTATTGATGTGTGATATAAAAATCATGGTGTGGAAATCATTTTCCTATTTATTTATCATGAAAATTCTTGTAGTGGTAGTTGATAAGATAGCAATATTTCTCTTTGAAGCATTTGAGAATAAATTATTACTTTCTTTGTCCTACCAAATTTGCCCAACTTTCTATTTTAGTCTGTCTTACTCAAGTTGCCAAATTTCTAAAATTCTACGTTCATCATACTTCCTCCGTTTCATATTACTTGCTACATTTCTCTTTTTTACGCAATCCAATGCACTCATTAATATCTTAAACTACACTTGTCTAAAAATTTAAATTTAATATAATGAAAGTATGCGATTAGACGATCCAACAAGATCCCACTTGACTATATTTTTACTTACACATTCGTCTCAATATGTAAAATAAGCTTGAACGATGAATAATGCACAAAATCGAAATGTAGCGAGTATTTCGGAACGGAGGAAGTACATTTTTATCTCATTTTTCCGTAAAATATCACTTTATCCATTTTTCTTAATTTCCCGGGATTGCCTTTGGACAAAGCAAAATTTGTGGAACACAGGGAGTAGTAGTTTTATGGGCATCTTTTTATGTATGTTCTGCATTTGTGCTAGCTGTCCTCTGCTGTGGCTTTAACTTTCCATATTATTGAATTTTCAACTGTCTTTGCTAGTATTAATTTGTTCAATTATTTCCTGATTCTGAAAGAAATAGTTCTATAAAGGATATTGTCTCAGACCCTGTATTAACTGTGAAGAAAATAACATTATAATTTATACTCCCTTTATTCCAAAAAATTAGCCGCAAAGGGGTGAAAATCAAGTGAGTAAAAATGGTAAAAAAATATATATTTTATGGAGAAATGGAGAAATGTATGAATGAGATGAAAACGTAACTAAATGTGTAGAAGAGGATTGGTCTCCCTCTTGAGCGCTTAGTAGCTTTGCTCTCACTTGACGTATTGGAGAATGTTTGATTCCGATTGCTCGCAATTTTGTAAGGTCTTTGCAAGTGTTTGTTTAGTATGAGCCCCGCTAGGCACTAGGAAATGCACAAATCTTCTAGATTGTTATGAATTGACGTACTAACGACTTTTTGTTATGTAAGAACATTTAAACCATTTACCAATCCACTCTCTTGGTTTATCCCAGAAATCCTGGTGCAAATCGATTATTTTTAGTGAAGTATTTAGTGTGAAATAATGCATAAATTGTTGATACAGGGATGTTCCAAATGGTAAAAAGCCGTATATGCCTCCCAGAGAAGTGCATGTGCAGAAGACTCACTCAATGCCACCCCAAAAGATCGAGATGTTCCATTCATTAGAAAAATGGGCCGAGGAAAACCTTCTCGTGCTTTTAAAGCCAGTTGAGAAGTGTTGGCAACCACAAGATTTTCTCCCGGACCCTGCATCCGAGGGATTCGAGGAGCAAGTGAAGGAGCTGAGGGAACGAACTAAAGAACTCCCTGATGACTATTTTGTCGTTTTGGTCGGAGATATGATTACAGAAGAAGCCCTTCCGACTTATCAGACCATGCTTAATACATTGGATGGAGTTCGGGATGAGACTGGTGCGAGTTTGTCTCCGTGGGCTATATGGACGAGGGCATGGACTGCAGAAGAGAACCGACATGGTGATCTGTTGAACAAGTATCTTTACCTCTCGGGAAGGGTCGATATGAGGCAAATCGAGAAGACTATTCAATACCTGATTGGATCAGGAATGGTGAGCTTCACATTACTATTATTTGTCACTTGCATTTCTTTCGTATTATTTCCCCATTACCCGGTTCCTTGGCTTACTTGATTCTGCTCGACTGTTACCAATTTTCGAAGCATTATTCAAACAAATATGGTTGTGACTTGTGAGTTTTGTTTACGTTGACATTTATTTTTCGAGCAGCGCTGGAGCTTGACCCGTAAGTTAGTTAGGAGCTTAACCCGTAAGTTAGAGAGGTCAAAATTGTTGGTAAATAAAAAAGACTAGGGGGAGCCAAGATTTAGTTCAAAACTGTACTCGTAACCACTAACCATCTTTTTATTGTAAATTATACAATATTTTGCTTTATATAACGACCCAAAAGATTTCAGAGGGTCGAGCCCCTTTGAGTCTGAATAAAGGTCGCCATTGTCCTCAGGTGTATAGGAATATTGGAATGTTGATAGACTCGGGTTCTTGAAGCTTTAGCCGGATGTCTTTTACTTGGGATTTGATCATTTCACTTACAAAACAGTTTTTTAAATCGAAGTAAAGAGCTATTGAGAAATATAAATGAAAAAAAAAACGGAGATTATTGATGTGTGCTAAAGGCCATTTAGTTTTTGGGTCGAAAAATCTTACAAATATTGCATTCGCTAAACCCTTGCATCTTCTTTGAGCCCCTTGAATCTCTCTCACCTCAGATTTTTGCATGTCTTTTTGCCTTCTATTAAATTTACTGTTTTTACTTTTTCGGTTTCATCATTCTGTCTTTGTACAGGACCCAAAAACTGAGAACAACCCTTATCTCGGTTTCATCTACACTTCATTTCAAGAGAGAGCTACCTTCATCTCTCACGGTAATACCGCAAGGTTAGCCAAGGACTACGGTGATATTAAACTAGCCCAGGTGTGTGGTATTATCGCTGCAGATGAAAAGCGGCATGAAACTGCATACACAAAAATCGTTGAAAAACTCTTTGAGCTGGATCCGGATGGGACAATCTTGGCTCTAGCCGATATGATGAGAAAGAAAGTGTCAATGCCTGCTCACTTAATGTACGATGGTATGGATGACAACCTTTTCGATAATTACTCATCAGTTGCTCAACGCATTGGAGTCTACACTGCCAGGGACTACGCGGACATCCTGGAATTTCTTGTTCAGCGGTGGAATGTAGAAAAATTGACGGGTCTTTCAGGTGAGGGACAAAAAGCTCAAGATTTTGTATGTGGGTTGGCTCCGAGGATTAGGAAACTCGAGGAGAGAGCTCAAGCTCGGGCTAAACAAGCATCCCTTGCCCCATTCAGCTGGATTTTTGGCAAAAAGTTGACCGTCTAGAAGTAATGACGGTAAATGGAAACGCGACTACATGCATCTGCCGTCTTAGTTTTGTGTTTGAAGATGATGCTGGTTGAAAAGAAGGGAAGTCATTGTAGATACTTTTGTTTGAATGCTTAAGCAATTTAAGAATAGAGAAGGCTGTGGTTTTTTTAGTAAGCTTACTTTTGGTTCCCCTAAAGTCTAAAATATGTTGTATGAGTAAAAACTAAAAACTGATCCCATTATGTATGTTGGATCTGCAGCCTTAGTTTAGTCTCTGAACTTTCAAGACATTAAAGAAAGCCTCTTTGTTAAAATGTTTGTTTTGCCTTTGTTACCCAAGTGAAATATTAACATCTAAGTCTTGCTACTAGTCTTGGTTTTTCTCGAGTTGAGGAACTGTAATGGTTGTAACATTCTTTGGTATAAGGTATGGTATGTCGTCTTTCATCCCTACCAAGCCCATGATCATAAATGTATGGATCATAAATGTATGGTATGTCGTTCCTACTAAGCTTGGGAGCGAATTTTTTAAAAACCAATTACGAGGAAGGTACACGTTTGTGGTCGGACTATTTTGGGCCTAGTTTTAGCCTTTTTACAAAGAAGTCTTCTCGGCCATGTAACGCTCGAATGAGCAGCTACATGGCTTGAACTAGCGCATCAAATGAGCACTAGAGGTTTTGTTACTGTTTAGCTCTAGTACCATAGAAACACTTGGACTACTAATGACATAATGGCTTTCAAGAACCTTAGAATTCTCTCTTCAAGCGTTCAAAGTTTTAAGCTCCAAACTCCTTTATACTCGATCAAGCAAGTTATCACCATATGGGGGTAAACCTCGTACATCAATGCGACTTTTGTTGTATTATTTTACGTATTTAATTTCTCGATATTCATCAGTAGTTTCCTAGACTCATTAAGAACGTCCTACTTCCGAGACATTGACTTTGGACTTATTTTCATGTTTCACTCAATCCCCCATTTAATTTCATTTATTACAAATGAACCTTTATAGTGTTTGAATAAATTCAATTATTGAAATTACAATAATAGCTATTTTAGTGAAATAGCGTAGTAGAATGCACCGAATACACTGATGATGAAATTTTAATAATAGTATAACATAGATGACTATATTGCTCATACAATAGCAAAAAGAATTCTTAGTAAAGTAATACCAAAACCCAAACCACATTGAAATTACATAAACTCAAAAGAATCAAAGAATACCCAAAAGTCCAAAACCCATCAGATCATCATCCAAATTTCAAATTCATGATGAAATTTGAAATTTCTAGTTCTAAACATTCAAACCAGCAGAAGGGTAAGGCAAATACCCCATTTCTTCCTCAGAACTTCCTACTTTAGCAGTATTCCTCTTAATTCCGCCATTAACATCACCTTCAACAACAGCATAGTATTTCAAAAAGAAAGCAACAGTAAGAACAACCCATTCCAAACAGAACATAACCACACACAACCCACCAGCCAATTTCAAGATCATTACCCCACTATGCTCTTCAACATATGATTTTAGACTAACTAAGAAATCATCACTTCTAGTGAAGATTAGAACCGAAATCGAACCCTGGAAAATGGCAGTAAGAACTGTGGCCGCCATGTGAGCACCATACCAACGGTGGGCCCCTGTACTGGCTGCGTGTGCTCCGGCTAAAGCGCCCAGGATTGTGAGAAGATGGAGGAAGATGAAGAGGAAGCCGCAAAGAGATGGGATGAGACGGAGCGAAAGGGTTAGGAAAATGCAGCTTGTTGCTGCTCCTAAGAGCATGTAATTGCTGTACAGGAAAAGTTTTTTGGTCTTGTAATGGGGTTCTGAGCTTGATGGAGAAACAATTTTGAGACCCATTTTCTTGATTTTTGATTGATTTTGATCGATTTAGTTGAAGATTTTAGGGTTTTGAGAGGTGGGTTTTTGTTGATTTGGGGAAATTTTGTTCAAGATGTCTTGAATTGAATTAATGTGAGAGAAGTGAGGGGGAATGGTGGGAATTCAGGGGAAAATATAGGGGAAAGTGTAACGGACATATTTGGAAAGGTTGTGAAATTTGACCGTTGGTGGGGGTATTTTATGATGGAAGACATTAAAGACATAAGAGGTGCAACGGCTAGTGTGCCTTTTATTTTAGGTCTATCATCTTCATGTCCAATATATCTTACTCATAACAAACTATGATCAGTGTCTGAGGAGGAAAGAACGACGGCAACTCATACCCATAGTGAAGAGTTTTTTTGTTTTGGGTGATTGCTTTTATTGTATTTGTCATTGTCACCAGATCCTATTTTCGAGCGGAATATTGGATTGATAATGATGTCGTTGCTGCTTATATCGTATTTGAAGGATTAGTGATGAGTGATGATGTCAATGTTGAGCTACATATTGAATCGGGGACATGAAAATGACAAAGTGTTTATCTTAAGAAATCAAGTTAATTAAAACGTTAGCTAACTTTTGATGTTTAAGAGTATTATGTTATGCCTTTTTATATAAGAGTCATTTGGCTAGAATTATAAATGCGTCCTGCTCATATATAGTGTAAAATATTCACCTTGAGATAATGAGAGGTGAATGAGATTCAAACGCGTGACTTTTTGTCATGTTGGCTACGATACAAAGTCTAAAGACCTTCTCAACCTAAGTTTAAGTTAATGGTTGAAGTTTCAAAATAAATTATGTACTCTATGTAATGCAATCTATCAGTTTATAGTAAGTCGTAGTAAGACTAAATGGATGGAATGTAGTTTTAGCTTAGAAGATCATATGGAGATTGTTACTAGTAAATTAGATTCGAAGAACTCATCCAATGTGTATTTCAACTTTCGACTATCTTTACCTAACTCTTTACAAAGACAAAAGTTTGATAAACAGTTAACAAAATCACCCTACATCCCTACAAATACAATATAAGCAATCACCCAAATAAAAATGGATGAAATCTTAGAGTGATGATAAAGAAAAATTTGATATAATAAAATCAAACTACACAACTCTAAACGAATTCTAAAAATATTATCTTCTTTCTGATCTATCACACTTTAATTTGAAAATTATTAAGGAGAGTAATAATTGATATTGTCCGTTGGATAAGATATCGTAACGCTTTTTTATTCTTTTAGCATTTATACCGTATTAAAAAATTAAGGCAAACTTAATTTTTTTTTGCTCTAAGAACTCTATGATAAGAGTGTGCACGCTTGGATGCAATATGGACAACTTGTACCCCGTTTGATATTATTGTTCACTTAATCACTTTAATTTGCATGTTATTTTTAACTTATAAAATAACACAAAACTATATGAGATTTATTTAATTCGTCATTATGTGTAGTTTATTAATATTAATTTTTTATAATTTGTCATCATCATCATCATACCCAGTGTTCCCGCACATAGATACTCTATGGCCAGGGTCTGGGGAAGGAAGGTCGACGGCGTCTCATACTCATAAGGAGAGGGCGGTCATAAGAGTCCTTCGGCTCTAGAGGAGTCTTCAAGGATAGGACCTGCAAAATCCGAAAACCTGCATCTTACACCCACGTGAGCCAAGCATAGGGATAAAAAAAAAAAAAGCGATATAGGTAAAAAAGGAAGTGAAAAGCGATGACAAAAGACACAGAACAGTAACAAACTAGTCTAGTAATCTAGGACGTGAATATATATACTTTTCTGTTTTTCAGTACCATCTATTTTCTCCTTTTTGATATAATATCATTTTTAGTAACATCAGTACTTAATTTAAGATATTCAAATATTTAATCATTTTCTCCATTAAATAAAAATTTTCACTTGTAAGCTTAATTTTCTTTCACTTAAGGCACAATGTTCTGCCATTTGCTCTTGGTGCTATTCTATGAAGAATACTAATATTTTGTTATTTTTTCCACTATCTTATTTCATGTACAATAGTAATAGGGTACAAGTAGAAATGTAGAATATAAATTAAATATTTAAATAATAATTTACTAAAAAAACTTGTAAATTGTTCATAAATTATCAATATCTTACATATTATTATCAGCTTATAAAAACTACTATTATTTGAATATGAAAAGGATATAAAAACAATAGAGATAGACTATGTATTTTTCAAAGTAACAAGTAAAAATCATCATATCATCATGTACAATACTATAATTTTGCTGCTAAATGTCAAATGACAGTTTAATAGTCATTTGCCAGATGCACCTTAATTAATGTTCATTTAATTATAACTGGCAACTGGCAACTGGCAACAGTTTGAATATATTATTAAATTCTATTTATAATTTATAATTTCATAATGATACTATGCAATTGCACAATTATTTTAAATTTATGTTTTAAAAAAATCCAATGTACGAATTTCGTGCAATGCACGGGGTTTATATTAGTTTAGATTATTTAGACAAAGAGTTCTTATTTTTTTATTAGCCACATATTAATGAATATATATTTTTTGTTTATTTATTGGATTTTATTTAATCCAATTGGAAATTTGATCCCCATGACAAATTATAAGAGAAATCATAAAAGAAAAATCGAGAAGGTAATAAATAGGAAAAAAATTGATTCTTGATTGCTTGCCATTATCACTGTTTGTTTGGCTATTAATTTTGATGTTCAGACTTCATCTCATCAATCGCCGCCAAAGTGATCGACCCTTTTCCCACCGCCGTTACTTCAGCCAGCGCCGCCTCTTATCACGCCGTCGCTGAATACATCTTACAGTGTAAAGGTGCCCTTTTCAAGTTTCTTTAGTTGAACTTAAACAACTTCATTAAACCAATTCTACATTTCTTCATTTGTTATTATTAATTATTTTGGGTTTTTCTTTGCTTTTATGTTTGTTGATGCATGTAGTATAGTATGTAGAGTGATGATTTAAGAAATGGGTTATATTTTTATTATTAATCTGTTCAAAGAGTGGTGCTGTGTTTTGTTTGGAGCTATGCTTGGTGCTAAATATTCAATTAAACCTATGTTTTCCGAGTAAAACCCTAGAAATGATCAATTTTGGGTTATGTGATATTACTTTCTTTGTATGGAGATAATAGTTAATTGTACTGTTATGGAATGATGGGCAAGAGGTAATCAACTTTTGGGGAATAATGATGATTTATGTTTTGATTACCGATAAACCCTACAAGATTACAAGTTTTGAAGTTTGAACTATGGAAATGATCGACTACTGTGACATTTCTTCTTGTGGAAACATGTTATGTTCGTGGAAGGTTGAGGCAAATTTATAATTGTTTATTTCCAAATAGGGGGAGTTTTTTCCTTTTCGATTCGAGCATATGATCGAATTTAAAGTGGTTGGTCGAATTTTGTGCAAAGGGTTTCGCTGTTTGGACTTCCATGTTCGGGGTTCAATAACTTGAAAATTGTTACATTTGTTTGAAACATATGGGTTTTTGTTGTGGAAGTTCATACTTCAAACTTTTTTGGATTAGTTCTGAATGTCTTTGTTTGTTATTAGGGAAGACGGGAACAATGGATCAGAATTTGCCTGATAATGTGGAGGTGGGGTGGTATATTTTGGATGCTAACCAGCAGCAAATTGGGCCATATACAATCGCAGAATTGAGAGGTGAGTTTTACCTTACTAAGTGTGTACATCAGCGTTGATAAGTTGTTGGTTTCAAGTTCTGTCATGTTGATGCTTGAGATGCATTTAAATGCTATGTTTGTGCTTATCTTATTGTAATTAGAATCAAAATATGATTTTTGTGTAGTAGGTCTTGTTTGGGATCAACATGTGTGGTCATTGGAGCTGTGCTTACACTTATGATTGAAACTATTATTACTTTATCATGACGGAAGCTATGAACTTTCTGAACTGGTGATGGCTGTTTTGATTGAAACTATTATTATGTTTGTGCTACAATGCTGTATGGAAGTAAGGCAGAGGAAAGGAACTTTTTATTGCAGTAATGGTGGATGGTATGAGTTTCAAGTCTTTTTAGAGCATTTCAGGTGAATTTGGTAGCTCTCACATGTTCCATTGCTATGAGGGAGTTGGGAGATAGAAGGAACAGATCACGTGCTTTTTATAACTGAAACTACGCCCTTAAATTTGTAAATTGCAGGGGTACATTATGTGAACTGTAAAGTGTGGAGTCCAGAGAGCTTACTGGGGTTAGCTATTGTTTTCCTAGGCGCCTAGTACAAACACTACTACACATCAGCTTTAAAAGTTTGAGGTGCTGAGATTTCCACTGATATTGTTTTTGTGCTTACAATTTATTTTTGGACCGTTATCACCCAACCACAGAATCTGACTGGCACAGGGACATGTGTGGAAATCTTGCAATGAATTATCCTATTTGGCAATAGTGTGTAGTCAAGGAAGTTGTGTTTGAAGCCAGTGTGTGACTGGCAGAATCTGAATGTCTTACCTATTGACATGGCCACTGGCCGACAAGTGTCTTTTTGATTATAGCATTGATTGATTTCGTGAACCACTTGATTCTAGACTTTTGAATAGGTAAAATTAAGCCTTCTGCAGTTTGTTCTTCCATCACATCACATCACATCACATCTTACCTATATATACTTCCTCCGTTCCAAAATACTTGCAACACTTACCTTATTTGGCTGTTTCACAATACTTGCACCATTACTATATTTGGCAAAGAATAATCTTATTTTATTATCACTTTATTCCTACCCCACATATCACCATCAATCATATATCATCTCATTAATCATTTAATATACCCACAACCAATACCTACCTTCCATTAATTAATTTTTTATTTCAATTATTTTATTATCACTTTATTCCTACCACACATATCACCATCAATCATATATCATCAGACCTGATGTGACAGCCCTTAATTCTTGTGCCAAGAGGGTGTGGTGCAACTAAATTGGAACGGAGGAAGTACTACTTTATCTTCTTCGACAGGCAAGAGAGTCATCAGTGGTGTGACTGGTGTCTCCCCTCCTCTATTTTTTCTGTTTTGAAAGGTCAGGGCGGGGGTGGGGGGTGAGCGACTTGGTATGCTTCTAATGGAAACTTTCTTTTTTAACACTCTTATTTGTTTCGTATGCTTCTAAGGGAGACTTTCATTTGAGAAAAATTAATGCCACTAGAGGCACGTTATCTTTGATTCAAACATTCCTTCTTTCTTTACTTTGGATGTATTTTTGGTTGGATTAGTGATCATTTTCTGAACTTCACTTTTCCTTTTGTCTCTTTCTTTAAATTACAGTTCTGTGTGTTACCAAAGAGCACAGTTAAGTGATCTGTATCATGTTGAACCAACTACTTAGCTTGTTTGCTTCGCCTGAGCAGAGCATTTTCTAAACGGATACCTGACAGAGAGTACCTTTGTATGGGCTCAAGGAAGATCTGAATGGCTGCCACTTTCGTCAGTTCCTGAGTTAATGACTGGAGTCCACTATAATGCAACCGAACTTTCAGCTTCAGGTCAGAAATATTTTGCATTGTTATTTAGGAGAAATGGATCTTACATGTTATGATTTCCTTGCAGTACCTGCCAGCAATGATGATGAGTTCGAAAAATGGCAAAAGGAAGTAATAGAAGCAGAGGTTGAAGCTGAGAAGCTCAAACATGTTTCTGCTTTTGGTGAATTTGATGGAGTTGATCAAGAGAGACCCTCAACTCCACCTGAAGGAGAGGAAGAATTTACTGATGATGATGGAACTGTTTACAAGTGGGATCGCAATATTAGAGCATGGGTGCCTCAGGTTAGTGCTCTGTTTCCTATCTCTCTTAGGTCAGTTTAAGTCTTTATTCTAATTTTGTAAGATTATTTCATCCTAGAAAGGTATTTCATGCATCTCATGACTCATCGTTATCTTCTTAGTCTTTGTTACAAAGATTAGGACAAGAAGGAATTCTGTAGAGGGTACACTGTGCAAAGGTGTGGTTTTGGTCGCGATTGCAGCAACTAATAGTCATATTGATTGCTGGTGCCGCCAAATATTGGTTGAAACCATGAGATTTCCCTTTAAAAAGGCTTTTTTAGTGCTTTAAGGCAAACCTTTACAACTTGACCAATACAACCTTGTTTTTGCACTATGAGAGGTTAGGAAAAAATTAGTTAAATATGAATACAAATATTTGAAAGTTATGTATGACTGCAAGAAAATTGTCGGAATTGTGTGAGTTAAGGGGTTCATGTAATGAGACTAGAGAGAGAGCAAGAGAGGAAGTAGTAAGATTAAGATGGGACCCACATTACACTGCGGGTGTGAGTGGGAGATATTTTTTCGCCAAAGTACTTCTATGTAACAGGTCGACAATTATGGGGTTCAACTTGCAACTTGCTTTAATCGCTGTCAAATAATTTACTTTCATGTTAGGTTTGCAAGAGTCACTTAGTTTGATGCTTTGCAATTTGCATACTTTTTGGTCTGGTCAGGAGAATGTTCGGGAGATATGGCTCTCTTGTTACGTACTTCATGGACTTGTTCACTTCATCATGCTTAATGATATTTAGGTTCTTGTTGCAATTCTAATCTCTACTAATGGTTGTTGGCTTGTTACGATGATATGTGCATTTCTAGATGCAAGTAATTGTAAGATTTAGTTAACATACATTGACAATATGAAATAATACGTAATTCCTATTGTCCTTATAGGAGGATCAAGCAAATGAAAAGGATGGATATGGATTGGAGGAGATGACATTCATCGAAGAAGAGGAGGTTTTCCCTACTTTAAGTGTGGATGACACTCTTGAAAATAAACAAGAGAATAGCATTATCGAACAACTAGAAGAGAAGGATACAAAACCAAGTGCTAAGAGAAAAGAGCCAGAAGCAAAAACTGAGAAAAAGGTTGATGCATCTGCTTATGATTGCTACTATCCTTTTGCTGACTTAGCTTTCTATTGTTTTTCATTATTATGTTTGTCATTTAGCTTTTACGTGTATCATGTTTTCCGTAACTGCTATTGTTTTGGTGCATGTGTGACCTATATACATTGTTATATTTACCGGATAGAGGCGGAGGATGAAGAGGATGTTCTGTTGAGGTGGGGTGTGGGATTGATTGTGGCGGGATGGTGTTGTTAGTTATTCACTTTTCAGTCCTTGTGCACAGTGGCTATCTAAACATACAACTATTATAATTGAGGAAGATTCCCGTTTCTTGCAGAAACTTATGCTTCGTTGAAGGGCTGATCTTATGCCTGTAGTTTTTCATCTGTATCTAATATTATGCTTTCAAGTTTGATTTTGGAGTATATAGTAGAAGTCTAGCTGATGAATGGATCTATACTAAAGTTCATCCTCGTTTGTTTCAACTATGCTTAACAGGAAGCGAATAAGCCACCGGACAGTTGGTTTGAGTTAAAACATAACACACACGTCTATGTGACTGGATTACCAGATGATATCACGGTTGAAGAAGTAAGTCTTGCTTAGTTTAGAAGAATTTGATCATTAAAACCTTACTTCTTCGGTACATGGATACCGATAATGATTTTTTTTATTGCTAGCCAAAGCATGATTTTAGTTGTGCTTATATTGTTATATTGTGACTGAGAATATTTTGTTTGGCATCTTCTGCAGGTTGTGGAGGTTTTCTCCAAGTGTGGCATAATAAAGGAGGTACTGGAACAATTTTTTGTGTTCTGTCTTTTTGTATTATAGTACAGATTACCCATCTTATTAAAGACAACTTTTGTCTACTATGTTGCCTAACACCATGTTTAAGTTAAAGATTCAAATTAATTTAGGGTAGGAATGTACTTATGATTTTCCTTGTTGAAGTTTGTTTCTGTTTCTGTTGTATTAATTTACATAGATCATATAGATATATGCATATAAATTAGGTATGGTTGGGTTTGACCCACCTTTTTCTTTTTGCGGGTCAAGTCATTCGTGTTAAAGTCAATTTTTTTGGTCGGGTTATTGGTCAATTTAATGGCAGCTCAACATTTAACAGGTCTACCTTACATATAGCACGCACTGCTATTTTTATACGGACAACCTATATGCATCACTCATGTTATTTCTATAAGTGGGGATTGGTTTGAGCATGTTTCATATACTTTATCATACTGGAACTAATATCTTGATTTGATATATTGGCCTTTCTGCTTCTGCATCATTAGAACATTTTTCTGCGTGGCTTGCTATTTACTGTTTTTCTGTATCTTAATGTGCTTGAAATATTGTTTACTGAATAGGGATAAGACTCATTTTGCCCCTCGTGTCTGGCTTTGTGGTTTCGATTTTGCTATGGAAATTAGTAGTGTGATGTATTATGTATATTCTTGAGAAATCCTTTGTATTTATTTATTTAACCTCATTCTCTTTTATATATGTCTACAGGATCCTGAGAGTAAAAGGCCCCGTGTGAAATTATATTTTGATAAGGAGACAGGTAGAAAGAAGGGGGATGCACTAGTCACTTACTTGAAGGTATTTGTTTCCTTTTGTTGGGATGTCAAAATCAATGTGCTCTAGAAGTTATAAATTTATCTCAATCCTAAAAACACCTTTTTTCCACATACATTAGGAGCCATCTGTAGAATTGGCAATGCAAATATTAGACGGGACACCATTCCGGCCTGGAGGGAAGATACCTATGTCTGTAACACAAGCAAAGTTTCAGCAGAAAGGTATCTGTGAGCATAATTACCTAGTTATTTCCGAAATTCAGTTTCTTTATTTCTTTCTTTAAAAAATGTGGTGTCTTCATGGCTACTTCTAGTATGTTAGCTTGACTGCGTGAGGACTACATGTTGATGTGCTTTTATGCTGTTTTTTCAGGGGAGAAGTTTATTCCCAAACAAGCGGATAAAAGAAAGAAACAAAAACTAAAGAAGGTTGAAGATAAGATGCTCGGCTGGGGTATTTTTTTTTACTGCATTATTAGTTTAGTTTCTTTTCTGCATAGGACCTGCTGCTTCTAATTTCGATTTGTGTAACTTATATGATTTCTCTGTACTGACTACTTGACTAGGTGGGCGTGATGATTCCAAACTTATGATCCCAGCTACAGTTGTTCTCAGTAACATGTTTGCACCAGCAGAAATGAGAGTAAGTCTAAACTGAATGCCTTTATATACTACATTTTCTTTCAGTTATCCTATAAACTTGTCTGAAATTATAGTGTGAAAATATGTACAGGATTTTTTACTTAGCTTTTTGGGAACTATTTTAGCCATATATTTGCCACATCCCTCTCCCTCACCAGCAACCGCACACACACTCCACTGATGATGTATAGAAACATTAAAGGGAATCGGGAAGTTTGCATGAGTGGGTGTGATTGATTTGTAAAATAAAAAACAATTTTCTACATGCTTCCCCCATCTTCATTGAACATTTTAAGGGGTACTCACTGGCCTCTGCATAGTATTTTGTGCTTAGCAACCTTGTTTATTGATGATATTGTTACAATTTGCACAGGAAGATCCAACTTTGCGTGATGAATTGGAGGCAGATGTTCGCGAGGAATGTGTAAAGCTTGGTCCAGTGGATTCTGTCAAGGTAGGTTTTCTTTATGAACTTATGAAGAACCGAGAACCTTTATTTGTATCACTTTAAGAAAAGTGGGATTGTACTTTATTGTGAATGTTATGGAAGTTTGTAGAAGTAAGAACATCTGAAATTGGAGGCTTTACTTGCTTTTGTTGTGTATTTTTGAATTCTTTGGAATTTCACTCTTTTTCTCTCCTAGTTTGATTTCGTTTCTTCTTTCAACTACCGCCTTAAAAGAGAAGGGAGTTCGTTTCAATGAGAAAACATAAATGGACTGAGTTGTTTATTTGGATAATAAAGTAAAAAAATCATCCTTCTGGATATCTCAGTCGGGTATAATTTTTGTGATTGTTAACGTAAATCCTCCTCCTGCTTCGTTGTTTGTTGAGTTTTTCTTTTGGGTTTTTTTTTTCTTGACTTGCTTTCATTGGCAGGTCTGTGAGAACAACCCACATGGTGTTGTGCTGGTAAGGTTCAAGGACAGAACAGATGCTAGAAAATGTATCGAGAAGATGAATGGGAGATGGTATGTTCAAAAATTCCTTGTTATTGAATGTAATAGTATATTCATCTATAAAATAAGGACTGTGTTGTGCTTGGCATGAGCTTAGCTGACCAATCCTAAACTCTAGCTCTTTTGTCTAAACTTTGTTCTAAGTAGAGGAGTTATTCGGGTCATCGGGTCAATTACAAATCAGCGGTTTTGGATTGGTTTGAAATCGGACTTGTGTCCACGTTAGTTTTTACATAATTGTAAATCCATTCTAAAGTCGGGTCAAATCGGGTCATTTGGGTCTGTTTTCAACACTTATACTTGCTAAAAGCTTAAGTGAATCACAATCATGTAACCGTTCTATACAATATTTTACTTCTATGAAGGTTTGGTGGGAGGCAAATACATGCTGTCGAGGATGATGGTTCTGTCAATCATGCTCAGCTCCGGGACTTCAGTGCTGAGGAAGAACGATTAGAGAAGTTTGCCGCTGAACTTGAAGCTGAATGACCCAGTTTCGCTGATGCTAATTTGGAGGAGCTGAATCGGAGTTATGAAATAGAGGCCACCGTTTTTTACGAGTAATGTCCCTATTCCATCTCCTTTGCTAGTTAAGAAAGTGAGATTGTAGCCACTGAAAATGATCTGTAGTATTTTGTTAATGAGGCAGAGTTAGAGATGTACATACGGGTTGAAACTGAATTTCTTTGTACTCCGTTCTATAAAACTATTTTTTGGTACTCGTTATATTAACATTTATTATTTGACATTTCTGTTTCTACAAGGATAAAGTTGTGCACATTTAAGCGATTTACTCTTTAAAGTTGTTTAGCTTTGAGAGTACTCATTCAAAAATATGAGGCATACTTTTTCTTTTTGAGGAACAAATGAGGCATACTTTTTCAAAATAATTTCAAATATGATTTTTGGCTTTTCACTAGTAATAAATCCAAGTTGGGTTTATTACAAGAGAAAAATCAATAGTTGGAATTATTTTGAAAAAGTACCGTATGCTTGAGATTATTATAAAATAATCAGTATGGAATTATTTTGAGTGAACAGATAGTAATTAAAATTATTAATGTCTATTTTTTCTCAAATAAATTGCATAAGTGAATAGTTGAAGTTCGAAAAGGTGGTTGAATAAATGTGAACATTGACTATTACACAGAAGTTTAAAAGAATTTGATCACTCAACTACCAAGAATATAGTTTGTTCAATGTATAAATTAAGGTTTATTCTTTTGTTCAGGCTGAACATGAGAATTATGAAACAATACATACAGCCTACAAAACGGTGAAATGAGCAAAGCCTTGCCGGAAAAGGAAATAAATACCCATCGGATGGATCTCATTTGTTTGTCGATGCCATATCGTGAGCCTCGATGACTTGACATGCATATGGTTTATTATGGATATTAAACAATCAATCATTGAAACGTCTCATAAATATCTAATTATAGAATGACTCCGCCTAACCTAAGCTCGGAGGAATTTGCATAATTTCTTCAAGAAACACATTTCAAGCTTGCAAAAAGCTGGCGTACTTGGCTCCTAAGAAGAGCCTCTGGATGCAAAGTAGAGCGTTCTTCGTAACCTCGGCGTTTTCATGATTCATTAACTTCATCACCCGCTCCTTAGCCTTGAGATCATTCACTATTATTCTTCCGGATGGATGATGCTGGATAAATTGTGAGAGATCAAAGCAAGCAACGGCTAGTGATCTTGGGTCGTTAGACGTGTCCAAAATAGTGATGAGGACTCTCAAGATCTGCATACATGGACATGGGGGTATGTTACAACCATGCATCATAAAGCAATCATAGCATAGACTTACACCAACATGAGCACAATGGGAAATAAAGTTCGAATGGTGTTCAGTGTCACATGATTCGCTAATCTCCTCACAAAACACAAATTGTAAAAAAAACTGAATTAATGTAGGTTATAAGCTATTTTTGGGCCATTTTGAGCAAATCGAGATTTTTATAAGCGAATCAGCTAGTGAATTATGTCACACTGGAAAGGACAACACTTAACATGCTTCATGAGCCAACATGACAAGCATACATAAACGGACAACATTTTAATGGGCTGCGAAGCTAAGAGGCCGCAACACGCAGTCTGGCATAACCCACTGGCATACCTAAAACACTCGTTAGAAGAGCGTTACAGCAAAGGAAGGGAAAATTTACCTGGAAATCATTCTCTTCAAAGTTGTTGATATTCTCTCGCCAGAAGAAAGCATCTTTGTGAACTGGGGACCAGTCAAGATGACCGAGAAGTACTTCTTGTTTATACTTTTCAAATGAACTCATTTGTTTTACATTATCCTTCAGCCCTTCATCTAGTTGAGTCAAAGCCTCTACGAGGTCCTGCAATATAATGAAGGACAAAAGACGACAACTTAAAACATAGAAGACGGTTTATAGTTGATGAAGAATTTCAGACATAAGCAGCTATATGCATTTATTGGAAGCCATTTGTTCGTCACTTGTGGCGACGTTAAGAACGGAAAACTTCTCACCTCATCTCCCCAGGCATGTGCTTTCAAGTTTTGGACAATCTGAGGCATTCCAAGGTCCACCATCTGAACGCCAAATGTCCCTTTTGGAAGAAGATTCTTGAAAGTCATAACAATAACCCTAACAACCTACCAGAAATACAAACATACATTTCAATCGAATAAGAATAGAATAACAGCAAGTCTTTTTTGAGACCGTTTTACTGTGAGACGATCCCATATAAGCAGCTCCTTATTAAAAAAACATTAAAAAACAATAAAATCTGAATTCACCCTTGTACAGGAAGCAATTTTTTTTTTTTAAGTTTAGGCTGAGCCAATTGAGGCCGTCTCTCACGGTGAGACGGCCTCAATAAAGAATTAGTGATAGAACTAATGTACAAGTGTTTCATAAATGCATCCCACAACAACAATGCCAGAGCAATGAATACATCCCAAACCACTAAATTTAAATGGGCCATCAGCTGTTAAAGATCAGGAGATTAAGATAAAAAATTTCATTAATAAAAATTGGCATATTATGGTAGGTAGTTAATCCTCCATATAAATCATCCAATCATGAAGAGTGATTCAGAATTCAAACTATACAAGCACTACAAATTTACCTTTTCCTTTGTAGAACTCTTGACAACCTCTGTCAGTCGAGGAACACATCTGGAAGTAGCCAAATATTCAACTGCAGGTTCGTAATATGACAATAGCCAGATACAGAGACAGGTCTCGTAAAGGAGCTGTTGGAAATAAAAGAAAAAACCCATGTAAGAGGTTAAAAGGATTATAAACATGCACCGTTAAGAGCTAAAATTGTCGTCAGCAAATGAAATTATAGCGGGAGAACATGATGTGCTGCTAGCAAGAATAGTTTTTTCACAAAAGAATAAAGAAAATTTTACCTGCATAGATTGTTGCTGATTAGATTGTGAAGACGCTAATGGAGTGGTTTGATTGGATACTGGATTAATTAATGGAATTAGTAGCTTAACTCCATCTGCTTGAACAAATGACGATCTGACCAAAGGTTCTTTCAATAAGGTAGCAAGGCAATTTACAGCAGTAGGAATGCCACGGCTGGGATGAGAAGGACTCCTTAACTGTGTAAAATTCATACCGCAAGAGATAATTAATTACTATGTATCAAGAAATATCCATCTTGTGTCAGGTACTAAACAGGACAAATACAAGCACACGCATGAGACATATCAAGACCACAATTGGAAGAATCGGAGAGGAGGGAAGGATCAATGAAATTTGCAACATATGCACTATATGACACCAAAAATGAACTCGTTATCATCATCATACTCGGTATATCCTGTTCATAAGAGCTATGATGAGGGTCTGAGAGGATGCATGATAAAAGACCATACTCTTTACCCTTATGGCCTTATCAAAAGAGATACGGATGTTGCGGTCAGTGAGACCCTTGGCAAGATAAGATATGAGTGTCTAAATGATACAAAAATGCATGCAAGATAAAATTTAACTTTGGATGTTCTTACCTGTGCGCAAAGCCAATCGACCAAACCTTTCAAGACATCATCTATGGTGGTGAATTTGCTTTTGGAATCTGAGGCCTCACCATTCACAGCTCCACCATACTGATTTTTGGGTCTAGCACTAGAATGACAAAATACGATTTAATAAAACTATACACGTGTGTCTGGAAAGTCATGAAACAAATCATTTGTAGAAGATAATATCTCAATACCTTACAATTCGTGCAAGTATCTTGCAACTCTTCTCTTGTATGAACCAATTACCTTTCCAGAGCAATCTGAATAAATCCATAGGAAGAATGTTACACCAGCAGATTTTAGAATGAAGAGAACTAGCAATAGACTTTGATAAGTGGAGTAGCCTCCTTATGGTCGAAGAAGTAAGACTATGAGCCTCTTTTGCATAAATGCAACTAAATCTGGTACATCGCTCTCCCCAACCTAGGTCCAAGGTTCACCCATATAGCATGTGGTCATCAAATTTTCTTTGTATGATGTGCAAAAATTTTAATGGAGGAGGCCCAAATGTAAGTGAACTCTTATATTTGTCCTGCTTAAGCTATTCTTATGCTATCCTTTGCAGCCTTGAGAACGAGATTTCCCAAGGTTCTAAGGTGTGTCAAAAGTGCGCAAATGTCAACAAGGTATATGTCAGAAACATATTGCCGACCATTTGAATGCTTTTTTTGCCTCCAAAACTCCAGAAGGTAGTAATTAGAAGTTCAAACACAGAGACGTCATATGCTCAACAGAGAAACTCAAATTAAGTTTTGCATAACAATCAACTCAAATAAAAACATCCTCTTAAAAGTGAATGAAAATCTGCTGTGCTAAAAGAAGGATGTTACACGTCTTATTTATTTTTACAAAATAGGAGTAAAAACTTAATAAACAAAGGATCTAAGAAGTTTGTTCAGACTTGCCTCAGAAATGGTTCATAAATATCTTCATTTGCAAGCGAATTATCATGAAAGAGTCTAGCCCTTTTGGGGTTTGCTGAAGAAGAAAAGGCAGAAAATTAGCTTACAGCAAATATACAAAAACAGATTACTTGAAGTATCGGCATTTACCAGTGAGCATTTCATCGATTAAAGAAAGGACATATTCCACTGTCTCTTCTTTGAAGATATCACGTAAAATGTTGACAAATACTCGAACGTAGGATGGACCATCCTGTTAAAGGTATAAGACAGTTCAACATAATCTGAAGGTGCAAAAGAAATTTGCAAAATAGCGGAAAAGTGAAGATGCACAATCAAAAGAAATCTTGCACACAAAGTAATTGATGGGAGGCAATTTCGTTAAACCAAAAAGATCGTAATAATGACACAAATTCTGTAAAGAAAATATCATGTGACACAATGTCAGAAGGAAGGTATAGATAAGTAACAAAGAGCACTACTAATAGCTAGAACATCCTCATAAAAGAAGACCATAAATTTAGTCACATTGGTTTATGTAGATGACCCCAATCTTTTGGGAATAAAGCTCTAGCCTTGCTGTTGTATGAAAACGCGTGAGACCCATCATATAACTAAAGAGAGCATTGTAGTTAAATGATTAACCTTAAAACGATGGTAAGTACATGATTTGGTAAAAGAAACTTGACTAGGGTTTTAGTTAACTGATGCAGTCATTCAATTGAATTTACAAAGTTCGTGAAACAGTTTAGGTCATGCCAGATAACAACAAATCAAGAATAGACATCATAGCATTAGATGCAATAAAAAGAAAACCCTCAAAAACATCGAACAAATGAAAAAGTGTGAAATAAGCAAGAAAAAGAAAACTTTACATCATCCAATAAAGATGCTCTTTGGCTCTCGGGTCTTTTATCATAACGTCTCAAGAGTTGAAGAGCTTTCCCCGAGATCAACTTAGTTGTCATGTATGTCTCCCATGGAATGTCTCTTTCAAGAACCTTGAAAAGGAGAAGAAAAAATATTTAATGAAATGAAACCAAAAAATAATTAGTTCATACCAGTGCAACATAATCGCCAGTTAATACACTTTTTCAATTCGTGATTCGCTCAAAATGACCCTAAAATAGCCCAAAACCGACCATAATTCACTTTTATTGATTCGCAATTCGTAAAGAGATTAGTGAATCATGTGAGAGTGGTTCACACTAAGCTTATGGGTCAAATCTTCTTTTGTTTGTATGGGGTCGAGGGAGGGGGATAAATCACCAAATCCAAAAGCTCCAAGATAACATAATCAACCTAGAAAATCCTAATTAATCACCGTGATTTGTAAATCACCATAAAAGACAAAAAATATGCTAATAAAATAAACAAAACACAAAAAGGTAATTTACAATTTTCAAAATGTCATCCTATTAAATCTCTCCACGTAAGTGTGATTTGTCAAGTTGACAAATAACAGATATCTACCTAAAGTTGCTCATAATCAACCCCAAATGAGTTGTCAGAAACCCATCAAAACAAAGACAATCGGAAAAATCAAGGGTTAATTCCCACATTTTGTAACACAAAAATACAATGTTGATTTAGATTAGACAAAAACAATGACAATCTACTAAATCAATGGGAAATTCCTACATTTTATCCCAAAATAAATAAAATCAAATTGAACTCAGATCAAGTAGGCTAACCATAAAATTACAAACCCATGATTTATAAGAAAGCTACAATCTTGATGAGCAACAAAACTCAATCATAAGGATAAAAACATGCCCAATTATAAATTCCTTAAGATAAACAAAAAAGAACCAAGTAATCAAACAAAGTCAACGAATCAATCATACAAAAAGCCATAAAAGGGGTAATTTCAAAGGAAGAAAAACCTGTTCAGTGGTGAGTTCGGCTTGATCCATGGTCATTGATCGGTAGGAATTAAACCCAATTCAGAACTTGCAAAAAACAACAATTTGAAATGGAAAATAAACAGAATTTAGAAAAAAAAGGGAGATAAAGCAATGTATAAGAGAGTATTGAGAAGATGAAGATTGGGGATTAGATCGCTTACCAAAGAGAAGAAGACAGGGGATATGGAGGAAACTGGAAAGAGGGAACTTGTGTTTTGTTGTGCCTTCGTGGCGATTCTTCTATGATTGATTTTTTATTTCTTGTTTTTACTTCTTTCTTTAATTAATTTTTTTGGATAAAAAAATATAGGTTAATATTGATTTTTATGTGGGTGTTGAAAATTAAATTTTTATATAAGTTAATACCTTAATTATTAGGTTAATATATGATTTTTTTTACTTTTTTTTGAATAAGATTTATTTTTACTTTTCGTATTGATTTTGATAAATCTAATCCAACATAATTAGAGATATTAATAATTTTAATAAATTTGTCAAGCTTTAACCCGATTAATTAAAATCAAACTATTCTTAAAAAAAACTTAAAACCAAACATGTTCAATTCGATTTAGAATAACCCATGTTCTCGTAGCTCGTCTAAAATGTACTCTTATGTGAAAGGTAGAGTTGTTCTAAACAGACTTGATGATCCTAAATTTACCGGCCTTATAACCGAATCCAATTTGATCCGATTTTAAAAATAATTTACAATTAAGTAAAAATAATCCAATCACAAAATTCGATTTCAAACCAACCCAAAATATCCGATCCGAAATCAATCTGATGATCCGAATCAACGCCAAACAGAAAAACTTTGATTATCCAAGTTTCGTTTACACCCAAAGGTAAAATCATCAGCACGTTGCGATCCTCAATAACGCTGGACTCCCTCAAAACCCTACTTCAACCGTCTGTTTAGCCCTCATACAACCAAATTGAAAATCTTTGAAGAACAAATATGTGGAGATCCATTGCAGCAAGATCTTCCTTTACCAGAAGTTTTGTTCGGAAGTTTTGTTCTTTCCAAAACCCATCTTCTCAGGTAATCAATAAACCCTTTAATTCACATTATTTATCCTTGCAAAACCCCAGGAAATTTCATCATCAAAATTACAGGTTTTTCTCTCAATCCTCATCTATAAGTGAATTTGAAACTGAGAATCATGATGCCATTTCTTCCGAGGAAGTGGAAGCGGAAACTATTGAGGTTTTTAGTGATACCCATGATGATAATTCTTCCTTAGAGCCTGAAAATGAAGATAATGATGAAACCCAGATGAGTAATTTGAATTTAAATGATCAAGAATTAGAAGGGATTGATGATGAGGTATTTGAAAAGGTGAAAAATTTGATTCAAAGTAGTGTAGATGGGTCATTAGAGTCTAGTCTTAATGATTTAGATTTGAGATTGACTGAGGAGTTTGTGATGAAACTGCTTGAAACTCAATTCGTTAATGGGGATACTTTGAATAGGTTTTTCAAATGGGTTTTGAGTAGGAATGATTTTCAAGTTACTACCTTAGTTTTAAGTGAATTTGTAAGTGCTATTTGTAATGATCCTGGACTTAAAAGGAATGATCTTTATGCTTTGTGGGATGTTATAAAAGAATTTGGTGAGAAAGAGAGTGGATTTCTTAATGCCAATATACTCAATCAATTGATTTCGGCGTTGTCGAAAATGGGGAAGGGAAAGGCTGCATTGGAGGTGTTTGAGAAGTTTGAGGAATTTGGGTGTGTCCCAAATGTGGATACTTATTATGTTACTATTGAAGCACTTTGTAAGAGATCTTTCTTTGATTGGGCTACATCTGTTTGCCAAAAAATGGTTGATTCTGGGATGATTCCTGATAGTGATAAGGTTGGTGAGATCATGTCTTACTATTGCAAAGATTATAGGGCTCAAGAGGCTTATGTTGTTTATCTTGCTGCCAAAAAGAAAAATATACATCCTCCTCAGAAAGCTGTTAATTTTTTGATAAGTTGTTTGTCTAAGGTGGATGAAACTGTGTATGTAGCACAAGAAATGCTGGTTGATTTTTCTGATGAAGTCCGTAAGCATTCGATCAACCCGTTTACATGGGTCATTCGTGGGTTGTGTAGGATAAAAGACATCGAGGGTGCTAAGAAGTTGTTTGCTGAGATGATAGAGAAAGGTCCTCTTCCGGGGAATGCGGTCTTTAACATCATTATCAACGCGCTCTCGAAAAACGGAGATTTGGAAGATGCTAAGGATATGGTGAATGTAATGAAGGGAAGGGGACTTAAACCCGATGTGTATACTTATAGTGTCATAATCAGTGGTTATGCAAAGGGTGGTATGATGGAAGAAGCTTGCAAAGTATTGGCAATGGCTAAAACGGAACACTCGAAGCTTTGCCCTGCTACTTTCCACTCGCTCATTCGAGGGTATTGCAACCTTGGAGACTTTGACAAGGCATTGAATCTTATGAGCCAGATGAAGGACTATGGAGTTGAACCAAATGTAGATGAGTATAATAAGTTAATTCAATCACTTTGTTTGAAGTCTTTGGATTGGAAAACAGCAGAAAGGCTACTAAAGGAAATGAAAAGTAAAGACTTGCATCTTCCTGGTATAACCCGAGGTCTTATTAGTGCGGTTAAAGAGTTGGAGCAAGAAGTAAAAGAGCAAGAGGCAATTGGGTCCGAAGAAGCTCTTTCCAAAGCATAGTAGACATTCATGAAGTGACGAAAGTTGCGGTTGTTCCTTTTTCTTGTGGTAATCTTTCTATTCGTTCGTTCCCATGTAGTGATCAAATTTTGGAAATTCTAGTATGATTCTGAATGTCATCAATCTTAGCATTGTTGATTGAATAGCATAGAAATGTTCTTTTAAATTTCATTTGGTTGATTATGCAACATCTTTTGGGGTTGCTGGATTTGTTAGGAACTTAGCTTATGCACTTATGTGTAAAATGTTGACATAAAACATCTATAAGAAACTTTTCTATTGCCATTGAGCAGAATAATGAGTGTCCTTTTAGTGTAATATTGTGATACCCCAGATTTAGCTTGAAAAGAGATTGATAGACTACTCATATTAACAAGGTGCATCTTCTTTTCTAGGGAGCCCATTTGCTAAGAACTCCACAGTTAAGCGTGCTTGGTGGGGAGCAATCTTAAGATGGGTGACCTCCTGGGAAGTTTTCCAGGTGCGCACGAGTGAGGTCAAAGTGCGCTGGAAAGACTTGTGTTGGTCTGTGGGGTTAGTCTACAGTCTCCATGAGTAGTCACCGGTGGTCCGTTGGGCCGGGGTGTTACAAATATCCCCTTGTTGAACTTAGCTTTGCTTTTTCTCCGAAATCGAAGAGGCAAATAATGTTTAAAGTCATCTAATGACTTCCCAATCGAGTGTTGGCATATGCTTGAACCCTTGAAGTATTTTTGTTTTCTTTGCTCTGTCGGATGGTTTCTTGTTCTTTCCCCCTTGTCATTTTTGGTGCTTAACATTGCTTTATTACCTCTTCTCTTGTGCAAACTTTGAGATGTTCACATGAATCATGAGTACTTTCTACGAATGAGTATATTCTGTCGTTGACCTCAGTTTGGTGTGCTATCTTGCTTCCTCGTCGTTCTTGTTACGTTTTTTATTTCACTTTATATTTCATACTATAGTAGTATTATTGAAGAAATTGGGGGAAAGGTATAAACCATTTTCGGAAGAAAAAAAGGCGAAGTGTCTATTGTATTTTGCCCAATAGTGGTTAAAATGTGGAAGAGGATTGTAATTTTTTGAGTTTCCTAACTTGAGTGATGTAACCTCATGAGAGGAACAGTGAATTGTGGGTTGGCCTAGAGGTTGAAGACTTTCTCCTTAGGGGTTCGACTTTCACCACTCTCTTTTGCGCGCAAGGGACCTTACCCAAAATTCAGAAAAGTCGAGAGGAACAGTAACTTCACCTTATTTCCCCTTGCCATTGACCAAAAAACATTAAGTGAAGTGAAAAACGGAAGAAAAGGGGACTGATCATCATCATCAACAACCCAATATCCCGCTCGAGAACAGGGTCTGGGTGAAGGAAGATGACGGACAATCCATACTCGTACTCCCTTGAGAGGGAATATTAGAGGAAAGCGGCCAATTTTATCCCCAGAAAGTGAGAGCCCCTGTTTTGTGGAAAGAGGCTTAAAGGGCTGAGAAAATAGTAGAATCGAGGCTGAAGGCGTTTATTTTTCCGATACTTGGCCTATGTATTCTAGAACTATTAACTAAAAAATTGTGGAAATACCTGAATTTTATTTGATGGTGGAGATGTAATCCTGATAGTCATTAGGAAAAAATTACATTCTTGCTTTGAAGAAACTTTGAGGATCTGGATTAAAGAGCCTTTGAAGAACTTGAGATTGTACATTGCATAGGGAAGCCAACGGGCCAGCTTGTTGACTTGCAAACAATGAGTAGCGCATACAACTATGTCAAAGCCTTAATACCAGAAGATTGAGATCAGCTACATGAACAAACAAATAGATCATTTCGGATGGTCGTTCATATGAATTCTCTTCCATTTATTCTGATTTTTTATCGTCTCAAATTGTAAATCTAGATACATCCCATGATCATAAACCAAAAATTAAAGACCGTTGTGCGGTTCATTGGTGACTTTTAGCTCAAAATAATCTAGCACTCCCTACGTCCCTTGAATTTGCACCATATGCTTCAAGTAGCTCTCGTATATTTGAGTCATATGGTGCAAACTCAGAGATAACAGGAGTACATCCCATGATCATGCTAACAAAAAATTTTCTCGAAGGCTCACCTCCGGGTTTTACTAAACCCTTCAAGATGTGATCGCTGTCTGTAGGAATTACTTAGGTTTTGTTTTCCCGCTTACGATGAAGGGAGATTACGCAGATTTCATCGCAAGTGTAATCGCTTCTAGTCATGATATATCATGAGTAGCTCTTCAAAAGCGATTTCCTTAGACTAAAGGCCTTGGAAAATAGCAGGAATGTCTGCTGAAGCATATCAAGCAGATTGAAGCCGAGAATTCCGATCATACCAATACGAGTATGCATTTGTCGCTCATTTGTAGAGGTCTGCTGGTCTTCGCAAGCGGAATTGTTTATACTCCGTGATTATGCTTCATCGAGAAGATCTTACGAGTAATTTTGGTATTTCGAGATTAAAGTAGGAAGAGAGTACTATGTCCATGAATTGTTCCTCATGCATTCACAGGAGATGATGCCTTATATCAGCTATCTGCCACACTTGGGATATGAAGTACAAGGGACCCAACAAAACAAGGGGATGGCTATTCTGTTCTTTCTTTCGGTTTCACTTCGATCTTTCCACTTACTAAAACGAGCAATTTTATATTTCTTACGATATGAAATAATTTCTAATTATAATTCATCTTTATTTTAAAATTAAAAAAATTACTTAAAGTAATCTAATTTTTTATTGATTTTTCTATAATAATCTCAACTTTTGATTAGCCATGAATAATCTAACGCAAATTCTAGGGTTGGTTATCCAAGATCATTGTGACCAAAATGGTTATCGGTTTTTGCATGTTAACTACTAACTAGAAAATCAAAAATATTAGAAATTAAAAAGTTATAATCAAAAAATAAAATCACTCGATTTCTCTTTAGTTTTTTTTTTCAACACTTTTATAATTTAATTTTGTATTTATTTTTTTACGCAAAATTATTTGTTGTATAGGTAAGAGGTTACCTTGGTGTTTTCTTAGTGAACACCTCTTAAAGTTGGAATTATTTATGTTAACTCAAAATTTGAAATTATTCTAGAAAAATTAGTAAAAAGTTAAATTGTTCTGAACAATTTTTCATTTATAGTTACTACATATATTACTTCATTAGGTGTTCTCTGATAATTTTTTAAAAAAATTTTTACTATAGTTTTGTTTGCATTTTCACTAATTTTATTTTTCAATAAAAATAATATTTTCAGTATTACTTCTCATGCAAAAGAAAGTCAAATTGAATAGAGGGAGTACAATTGATTAAAGAACTCAAAAGAATAGGTTGCGTGTAGCTATTGTATGAAACAAAGGAATAAATACTAACGATTCATTTGGTAATTGATATTAAATAATGAGAATATTAATGGAATGTCAGTGTAATTTAATAGGTTTATCTCTTGATAAATTTAATGGTCATACTTATTTTTTTTCGATAATTTCATTTATTCACAAACTTCATTTCAATGCATTACTATTTGAACATGTGATGTTAGATGGTAATGAAAAATTATTGAAAAATAAAATTTTTATGATCAAATTATCATTATCATGGAAAAACATGATACATATCATGAAAATTTACGCTATTAATTATTTTCATTACCACTAATTAATTTTTTTAGTTAGCTATTTTGCTCAATTGATAATGTTAACTGTTTTTGTTGGTTTTTAAGTCAACTGAAAAATCAGATATTTATAAAGATATTTAGTAAATTTACGTATTAACTGATGACTGTTTAATAGAGAAAAAACTAGTCAATTAAAAAGAAAAAAAAATTAATTATCAAAAATTCAAACTCCATACACATAGTGAAATAATCTATGTGGGAGTGTTATATTGAGATTAAGGAATTGCCCACCAAATTTAACTTGCTCCAATGTGTCAATGTGTGTAGAATAATGAAGTATATTTTGAGATTCCAATCCTAGCTAATGCTATAATTTTAAAATTCTACATTCAAACTTTAGAACTATTTTTGACCCCTTAGTTGGAATTGAGTATTAATACATTTTAATTTGAAATAACAATTTATATATAAAAATTAAATTAAATTGTAAAAAAACATTTATATATATATAGCAATATACTTTAAAATAATCATATATTCAAATGTACACTCTTAACGTCTCTATCTAAAACTATTAGTCGCTCGATCCTTATGTTTTTTTTTTTACAAAATGTACATAAGAGTCTTGTATGACTTGATATTGATATACATATTTTAATTTATTCACAAATTTTCATATAAGACACTTTTATCGTGAGACATATCTCATACTTAAATTAAATAATCCAATAATAAAAACTTTTAGCTTATAAACTATCCTCTGTTGTAATTTATTTTTTTATTAGTGTACAGCTTAATTTATTGCAATGTCTTCTGTGATCTCTCCAAGTCTCCATTGCTTAACTTTAATAATCTCTCGATCAAAAATCTATTTTGACAAATCTAAACTTAATCAATCTCTTGCGATTTTTCTCTTAATTTTCAAAAGATTTGAGTTATAATGACAAAGAAACCAACACCCAGTGTTATCAATGGAAATGAGTCATCTTTAATTCTTGAAGAAGTGACCAGAACTGATTTTCCCTCTGATTTTGTCTTTGGTGTTGCGACTTCTGCTTATCAGGTTTTCTTCCGTCATTTATAAGAGGATGAAAATCAAAATACCCACTAAAAATACTATCAATATTTAATATGTATTTGAGATCATATTGAGGAAATTGTTGCCGAATTTGAAGAACCCTAATTTCTGATTTTGTTGAATGTAGGTTGAAGGAGCCGCAAATGAGGGTAATAGGGGTCCTAGTATTTGGGATGCTTTTACACATACTGAAGGCAAGTACTATGTTTCTATATTTTGATTGTATATTTATGTGTTGATTTGACGGGTATGTTCTGTTTTTATGATTAAGACAAGATTGATTTGATTAAATGTGTATTTTTTGATGGGTTTTAGGGAAAATTGTTGATGGAAGTAATGGTGATGTAGCAGTTGATCAATATCATCGTTACAAGGTTGGTTATAATTGCTTTATATTTATTTCATAAATCATGGGCGGTATGTTTTTTTTCTAAGATCATGTTCTTATCAACTTAGAGAAAAAAATTTTACATTTTAGTTTTGATCTGCTGAAATTATATTCAATTAGCATGTAGAATGTAAAAAGAATCAAGTCAACCAAAAGTTTAAACTAATAGTTGAAGCTCAGTCTGTTACGCCCTTCACACCAAGTTCTTCGGGCTACTTGGCACTAAAGTGAATGAAATTCGAACCCGTGACCTACACATTTGATATCATGTCAACTATGTTACTCAAACTCTTCATTTTACTTCATGAACCTGTGTTTGATCTGTGATCCTCGGACATTGGTATGGCACTTTCACACTTTATTTTAGGCGTAAAATTGAATATTTAGACGTATCTGACACTTGGACACGTACCGGGATCCAACATTTTCCGAGTCCAAGTAACATTGTATGTCTAGGAACCAAAGTTTAAGCTAATAGTTGAATCCCTAAGATATGTATATATTAAATACCCTATCATGAAAACCATTGATCACCTATGACAAATGAACTAGCTAGTAAAATAAATTTTAAAAAAAAAAACATTTTGATCAATAAAAACTTGTGATTAGTAAACCTTTTTGATTACTAATAAACCTATATAAGAGTAGTCTACTAAAATAACTGGAGGAAACATTAGATTGGGGGCCTAAATGGTTATTGATCTTATTGCTTGACTGATATGGTAATAGGAAGATGTGGAACTCATATCTACATTGGGTTTTGACGCATATCGGTTCTCCATATCGTGGTCTCGTATATTCCCTGGTAACATCCATTTTTCTTGTGCCTTTATGAACCTTTTATATGCTTTATTTTGCTACTATGTACTCCCTCCATCCAAAAAATTTACATTTACTTTAGGATTTTTGGACATAGATTTCACAAATAGTAATGGTTTAGTGATATGGAGAATGTAGATGATCAAACTTTTCTATAGGACTTAAAACAACAGTGTAATGAATACTCATCAATCTTAAAATGCCATGTTACTTTCTAAATTTTAAATTCAGATAAATAGAAATGTAACAATTAATCTTGACAGAGGGAGTACTTAGTATTAAGATCATCATATGAATCGTATTTTTCTGTGCTTCCAGATGGTCTTGGGACTAAGGTTAACGATGAAGGAATTCGTTACTACAACAATCTTATTAATGCTCTTCTCGAAAAAGGTACGAATTCATGTGATACCGCTAAGAAGTGCTTAACATCATTGTGAGCAATAATGTTCATTGGAGGTACCTCTTTGTAGGTATACAACCTTATGCTACTTTGTACCACTGGGACCTTCCGTTACATCTCCAAGAGTCAATCGGAGGATGGTTGAGCAAGGAAATAGTGTGAGTATTTATCATGGTCTTTTTAGCTAGTTGTAAAAATTAAGCCGTAGGACGGAAAGTTCATGCTTTAGAATAGAGCCAGTGCCGGTTCTGAGCACAAGTCGGATAGACGGTTCTGAGTATTTATCATGGTCTTTTTTTAAGTAATTTATTTGTTAACTTATTTATAGTTGAGGTAATTTTAGAATACAATGTTAAAATACATTTTGTCTTCAATTATTTTTTTGAAGTGGAAAAATTTAATCTTTTGATATAATGAATAGTCTCATTTTGAAAGACATCACGAAAATAAATAGGCCACCAAATTCTTTACGCCGGCCCTAATAGAGCACCTATGAATTTAATAGCCACTGAAGATAATTAACACACAATATAGCTGCCTAACATGGTTTCAACAACTGGCTAAATCCAGAAATTACTTTGCAATATATGCGGAGACTTGCTTTGCGAATTTCGGGGATAGAGTAAAGCACTGGATAACGCTCAACGAGCCTCTTCAAACTGCTGTAAATGGACATTGTATAGGCATATTTGCACCTGGTAGAAGTGAAAATGCATCGACCGAGACGTATTTGGCAGCACATCATCAAATCCTGGCTCATGCGTATGCTGCTTCAGTTTATAGAAAGAAGTACAAGGTATGTGTTTTCTTTGATTGATTCGATACAACGATAATTTAATGACCTGAATTTGAACAAGTGGAGACTGTTTTTCCGTTGTCGGTTAGAAAAATACTTGTCACAATATTCAATTGCCTGGTTGTAGACCATACTATAACTCTTTATATCTTACTTTTATGATTGATAAGAAAGATTTTTTGGTTATCTTGTAAGAGTGACATGAAATGCCTTTTGTTCATATTCGTTAGAAAAATACCATCGTCTCATCCAAGGTTTAAGTTTCCCAGCACCCTCACCTTACCGATAGGAATGCCTTTTGTTCATATTCGTTAAATGCGTTGGGTCTTTCTAGGAAGTTCAAGGTGGACAACTTGGTTTGGTGATAGACTGTGAATGGGCTGAGGCCGCATCAGAAAGCATTGAAGATATAAATGCATCTGCACGACGTCTTGATTTCCATCTGGGATGGTATGCTATCTCTTTTATCATGTTAGTGTAGTTTAACTTGGAATCGATCTCTAGTTGATCCGATAATTGAATTTCCTGTCGTGGTTTAGGTATTGGGATCCAATATATTTTGGAGACTATCCCCAAACGATGCGAGAAATACTTGGAGAGAGGCTTCCTAGATTCTCTCAAGAGGAGAAAGATCTACTTCACTACTCTGTTGACTTCATTGGACTAAATCACTACACTACAAGGTACATAGCACACTCGACCGAGAATCCTGAAGGACATGATTATTATGCAGCACAGCAAATGGAGAGAATCGGTAATATGCTAAATCCTATGTCAACCCTTTTCCTGATATTTCTTTCTAATTTTTCTTGTTCCGTTGATAGCTGAATGGGAAGATGGCGAAACAATTGGTGAGAAGGTAACTTTTGCAACTCGACCTTAATACACCCTCCAATTCACCCTATACTCTAATAGTCTCATTTGACTTTTGACACTCTTCATCAATCACTCTTAACTTGTGTTTTATTCTTAATCTACAAGTTATAACATAGTCAAGTGGGATCTTTTCTGATTCGTTTCAAAGCAAAGATCATTAATATCAACTTTTTACAATTTTTAATTATACACAATTAGAGATATTAATGATACAATTATTGTGTTGACGAATGTGTGCAGTCAAATGGGACTATAAGGGTGAATAGAAGGGACTGGAGTATACGATTCTTATGTGACTTGTTACTATCTTTGTTGATTTTCTGTATATATTTGAAATGGCAGGCGGCATCACCATGGCTTTATGTGGTTCCTTGGGGTTTAAGGAAACTTCTTTTACACATAACAAAGAAGTACAACAATACTCCTATTTATATCACTGAAAATGGTAAATTCCTCTGTAATGGTTTTATTAGCCGATCTCAAACCTTGCTTCCCCCGCCTCTACTGACAACAAACAAATAACAAAAGATTGTGATGAAAAGGAACAGATGGATTCGAAAGAAATGAAATTTGACGAGCTATTTATCTGATGTTGATAGGCATGGATGACGAAGACAATCCCTCGGCTGAGCTTCATGAAATGCTAGATGACAGATTGAGGGTCAAATACTTCAAGGGATATGTTGCTGCCGTTGCACAAGCGATCAAGTAAGAATTTTTATTGCCAATCAATAGATTCTTTTATAACAAACAGTTACTTTAATCGTCTATGTTAATGGAAATTGGCGATCACTCAAACGTTTACGAGTTCTAACCAAATTCATTTTACTCAAATTGGGGTAATGTCTCATTTTCACCAAGCAAAGAAATTAGTAATGAAATTGGCTTTTGTTGATGAGCGATTGGTTGATATTTGTATAATAAGCATATCTTGAGAGAAGAACATTACTAAGTGTGGATCATCTATTGTAAGAGGTGGCAAGTAGTTCATGGGACTTGGATTGTTTAAATTCGAGGTGAAGATTCATTGAATTTAGCTTGGATAATGGCATTTATGATTAAAAAACAATCATTTTTATTAGAGGTGTTGAAAATAGACCCGATGACCCGAAATTTACCCGACCTTATAACCGAACCTGCGTTGACCAGACTTCAAAAATGGTTTACAACTATGCAAAAGACAATATTGAGACAAAACCCGATTTCAAATTGACCCGAAAGACCTAACCCGAAATCAACCCGATGACCCAAATAAACACCTTTGGTTTTTATCTTTAATTCTTGATGAAACCCATTCGAGTGGTTCAAAACCAGGTTATTTTTGTGTCAAAGGTTAGGTATAATGGTTTGCTGAGTTAATTTTGCTATGTCTATATAATTCGGTGTTCATCTTCTTGTAGCTTAGTTAAAGCTCTTGGTCCATATTATCTTTTTTACATCATGAATACAAAATGATGAACAGGGAAGGGGCCAATGTAAAAGGATATTTCGCGTGGTCTTTGCTGGACAACTTTGAATGGGCTGAAGGTTACACCAAGCGGTTTGGGATAGTTTACGTAGACTACAAGAATGGTCTTTCTCGGCATCCCAAATCCTCCGCATATTGGTGGATGCGGTTTTTAAAGGGCAACAAAGGCAAAGATGGTAAAGAAGAATGATTCTAACAGGATCTTTCCGATGTTGAGAATCACCAAGATAACAGGCTTGGCATCTGTTCGATTATTGTAACCAATAATTTCTTGTAGACTATTGATTGTACTTTATTATCTTTGAACATGAACTTTTCCATAAATGGTTTTCGAGGTTATTTTTGATCTCGGTGATAGACCATATAGCCCCAACTCTTGTGTGGAAGTAGATGATCTTGGAGGTTTTCGGTCATTGGCACAGAACTTACATGTGTGAACTTGCCTATATCAGCTGGTGAACTTACATGTTGTGCTCTCATTAGTGACAGTGCTTTTGGACCTTGTCCAGAATTGTTTGTTGTCTTGAGATTTGTTTGGTAGTCGATACCGAAGACTTTTCCTTGAACATCATGGATTAATTTTCTTCCCATTACATAAGAATTTTCTAGTCTACTTCTGAATCAAAAATAGTAATGAATTAAGTAACTATCGAAAGATTTTATGTCTCAACCTTCATTTTGATCATCCTTTTTCAATTCATCTTCTATCACTTGTAGAAGAAATCCCTTTCATTTTTCGCTCTTAGATAGAGGAACAAATTTAAAGCCATAATATGGATTGCTGTTAATACATCCTTGTAAAAATTGACCCTACTTTTATTTTAAGTTAAAATAAAAATTTACTATCGTCTATTAAACATAATGTGAAATACTTGTCTGTAAATGTTAGGTTTTAGAGGTGTTACTCACATCATACTCTATTAGGCTATACATAGCAAAATTAAATTATCAAAATGGATTGATTTCATCTGTTAATTTGATTTGAATCTAATACAAAACAATTTATACAATCCATTTAATTAAAAGATTTAGAATTTTGAAATTGGTTAAATATAGCCTAGACCTAATTCATTGAACATTTTCTTATTTAATTTTTTTACAGTAAATACGAAATAAGTAACTCACTAATCAAAAGTTAAAAACCAAAACCTAAGAAATAAGATGTAGAGAATAATGTGTTCAAATCAAGAGTCTTTGACTTGTTTATAAGTAATAACTGAAAAACCTAGAGATAAGTAAAAGTGTAATAAAAAGATAATTTGGTGCATTTGAAAAAACAGCTTGAAGAATATAGTAATATATACAAATATTAATACTGGATCAACATTACAAGACATTCCAATCCCTACCCATGATACATCTATATTTTCAGCCCCCATGTTGACCTAACCTACTTATAAACCAAAAAAAAAAAAGGAAAAAGGCATATAACTTGCGTGAAAGAATACATTAAGGAGAACGCCATGAATCCATGGACCATGATCCCGCAATCTAAGCTAGAGTCATCTAACTAGGCTACACAGCTATTCACCAATCAGCCCTCCGGTGTATTTATGTGTAGGATTAGACGCTCGAGTTCAAGAGCTTTCCCCGAGGTTTTATTTGAACATCACCGAACGAGCTCTGCTGTTCCGCTTGAATGTAATCCTTGGTCTTCAGCACCTGTCAAACACAACAAAGTTCAGTTTTTTGATCATTGAACATAACATCATTTATGTAGGCACTAAGAGCTAAAGTGACATTACGCGGCCTAAACTTTTATGGGTATAGTCCGTTACAGAAAGAACTTCGACTTAACATTATAATTCCTACTAAAAAGGTCAATTTTTCCATCAACCAAGGTTAATATCCTTAAGTAGTAGTTTTGGTTCCAATGTTATACTATTTCATAAATAAGTATAGGGAGGACAATGATCTGATAATAAAGTCCCCCTTTTCTGAAATTGCGAGATCAACCAGCTTCTTCTCCAAGATCAATTCAGTGACATAGCATTGTTCGAACTAAAAACTACGCATGAAGCCTGAAAAGATTGGGTTCATAATAATATTTGAAAAGGAAAAAGACAATTATTCTGAAATGATGATGCTTCAGATAACGACAGACAAAGTATATTTATTCTAATTAGGTAGTATGATATTTCACGTACCAATGTCTCAAAAAACATTCTTGATGCTTCTTTACGAGTTTTCCCAACCAATAAGTTGTCCAATGAAACAACCTTCTTCGATTGGTCGGATTCCTTCTCAAACAGGACTTGGAGATAGTTGGCAACAGCTCTGCAAGAAGGAAAATATCAGAATTGATTACTCATATCGAAAACTTCAACTCAAGTGATCACACCAAGTCAATCTATTCAAGTCGGCTCAATTAAACTGTTGAGGATCTGAATAAATTTGAACTTTTAATAGAGATCAAAACATATATCTTATGTGTTCACACATCAACCTAAATGAACCATTAATAACATCTCCACTTGCAGATAAAAGGAAAAAGAACCACAAACCTGGTACGAGAAGACCAGCCACTATTGTCGAGAATGCGTCTCTCTTCAGTATCAAGCACATCGCTTTCGTAATCTTCAACAACATCATCATCATCGACATTCAAAAAATCTGGACAATGAGCAAATCAGATCAGTATCTTCAGCCATAAGCCGTAGAGGTTGAGACAAGGATTACGATTTGCAAAAGATTCATACTGATGTCAGTGATACTGCCGAGTACTGATCAGAAGAAAGCCAAAGAAAAACACGTAACCCTAGTGTCTCTCAAGAACCCCGAACCCAAAGCAGCCTATGAAAGCTAAAACAATATACTCTGACAACGGTATAGACCCTTGATTCAATTTCATAAAATACTATGGTTTTAACAGGGATAAAAAAAACTTAAAAAATCATTTGAATTTGCAAAATGTACCCATAAACAGAATAAAAAAAACAAGAGGAAAATGAGAAAAACAATACAGCCTTTGTCATTCAATACTTGCAACATTTCTCCCTGAATTGCAAAACTATTTGAGAGAAATACAGCTACTACTAATGACAAAAAATATACTAAACTGTAAAATAAAACAGAAAAACAAACCTGTATCGTGCTCGATAGCATCTACCCCAAATTCCTGCATTACAAAAGCAGCAGAAAAATACATTAAGCACCTTGTTATCAGTAAATTAAACAGGGAGCCTAATCTTAAACTTTTAATCATTGTTCAAGCATTTTTATTGGATCCTGTCACCCTTTGTGCAAGTAGCACCTTGGCACTTAAAAGTTAAAACAAATGGAAATCGTTACAAGTAATTCGACTAAATAAAGAAAAAAATTATAGCTTCCATGAGCTAAAACGCCAACTCGCCAATGAATATTCCATTTTTACTAAGTGCAACAACTTTCATTTTACCTTTAACCCAGCATTCCATAAAGAACATACACAAAAAGCAGAAAGGAACTTATATGGCAGGCAGTTCAAAAGTTACAGCAGCTTCACGAAAATATAACTTTAAAAAGAGTGTAAAAGGAAAAAAAGATATGAGTTTTCTCTAGAAACAATAATATAGCTAATAAGACAACAGAACTTTTATACACCCATCTACACTGAGAACAACCCTTCATAAAGAATACCATGATATTTACACAGCCAAGCATAAATTACCACCAGACATTACTAAAGAGATTTCAAATCAGGGATATAAGTTTCAAAATACACTTACAGTATTGTTTCCGATGTCATTAAACTCAGGAAGAATGGAGGTGGAATCCATCCCAACCTTTGCATCATCATCACAAAACGGAAGACCCGCGCCTCATTTAATGTGGTCTTCTGAGAATTAATTCAGTTTTCTAACCGATGAATCTAACCTCATATACTCACCAACGTTGTCTGAAGTTAGGCGGCAATCGTCATCTCTAATGTCTAAATCATGGGTTCTATCATTATTTGCAATTCCAAGCTCAACATCACGACAATTGTCAGCCTGATCCAATGTAGGGCCAGCCCTCTCATCAAGAGCAACAGACTCCGAGATCTTGAAATCGTGGACAGGCGAAGAAAATGAATCCTGCCCTGTAACTAGGTTTATATCAAGGCTGTCCTGTTTCTCTGACATATATTCACCATTGGATCTTTCATCTATGATAGCTTTCTCCGAAACACCATTGTCTATCTCAAACTCTCGTACACATGATCCAGAAACATCTTCCACAGTATGTAATTGACCACACACATCAACGTGCAAAGCTGTCGCAACATCATTAGATTTTTCAACAGACAATGTATCAACTTTATTATATTCTGATGAGTTTACTTCAGAAACACTATCAGGACAAGATACTCGATCAGCCCCAGAAGCAACTGATGGAATAGCGTCACCACAAACTGGAGTTCTCATAGAATTAAATTCTAAACCAGCCATTTCTCGGTCAAAATTTAACATCTCTTTCATGATCTCATTATCACCTGCCTGCATCTCCTTCAGCAGATTACTACCATCCTAAGTAGAGCTGATTCTCGTCACATGGAGTCTCCAACAAACTCCCACCACTCCCTTGCAAAACCTCATCTCCAGCATTAGAGGATACAATAGTTCCTATAGCGTCATTTTTGTCATTGAGATTTGGCCTTATATGTCAACAGTCTCCACAGCTTCTGGTTCCTCAACAAGTGAGGGTGGCCTCATTGAGATGTCAGCCTCACTTGTTCCCTTATTCCTATCATCTCTTAAAATTCTGATTCCACTCAGATCAAATTCATCATCATCCAATAATCTAAGGCCGAACACATTCCTGGAGATGGGGGGGATAAGAATTAGGTGCAAATGCAATTATGCCATAGGGTCATAGCCCATTATAGGCAAAAGCTACACAGACAAGGAATATCAAGACTTGAAATCTATCTCAGCGCAGTACAGACAGAACCATACCCCAACACAAAATAACAAATCCACAATTATTTTAATTGACAACCACATCAAACCAGTTTTATAAATCCTACAAGCAAAAGCAACACAAGTCGATTTTAAAATACTCCTATAATATAAATAAAAGAAAACTTAGTAGCATCTTAAGAAGGGTGTCCATATGCCCATTATACCAACCACCAATCCAGTGTCATAAGCAAATGGTCATATATAGGCACGGAATGAAGGCAAACTCATTGAAGAAAAGTGACATATTTGGCTGGACTCAGATAGTATCACTTCCCAACAAATTATGAAAGAAATATGATAATGACCACTCCCTGCATTTCGTCAGAGACTTCCTTGCATGTTCTTTTTTTAACAAAATGACTTCAAAGATGTACCACTACTCCAAAAAAAATTGCAGCAACTGCTATGGACCTTGAAGGAAAATGAAATTTTTATACTTAAGTAAACTAACTCTTTAAAAACAAGGGCAATGAATTCATCAGTCCATAGAAAAATATGTCTGTCCCAATTAACGATATTTTTAGTGAAGCGGAACAAATAAATACTTCAAAATCATATACCTGTAAATACAGGTTCACTGAAAAGTTCGTCCTCCAAAAATTGCTTCTGAAGCACCCAGACTTCAAGGTGTGTACAAGGAGCTTTCTTCCGCACACGACGTATGTCTTCAGTATTTGTCAGCTGTTGCCTGATCGTGCTGAGCAAATAGAAAACATAGTTCAGAAACTTTTTATCAACAAATAAAAAAGCAAAAATATAATACAGTCCATCAAAACCCCTAGAAGACACTTAAGCGTAAATAAACATATCACTATCACCAGAATAGTCCTACAAATAGGTCAATACATATTACGACACATTAAAAAAAATAACACTCTGAAAAGGCTTCATTTTTGTTCGTCTAAAGCCATCAACCTTCTTCACTAAATCAAACAGGCCCCTCTATGTGAACTACTAACAAGTAATAAGGTGTAAAGTACTGGCTCTAGAGCAGTATTATCATTTATGAATCGATAACTGCATTTGCCAGATATCACCTTTAAATCACTCATTTCGTTAATTACAATCCATAATATGTGTTCCTGATTTCTCAATCAAACAGGCCCCTCTATGTTAGGCACCAAGCTGCCTGATTAAGTTCAAATCTAGTCATCAATTGCAACAGATAATTTACAAATCATCAAGAACTTGATAGTATTGAGCACAATTTCACAGGATCTGCTCTCAGATGACAGCTTCACCAGCCAAACAAACATATCAGTGTTGGTGCTAGTTCCTTTGTCATCCCCAAATTTTAACCATGCAACAGTTCTTGATAAGGTGACTTATATAAATGAGCTGGAAAATTGAAAGGGTGAACCAAGTTTCAAACTTCATTGTTCTCAAGGTAATACAGGCTCAAAGATCTATTACAAAAGTTCAAAAGCAGTCAAGCTAATTTCCATCTATCGTAACATTTCACCTAGAATTCTTTAAGCTGCCCAAGGTTTTCCAACCTAATCAAATTTGTTATGGAGTGAGATATTTTTTCAGGTATAAAAAGATATAAATTGTCGTTTTGGATCATAATGGGCTCATTAAATCACTTGCACTTATTATCTGTGTGAAGTTGCTGATGATGTATGCTGCCAAAGATTAAACCTCTATGTTATCAAGGGTAAGATTGCGTATATCTAACCCCCAAACCTCCCCATAGGTGGGAGTAATGCAATGACACTAGGGTAATGGAATGTTGTTATAGCTATGATACTGAAAATTACAACTTACAATGCAAAGCTCTTCAACTAAATTGGTAGCAGAAGCATCTCAAACACAGAATATATACAGAAAAAGGTACCAACATGAGTCTAAAATGCAAAACTTACTCGCCGTGTAGTACAGTAGAATCATCAACGAGCACCTTACGCTTGTGAGAAACTGAACGAGTGGCAGTCCTCTGGCGCTTTGTGCGTACCGTATCAGGAGCAGGTGGAGTAGGCTTCAATTTTAATCCCGTAGACTTTATTCCAACTGTTCAATGATCAAAAATATTTGATATAGAAAATAGTAAGCACAGACAGACCAGAAGACATAAGGCACAAACCTAAGGACCGACAGTGAGCCAAGAAATCACTAATTTGGCCATAATCAGGTAAAAGCTAATCATCAAAAGATAGAAAAAAAAAAGAAACCAGTTAGATACCTAATATAGATGATAACAAGTCATTATCATCAGGAATAGATTCCACAGTTCCTTTGGACTGAGCTCCACCATAGGATTCTATTGAGTTTAAGCTCTGTACTGTCAAAGTACTCTCAGTAAAACTTCGTTTCCTCCCAGATATAAGGTTTTCATCAGTAGCATCGTCATTCTTTGTAAAGGCTTGTTCACCAGGAGTAGATTCAGCAAGAAAGTTGTTAGAAGGACCAACAGGTAAATTTGGCATAGACAACAACATTTCAGGAGGTGGAAAATCAGAAAGTTGTAAGCTAGTTTCCTTTTCTGAATGATTTTCTTCTGCAGTTAGGTTGTCTAACTGTCCTTCAAAGTTTCTGTCAGCACCACAAGTAACTACATGAGCTGCCTGGTCTTCCTTTGACATTGGTTCCACTTCATCTGTATAAAATGTTTTAACGGGAAAAATCAGCTTATAATAAGCATTTCCTTGCAAGTAACTAACACATTAAAACAAACCAGCCTCTAAAAGTTGTAGAAATACCAGTAACATTAGTTGCACCTTCCTTTCCGAAGGTCGCATATGAACTCCCATCATCTTGAGCTGGGAAATTTGAGGAATTGAACAAATTATCCGCTCCATCAATATAAGGGACTTTGGAGTCGCACACACGAAGCACGGGAGTAGCAAAGTCTGATGTCTTCTCAACATTGGACTCAAATGTCTCAGCATCTTCCAAATTTAGACCTGGTTGAAATGAATTCTTAAGTTCAGAATCATGAGTCACAGCTTCAAAATTGCCTAGCATAGCAGGGCCATCTAGTTTATTATTTTCCTCACTGATATTAACGAGTGGATGGTGCATGCCATTAAGATCAGTTTTGTTGAAGCCAGCGTAGTTAGCACATTCATGAACATCAATTGTTTGTTCACTATCTAGAGGACTCGCGTTTGGAATAGTAGCTCCCACATTGTCCTGACCATTGGTTGCCACCAAACCCTCATTTAAAACATCGGGTTTAACAAACCCAGATGAATTGAATTCCAGAGACTCAGTTTCAAGAGTTCTATCATTATCATTGTCCTTCCCATCCACATAATGAAAGTTTCCGTTAGAGCGAAAATTAGCATCACCCAAATCAGAGGGTTTCATAGGACCTGAAGCAGTTCCAAACACTTCTTTTCCAACTAGTTCAGAAGGGATATTGTCCTCGTCCATATGATCATCAATATGATCATCACTGACCAATATTTCCTCCTTAGCGTTGGGCAAGTTTGGCTCTTCTGTTAGTCCTGGAGTAGAAGGTGCCTGCAAACTCAATAATATGAACGTTTAAAACAAAAATATTAAATAAAAATAATTTACACCTTGTAAAAATAGAGATATATTTTTTATTGTGTTTAGCTAATAGTTTTCTTTTTAGTGGGCCTCTGCTTTACTTTTTAAATTTTTCTCTTTTCCCTCACGAATTTCATCATTTTATTGTTTTAGTGTAACCATGGCACCACCGTGCCCCGTTATGGGTAAGCCTATGCTGATGGGACTCTACTTATCAAAACGAAAAAGTACGAGTATAAAAGCAGAATAGATAAATGATGTTCTAACCTGGATACTAAAGTAATTTATGGTTGCAGGGGGATCAGAAACCTCCTCACCCAGCTCATTGCCCTTGGACGGCGCAGGTTCTTTTGTAGATGTCTCGGGAACAACACTAAGATAAAAGAAAACTAAATAATTATGAAAGCAGAAGAGAAGTAGGACAACCTAATCAACATAACTGAAATATACTCCATATGAATATTCTTTTGAACCCTTAATTATATAAAAAACCAAATTTTCAAAACATTTTATACACCAAAATACATGAATAAAGAATCAGAGAATGACCAATCAAACAGATTCTAACAGACATACAAGAGAACTCATATCTACGAAAAAAAATAGCAAATATTCCATGGTTCTCTTTGATAACGGGTGACTTGGGATTGGCATATATAAATATCACTGAGGCTTATCCCAACCCACTCTCTTCCTCTTGTGAGAAAGGGCATGCAGCATAAATCTGAATTAATATAACAGTAGTTAAAATATATTTAAATAACCTCCAGTATGACACAACTGACCAAAGAGAAATGAAGTCAAGACGCATATTTGTATTCGCATCTCAACATGCACCGATATTATACATATTTACATGCTCATAACGGAAACACTTAATTATTATTTCAGAATTTCTTTTAACATGAATTAAGATTAAGGGTAGTATTTAAGTTTCATGCCAAAAATTTGGCCAAGGAAATGATGCAATTAGTAGATTTTCTAAAAGGAATGCATCACACATTTTAAAAGAAAAAGGAAACAGTTTTTTCAGTACAATTTCAAAAAAAAAAAAAGCAAATATGAAAGGACAAAGTACCACAAACATTGAAATAATAGTGATAAATCAACAAACAAACAAACAACTTAATGCTCATAGATTCTCTTACTCTGTGCTAACAAGAACACCACTTATTCCTGCACCATCTCCCTTGTCCATTAAAAGTTCCTGCATGTACAAAAACAATATTGGTAAAGAGAGAAGACAAAATAAGTCAAGCGAGACAAGTTGATTATAACCCTCAAATTAATTCCACAGGATTTTATATTTATTTTGAAGTTTAGTTCATCAGTCAACAATCTATAAGGTAATCTCTGATTGGATTTCAAAATTATTTGACCTTTTCCCTTCTCGCTACGGATTCCCCACTCTTGCATAATCCTCTAAACATGCCTCAAAAGTGCATCCTTATATTTCACTCTCCAACCACATACAATGTTAGGAATCTAGTCATTGCTATCCAAAATAATGCAAAAGCCATGAACCCATCCAGATGGGTTGTAAGCAAGTGTTTTAAATATCAAAAAGAAGCATACTTTGAGAAATCCTCCCATCAAAAGATTCAAAAATAGGTCTAGGCAAGTCAGCAAGTGTAAAAAATGATACAATTCTACCAATATAACCAATAAGAACTTTAGTTTGGAAATAGGGTAAGTATAATAGCAATAATCAAGAGAAGACAAAATTTATTGCTACATCGAGTTATTGACAGAAGTAGATTTTCACATAACCTTTCCATAATTAGACTCAATTACATTTGTCAAACATTATCATTTAGAGAATCTAATTACCTCATCAAGATCTAAACCAATCTGAGATGCATCACCATCACCGAAACGCTCTGCAATAAAGCTAAAATAAATGAATAGAGATGAAATGAACATAAATGTAAATAACTACAAAGCCACATCTCCAAAAAGAATATGAAGGCGTTCTAGAAAATCAAACCAAGAAAAAGCAACTGACCATCAAGACCAAATTGTGACGTTGGAAAAGACACACTATCCATGGTATCTTGTAGAGTAATTTGCTCTCTCGTACTAACATGCTGATCCACAAAATTGCTGTGAAACATAAGCAATTGTTAAACCATGGCAAAAGTTAACCAATCTGAAATTGCAACCCCTTGAATTTACCCCATGTTTCATTTTGTTTGTCCACTTTAAAATCTTTCCTTTTCAGTCACATACTTCTCTCCACTTCAACTATACTTTTCCAGACATTGGTCCTGGCTTCCCGGGTATTTTTACCAATAATTTTCACTCTCCATGATATTATCTACCGTGAGACCCAAAAAATCATCTTCTCATCACCCCCTTTGAAAATTCTTACTACTATAACATGAAAAACAAAACGAAAATGGAACAATATTAGTTCAAGAAACAAGTTCATGACGGAAACCTACCCCTGAAATGCTTCATTGTCTGGAAGCTCAAAATCGTCAAGATCAAATGTCTCTGGCAAAGTAATTGAATGGTAGGGTGCCTTGGACTGCTCAGGAGGTAAATCAACTGCAGTAGAGCGAAAGGCTTGCTTGACTTTGAGCAAAGCCTCACTACAATCGTCGAAGAGATAATTAACTTTCTTCGAATATATTCTAACAACACCTAGCAGCAAATGGCTAGACAAGCGGAGTGCGATTGGAACATCAGGGGACAGAATTGAATCTGTAATCACCAAAAAAGGACTAAATTACAATCCCCAAAAGGACAAGGGGTGAGAGCAAAGGATAATATTGCAATATAAGATTGATTATCTATTATCTGCCACATCAACTGGAGTTCTATTTTTTAAAACAAGATCCTCCATATGCTTTTAAAATTAAATATACAACATGTTCGCATAAACCATACATGTTCTAGATGGTCAAGAAGCATAAAGGGAAAAAACTTTATAAAAAGGAACGCTTTCTCAACATTTATAATAGACTAATAGTCCGTACATTTCATGAATTACAGCATCTAAGGCTGTAATGCATACATTAAATATTCGAAAGCCAGAAAAAAAAAATCCAGTTCAAAAATTAGAGAATGGTGATATAGGGAAAAGGAAAAATAAAATCATTGCATTGAACAATGCACTGTTCAATGTTCATTGCGTCAAGAGATCCTAGGTTTAGAGACATCTAGCAAGGCCGCCAAAGGACAAGCCTCTGAAAAAGCGTGAATGACTACAAATACAGCCACTTTAACACCGCCAAAGATAAAAGAACAGTCACAAAAGGGTTATATAGTCAAGATGAGTAAAAAATTTACATATCAAATCTTAACCTCCAAGATTTTCCATTTTAAGCAAAGTCTATCAAAATTATAACCAACAAAGCTCATAAATAATGATCACACCTACATCAAAGCCCTAATTTCCAAGATGAAAGGACAAAAGAATTTACAAAGGGCAATCAGGAGAAACGATAAGGTGCTCTCCCAACTAAAATTTCATATTCTCTTCACAATTTCCTATTCATAATATAAAAAAATCTGAAAAGTCTAAAACCCAACAAAGGAATTAAAAGAAAAAAGCCATCAACAATATTAATTTAATGAATCGCTATGTACAAGCAACAAAATTCTGAATTACAAGGAGTCACCAATACACCATCTTATAAAATGCGTCACCTCATAACGACGTACTGAAAACCCGTTTTTGCACTGTACCGCAATGTAACGGCCACATTTTTGCAACGTAATCTTATTCCTAATGCAATAAGACATAAATATATAGATCAATCTTTGAACATTTCTTTAGCCATGGCCAATTTAGTAAGCAATTCACCATTGTTTATGCCAAAATGCGTTTGGGTAATTTCTACTTATAGGAGAATCTTATGATTATGAGTTTACTCAATTGCAATCTTTGAAGATTATGAGCTCGGATATGTGCTCCTTGTTAAAAAATTTTATGACACCACTTACATATCATATTACTTACAAATATGGTTTCAAAAAAACATTCTCGTGTTCAACGCACAACCTAAGTCGAAGCACCAATTCCCATGAGGCAAGCCAAGGCAAACAAGTTGGAACAAAAATAAGGCACACCAGAGAAGAAAAGGTGAGACAAGACAAAAGTTTTTGAAATAAAAAATTCCTAAGGCTATGAGGTGTTCTATCCTATTTAATCTATAAAAGCTACTAAGAACTACATATATAAAGTCATGTATAATCCAAGGAAGTGTGCCTCAAATGAAAGCTCTAGGAAAAACTGTTCTCGGTCTAGGCATAGTGATCCAAAAAAGATGTCCGCATTTTGTGCTTTTTTGCACCTTGCACTCTTCTACACTTTTTGAGTTTCTGGTTGATTATAGAGACAAAGTGTTCTTTAGAAAATTCATAGAACATTTAAACAAAAAATGTCTTATATAGAGAATGAAAAGGAAGAAGGATTTGCTTTTGTTTACGAAGAGAAAATGAAAAAGGGGAAGAATTTTCTTTTTACACAGAGAGAAAAAGAAAAAGGGGACAAAATAAGGATTTACTAGGAGTTTCAACACTTTGTGAACTTTTCGTCCAAGGCCTCCACACGACTAGGTGCCTTCTTTTCCTTTTTCTCTTTTTCTTCCTTCTTTCTTAAAGATTTTTTCATCTTTTTTTATTCTTCTTTTAGATTCTTCATCTTTTCCTTTCTATACATATGGCTTCCTCGATTTTAGGTCTTCTAGTTTTCTTCTTTTAATTTTCTTTTCTTCAAACATTACTTGTGAAGTTTTTCTTCGAACTTTCTTCATTATTTCTTTTTTCAATTTTTCCTCCTCGTCAAGCTATGTGTCTTTTACCTTCTAGATTTTCCTTTTGTTCACTTATAACTTATAAGTTTGCCTTTTTTTTCTATCTTGTTTGTTTTGTAACAATTATACATATTACATTGAAATGTAGATAAGGTAACCCTCTTGTGATCACATGGTACTTAAGAGTTTGCACTATGGACTAATCAATAAGACAATCAATTCCAACTACTTGTGACAAGAAAACACCTGCCTTTGTGAAAAGATAAGCCTTTGGGTATCATTTTTAACCTACCTCGAGAAACATATACATAGACTTCGTAAAATATTTTAGATGTATGTCATCCAATACTTCTTCTAAATATTTTCAATTACAAATTCACAACTACTGCCCTTGCTAGGATATAAAATTCCCTTTTACATACCAAATAATTTGCAGCACTTCTCAAGATCTTTCAAACTACTTATTAATCCTATATGGAAAGCTTTTACCTTTCCAATGGTCCCCACATCCACCCACTTTTCAGCTATACAATTCTCAAAAAATATGTCAAAAGCAAATGTTACATATTTATATTAAAGGAAACAAAATCTTACATTCTAAGTCCCGTTTATGTGCACTTTATACAATTCAACATATTTTTCCAAATGTTGTTAGTAATACAATATCTACGGAGAAACAAGATTGATGGTCACTACTTTGCAAACATGACCTACACAAAGTTAAAATTCTTAGTGAAGTTATATAGAGGTAGAGATAACTATGTACTACTAGTGAAGTAAGATCTAAAGGTCACATTTTCCCCTTCATCTACTTCACTACCCTATCAACATTGTACTCAATTACCTTCACTTGAAATCTAAGTGCTAAAAAAACATCTTTAACAATTTAATCACTCATTAAGGCAACTACGTTATCAATTAATTTATTTTATTTTAATATTGGGGAGCAAATAAAACAAATAATGTACCAAACTTCACCACGAAAACTACCAAAAATTTCTTGTGCTCACCAACCTCACTCTACGTGCTCTCAAAGTTATCAATGTTACTTGCTCGTCTTTTATTGTTGAGCATTGCAAAATTCAACGAATATTTATAATTCTTTCTCATACATTTATGATGTATCTTCCTCATTTTTAATTAGTAAAGATACTTTTGATTGACCTTTTAAGTGTGGAAGAGTTAACATTATATGGATTGACCTAAACAAGGTTTCAAGGGCTGATGTATGCAATATTACTCTTATAAATGCTAAGTTTGTTTATGATTTGTCATTAACACTAAACACCATCCACAACTTCACATTAAATAAAAATAGTGCATCATTTAATGATTTCTTTTACTACAGTCCATGTCCAAAACCAAATAGGAGTAACTAAAATCCTTCGTTCCAAGATAAAATGAGTTTTTTTTTTAATATACTTCTATGCTCTTCAACATACACCATTCTAGTTGCTAAGATATAGTAATACAAAAATAACGACATGAGAGAGCATTTTATATAATTTGGTGCGATAACCTAAGAGTCGCCATTACTTGTAAAGCAATTTTATTACAAGGTGAAATGCACAATTGCGCATAGCAACAAAGTAAGATATTTTCTCTCACAGAATGATTAAGCATACAACCCAAGTCTGCACATTGATTTACGAATTTGATAGCCGAAAAAATTGCTTTCCTTCTCTTCCCATTCCATCCACCATTGCAACGTTATGTAGTATAATTCTATTTTTCAAGAAATTTAACATTACTCTCATACAAGTACCAATTGTTTGAAAGATCTACCCAAGGGCATCACAAAAATTGGGAGCACACATATTATAACGACATAGCACAACTTCATCAAAAAGGCTATGCCAAGTGGGTCCGTCACCAGTCACCCCTTCCTTCTCTTCTACCTAATTATGAATCTAAATACAAAGCCCCGCCAGTTTTTTGGAGAATAACATCAGCAACCAATAATCTACCCTAAATTATGTTCCTAAAATAAACATAGGGACGGGGGACCCAACTCTATTTACTTTCAGAAATAAAAGATCACTAGTTGATTTAATTGCTGGCAAGTTTTCACTGATAATAATTAATTACTTTTTCAATCGAGTACCACGAAACCAATAGACTATCGTATAACTGCTAAAAACAGCAATCTATCTTTAATGTAACCAAAATTCTCAGCAAAACATAAACCATTAAATAGGGGAAAAAATACAAAAAAAAAAAAAAAAAGGAGTAACTAACCAACAGAAACTCCAATATCAGTATCAGCAACTTGATTCTTTCGAAGTTTCCGCTCCAGGTGAGCTGCAATCCATATAGTACCCAAAGGTCCTTTCTTTGCCAATATAAACTGCGAATAAAACATTTTTCTTCTTCTCCGACTTCAAGATGACTAAAATTTATCAAACTTCCAAAACCATCAAGAAACCATTAACTCTGTTATAAAATACCCTTGATTCCAGCTACTATGAGCCAAAATAGTAATACCAATAAATTCAACCAACCTAAGTCACCAAAACCCTAACTTCATGAACTCAAAAATAACCAAAAATCTTCACTTTAACCATGCAAATTACTCGAAGCAAAGAATCCGCATAAATCACCGAACGACTTTACTCACTTATAATTCCACTAAATAAGATCAAATTCGATCGATTTCATTACCTTCTAGCAAAAACAACACTATTGCATAATCCCTAATTCAAACATCAAACCCTAATTTCAGCTAAAAGAGGAAATTTTAATGTACAAAGAGTGAAATTGAGTTGAATACAGTGAGAATTTTAAGCAATGGAAATCAAGATCGAAAAGGGAGGGAGAATTTCGCAACGTATAAACAGGAGAGAGAAAGTAAATTTAAGAGTCAGAAAATGGAGAGAGAAACGAAAAATACAACTAAGAAAATGAAGAGAGAGAAACTAATTTAGCTGCAAAAATAGAAGTAATAAATGATTTTTATCTTTGTTAATGACCGTCAATTTAGTTTGCGTAAATGGATTGATGTTGTGATGAACGGTTGAGATTTAATAAGGTATAGATAGATGGATTCTAAATACTTCATTTTCATTAGGCGCCATGTATAAAAATTTTTGAGTTTTTGAATATTTTCAAACTAATTATTATTGAATTTAATAAAAACTTGTATTTAGTATATTTATAATTGAAGTTTGATTTTTTGTTTAGTGTATCAAATATTAATATATTTATTTCAGTAACTGCTTTATTGACTAAACTTAAATTATAATGCATTTAAGCAAAAAATAGATTTCGATATAAGTTAATTGACATATTGTATGAACTAAACATAATTATTTGTACAAAATAAGAGTAGTAAGTACTTTTTCTTTACAACAAAATGTGTTGCGTATTCATAGTTTCCTTTTTAATTTGATATATCAAAATTGTTCTATTTCTATTTTGGGTTGTGACCAACACTTTTTAAATTTTCATTCTGTCGTACGCATCTAACTAGCTGATTTGTTTTATCTACACATTGTCCCACTGCCACTTTTTTTTTTATAAAAAGCCACTTTACTTATTTACTTTTCTTAAATTTTCCTCTAATTTTCATGGGACACAAAAAATATTTTAAGATTAAAATATCAAGCTCAACTACTAAAAACACATATTTTGTCAAGCAATAGTAATTGCATGCCTATAAATCAAATTTACATGTTTGAAATAATATGATCGTGTGTTAAATAAACTACTATATTTTCATCAAGTGTAAAGTATTGTTAACTCTCCTTCATTATTGGATAATTTTAAATGTTTATACTATATTTATAAATGTGTTTTAGACTGTTGATTGTCCCTTCGCTTACTTGTTGGTGTTCTTGTTATCTGGCTTTTATTCGCTGCTTTAAATACTATTATTATTGTTTTCGTTTTCATTTCTGTTTTTTATTTATTATTTTTACTATATCCATGTGCATTATAGTTATATTTATCTTATTTATAAGGATAACATTTGTGTGTAATGAGATGCATACTTGCGGATCGGAGTTCGCTGTAGCTGCACTCGACATCATCAATTACAGAATCAGAATCTTATCTTATAAGGATATCCATTTGGATTCTAGTTATATTTATCTTATTTAGAGCATGTTTAATGCAAGGAACAACAAAATAATTATAGCTGTTAGATATTTAGCTATATAAATAGTTATAATAAGCTTATTGTAATTTGTGTAACGGCTTTTGCAAATGAAGACAAAAAACTACCTAGCTACATGCAAGACAAATAGCAATACAAGTAACAAGTTTTGTATGACACTATCTCACCGTGAGAAGAGCCCATACAAGCAGTCCAAAACATTCATATTTAAATAAAATTATTAAAAAACTAAAAATTTACGTCAACTCATATTAAGCCGTCTCACAGTGAGTCGGTCTTAGTCTACAAGTAAAAGACTTATTGAGAAGGAGTGTAATCTAAGGAGAAACAGGCCTCATTGATAAATACCCAAACAACTTATGAAGCTATAAGTCTAGCATTAATCTTAGAACATAAATAAAAGATATAATGTCAAATACAAGTTACAAACCAAAGAAGAGGCTTTAGCATAGGCATGTTAAAGTTCATTCCTGAATGCCAAACAATTACAGCTCAAGAAGTAAACATCTATGGAAAACCGACCAAAAGTTATATCAATACCCTGAACGTATCGACAGGCACATAGCAAACATATGTATCCGCCTCGACTGCTTAGGGTTGGAGAAACTGAGGAAAGATAGCAGTTCACCTTATCATAGTACTTTCCATCAAAGTCATTGATGGCGAAAATTGCAAATATTGAAAGAAATCTTGTTCAAAAATGAGGAAGATGAAACACACTACTTTCTTTATGCTGAAGACTTGACAAATCTCGTCCTTATAGGGAATTTGGATGCTGCAACTGTGATTGCTTTGCGTGCTACGCTTTCTGGTACTCCGTTTATTTCATAAATCATTCGGCCAGCTCTAACACCCGCTACCCAAAATGCTATATTACCTTTTCCTCGACCCATACGTGTTTCCGCTGGTCTTAGTGAAATTGGTTTGTGTGGGAAGATGCGCATGAAAAGTTTCCCACCACGCATGTTTCTTTTGATTGCTAGCTGTCCCGCAACAATTTGTTTGGATGTAATCCATGCTGGTTCGAGTGCCTGAAGAGCATATTTACCGAAAGAAAGCTCATTATCTGATACTCCCTTCAATTCTCCTCTATTCCTGCGTTGTTTATTGAACCTCTTCCTTACATTTGCATATACCCCTGATGTTGAATTATAGCGTACAGAATCTGCCAGCCGAGGTACACTAAGGCGTGGCTGAGTAATAACTGATCCTAAAGCTGGACTGCAGCCCAAATTTCTCCACGGAAAGCCTGTCGAAGAAGAAAGATAACTGATTTTGCTCAAAGAATGACTAGGTGGAGTCATGTTGTATGAACCAGAAGTAGTTGATGGCTGACCATGCTTAACAGCTGTTAAGCTACGAAAAGGGAACCTGGCCTGATTCACTGCATTGACTAGGGGACTCTTTTTGATGTGTGACAGTGCTCTTGAAGCCATCACAAACTTCTGGCTCTTGCTGCAAATAAGTGTAACCAAGCATGTGAATTTCTTATCAATATCATGCATAAATGAAAGTAAAAACAATTTAGCAATTTCAACCCACAAGCCCACGAACATTCATTAGTAACACCCAAAAAGAACTTCAATCATAAAACAACATTTGTCAGAGTCAATTGAAATTAGTAGTCTCAGCGCAAAAACTGGAAAAGAAAAAGAACGGCAGAAATGAGAGATTGCCGGGTAAGTAAAAGGGCAGCAATGTCCTTCGTTGATTGCCCGGCAAAAAGAAAGATAAATAACGACAATCCAGCAAAGCTTTAATGTATAAAGATTTTGAAATAAGTTTGGAAGCTAAATCACTATCTCGCAAAGTTTCCAAATGCTAGCATAGAAAACTACTCAATTAGAAAAGAATAATGAAATCTTTCACAACACGACACAACTAATAAGCTAAAATCACACATACAAGAAATAAATGACAATAATTCATTGACCATGATGCTTGATCTCTATCCCTTTATGGTTAATTTGATGACCATTGGCACAACTCTATTTTTTGGTATATACCACTCTTCTGGCCTGTCTGTCTCTGAAATTGTTCCGGGTAGGTTGAGCAAACATTCTCCACAAAGCATGAAACACCAACAAACAAAACCTCATTATTCTACTTCAATGTCGTTAAAGACTGGGAGCCTGCAGCAGATCCAGGAGCCTATACTAGGTAGGTCATCAATCAAAAAGAAAAACCATTCCAATCATCTAAAGCAAATACTTTCATGATATTCACGTCAAACATATACCTAACAAAACATGCATCATTATTTTGTTTCTAAATCAAAGCTCTTTAATTTGAGTAAACCTATCAAACACAATACATGTAGTCCTCAAACAATGAAGTGGCACAAAAGCATATTTAAGAATAAATCTAAAACTTTCCTCCAGGAAAACACACTTTTTGCTCATCAGAATTCCAGCATGTCAGCATGTGTATGCACATCAGAATTCCAGCACGTGTACGCAAATCAGAATTCCAGCGCGTATATATCATAATATCACATCAAACTTTGTAATTATGCTTCAATCAACAAAATACTAAAGCAGAAAATCATGAATTAGGGCACAGATACAATGAGAAGTGCCGGCATGAAATACAAATTCAGAAAAATATAAGCAAACAACGGAGGGGATGAGAAAAACTTCAAAGACAACTCCAAAACTGGGAAGTTAGAAATAGAGACAATGTGTGAGTGGTCTAGGCGTCTGGTGGAGTTAAGTCTAGTGGAGATCAAGAGAACAACTGAGCGGTAACCTGGGAACTAGAATGTTGACCTAGGTAAGCTGCTACAGAACTACTTACTATTCCTACTAGTTCGTTGTGACATTGCTATTCAAGCATTAAAAAAAATGGAATGATGCAACTAAGAACAACAGGCAACCCAATGTTCAGTAATGTAATCAAAATAGCCTAAAATCTAATAAAAATGAAGAGCCTTGAGGCGGAAAAAGCTTTGTTGATTGGTTTTACCAGTTAATTGTTTGTGTATGTTAATATTGATTTGCAAATCGGTACGTGTTAAATCCCAATGTAACACTAGAACTGTATCATACTCATAAGAATGAAGATTACATTGAATTTCCATTGACACCAATATCATCGACCCTTAAACTAACCAAATGTGATTACACATCTAAAGAAACTTTCCAAATAACCAATCCACGTTGAACCCATAAGTACTTTTATTCCAATAAATTCAAACAACATCAGATTACTAATCAATTAAAATTCCAACAAATCAAAAAATTAAACCCCAAATCAATTTGAAAATGTATAAGCCAAATACCCTAGCTAAATCAACAAAGGTTAGATTGGGCAATTGTAGAATCAAAACATAAGCCAAAGCAATCGAACAAGTTTAAACTGGCTAATTCTATCCGAACTATTTGATTGTTTAAACTTTATTCCAATCAACCAAAATTCCAACGATTCAAAAAAAAAAAAACCAAAATTAACCCAATCATTTCATCAAGCAAGCTAGCAATTACATGCTACTAATTCACAAAATCATATCAATCAATTTAGCGAAACCCTAACTTGTAAGTAAATCAAACAAATTACCTCATTTCAACAATTTCAAAATATAAATCAGAATTGCATCATAAATAAATTTAGGGGATCAAAATCAGATGAAGATAATTACCAATAGAAAAATGGCGCGACAACGGTTGTGAAGCTAAAGATAGAGACAGATTGCTGAGAAGAAACAGATTTAAGTGAGGTTTACTCTGCCTCGACTTAGGGCTCGGGAAAGCCGAGAAGCAGTCCTAGAAGGGAAGACACAAAAATGATTCAGTCAGAACCAATTACTGTGGTTAGTCTTTTTTTTTTTTTGAAAATTTACCATTAGTAATCCAATTTTTTATATTTTCCTACAATAAAAAAATATATATTATAATCATAAATAATCTCAATTTTAGGGTATTTTCCTAATGTAATTTGAATAACCCAATTACCTACTATGGCAAGTAATTCGCCAGAAAAATAAACTGAAAATTAATTTAAAATTAAAGAAAATTTATAAAAATTTATATAAAAAATTCTGAATAATAAAAAAATGTAAATTTTTTTCAATATTTTTTTACAGTTTTTTCGACATTTTATTTTAATTTATCTTTATTTTCTTAAAAAAACTTGTTAGGTGACTGGATTTACTCCAGAAAAATACCCTTCCAAGTTGGAATTATTCATGGTTAATCAATAAGTGTGATTATTATAGGAAAATCATGAAAAAAATAGATTATTCTAAGTAATTTTTTCTTATATTTTTTTTTGTTAATGAACAATAATTGAGATTATTAATGTCTAATCTAAAACAATCTTTGTTACAACAAATGTATTGTGCATATATTTTGTTTTAAAAATGTCGGCTAACTATGAATGATAAGTTTTGATATATACTCGGAATAATTAATAAGTGCATACTAGCTAATAGTTGTAAATTAAGATTTTAAAACTTCGCTAAGAGATTCTTATGCATAATGCACTAACATGTTTGTAACACTTGTATCCTCATTTATATGTAAATAATCAATATAATCCACTATAAGCTATCAGCTATATGATATATGTCAAGCAAAGTCAATAAATTTGCTTCAGATGAGAAGGATTGAGCCAAAGCTATTGACTTATGGTATTAGATCGACTTTACAATTAAAATTTTCTAACAAAATGACTAGCAAGGTTTAGTCATAAAGCTACTCTTGTGAGAAACTCTCGCTCAGTGAGACGATCTTAAATAAGAAGTTTATATTCGCATAATGTGTATGAAATGGACTATTTAACACATTTATGAAACGCATTTCTTAGTGAAACAATCTCATACAATAATTTGCGACACAATTAACCTTAAAAAAAGTGAAACATGCGAGAAAATTACAACTGTTCGTATCCCATATATATAACTATAAAATATGGGTGGGATGCTATAATTGACTTTTTAATGTACGAGTTTTTGGTCAATTGACGCTATCTCGATGGAAAATAGGAAGTTCCATTGCTTAGACGTGAACTTAAAACATTTTCCCAAACAAAGCTAGAAAATAGACTTAGGAAGACTGTCTCATAAACCGCAAGCATGAATATCTACATAGATTAGATACCAATATACCATTGTTAAGGCATGAAATAATACATAAGATTAATCAACTAAATCTAAGCAGTAAGCACTAAGCTAAAAGGTACATATAAATCACACTCGAATTGATACGGGCTCATATCTCATCTCATGGGAAGCACTTGCACCTGGTGGTTCGGTAAGTATCTCAGACTTTGACTTAGGCGGGGCTGCTACCCTCAAAAGGGATCAAGCCCAGACAACTATGTTACTTCACGAGAAACGAAGAAAAATATCGAAAGATAGAAGGCTAATTGATGAAAAGTGCCTTTGGCTATAGAAAAAAGCATTAGTCTTTCCGTTGTGTCCATATTTTCACTGTTTTGTCGTTACCAAGAGCACCAGATGCAATCATATTCTCAGTAGGGTGGCAAGCTACGGATATGACAGTGTCGGTATGACCTTCAAGTTTTTGGACAATTTTTCTTGACTGAAGTTCCCACATGTAGACACAATTATCCTCAGAACCACTAACGATGTACTTTCCATTCGATATAGAGAATCCCGCTGATATGCAGTACTTTGAATTAGTATGTCCAGTGTATGTCTTCAAAAACTTGCCATTCTGAAAATTCCACAACCTCTGCAAAAGCATTATTCAGTAATCAGAATCATAAAAATCAGAAATGAAAGAGACACAAGTAGAGTAACAGGTTATGAATTCGATCAGCAAAGTAGCATATCCACAGAAAGATAAAATGATAGTGTTGCTATCTAAGTACACCAACGTTGTGCTGTAAAGCCTGTAATGTATGCTTACTTTTGTACATAAGCCTGAGCATCAAGCAATACTAAGGTCTAAGAGACATTTTTAAAAGATAGTTAAGATTAAGAAGCTTCTACTATGACATGACAATAATAGGAAAATTCTTGGTAGTTAACAAGGCCACTGGGCAAGAAAAACTGGCATATACGTACTGAGTAACATAATATGTTAGATGGAGAGAATCAGGAATTGAGGATGTTTCTTATTATTCTAAGAAGAGCATATACCTTGAGCAGTAACACGAGCCAAGTCATACAATAAGTTGGACAAATTTAAGCAACCATGTAAAACAAATAACCAACTGTAAAGCCAAAAATGTTTCAAAAGAAAACAGAAAGGAAATCCAGCTCACAGAAGAGAGGTAGGCAAAACTTGTGCTAGATGATAGTGTTAATATATATTGACTTTTAGGCAATTCAAACAAAACAGAAGTTGATTCTAGGGAGTTTCACAAGTAAAACTCAGGATAAAATTCCAAGAGATCCACAAATCTGAATACAAACAGAAAATTCCAAAACAATAAACACTGAATAAAAACAGCAAATAAGTCCTCAAAGTGGTCAAGGAAATGGGACAAACACCAAGAGATCCACAAATCTGAATCAAGCTAGTAATAATAGCAAAGACAACTTAAGTTAAAGGTATTCCTCGGCTATTCAGATAAAATTGCAAAACTTGAACTGAAACAATCAATTAAAGAACATCTATAAGCTAAGGCTATCTCATTGTTAGTTTTATTATGGGTAAGATTGCATACATCCGACACTCCCAAACTCCACCCTAGGTGGAAGCCACCTAATGGCATTGGGTAAAATGAAATGTTGTAGTTGTTGTCTATAAGCTACGATTATCTCGGTCTCAAGCTCCACAGTTTGCACAGAACAATGTCCAAAAATAAGGTCAAATAGATATGTCAAACACACAAAGTGTATGGTCAAGCATTAGTAGATGCATAGATGGGAAATTCAATAAGACCAATATGATATACAAGAACAATAATATCAAAAAGAAACTAGAGGTACTACCATACCACCCAATAGGCAATGAAGTAATGTAGATATCAAAGGACAAAGGTAGATCAGGAGATGGGTCGAAGGTACCGCCTTAAATCACAAAGATGATACAATGTGATCTTGATGGAACATTAGTTGTTTGAAGTAGTGGTAGAAAAATCTTTTGAAACATAGCTATGTTAGTGGAGGTTACTTATCTATGGAAAACTCAAAACAAATAAGGTCTGGAGAAGTGGCATATGGTAGGCTTTAAATGAAGGAATTGGGTTAGAGGAGGGAACGAAGAGAAAGAGGATGAGGAAGATAGTTGTTAAATCCTTAGGGTTTGTCCCCCATTCAAAAGAGCTTTCTCTCTCTACCATCTCTCTCCCTCTAGAGAAGGCTACTAAGTACTAACTTGATCAGTTGTTCCTTTTGTTCATGATGATTTGTCCTATTAAGTCCTCAAAAGTTTAATAAACGAATTTTCTTGATGCTATCCTTAGTTATTATAGCAGCCAAATTTGTGAATATCACTTCTATGTAACCATGGGCAATTAGCCACCCATCCACTCCCCTAAAATCTACATACATTTGCAAGAAGTCTGGATTGACTATGGCCAGCTAATATATAAATATGATAAAAAGGATCATTAATTAATTGAAGGGCTGAGAGTAGCATAGATTAAAATGCGCTCCCTAATAATGTAAAACTAGACAGTTTTCTATCATGTCAATTATCCATCATTTAGTGAACAAACGCCTTAATCCTAGAAAGATTTTGCGCTACATAAACCAAAAATTCAACTCCTGCTATCATCACAAATATTCTCCTCTTCAATTAATTCCCCTGAACTACCAAAACACATTAAATTGAATACAACAAAAAGAGCTCTTACCAGTGTATTATCCAATGTGCCAACAAGAATAAACTTCCCATTGGGCGAAAACTTTACAAAAGAAACCGGCGGATTCTCATCATCAATCAAAGTCTTCAAACAATGACCAGTGTTAGTATCCCAAACCCTACACAACCCATCATAACTACTCGAAACAATCATGGAACCTTCTCGATTAATATCAACAGCAGTAACAGGATCCGAATGAGCCGGCAAAACCTTCAAACACTTCCCACTCTTAACATCCCAAACCCTAACAGTCTCATCAAAAGACCCAGAAACAATCATATTCGATTGGGGATTAAAATTGAGACAAAAAACATAATTAGTATGACCTAATAGGGTTTTGATATTCTGACCAGTGGATATATCCCATAATTTGACGGATTTATCATCAGAAGCGGTAGCGAGAAGGCGAGAATCAGAGGAGAATGCGATATCGGAGATTCCTTGTTCATGGCCGGAGAATTGTTGATGGGAGGAGAAAGGGGAATCGGAAGAAGTGGAAGAGAAGGAGAAAGTTGCGGCTGTTTTGTCGGCGGACGCGGTGGCGAGGAGGCGGCCGTCGGATGAGAATTTGACGGAGGAAATTGCGCGTTTGTGGAAGTTTAGGGTTTGAGTGAGATTGTATGGTGTGAATGATTGGGGTGGATCCATTGTTGAAGATATTGATTGAGAGGGAAAGAATTGGGGTTTTTATGGAAGAAGGGTTTTTGGAAGGAGAAAATTCTATGCAAGGGTTTTAGGAAAAAGAAAAAAAATGGGGGAATAATGAGCATTAGATGTTTACAACAAAATTACGAGAAACCGTCTTTTGTAAAAACGATTTTTAAAAGTCCAGTCTAAATTTATATTTAGAGTTGTAATAATATATATTTAGAATTGAACTGGGCTAATGAGATCTCAAGTAAGAATTTGTGAATTTTCAAAAAAAAAAAAAAGTAAGAATTTGTGATTATCTTTATAAACACAAAACTCATTTTTTAACCGATCTGAAATAAATTATCTGAAATCAACACGATGACCCAAATGACTCAACATAATGAAATCTATTGTTTTTCTCAAGGTTGTTAAAATCGCGATTCTAACTTGAATTGGAGACGACCCTCAGAATCGGGTCGTAAAATCGAATCGTAGAAATGTATGATTTTACAATTTTGCAAAAATAAGAAAATGTGATTGCTAATTTATATTGTTTTGTGATTTTTATTGTAAAAATAACAATTAAAATTCATTTAATATTTTAAATAAATTGTTTTCATTCAAAACAATGCATATATATACTTCCTATTTATTGCCTTCTCCCCTTATTTTAATGAATTGAAAAACTGAGTAAGATATACACTAGTTATATAATTAATATTTTAATATAATCTTAACATCAAATAGATACTGTAATAATGATCCTTAATAGATTAAGCATCACTAAGCAGAGAGATCTGATCATATAATAGTTTTATCAAAGCCACATTATATAGTAACACTTTCAAAGCCCTAATAATTTCATAACACCAACTGAAAGAACTCAATAATTTCCACAATTAATAAAGCAAATATTATCAATTTCGACACCAATTCAATTATCAATAAGTTGGTAACACCAATTATCAATAATAAAAAAAAATAGCTCAAGGGTAGCAAAAAAATTTTGTTCAAAAACTAAGAGTCCAACTCCTACGTGTTTTGTTCATAAAACTGAGATATTATAGTCAAGAGTCTCAATTTAATCATAAAAAAGCAAAGAAATAGCAATTATGATCCAGGGATATAGTTGATTGTGTGGGTTAAAACGCAATTTAGCATTTTTGTGGAGAAGTACTAGAATCGTATAGAATTGTACGATTATAGTTACAATTCTACGATTCTAACGATTCTACTTGTGATTCTAAATGATTCCGATTTTAGTGACGATTTAAATCGTTATTGTGTATTTGAATCGTAAAATCGTACGATTCTACGATTTGAATCGCAATTTTGACAACATTGGTTTTTCACTGTAAAATTAAAAAGATGAAAAGAGTGAATGAATTAATCTTTATTGTAGAATTGTAGATAGTGGGTTGGCACTAGCATTTTAGAATCAAGTTCAAATTCATAATATAATCTTAAAATCTATATTCTAGAAAATTGTACTTGACTTTATTCTCTAAAATATATCACAAGTTAATTTTAAGACACTAAAGCAGAAATTTTTAAATTTTCTATTAGATTCAAATCTGAACTAAAATCTAAACTCAAGCTCTTATATTTTAAGAGTTGGTTCAATGGGGTAGTGTCTTGACTCTTGCCCATCCAACTATTCCTAAAATATTGTTCACACAAAATGGCCACAAAAGTAGAACATAGCAACTTTTTTTTTTTTAAAGGAAATGGTATAAAGTAGAAACACATTATTTTTGGCTTCTTATTAACTTTATGGGTATATTGGCACATTTGTCTACTTGCACCACTTTAAGCAATTTAACATGCAATGATTATCAGTTAAATTGTAGGTTACAGGCTTTTGGGTGGTTGTAAGTTTCTCTCTTTGTAAAGATCCTTTTCGAATCAAAGGACCTTTTAATTGCACTCTTCCCTATGGGTATAAGTTGACGTCATTCTTTCCTCTCTATATTCTAATCATCGTTTTCTAATAAGCGATATATACTGGATATAATTATGATAATGTATGTAAAATTATTGAAAAAAATATTGATTGATATTAGTAACACACTATTCAAATGTTCCAACTTCCACCACAATACCAAAAAGCATCAAGATGACATTATTAGTGTAAATTATATTATCTTTTTGGAATAATATAATTAAATGCAACAAACAAAATGTATAAATTTAACTAATATACTTAATTAAAAAAAAAAAAATTCAATTAATATACCAGTAAGTGTGTTTCGCATTTCAATATTTGAATAATATTATCTTTTTGGAATGATTATAATTAAAAGCAACAAAAGTTATAAATTTAATTAATATATATACAAGTAAGTGTGTTTTGCATTTCAATATTTGAATAAAAAATTATAAGTGAGTTGTCTATTTATAATAAAATAAATAATGCACTACTCATATTCTTCTTCAAAAAAATCCTCACTACCATCTCCATTCTCCCCATTTCATTTCTTTCTGATATCTCTCCAATGGCGGCCATTTCCTTTAACATTAATGGCGGAAAGATAGGAACTTTATGTCCAAAACCTAAATATGGTTGTGGGTTTTTGAGAAAATGGGATTTTGGAGCTCATACAACTGTATCTACAAAACCCATGTCAAAAATTTTAAGCTTGAAAGCAGTTGAAGTTTCTGCTGATGCTACAGTAAATGCAGTTTCTGTTTCAGCTAATTCTAGGTAATGTACTTAATTAATATTACCATTTTTCATTGAATCTAAACTTTTTTTCTTCATGTGGAATTGTGGATATAGGAGTATTTATGGAAAGAAATATAAGGGTTTTTGCTTCTTTATTGGTGTTTGTTTAAAAAATTGTATGGTTGCATACTTTTGTGATTATTCATTTATTCTGAGCATGTTTAACACGTTCGATTGTACAACCTCTAAAAAATTGAATGCAAAAGATACAAAATTGTTAGAAAATATCATAATTTTTAAAATTTCATGGGGTCTTAAAATAATTGAAATTTTCAAGTTTTGCTCCGGCCCTGATCCTCCTAAAGCTCACTCTATAAGGAGTCACCAAAAAGTAGAGTTGAGTATAATAGTCATGTGACTCTAATTTTAGCCTAGGTGGAAGAAATAGGGTCAAGGTCAATGGAATGTTGTTTGTTTGTTTGTTTGTTCTGGTATCATTACAATTTACAGATATGAAGTTAATAAGGTTTTGGATTATATTGTACCATATTAAATTGGCTTATTAGACTATGTGTACTTTTATTTATGTGAAATTGAGATGATGTTTGCTGCCAAACGCCAATCGAAAACAGATATATACTATCATTAACAAGGGTAAATGTGAGGTTATTTGATGGCATTGAGGTGATATAACATTGTATGAAGTTGCAAATTATGAAGCTTAATCCTGTATTAAGTGGGAGATAGAGCATCTTTTGGTTGTGATGTTATAACTTTAGTTGGATTTTGTAAGTGTTGTTGCAAGTTATTCATGAATTAAGGAGATGTGCCTTTCTATGTGAATCACATATGTAAGAAGTAGTTTATGTGTTTGTTGATCTTTATACTGTATGATGGCCGATTCAAATGTGGAAGTTGATATGATCCTTTTAAGGTCTACTGAGAAGTTGTTCTTCACTTCATTAATGATAGAATATATAATATATGATCCTTGGTATTCGGCCACGGGAGATCATATGTCTGAATCTAGCCTCATATATAACATATCTTGAGACTTCAACCATCAGCTTAAACTTTGGTTGAGTTGGTTCCCTGTGAACTTATCGCCTTCGCTACACCTTTATGCTTGGTTTCAGCCTTGCTAAGTTGCTAGTCGTAGAGAGGGTTACTTCGAGAAGGTTGTCAGCATATATCACTGCAGATTTTTTTGAATACAAAATCGTTTTTAAAGAAATCATACATGGTTATCTTACTGCTCCTTGATTCAATGGAGCAAAGTTTTGTTGTTATTTGATTTCCAATTATAATGGATCATTGTAAAACGACTCTTTAAATTCTGCGTACTTCTTATTTATGTAAAGTTGCAAATGATGTTTGCTATATATGTGGTTATCTTATTGTATCTTGTTATTTATTCTCAGGTAATGAAGCAGAATTCAAACTCTAATGACATTTCATATATTTCATTTTGTGTATACAGGGTGATGCGTCACACAATTTCTGTCTTTGTCGGGGATGAAAGTGGGATAATCAATAGGATTGCAGGTGTTATTTCTAGAAGAGGATACAATATCGAGTCTTTGGCTGTTTGTTTAAACAAGGATAAGGCTCTTTTTACTATAGAAGTGTGTGGAACTGACAAGGTGTTGCGCCAAGTCGTGGAACAGCTTAACAAGCTTGTTAGTGTTTTGAAGGTAGTTAATTTCCTTTGTTCTTCCTTTTATTGGTAAACGGTGATAGTGATACCCTCGTAACATAAATCTTCGAATAATGAGACCATGACATAGTGCTTGGTTCACCACTTTATGGATTGTGTTCGATAAAAGTACTTTATGAGGTCTTATAAATCTGTTTTCCAAACTAGCTTATACAAACTAAACATATCCTGAATTTGTTTTTTACTAAAATAAAAACATTTCTTTTAATATGGAGCGTTACGTATCAACCAATATAATGGATCATCTTATATGCATATGTTTGTACAATGTACAATTTTTTGTTAGATTGTCTATTTGTCCTAATATCAACCTTGGATGATTCTTGTATTTCTTGTAGGTTGAAGATCTATCGAGAGAGCCACAAGTGGAACGTGAACTGATGCTTGTAAAGCTTAATTCTGATTCAAATTCCCACGCAGAGGTAGTTCCAAAAATTCAATTAATAATTTATGAATGGTATATTTTCTACTTTTTAAGTTCTAATTTCCTCGGCTGTTGTCAGTTAGAGTCTAGCAAGGAAAATAGAGATGTTTTGCTTTAGCTTTTATCAATGATCGAGAAATATGCTATACTTCATATAAGGCCATGACTGTTACAAGTTACAACAACAATAACAATGCCAGTAGTCCCAAAAGTTCATGGCTGTTAGATAGTTCAAATTTAACTAGAAGTACATCGTGTTGTGTGAAGCTCGTATAAGAAATTGCATTAGTGTCTTTGTGAGAAATCTAATACCGATTAACGTAAATTTTTAATTTTTGATCTTCAGCTAATGTGGCTAGTGGACATCTTCAGGGCAAAAATTGTGGATATCTCAGAAAGCTTGGTCACTGTTGAGGTTAGTGGTATATTTGTTTGACTTCTCGCGTATCTCTTCTATGTTTGCTGAATTAAGTCCGATTTTTTTGGCAAGAAATTTACCTACAAGAAGTTGACCATTTTCCTCCGGTCGATGTAAAATCTTTTTCCTTATTGGCATTTTCTTTGGTGCTGTGCAGGTGACCGGAGATCCTGGAAAGTTGGCTGCTGTCCTAAGAAATTTTAGAAAGTTTGGAATCAAAGAAATTGCAAGGACTGGAAAGGTTAGTCTTTTAGACATTTGCAGTAAATTCAGCATAGAATTCGGAAAGCCGCAAAGAGCACATGTCAACTATTGTGGCTAGTCAGCCAAGTGCCAACTATTGTGCATTTCTGGTGAGATCAATGTGAAACAAGTTTAGCTAACTACTTGTGTTGTTTTATACTTAATATGATAGATTGCTCTAAGGCGAGAAAAGATGGGTCAGACGGCTCCTTTTTGGAGATTCTCTGCTGCTTCTTATCCAGATCTACAAGAAAAGGCTGTTGATGCTCTGGCCAGGCCTACGAAACGGAGCATCAATGGTGATTTTGGCTCATCTTCAAGTGTAAGTGAAATTTTATCTTCTCGACAATTATGTTTTTCCTTTTCTCACCTTGCATTGCCTATGTATACTTTTTTCACCTTGTATTGCCTATAGACTTAAACATGCTTTTATTTTTTGAAGGGTGATGTTTATCCGGTGGAACCTTATGATGGTTCGATGGTTAATCAAGTACTTGATGCTCACTGGGGCGTACTTTATGACGGTGATGTAAGTGCTCTATCACTACCTGAATTTTTTGTCACTAGGTTGTCCAACGGTCCATGTGATGTCATGTTCAAATCGCTTAGCCCAGTGTTTTCTAACATAGCTCCAAATTAATTGTCTGGATTCACGATTCACCCAAAATGTCCCAAATTTTTTCGTTTTAATTCACAATTGTCCGAGTCATGTCAAACATGTATCAAGGTCTACACTCTGCTCTATGTTACTTGGACTCGGGTACTGAGTCGGCTACGTGTCCAAGTGTCGTATGCATCTAAATATTCAATTTTACTCCTAAAATGAAGTATCTAAGTGTCATACCAATGTTCGGGCATCAAGGATCAGACATAGGTACGTGAAGCAAAATGAAGAGTCCGAGTAACAGCGTTTCAGCCTCATTTGGATTTTGGAGGGTTAAAGTTTATGTTTTTGGATTTTCAGATGTTCGTCTTTCTGTTATTCATGTTTAATTTTAAGAATGAAAGGTAGTTCGACTTTTCAGTTTTTTGAGCTGCACAGTACTATAAATTGGTTTTAGTCTGCTCTGCTAGTATCTTGATTTGCTTCGTTCTTCATGCCAGTCAAGTGGTCTCCGGTCACATACGCTGTCCATGCTGGTAAATAATGTTCCCGGAGTTCTTAACACTGTTACAGGAGTAATTTCTCGTAGGGGTTATAACATTCAGGTCAGTGTGGACTCTGACTACAGCAAGAAAGTATATAAAGCCGTTTGTGTTGTGTAATGACAGTCGTCTCCTTTTCATCCTCTTCAGAGTCTTGCTGTAGGCCCTGCTGAAAAGGAGGGTCTTTCTCGTATCACAACTGTCATTCCTGGAAACGACGAGTCGATTGGAAAATTGGTTCAGCAATTTAACAAGTTAATAGACCTTCATGAGGTGAGCAACTATTTATGTACAAAATCGAATAGTTGTAATAAGTGGTATAGGCTACATAGTAATAACTTTATGGTTGTAAGATGCAAAGTACCCTTATCACTATAATATGTTTTAAGAAGCTCAAAACCGAAGTGGAAGAGAAAATTGTGACATTGGTTAGCTCCGCGTTTATGACAAACTACTTGATTGATTCTTGTTTTTTGTATGTTGATGCTCGTTAAGTTACCTATTTTCTTTGTAATGCGTAAGCCGTGAAGTTTGAGGTGTTATCTCAGTCCAACGTCACATCGTGCTGCTTGTTTATAAGTACTATGAATTACTATGAATGAAAGCAGGGGGAACTCAGGCCAGGGGCCTACCTAGGCCATGGCTCGAGTCATTTGATTTAAAACGCTATTTATATTGAATAGTGTAACATACAACACAGACAAATAGTAGTCGGGTTGGTTCAGCACATGCAATAATTTCCTGCATTCCCTTGAATGAAAGATATGAGAATCTAACATCAGAATGGTTGCTGCTGCAGATTCAGGATCTCACTCACCAGCCATTTTCGGAGCGAGAGCTTATGTTGATCAAAATAGCTGCAAATACTACAGCCAGGAGAGATGTCCTTGATATTGCTAATATTTTCCGTGCAAAAGCTGTGGATGTTTCGGATCACACGATAACATTACAGGTACGAAGCTGTAGGCACACAGTTTTTGCCATGTTCCTTGTTTTTTCCTAATATTTCTGACTTGGTCTTTTCCAGCTCGCCAATATGTTGGGATCAAGGCTTTGGCATTATTTATCTATTTTTTTTTTTTTTGCAATTTTTTCCAACTTCCTTATATTGGGATTAAGGCGTTGGCGTTGTTGCATTGTTGACTGATGTGTCTTTTCCAGCTTACGGGTGATTTACACAAAATGGTTGCGCTACAGAGACTATTGGAGCCTTATGGCATTTGTGAGGTATGCGCCTGTCAGCCTATGTATTATTGATTTTTCTATATGATCAGATTTTATTTATTTATTTTTGGTTCGAAATATGCTGATTGTTAGTTATTTTGCTTTTCAAAATGTGAAAGGATTCTCTTGTCTGTAGATTAAGAACAATCCTGCCAAAAATACCTATTGGGCTTACCTTAACTAATTACATCTGTCTTGAAGGTGGCACGGACAGGAAGAGTAGCACTGAGTAGAGAGTCTGGGGTCGATTCTACATCTTTACGTGGATACGCTCTTCCATTGTACGAATAAAAAAATCTCCGGCTATGTCTTTCCGTCATTATCATGTCCAATTTCCTTCAGCACGTCTGCACTACATTTACATAGCGACCAATTGCCCGTCAACCAGAGTGAAGGAAAGCAGTAATTCTGATCTTTGCTTAGAACATGCTATTTTGTATAATAGGAATAATTTTGTATTGGTTGTATTTGCTCAACACCCTGTAGTAACATTATTACCTCGAGTTCGATTATATGAAACATAGTTTTTCTCTTAAATGCGTTGAGAACATTAGTACGGCCCCTTGGCCGGATGACAGTAATTAATCGAGAAGGAATTAGGACTGTAAACAATTCCAAATACTAGTGTTCTCGTGCTGGGAAAACAAAAGCTTTTACTCGACTTCTTAGCTTTTGTAGTAGCATTTTGCAATAATTTCCGAAATCATAACTTCAACAAACTCGCCATCACCATTCACACCGAGCAATGTTTGATGCATCGATCTTATAATCAAACGAGGATATACAATGGGACATAGGACAAACACAGGAAACTATAATTTTATTACGAAAAATTCTACTATAAGCCTTTATAACGATCAATTACACATTAAACCTACTATAGAGGATGATCTATAAGTTTGTATATCACACAGAATCTAACAGCTCATTCACCAATTTCTCATTCCCGAGCAACAATGAGCTCGGAAGGAAAACCAGCATCCGAGGAATCTGTAGGAACCAGTATATCATCATCGGCTGTGAAGTCGTAGTTTTGACCGATGGCTCTCAATAGTTGATACACTTCGAACATTGTCGGCCTTTCCTTGTCGTTTAAGTTAACACAGTTACAAGCAACTTTAAGGAACTGTGTTAGTTCGTTATCGACACTCTTGTCACGGAGAGACTTATCGATGGCAGAACGGCGATCGTTTTTTTCTGATAGTAGATGTATCCATTCTACCAAATTACCCTTGAAGGTTTCGGGGGCATTCGACACGTGAGTTGGTTTTTCACCCGTGACTAGTTCCAAAAGGACAGTGCCGAAACTATAGACATCTCCCTTTGGAGTTGCTACAAGTTTTCTCGGGTATTCGGGAGCTACATACCCAAGATCACCAAATTCTCCGTTAACGAAAGTGCTCATGTGGGTGTCAATCGGGTTCATGAGTCTTGCAAGACCGAAGTCGGAGAGCTTGGGATTGAAATCCTCGTCCAACAAAATACATTTTGAGCTTATGTTTCTGTGGAGGATTCTAGGGTTGCAATTATGATGCATCCAAGCCAACCCCTTAGCTGCGCCGATAGAAATTTTAAGCCTCAAAGGCCAATCCAAGCTCTTAGCCTCAGGATCTGAAGGATGAAGCCTATCGTAGAGGTTTCCGTTTGCCATATATTTGTAGACCAAGAACCTCTCTTTCTTTGCCGTGCAGAAGCCCAACAGCGGTACCAAGTTTTGGTGCTTCACACTTCCGAGAGTGTTCATCTCAGACAAAAATTCTTTCTCCGTCCGCTGTGAATCTTGCAATCTTTTAACCGTAAGGAGCGTTCCATCAGGCATCATCGCCTTGTACATCGTTCCCATTCTTCCAGAACCGATCATATTGTTGTTGCTGAAGCTATTAGTGGCTTTCATGAGGTCATCCAAACTCATTTTCGAAATTGTCTTCTCGAACATAGAAACCTGAATATCAAGAAAAACGTTCTACATTACACACGCGTATAAATAATGGAAAATCAGTAACAAACTACTCCTGTCTCACACTACAAGTCGCATACATAAATATAGTATTGTCGGATTTCAGCAAAGAGTTATTGTTATCGGTCAAACAGGAGAGCTCACCAAAAGACTAGCTTATTAGGTGAGAGCCATTTGCCTATAAACCCCACACCAATTGCATACACAACCGATGTGGGACAAGTCCCATACCCTGCAATGGACCATAAATCGACCCCCATAAGGCCAACGTCCTTGTTGGGTCACGGGATGACACAACACAGAGCCTACAACCAACAACAAACAACCATTTGCCAAATACCACAAACGTAACTAACACTACAATTGCAATGGGGGTTCGGGCAATGTAACAACAAATCATGGTTGGAGGGAGAACTTAAACCAAGTTAGTGAATTTTACCTTGAAAGCTTTGGTTCCCTTCATACTCTTTGCCCATCTATTCCCTTCAGGATCTTCAACCTTCTTTCTGATAATTTTCATCCTCGAAATGAAGAAGAACGCAGCACCCGTCAAGATAATTGTTAAAGTTAGACCACCAGCTGCTCCCCCAGCAATATAAGCCGAATGGGACTTGCTTTGAGCGATACACCGATCCAACGGATCCCCACAAAGTCCTAGATTATTCGCATAGCTCTCCTTCGGTATACTATGATTCACAAAATTCGGTACTTGCCCCGTCAAATTGTTATTAGCAACATTAAAGGTCTTAATCCGACCAAGATTGCCAAGTTGCGGCGGAATTTGGCCAGAAAAATGGTTATTCCCAAGGTCAACATCATTCAAGTAACTACAATTTGCAAGACTCTCAGGTATAGCCCCAGAGAAATCGTTGCCTGAAAGATCGAGATTAACCACAAACCCGATATATTTGGAAATATTCGTAGGAAGCGAACCGTTCAAATTGTTACCCGAAAGATCCAACCCAGTTAAACTAGTACAATTCTCAACTCCTAAAGGGAACTGACCTTTTAAACCCATACTACCCAACTTAATATTAAGAACCCTACTCTCTTCTGGGTGCCAACATTCTATGCCATTGAATCTACAAATTGCACCCTCAGTATGATTATTAAAATTCCATGTTGCATTCAAATAACCATTAGGATCAATAAGTGAATCAAAAACCCTTTTTAAACAATATACATCAGTTACAGTCCCATAGATTCCATAACTACTCAGTAATATCATCAAACACCTTAATACACATACTACAGAAATAGATACCTTACTATTGGAGGACATTTGGACTTTAATTTTCCACTTAAAATTGGAAAAAACCCAGATACAGAATCTTGTATGAACCAAAAAAAACTAGAGATTATTATATATTTCTATCAACCCACAAAATATATATGGTTTTATATATCTATTCATCTTAAAATTGGATATACCCAATTCAGCTAAAACTTCCCAGTATAGAAACAATCAAGGAAAGAACTTAAACCCTTGAAATAGACAAAATTCTAGAATCAAAAATTAATATAAAACTTGAAATTTTGTGAAAACCCAATAAACCCAATTCAATTCAAGCTATGAATAATTGAAATTAAGCAGGAATTGAGACATACCCAGAAGTAAGGATTGCAATTTTGGAGGTTAAGGAGTATGAGACACACCTTAATATTGAAGGAAGAATGAAAATTTGGGGATTAATGAATACCAGAATACCTAAATTTGGAAAAACCCAATTCTCAGTGGAATTTAATTAGAGTAGTTTGAATAAGAACTACTAATACTTCTCCATAAGTCAAGAATCAAGATAGAAGACTAGAGATGTCATTTTCAAATGACACCCACAAGAAGGAAAGTTTTAAGGCAGGAAATTTAAGTCTATAAACTTTGACAATTCAAAGGACACAAAATTGAGAAAACTAAAAAAAAAATAAATAATGTAACCCAAAAAGTGGGCAAAGGAAATTGTAGGGAAAATATATGGATTTTTTTTGGAGGGAGTATAGCAAGGAAAAAAAGAAAAATTAAATGGAAAAAGTTCACAATTGTCTTAATTTTTTCTAATACAAAATTATTATTTTAGAAAAATGATTACGACACCCACCCACTAGATGGACTTCGTAAAAGAATTAGGTAAGAATCAAACTAATACTCCCTCCGGTCCAGTTTACTTGTCCCATTTCCTTTTTTGGCAATTCCTCTTTACTTGTCCCATTTTCTTTTTTGGATATCCTTATTTACATAAATACCCCCACCTTTTCAATTTCCAATACCCAACTATCACCTTTATAATTAATTTAATCAATTAAAATACCCAACTACCACCTTTTTACATATACCCCACCACTATCTTAATCTCCGTGCCCAGTCAAATGGGACATCTAAACTGGACCGGAGGGAGTATTTATATTTAGAGAAAATGACACTAACCCTAATGACCCGTTTGGTAATCGATACTAAATAGTGATAAAAGTAATAAAAAGTTAATATTAATTTAGTAATAATATCTCTTAATAAATTTAACAATTAAAAATTCATATTATAAATCATTTCTTTACCAATAATCACTAAATTAAACAAAGGAAGCAAACCAATTCTTCATTTTTTTTTTTTTTTTTTTTTTTTGATTTAAACGGTTGGTATACGGCAAGGAAAGTTTCTACGTATAAGAGGAGTAGAGGACCCACCATAACGTGTTTAGTTGACTGCGTTTACTTGGGTTTGTCCAATTTTGAGTATCTTACACCATGCTCCAATTTTTTATTTTTATTTTTATTTTTTTTAATTTTTATTTTATATATTCACACTTAATTATTGACCTATTAACTCCTCTTCCGCTTATTTGTTTGAGAATAAATATTTCACTTTAAATTATGAATTTTGATTATGAAATTATAAATAAAGAATTTAAAAATGAAAAGGTTTGGATAGTCAACTAGTCATTCTCAAATTCTTAACTTTTAATAATTTTAAAAATAATGATGATATTTGGTTTAAATTCAAATTTGAAAATTTTTGATTTGCCAAAAAATATATTTGAGGCAGTACCAAATTTCTAAATGAAATCATCGTTTTTAAACATGATATTATTTGATTTTGATATTATATGTTAGAGAGTAATATTACCAAATTTGATTTAGCTAAAAATATTATCTGATAAGGCTTATAATCATATCATATCCTACTTTAATTATTTTTCATCAAAATACTCATTTTTATCCGGTAGGACGATAATGAAAATTTGTAAAGAAAATCACATGAATGATGATGAGATTTTATTACTAAAAAAAATAAATGACAAATTTTATAAAACCTAATGCTAATATTCATTCTTATTAAATATACTATATTTAATTTAATATCAATAATCGCGTTTTGTCAAAAAATGAGTTGATGACTAATGACTACATTATGGTAGGTTGAAGGTCAATAGTCATTAGTTATTAATTAATTTAGTTGTCCCATTTGCTTGGGTATATTTGTCGATGTAATATTTTGACTCTTAATATCTCTAATTATGTTTAAATAAAAATTATGAAAAGTTGATAAGAATAATCCTTGCATTGAGATGAATCAAACAAGATCTCACATGACTATGGTTTTCACAAATTCTTGTCATAGACCGTCTATAGCACAGACGAGTAAATATGGGTCAACCCATTTGTTAAATGAGTAATTGAATAGTCATATCAGCCATTGGGCTGGGCTATTGAAAAAGTCGTTCATGCCATAGACGGTCTCTCAGGAGACCTTCTACTATGTTTTAACTTATAAATTAAGAATAAAATACAAATTAAACGGAACTGATGAATAGTGTAAAAAAGCAAATGGGAAAACTAAATTGATTTGGAGTGACTAGTATATAGTAATTTTGCATATCCTACGCGTTTGTGGCATTTAGGAGGCACCAAAATCAATCACACAATCACAACATATTCCAATTTCCAATTCGAGAATGAGCACTTTTCACACTTTAACATTGTTACTTTGTTTGAATGTATACATCATTTTATTACTTTAATAATGGTGTCTCTAAATGACTCTCATTAGTAGCGACTAGGGCCTAGGGTATTCACTGGACCGGACCCTCATTTTAAGTCCTTATCCGGCCTGTTTTTAGAAGTGTTTTGTAAGGGTCGGGCTGAAAATGAACTAGATTGAAAACGGACTATACTATAATTAAAATGAAGCGGGCTATAAAAGAGCTTAATAAGGACCGAAAATGAGCCTTTGTAAATAGTATAATTAATGTACAATTTAAATATTATAAATGACAATGTCAATAAAATTATTAATATTTTTTCAATCTAATTATTATAAATGATAATTTAATTGTTTTTTTTAAATAATTTAATTATTATAAATTATAAATGACATTCTAATCAGCTGAAAAGTTGACTTCTAAGTAAAAATGAAAAGACTAGCTTTGTTAGCCTTTTAACAAAAAAACCAATATATAATTTTACAAAGATCTTTCTAAACAATTGACTTATCCAACTAACTTAACAGTCAACAAAAAAAACATAACACTTTCAGTTGATCAAACAAATCAACTAAAAACAAAATATATACAACAACCAGTTGCCCAACACCTCATAATCGTCGAGACAAAGGTTTGATAACTCAAAAGAACCCAAAATTATTTATAATTAATGACAAAAATATTACTTCTACTTAAAGTCGCCTAAAACTTTGACATATCTTCATGTAGCACCAAAATAATGTGCTCTCAAAATCTATATTGATTATTGAATCAGTCAATTTACTAACACTCCGCTTTCCCACCGAGATTGCTACAAATTAGCCTAATGTAAAACCTTTTAGGGTCATGTGTAGCAATCTCGATAGGACAAATGAGTAACCAAATATGCCTCGAGAAACAAGTTCTCGAGGCTGAGTCAATCACGGGACAGACAGACACCCTGCTTGCCTACATTTTACCTGTAAAAAGCGCCGCAAGAGCCCAAGGGCGCTTTCTAATCTTTCGTTCATGTCTTCGATGTACAAAATTTTCCCTTGCTTAGAAATGGCGTGCTGCATCGAGCATGGGTCCACCGACATTCTCAAAGTATATGTCGATTCCTTCAAGAAGATATCTGCTTAAAAGGTGTACACGAGATCGTGATGTGATCATACAAGACATATAGCCTCTAATAATGACTAGTTTAAATATCCGATTTATGCGCCTATTATTTTCTTAACAAACCGATATCTTGCACAAAATGTAAGGTGCTCGGGGTAGCATCCTCTGCACCAATAAGCAAGATTGAGATTCGAAGTTTACTTATATAACAAGTTCACCCTCGTCCATTCCATTTGCTACATTTACAACAAAAGCATTCATGTTAAAAATACAAATATAGCAAATTCAATAACATACTAAGCGTAACAAGTAATGTCAAGCCTAGCACCGACATAGTTTCAAGTAAATTAGCCGATCATTTTCCAATTGCAATACCTCATGTCCGATATAAGCATGAATTTGTATAAGTTTCGAAATAAAAAATAAAAAATAATCGAAGTTACTAATGCAAGGGTATTTAATTTTGGGCTTACTTAACATAAATTCTACTCGAAATTACAGACTACTCTTAAATATTTGAAGATTTATATGTAAAATTTCAGATATGAATCCTAACATGTTTTCAAATAAATCTATAAATAAAAATAGTTGAAAATTTAACTGTTACAAAAATTCAATTATAATGTTACTTTACAAGAATATCATTGATAAAAAAATGTCTAAATCTATTTATAGTCAGTTAAAATTAGAATCTTGAACTACTCAATTTTCAAACACAAACTTTTAACAAGGGGTGGACAAGATGTTTCCTGTTGTCTTTTAATACACAAAAAGCAGGCGGAATAGACTAACTATTTAAATTTGCAAAATGTATATCAACAATCAGAGTGGCGCAGCGGAAGCGTGGTGGGCCCATAACCCACAGGTCCCAGGATCGAAACCTGGCTCTGATATTAGAGAATGCTTCCTGCCCTTATTTTTGCAATTTCTAATGTTCAATGATACATTTTTTTTATTTTTTATTACTCTCGAGTCTCGAATGATCACTTTATAAGTTATAACTATAAAAGATCAACTTAAGAATGAAAGTCTATATTCGGTCAACCCAATAGAAATTATCTCGCCTTAATATTAAGATAGGGATCGACTACTTAAACTAATACCTCGATTTTAATGGTCGTCCTCGTCCATATGAATTCTTATTCTCCATTAACACAGGGTCCAGTGATTGAGCTTAATCATTAGGATTTGGGTTCAAGGTTAGAAAGGGGTAGGAAAGTGCAAATCATTCAATCAAAGACAAACAATCATCATCCTACCGGTTTATCCCGCGCTTAGAAAACTATGGACATGATGTAGAAAGGGAAGGACGGCGACAACTCATATCCATACAGAAGAGCGCGGCCAAAAAAGTCCCAGCTCGAGAAAGAATAAGATATGTTCTTGCCAAACAGTCTGCTTATCAAAGAAACCCAACATCACCATTAATTACTTTCTTTTCAAGTCCACAAACACCCTTAAAAACAACCAAATAAGAGACAAACAAACATCCATACAAACCCAATACTCAAATTTCCTTTTCAACTATAAATTTCATCAAACACCCACCAAAAACTAATACTAACAGTTCAAAAATCTAATATATAATGCACAAATTAGGGAAAAAAGGTGAGAATTTTTAGGGGGTTAAGCAAATAGAAAAAGGGTTTAGATTTATACCTTGCCAGGAACAAAAGGGTGAACGTAAGAACCCTAAAATTGACGCATACGAACCCTATCAATGTAGCTCTATCTATCAATGTAAGAACCCTAAAATTTCCTTTTCTGATTGTAAAATGTGATTTCTGGAAGTTTTTGATTGTTCGAAAATGGGTTAGAAGTTTTATTTTGAGTGTTCTTGAGAAGTTTGATTGTGTTCATCATCATACCCGTGTATCCCGCTCATAGAAAACTATGATTAGGGTCTTAACAGAGAACATACCTTTCAATAATGTAGTTGGTTCTTTTGCTGGAAATTGAATACAAGGGTTTGGGGACTTGGGAGTCTTAAATCTTTTACCCAATTGAGTTTTATTTATTTTTTTTTTTTGAATTGACCCAATTGAGTTTATTATAGGCCATAGCATACATTTCAATAAAATTGAAAAAAAACTTTATTCTTCAATTCAATTTTGGTATTAGACATAGGCACGGACTAAAACGATACGTAGATGCATAGGCACGACTTGTAGACAAGTATTAAATACGACATGGCCTACTCGACACGACCTATAGCATGACTCCCGACACCGCAACATGTATGTGGTCGAAAGCCTGCTTGGCACGACCTACCGCAACCCAATACGAAACAAACTTTGTCTATCTCATAGTTACACCAAACCAAAAACTTCCCACCGAGTCTAAAACTACATTCCCCAAATGATATGTATATAATATTTATTAATATTACAACCTTTATTTTGTCTTTTTAGCCACTTTTTTTTTCTTGTACTCATTTTATTTTTTATTGTAGAATAAATTCTACCTATATAATTTCCTACGTTTTTTAGTTTTTCGAAACTCTAAAATTAACTTTTCATTTAGGTAACAAACATGCTTTTCCATTAACTATTGACAATAAATATCAATTACATCTTTAAATTAATGAACTATTTTGCATAAATCATAATAAAATCAAAACAAAAGAAATATATACAAATTAAAATTTTTATTAACATTTGATCACTACTACTACACAAGTATACACACAATTAAATCATTAAAAGAACAAATTGAAAAAAAAAAATTGTAATTTTATATCAAGCAACTAGTGGGTGAAATCAAGCCATAGACATTTCCAAGTGCATTTTGACAAAATGATTGAGCTTCTCCATCAATATATTTGAGATTTACATTTTGGAGTTTGATTTCTTTGCGTGGATTTGTGGCACTACAATCAAATGTCATTGCTACTTTGCTCATTGAACTTCCTCTTATATTTTGATACTTTACATCTTTTATTTCTATTCCCGAATTCTGAAAAATAGAATAATAATAGTTAAATAAATTTAATTGGAGTTTTGAATACATATTATTTTGAAAATTTGAAACAAATAAGCAAAAATATATAAAAAATTACATTATAAAACTTTTGAAACTATTTTACAAGATAAACAGTTTTTTTCCTAAACTTAAGGTTTGGGGTTGTTCGCACTTAGTAACAGCGAACAAAGGCAAAGGGTTCAAAAAATGAAAAAGGTATGTTTGCTGTTACTGACAACGAACAAAGTTAAAATCTAGTCAAATAGAGGGATATGCTGTTTTTAGCTCGCATTTGTTCACTGTTACTAGCTAACAGCTAACAAACACTAGAGGTCAAAAATAGTCAAAGTCCTTGTTTGCTATTAGTAATAGAGAAAAAAACTCTTTTACTTTTTTAACCTCGCTCCAGCCTTTGTTTGCTGTTACTAACAGCGAACAGCCCAAACCACAGCCCAAATCAACAATGTAGGAAAATATTCCCAAATAACGAAATTTGGTATTGAAGTGAAAAATAATGCAAGTATATATAGACGTACCTGACCGGGACAATTTTTATTATGAGGGCAATAATTTTGATTAATGATAATAGGATTCCAAACATAGCGCATAAGAATATCTTGAAATAAAACAGCTTGAACAAAGCCATTACTAGGTCTTCCCCATGACTTGATTCTAACTCCAGTTGTTGAGTAAGAAATTACTGCTGTTTTTACTGTTACATTTTGTACCCCTTCTTCATCCTCATCTTTTGCTAGGCTTCCAATACTATATTTTTAATTACATTAATTAACTTTCATCATAATTTTATTACAGCTAGTCTTGAACAAGACAATCTCATAATGACACGGTCAATTTAGAACGGCTCAATTTACGCGTGTAACAACCTGGGTATTTTTTTCATTTCTGGGCGTTTTTCAATTTTGATCTTAAAGGTATTAATTTTGACCTTAAAGGTACAAATTTTCAAAATATACCTTTAAGGTCAAGACTCAAAACTAATAATTGCCCAGAAAATTAAAATATTGTTACAACTTACATGTGCAAATTGGGCCGACCCAAATTGACGGTGTCTCGTGCAAGTTTTGGTATTTAACTATTGCATAAACAATGACAAATCTTACAATAGGCTTAAGGGCCCCAAAAATATTTAGGTTATTTATAAAAAGTTAAATACTATCTTATTTGTGTGGTTTATAACATGTAATTTACCTTTTATTTATTTTTTATAATAATTTTGATTCCTTCTAACTTACGGCTTAAGATCTGCTGCATACGTTATATAAACTAACTATTGAATCAACATATCGCAACATAAGAAGTAGTAACAAAAAGGAATTGGTACATTACCTGATTCCGTGACTAGGGCCACAAGCGATACGTTCAATCCACAAGTTCTTAGTCCCAGGTCCGATAGAGACACAATCGTCTCCGGTTTTAATGTTGGTGTTGAAAATAGTAACATCCGATGAGAATTGTACGTGAATTCCATCGGTGTTAGGACTATTTCCGGTGGCTCTAATTTTTACAGCTTGAACTTGAACATTTTTACAGTTATTAATCACAATATGGTACAATTGGCTATTAAGGGAACTAATGCCTTTGATCTCTATGTTATTGGAGTTGGTAAATGTCAGTGTCTGCAATATAACACCACAATAGCAATATCAATAATTAATGGAAAATTCACAAAAAGATAAAAATAATAATAGTAAAATAAATAAAATGGGTAAATTAAAATCATAAAACTCTCATCCTATCAAAACAAATAAAATATCAGGAAAATATCACACTAAGTTGGTACTCCCTCCGATCCAATTGGTATATTAATTAATAAACTAAAGTTGATATTATTTTAGGAAAATATCACACTTAATTGGTACTCCATCCGATCCAATTTAGTTGTCCTATTTCCTTATTTGGCAAATTCATATCAATTGTCCCATTTCCTTTTTTGTCAATCATTTTTTACCTAAAAACCCCATGTTCACACAAGTAAAGACTATAATACCCCCACTTTTACTTCTTATAATACTCCAACTACCACCTTTACAATTAATTTAATCAATTAAAATACCCTAACTACCACCTTTTTAATGAACCCCACACCACTCTTAATAAGTATAACCGTGTCTAAGCAAATGAGACAACTAAATTGATTCGAAGGGAGTATTATTCAAAGTTAATCAATAATTGTATTATAGAAAAGTCAACAAAAAATTATATTATTCACGGTAATTTTTCTTTTAAATTAAACACGTACCGTTGCACCTAGAGGACATTTATCTCCATTTATACCCTTCTTACAATTCCACAAGGACGTTCCTTTGGCATCAAAGGTACCATGCCCATAAATTGTAAGGCCACTAACCCTATAAAACCCTACCCATCTTTGTACTTCACCAAGCAAATGATAATCAATTGGGGCTACAATTGTTCCATCGATAATGAACGTTATATCATTGCTCATACAATTATAACCTTCAAAATTTATTGGATGAAGCAAATATCTTCCCTTAGGAACAATTATCGACGTCGATCAGGGGCGGACCCACCTTGAGACAAGGGGGTACAGCTGTACCCCCACTTTGAAAAAAAAAATCAGAAAAAAAAATTTAAAAAAAAAAATTTAAAAAAATTAAGAAAACCCTATTCCCTTACTCCCTTCTCTGACTCTCTCGCTGTCCCTTCTCCCCGCAGCTGCGCAGCATCTTCCCTTCTCCTGCAGGCCCACCGCACCGCCAGTCGCCACCACCAGCCCCACCGGCCACCGCCAGTCGCCAATCGCCACCTCCTGCAGGCTGCAGTCCTGGTTGCCTCCACTTTCTCCAATTTGAGGTAATTATAAATGTAAATGTAATAAGAATTTGATTGAAGATGATGATTTTGAAGAATTTGGGAGTCACGTTGTAAAGTTTCATTTGATTGAAGTTCTAAGACATTTTTAGCTACTATTATTACTAATTTTTTTTGTTTATTGGTATATAATTGATTGACATCTCAAAAGTCCCTTCTAAATCCCTAATTCACTGAATAGAAAAACTCCATTTGAATTTTAATTTTGTTAATTGGGTTGTTAGTGTTTGTATAATTGTGTTGATTGAAAATTAATTGGGTTGTTAGTGTTTGTATAATTGTGTTGATTGAAAATTAATTGGGTTGTTACTTGTTAGTGTTAGTGTTTGTATAAATAATTGTGTTGTTACTTGAAAATTAATTGGGTTGTTAGTGTTTGTATAATTGATGATTGAAAATTAATTGGGTTGTTAGTGTTTGTATAGTTGTTAGAATTGACAATTAATTCATGTATTTAAATTAATTAGGAAATGTCAAGTAATTCAAGTTCAAAGAAGTCAATTGCGGGGGATAAACTTCAGTCCGCTTTGAGGGAGACTTTTCTTGGGTGTTTGGCTAATCGGGCATTCTTAGAGTTTTCTGATAGTTAGGGCCAATTGTCTGGTGAGTGTGTTTTGTTTTTGTTTGGTTTATTCATATGTTTCTGAACTGAATTGTGATTATGTTACTGACTTAGGATTGTTTGTGGGTTTTGGATTTATGGATTTTTGTGAACTGTTTCTTGTTTAGAGAGTGGATTTATGGATTGTCTGACTTAGGATTGATTGGAGCTGTAATTTGAAAATAAATAGGTGTCACATAATAAAGAATTCAATTTTTGGTTATTTTGTGAGAGAACATGATACATGGAGTATGTTGTAATGGAAGATGTTAACTTTACCCAATGCCATGTGGGTGGTTATGCTTATGAGCTTAAGTGACTGAGAGATTGATTGCTGGTAGTATTGAAGTTAGTTGTTTCATTTTCATAGTAATCCATTTGTTCAACCCTTAGTCTCGTAATTGACTTGTAGAGGAAACTAAAGATAAGAGATCATAGGTTCCAATATACATACATAATTTGAATTTGAAGCATACTTGGAATGAAGCTTATGTGTTGAAATTTTTTTTAAATTGACTTTAACTATTGATTGTATTATGTGTTGAAATTCTTTTTAAATTTATCCGATTACATGAATGATATGACGTTCGTGTTTTGTACCCCCAGTTTGAAATTCCTGGGTCCGCCACTGACGTCGATCCATTTGTGTTGCATGCAGATTCCCATGCACTAAGGAACGCTTTGCTTGTATCGGTTTTTCCTCTCGGGTTTGCACCAAATTTTAGTACGTTATAGACGACCTTTGTACTAGCATCAATAGAAGATGACGATGCTGGTAAGTTTAATAGTACCATAGAAACCAAATACAGGACAAATATATGTACGTTGGTCTTGGTCGTCATTTTGCTGATCACACAAAATTTTACCACAAAAACTCGAGCTTTTGTTCAAAAATTTCTTAGACTTCGCTCTGAAATTGACTTGAATAGTCGATGATTTGACAACTTTAGTTAGAACTTAGAAGACAAGGAAGAATTTTATGGAATAATAGGAAAATGCACCGATTGATGCCTTAGGAGTATGTGTATATACGTGTGTAGTTTAAGGAGAGGTTAAAGATTAATATATCTTATCTATAATTGATTTAAATAGTCGATAATTTGACAAGTTTAGTTAGAAAGACGAAGATAAGAATATTATGGAATGATAGGAAAATATAGGTGTGTATATATATTTATATATGTATAGTTTGAGGAGAGGTAGAGTATAAGTTGGTAAGAAGTCACACAACCATTAAGCAAGGGGTTTGAAAAGATGGTAAACGTACACTAGTAAGGGAATTATTATTTTGCACAATTCATAATAAAATCAAAACAAAAGAAATATATACAAATTAAATTTTTCCTTAACATTTGATCACTACTAGTACACAAATATACACACAATTAAATCATTAAAAGAACAAATTGAAAAAAAAATTGTAATTTTATATCAAGCAACTAGTGGGTGAAATCAAGCCATAGACATTTCCAAGTGCATTTTGACAAAATGATTGAGCTTCTCCATCAATATATTTGAGATTTACATTTTGGAGTTTGATTTCTTTGCATGGATTTGTGGCACTACAATCAAATGTCATGGCTACTTTGCTCATTGAAGTTCCTCTTATATTTTGATACTTTACATCTTTTATTTCTATTCCCGAATCCTGAAAAATAGAATAATAATAGTTAAATAAATTTAATTCGAGTTTTGAATACGCATTATTTTGAAATTTTGAAACAAATAAGCAAAAATATATAAAAAATTACATTATAAAACTTTTGAAACTATTTTACAAGATAAATAGTTTTTTTCCTAGACTTAAGGTTTGAGGCTGTTCGCACTTAGTAACAGCGAACAAAGGCAAAGGGTTCAAAAAATGAAAAAGGTATGTTTGCTGTTACTAACAACGAACAAAGTTAAAATTTGGTCAAATAGAGGGATATGCTGTTTTTAGCTCGCATTTGTTCACTGTTACTAACAACGAACAAAGACTGGAGGTCAAAAATAGTCAAAGTCTTTGTTCGCTGTTAGTAATAGAGAAAAAAACTCTTTTACTTTTTTAACCTTGCTCCAGTCTTTGTTCGCTGTTACTAACACAGCGAACAGCCCAAACCACAGCCCAAGTCAACAATGTAGGAAAATATTCCCAAATAACGAAATTTCGTATTGAAGTGAAAAATAATGCAAGTATATATAGACGTACCTGACCGGGACAATTTTTATTATGAGGGCAATAATTTTGATTAATGATAATAGGATTCCAAACATAGCGCATAAGAATATCTTGAAATAAAACAGCTTGAACAAAGCCATTACTAGGCCTTCCCCATGACTTGATTCTAACTCCAGTTGTTGAGTAAGAAATTACTGCTGTTTTTACTGTTACATTTTGTACCCCTTCTTCATCCTCATCTTTTGCTAGGCTTCCAATACTATATTTTTAATTACATTAATTAACTTTCATCATAATTTTATTACAACTAGTCTTGAACGAGACAACCTCATAATGAGACGGTCAATTTGGAACGGCTCAATTTACGCGTGTAACAACCTGGGTATTTTTTTCATTTCTGGGCAGTTTTCAATTTTGATCTTAAAGGTATCAATTTTCAAAATTGATACCTTTAAGGTCAAAATTGATAATTACCCAGAAAATTAAAATATTGTTACATGTGCAAATTGGGCCGGCCCAAATTGACGGTGTCTCGTGCAAGTTTTTATGGCAAATCTTACAATGGGCTTAAGGGCTCCAAAAATATTTAGGTTATTTATAAAAAGTTAAATGCTATCTTATTTGTGTGGTTTATAATATGTGATTTGCCTTTTATTTATTTTTTATAATAATTTTAATTCCTTCTAACTTACGGCTTAAGATCTGCTATATACGTTATAAACTAACTATTGAATCAACATATCGCAACATAAGAAGTAGTAATATAAAGGAATTGCTACATTACCTGATTCCGTGACTAGGGCCACAAGCGATACGTTCAATCCACAAGTTTTTAGTCCCAGGTCCGATGGAGACACAATCATCTCCGGTTTTAATGTTGGTGTTGAAAATAGTAACATCCGATGAAAATTGTACGTGAATACCATCCGTGTTAGGACTATTTCCGGTGGCTCTAATTTTTACTGCTTGAACTTGAACATTTTTACAGTTATTAATCACAATATGGTACAATTGGCTATTAAGGGAACTAATGCCTTTGATCTCTATGTTGTTGGAGTTGGTAAATGTCAGTGTCTGCAATATAACACCACAATAGCAATATCAATAATTAATGGAAAATTCACAAAAAGATAAAAATAATAATAGTAAAATAAATAAAACGGGTAAATTAAAATCATAAAACTCTCATCCTATCAAAACAAATAAAATATTAAGAAAATATCACACTAAGTTGGTACTCCCTCCGATCCAATTGGTATATTAATTAATAAACTAAAGTTGATATTATTTTAGGAAAATATCACACTTAATTGGTACTCCATCCGATCCAATTTAGTTGTCCTATTTTCTTATTTGGCAAATTTATATCAATTGTCCCATTTTCTTTTTTGTCAATCATTTTTTACCTAAAAACCCCATGTTCACACAAGTAAAGACTATAATACCCCCACTTTTACTTCTTATAATACTCCAACTACCACCTTTACAATTAATTTAATCAATTAAAATACCCTAACTACCACCTTTTTAATGAACCCCACACCACTCTTAATAAGTATAACCGTGTCTAAGCAAATGAGACAACTAAATTGATTCGAAGGGAGTATTATTCAAAGTTAATCAATAATTGTATTATAGAAAAGTCAACAAAAAATTATATTATTCACGGTAATTTTTCTTTTAAATTAAACACGTACCGTTGCACCTAGAGGACATTTATCTCCATTTATACCCTTCTTACAATTCCACAAGGACGTTCCTTTGGCATCAAAGGTACCATGCCCATAAATTGTAAGGCCACTAACCCTATAAAACCCTACCCATCTTTGTACTTCACCAAGCAAATGATAATCAATTGGGGCTACAATTGTTCCATCGATAATGAACGTTATATCATTGCTCATACAATTATAACCTTCAAAATTTATTGGATGAAGCAAATATCTTCCCTTAGGAACAATTATCGACGTCGATCCATTTGTGTTGCATGCAGATTCCCATGCACTAAGGAACGCTTCGCTTGTATCAGTTTTTCCTCTCGGGTTTGCACCAAATTTTAATACGTTATAGACGACCTTTGTACTAGCATCATCAATAGAAGATGACGATGCTGGTAAGTTTAATAGTACCATAGAAACCAAATATAGGACAAATATATGTACGTAGGTCTTGGTCATTATGCTGATCACACAAAATTTTACCACAAAAACTCGAGCTTTTGTTCAAAAATTTCTTAGACTTCGCTCTGAAATTGACTTGAATAGTCGATGATTTGACAACTTTAGTTAGAACTTAGAAGACAAGGAAGAATTTTATGGAATAATAGGAAAATGCACCGATTGATGCCTTAGGAGTATGTGTATATACGTGTGTAGTTTATCAGAGGTTAAAGATTAATATATCTGATCTATAATTGATTTAAATAGTCGATAATTTGACAGATTTAGTTAGAAAGACGAAGATAAGAATATTATGGAATGATAGGAAAATATAGGTGTGTATATATATTTATATATGTATAGTTTGAGGAGAGGTAGAGTATAAGTTGGTAAGAAGTCACACAACCATTAAGTAAGGGGTTTGAAAAGATGGTAAACGTACACTAGTAAGGGAAATATGATTTTGTTAATCAACAAAAGCTGCGCTAATCAAAGTAATTAAAGATGTGTTAATATAAATATATGAGAATTTTTGTTGAGATCGTAATTGAAAAAGTGGTATTTATTCTCTAACTGAATGAGGAAAGATTCGATCATCGATTATATGAGCATTAAGTTGGGATTTAAATTAGGAAAAATTATCTAGAATGATTTAACTTATTCGTGAATTTCCTACAATAACCCCACTTATTGATTTATAATGCATAATCTCAAATTTGAGGGGGATTTTCCTAGGGTAAACCCGGTTTCCGGATGACTTGCTATAGCAAGTTTTATTTGTTTTAAAAAAAGATAAATTAAAATAAAATATCGAAAAAAATATTTAAAAAATGTTCAAAAAAATATTTGTTTTTTTTATTATTCATAATTTTTTATGTAAAATTTTAAAATTTTTCTCTAATTTTAAATTAATTTTCGGTTTATTTTTTTGGTGAATTACCTACTAATGCAGGTTTACCCAAGTTTACTCTAGGTAAATCATCATCATCATCCTACCCAGTATATCTCGCTCATAGAAAACTATAGGCAGGGTCTGAGGAGGGAAGAACGGCGGCAACTCATACCCGTGAGATTGGAATTATTCATGATTTAATCAATAGATGAATTATTAAAGAAAAATCACAAATAAATTAGATTATTCTAGATAATTCTACTTAAAAATTAAGTGGAATTGTAGGGGAGCTGAACATACATCATGGGTACCAAATAATTAGTAAATAAATGCGTTGAATAAAAGTTAAGTATCTTTATCTTGAATGCTAGACAATTTAATTAAAAAAAGATAAATTGTTGATTTGCTGACAACTAATTATGAGGAAAATTTAAGAAATAATTTGAAGCATTGCAAAAGAAACTCAAGATGAGCGTTACCTTCTAGAAGACCAAATTATAAATAGGAAATTAACAACATTTTGATGAAAATTTATTAATTATAATTTTTTAGGTAAAAGCATTTAATTAATTATTGATTTGTATCTATTTAAATTTATTAGCACTTATACATGCTTACCTTAATCATTTAATGAGCTACTCCGATAAAAGACAATTTTCAGTAAAACAACTACAAATAAGGAATTTATATGCTCATAATTATTGATTTGTATCTATTTAAATTTATTAGCACTTATACATGCTTACCTTAATCATTTAATGAGCTACTCCGATAAAAGACAATTTTCAGTAAAACAACTACAAATAAGGAATTTATATGCTCATAATATACATAAAATGTTATATTTAACTCGTTTATAAAGTGTATCTCCTGGTGAGAACGTCACATACAACAATTTATATATCATAATTTATTAGATTTTATAAGAAGTTATTAGCTTTAAAATAGTGAGAAAAATTCGTCTCATAAAATCTATTGTTCTTTATCTAATTTTTTTTAGAATTCCATTCGTAACCTTTTATCATAAAATTGATAATTTTTTTAAAAAATAATACTTAAGCTCCAAGTATAACTTTTTATCATAAAATTACAAGTTGAAGCAATTTAGAAAGTCCAAATTATCATTCTAATATTCCTTGAGATTTTAATGGATAATTAAGCTATACATACAAGATTGAATATTTCGAAATTGAGACAAGCATTACATAGCCTTTTATATTTCAAAGCAAAACATAAATGAAAGCATAAACATATAACTTGAAAGCAACTCTTATAAAACTATATGACAGGCTCATAATAGAAGTTTAAATTCAAAGAATAAGTATTTTAATATTCAATAGGTTAATTTTAATGTCTAAAATAACGTATTAAACATTAAAATAATTAAAAGTAAGTATATTTTTGATACAAAAACGATATTTTAATTTATTTAATTGTATTATTTAGCCTAATTTAAAACTTTCTTACAATAGATCATATTAAATTAGAATTAGTGTGATAACTTGATAAGGTATACTAGAATTTCACTTTCAACTTTCTACTCCAAGTATGAAATCATCCTATTACTTTTGGAGCTCCATTTCCGTACATGGAATAGCCCTTAACTTTGGGATGATTCCTCTCATTGTTACTCAAACCACTACATTAACAAGCAAGGGTATTTTTGTCTTTGCATGTTTTGATAAAATTTAAAGCTAGAGAAAACTGTACGAGTTATTTGAGAGATTGTTTCTCGATAAAACAACCTCAAACAATAAATCTGTATCCTTAGAATATATATTAAATAGAGTATTTAACCCAAGTATAAATGCGTTTTTTGATGAGACCGTCTCATATAACAATTTGTGAAATTGTAATTTGTAAATGTAAAAAAATTAAGGTGAGTTACAACCTACTCATATAAGCTCCTTTTAATATAGATTTTTTGAATATATGAGTTAAGACAATTCATTAATTATTATTATCTAGTTTAAAAAACTTTTAATTAATTTCATTTCGTTAGATTAATCATTATACTTGTTTTATCTTCAAAAAAAATCATTATACTTGTTTTGATTCCCTCCAATATTTAATAGTAACAAGAAAGAAAAATTATCCTCAAAAAAAAGAAAGAAAAATTAACTTTAACTAAAGGTATGACGTGAGCATTTATGTACATTAAATTAAATTTATTATTCTCCAAAATCTCAATTTATGCAATATAAAAACACACAAAGTTCAACATCATGCGTTTTCCTAGGAATTTTCCTTTTTAGCATAAATGCAGCATTTTCCTTTTCTTTTCTTACATAATTAATGAACAAAATCACTAAATACCAAAATATCATTCTCACAAAATCACAAAACCGCAAAAATAAATAAATAAAAAGCAACTACAATACAATAGATGTTTGATATAGTTCAACTGACATAAATTTCAAAACTCTAGAAACACATTTTAGCTTCTTTTATGCTTTCTGTATGTGTTTAGACATTAGACATTAAACTCTACATACCTTCTGTAGACTGTACACAAGAAATGAAGTCCGGCTTCGATTCTTCAGCAAACAGCACACTTCTTAAATAGATGAAATGCAAATCAGCACCATATAGATGTTCTATTTACAAACGACAATCTGCCTTCGACAAAAACTCTGCAACCCGGGTAGTTAGGGACAGAAACAAAATCTACGGTCTCGTGTTCCAATTCCAACAAAGATCAAGATTTCAATGGTGTAGATACAATTATAGTGGTGAAGGAGTTTAGGATCATAACAAAAGTTGTTTGAACAGTTTCAAGGAGATTGAAGCTTACGTAACTTGTCAAAAACGTCGAGTGAAGTATTGAGGTTTTGGATGTTGGACCTGTGCAGGAGATTTGACTGGACTCTCCCCTCATTCTCCTGTTTTGATCTGGAGTTTTTATCTTTAGTTAAGCAGCAGTGACGGACACGTATACGATGGGTACCAATCTTAGTACAACAACTTCCATGATATGTTACAAGCATGATGACTTCCTTGTCCCTGGCATCCTCACACCAACTATTCTGAGGAACACCATCAACAAACTGCACTAGGGTTTCAAACTCCTCGTGATGAACTTCGACCTCCACTGTACGATCTGGTTCAACAACACCCTTTGCAGGGGTTACCTGAGAAAAGATACAAGTTTTTCTTGAGATAGACTCTAATTATAGTAGTATGTATATGTGATCTGGTAAAAAAATCTCAACCCTCTAAAAGGTCCCAAGTACAAATATACCTTATACAAATTGATGGTTCTTTGTTAGTTATAGAAGAAAAATCAAGACTCTAAAAAACAAATGACCCTCCCCCAAATGATAGAAAAAATATATCTAAGAAAAAAGGGAAAATATGATGAAAACAAGAAAACCCTGACAGGATCCTCTAGTTTCATAAAACGAGCAAACTATCCTTCCAAGAGACCTTCCAACAGATGTGACACAGAGGAGTTAGAACGCAAAAGGGCCAACCTTTTGTCCTAAAGTGAATGCCTCTACCCCAAGCAGTTTCTCTTCTCATCAGATCTAATCCTTTAAAGCTTCCCTAACGTGAAAAAGTATCCTTTTCAAAAGGAACAATTGAAGGTTCTAACTTAAATTAAACAAAATACATAATGACTCGAACGCGACTTTGATGGATCATGGGTACTCTCCCTTTTAGGAATTCAAAAAGGGCCACATTTAACTTTTGGAGTTAAGAGTCTCAAAGTTTACCTTAGCTCCAAACTTCCAATATAGACCATCAATATATCTTACAATTGAAACTCCAAAATATATACTTAATAGGATAAAGCTAGTGAAGTAGTGGTGATGTGTCAGTTTTGACTGTCAAAAATGTGGACTACTTGAACCTATCCATCAACGAATAATTTAACAAACTCCACTCCAATAAATAAAACACCATCTGCACATGTCACCACTTTCAACTACGCAAATAACAGTGTACTGATATCATTAGCATAATTGCTTCAGAGAATAGAAACCTACTTAGTATACACAGAATACCTATCCTGGAGTCAATCATATCGGTAGAAACTGTCATTGTTCCATTGTCTGTTTACAAGTCAAAATGGATTAAACTGATTAACTATAACATGATTTGATGAAATACCTGAAGCCATCGTGGGAAACCAAAAGCACCTCTTGGACTGTGATTAGATGCTACTCCATCCATGTCGATGGTGGACTCACCAAGACATATAATTGTAAACATAGCTTTATCAACAGGGCTTTTGTTTGTAATTCTCAGAAGTGATTTGCCATCATCTTGAAGAATTATGTTGTTTGTACTGACAATAGTTTCTGGTACTCTACATAGTTTCTGAAGCAGAGAACGGACTTCTGGGTTTGATTCAATAATTTCACAGTACTCTTGTCTCCTTACTGACTCATCAACACGAGCAATATCTATATTAAATTTGCAGCGGACAGGCTTGTGATCGCTGTCAGTTACATCCATGCAAGCCTCATACCTAATGATGATACTTTGTCAAGATACTAAAGAAACCTAAAGCATGAAAATAACCAAAAAGTGTGCACAAAAATGTAACTCAAGAAACATACTCTGATATTGAGCAGACAACTGGACAATCAAGACTACACTCAGAACTTGAAGAAGTGCGACTATCACGATATAATACCCTGTCACACCAAGCAGGAATACGCTTCTTTTCACCAGCGTCATAACCTATAGAAGAACAAAGCCTTCACATCAAAAGAAGTATAAGAGTAAATAAAGGAAATTTCACAAAACTGCTCAGCAAATATAAAGAAGCATCAAGCAAGCCTTGACTCCTCATAGAGAGAAACAGTAATCAGCAGAGCAGATGATGATACAAAAAATAACATAATGAAAATTTGTGAAAGGTTAGCTTCTTGGGGAAAAGGGAAAAAAGCAAATATTCATAGACAATAGAGGTTAAAGACTCACAGTTGGGTAACTTTTCATTGCCAATTATATATCTGACTGCTCTGTATTCTTCTTAATGGACTACTGTGTTATATATGCTCATTCACTTTGATAAGACTTACAAATACTGGTCAAATTAAGAGAACGCAAAGATAAATTCTAGATAGCATCAGTTAAGTTTGATACATTTTACTTACAAACAAAAACAACTTGCAAAGTTGGCATATATAATGCTGTAATCTACCTAACATATAGAAGAAACAAGCTAGAAGTCATGTGAAAGTTGATCAGCGTAAGTTTGATTGGTAACTTTACACATGCAGAAGAAATCTTGCATTTAGGGAACATACAACAGCTTTTATTGTACTTTTCCTAGTTTCTACAGCGGAGACTTGATAACCATTGCTCTATGACCGTACCTAAATTTCAGAAACAATAGCCCCCATTGGCACATGTACTCCGATCCTACGCTTTCTATTTCCCCCCATATTTGATATATGCCAGGAGATAAGTCAAAAGAGAAGGGCCTAAGAACAAGTTTTAATAAAAATACCAGCTAAACCAGGTTGATGTCTTTCAAATTTGTATGTTGGAGGAAACCTAACAACAGCTTCACGCATTCCTTGGAACACTCTCCCAGCCTCCATCTCTGCTCGAAGTTGATCCCGCTCTCTGAGCCACTCAAAACATCTTTGTGAAATAAAATCTCTGGCTTCATCATAAGATATACCATCCAGACGATAATTAAAATCTCCAAGAAAGATGACCAAGTCAGCTTCTGACAACTCAGGTATTACATCAACTGAGCGAAAGCTCATACCCTGTAAGACGCACCCATAGTTGTGAGAACATTTTAACTCTGCATGCTCATCGTACTCAGAAAACTAGGCATGCATAATGAAATATGGAGGATTACATTAGCTCCACGCAGAATTTGAGCACCAGATGAGACGCCAACTGCAAGACAAACGGCCAATGGCCAGCCATAACGATAAACAAAGTATGGTAAATATATGAAGCATGCAACCGAGCAAGATAATAGGAGATATGGCTTAATACCGGCGGCACCATTGAAACTGGAAGACCGACTGAAGACCATTGATCGGTACACATGATCAAAGTCAGCATTCCTACGGTTGACGGCTTCCAAATGTGCAGCAAAGTGACAGTTAACAAAACACACAATTCGACCATATATTCTCATCCGTAAGCCAACAGCCCCCTGTAACAAGCATCTGAAGCCAGGTCAGATGTCAGGAATGACATGTAGAGACATTATGTTGATCAATGTACAAGGGCTTACTAGATCACAAGGTAGAATTCAGAAAACAATCTTTAAAACTCAGAAAATAATTGACATTTAACCTATTTAAGAGGCAAGCAAAGTTGAGCTACTGCTATTGATGTCAGGAGAGAAAAATCTGTAAATATTTTTTACGTACATGGAGTCATGGACAAAGCAAGTAACTTTGTTCCAATATTAAAGAAACAAACAAGTCCATACAACATAACCAGATTACAGAAAACAAATCAGGCTTGATTATTAATGAAATAAGATCAATGTTAAACTGGATTAAAAAAATCAAGCAGTGCTCTGCTACTCCAATGAGAATCCAACAAATTATAAAAGAGGTCAACAAATGAACTTATAAACAGAGTCACATATACAAGCTACTGCAATAATGAAGATATACCTTATTACCAATTGCACGTCCAAAGCCACAAGGTACAGCGGCAGCATCAACATCCCCAACATGAGCTTCAAGGCTCTTTCTCACCCTGCAAACAAGGCATCTTTGTGACCAACAGCAATACATTAAGAATGACACAGAACTGAGAAGCCAACAGCCCAACACATCAAAATGGGATATTTAAGATATTCAGCATAGCTAAAATAGTACTCACCAAACAGCAATGAGCAAACCAGCCAGCTGTCTTGAACCAACACGCTCAAAAGTGGAACCTTCATCCAAGATATTCCCAATAGTGTCAAGCCACCACTGCCCAACAGCACTACCTTCCAATCCAACCTACCAAAGGGAATATTGTTCAGAAGGTAACCTTATCTGCGCTAAAAATTATGTTCACCAATCGCCAGTTCAAGAAAACTCAAATTAACAAGAGGAACAATGATGTTGAAGACCGTTTATCCCCATTTATGACCTATCCTATTTCTTCTTGATTTTAAGACCCCATCAACAAAAACATGTTCAAATTAGTAGTGAATGATACATTAAATCAGATGGTGAGACAGAAAGTCTATATGGACTTAGGATACGAATGAGATGTAACTATGAAACCTTCCTACAATGCAGTGCTCGCCAAGAAGTGATCAACTTTAGCTAACATACATAAAACTTGATACCAACTTTACATATAAGAGTTTTGAAAATAAAGGACGGTGACATGCTAACTTGTTGTAATTCATGCACATATTTTACATACTCATCAATAGGCATGAATTAGATGTCTATCACATTTTGACTAAATTGCTATTATCAACCCCTTCAAAAATAACTAAACAAGGAATGAAGTACCTTTCACCTAGCACTCTGTCTCAAGGCTCAACTCCTTCTCTACCAGGCAAGACATTCCATGAAAGAGAAGCGGGAGCATAGTGTAAAAAAAAGGCTGCAACGCATTGCATCGGCCGCATTGTCAAGGTTTTCGAAAAAAAAAGAACCAATATTTACCGCGTTGTAAAGAATCGCGTTTTGGGGCGCATCATGGAATATTTTATAGTTTCGACCGATATTTAGGCATTACGATAACCGCATCACTATTCCGTTACCGCATTTTTACACTATGGACAGGAGATACAATAATAACACCTATTGCTAGTGCTACTCAATTAACTTGCAAAATTCTATACAAGCAACACAAAGTTTCTAACGATCCAATGATATACAGCCAAACCAGAAAATTCAGGGACATTAAAACAAACCCCTCTATCCGAATTTAGTTGATACACATAACACATGGATTCAGCTTATCTTAAAATTTTAAGAGTTAGGTTAATGTTTGAATGGGGTAATTGCATAAATTTGTTAGTTATTTAGTTAAATGAATAGAGTGAGTGGATGCATTAAAGTATGGCTGGAATTGGAAGGAGTAAATTAGATTAAATTTTAAGGGTTGATTAGTAAAAACTGATCGTGAAAGGAAATGCTGCAACTAAAAAGAAAGAAACCAAAAAGAATATGTGGCAACCAAATTGGGAGAAAAGGATTATAGAAGTATCACTTATTCACAGCAAATTGTTAGATTGACATTGAATTAGTAGGTTTGGGAACCGACTAACTAGAACAAAATACTAAAGACAAAATTGGCTTGCTCACCATCTACCAAATTCCTCATGTAATAATACATGTAGTCATATAGACTATGTCTCATGAACACGACACTGGCTGTCAAAACACATGCATATAACTCAAATTTATAGGTTGCATAAAATTTTAAAATAGCTATGACAGCTAACACATGGATTCATGAAGTATTGGTGTAGCACATAAAAAATGTCTTCAATTGGTGGAGAAAACAGAGATGAGCCAAACTATCATGAGCTAAAGGTAATAGATTTGTGCAAGAGCTTACAGTTTCTTTAGCAGCAGAAATTGCAAGAACACCAGCACCCATTTCTAATTCTTGCAAGCCAACAACAACAACATCAGTATCTGATGAAGCACAGCCAAGCCAAGATATAAGAGAGTCATAAGATGCCCTTCCTTGAGCAACATTCCAAGTGCCAGTCAAAACCTTTAAATTCTCCAGCCTCGTGTAAAGAAATTCTTTCCCGCTTAACTCTGCACGAATCAGGTTGTCAATGTGCCCTGGAGATGTTATATTCCATCCTCTTATACCACCATGACCTGCTAAAGTATAAATATAAGCACCACCAACAGCCATTTTGATCACAGGACTACTATGAGCTACCCAAGTCCCAAGCAGGTTCCCTTCAAGATCCACCACCTGCACAATGCCACTTGAATAACCAACCCATATTCTAGAACCGTAAGTAGCAAGAGACAGAACAACAGAAGGATGTAAATGGAGCTCTAGGTGACGATTCCCATTATCATCCCACTGCACAAGATGGCCACTACTGCACCCAACCCAAACCATTCCATCTATTGTTGCAACCATTGCTTCAGTTCGTCTCTCATCTCCCATCGCCCCCTTGGCTGCAGCTCGACGAACCGCGTCAGCAGCGCCAAGAATAGCATTACGTGAACGTTGAAAGAAACCAAAAGAAGCTTGAGGTTTTTCCTTCTTTAAAGCAGCTACATACCTCATCTTCATTTCATCTTCTGCTGTCAAATCCTGCAATGATGAGATGTCCAACCAGCTCTCTGTCTGGCCATCGGTATTGAAGACTTTCAACAATTCTCGCGTTCGGGCATCCCTGTTCAAGTTTTAGAAAAAAGCTGAAACAGATTATTTCAGCACAACACGTATGATAAAAGCAGTAAAAGTTTATTATATGTTTTGCTTACAATTGAGCAAAGAATCAACATCAAAGATGATAAAACCGAGCTTTGAACAGGTTTTTAATGGACAAGAACAGTTATTTTACTATTGCATCATATTAAAATAAACACATACTAACTTTGCAATTTGAATACAAGAAAAGTCGATATAACTTGTATCGGGACAATAATACTTGCATTAGTAACATTGACCAAACTTTATATCTCTAGCCTTTTAAATGATTGCCAATACAGACACAGATCATTTCTATTCAAATATCCAATAAACACAATTTAGCAACCTATCACCTAATTATGGTTCAGTTATGTCATTTAGATAATTAGCTTCACCTCAAGTACCCATACGATTATATCAAATAATTGACACTCTCATATCATAAACAAATGATTGACACCCTGATATGGTATTGGGATAGATTTCAGACGCATCACATTCCATTAAAGACACTGAAAATGCAAACAAGAATAAATTATAAATGAAAACATAATTCAAAACATGCCCACACTTATAAACACACCCATATTTAACACTTGTACAAAGATTCAAGTAACATAAAAGGTCAAGCAATGACAACCCAAGTCCAAGGATTAGAAAGGGAGAGTCTTCACATCAAATGTAGAGTCTCAAAGGGGACGACATACCATAACGCAAATGAAAGAACACCAGCACTCCAGACCTTTGCTGTAGAATGATTTGATACCAAACACTTCACGTCTGACATAAACATGTAGCACACACCATTTATAGTTACTTGACTCTTAAGGTCAACATAGGATCTCTCAATTACCAAGGAAGCAATATGTCTTTCCTCGGATTTTAGGGAAAGGGACTTCACGATAGCTTCCCATGGCCAAATCCTAATAATGCCATTCTCAGAACCAGACCAAAGATCACCTAAGTACAGGAAAAGATCAGCCAATAATACAGAAGGATGTGTTAGTACAGTGCAAGAGTAAGGACGAGCACAATGCTTGATTCATATGAAAACAAGGATTCTTTTTATGCAAATGCTAAGTGACCAAGTCCCACATAAATCATTAACTAAACAATCAAAAATCATGTTTCTTTCATTTGACTAACCTGCACATAAGAATACATACAAATTTACCAACAAAATTATCATTGACCTTAGCAACCCCTGTTCGGTTGTTCCCTTATGTTACATGATATTGTATAATGTTGGTCATAAACAATATAATCACCTTCGATTATAGTTTGCTCTCGATTATAGTTTGACAGTGGTGATCTATTTAGTGAATCCCAATTCAAAATTAACAAGCCCACTTCAGATAACCCTACTTTGTTCCAGAGTCATCTTCGACAAGTTTCCTCGTCAATAATAATGAATGATGAGTTGATGATGGATCAACACTAGCTAAAACTTGAATAAGCATATATCATTTAAACACTTGCATAGAACACATAATGTTTGTCAGAAATAACTACCAAAAATATGGAAAATAACTCAAATGAACCAGGAGTAACCTGAGCACTTTTGACATGATCTTAGTCTGACTACTGCCAAAAACCATTATATTCCATAATCAATATTGGTCGCTGGCATAATCACACTTGACTCTTGAGAAAGTAATTCATCATACAATACTGCATCATCATGTGGTCTGAACTATAAAGTTGTTGGAACCATTTGGTGATTAACAAAATATTACTAAATCATCTTGTAGAAAGATACGGATTGACCGCCAATTTCGGTAATTCCAAGACTTGGAAAACTAAGAAAGCTTTGTTATTGTTAGAGTTGGAAGCAAGGTGTGCATAAGAAAAGGTGGATACATGAAATGTTTGCCAATCATCTTAGGCTCAACTCAGTTTGCAGCATCTTCATTTTACACTAAGAAAAACCCATGAAACATGGAGTTTTGGAGTTCAATAAATAAGAGTCCAAATTAAATTATGCAAAGATATAAGTAACCAACACCGCAACACTATCCTGGTTTGGCTGTAACCTGTCCACAATACCTGTTACATTCCAATAGCATTTTACTAACTTTTAAGTATCAGTAGCACTCATTCATGAACCCAGGCCCTACTAATACCAGGAGCTGGCGGAGTGATGGTAGTATGGCACAAAGCCTCGCAGACTTCATGGTCCCTACATTTAGTTCGTGTTACTTATTACTCAACTCCAAACTTAGGTCATTGGCAAATTGCTCCATCTTGATAATGTGAGGTTCCATATTCAAAACCTGAAAATACGCACCTAATGTGCTTATAATATGAGAATTCATTTTTTTTATTTTTTTTATTGCTTACATAGTGATTCTTTCCTAATATAAAAGTTATTGCTTACATCCAACTCCAAACTCTACCTAAAGGGGCCCTAAATGGGAATTAATTATGGCATTAGGTTATGAAACGTAATCCAAGAAACTTTCGAGCATTACTAAATGAAATTTTAAGGGGAAAACTCCATCAAATTCCAAACAAGACCAAATCTCTATTTCAATTGATGAATCATTAGCAATTGAAAGACCTCCTAACATTCATAAATTACCTTTATTTCCATATCCTAATCTCCAATCTCTCTTTGCTCCGTCATTTCAGATTATTTTGATTGCAAAATTTGAAACTCAAACAAAATCAATTTGCACTCACAAAGATCCATAAAAGATCCGAGACATAAAACACCAGCTATTTTATTAGTTAACACAAGGTCGATTTTAACAAAATTGATTCACCCACGGATTTCCATTGAAATTCTTGTCGTATTTAACAAGCGGCACCGCAGCATCCAAATTCAGCTTCCCTCTATTTCTTACTCGCTCACCATAAAAGAAATTCATGGTTAAACAAATTCAATTTGAAGCTACCAAGTCAGAAATAAGTTCCCTGAGGTTCAAAAAAATTCAGTTCAAGTTGAATAACTTCAAAAAAGTCTCCAACCAATGCTCTAAAAACTCCTTAATTACACATAATAATATTCTCAATCTCAAAGTTTAACAAACTCAACGACAAATTTATCAACAAAACAAAATTACACTGCCTCAGTGCCACTATAGAAGCTAACTGAAGGTCAATTAGACATTATCATATATTATATTCATTCATTCACACATACATTTACATAGCTTCTAACAAATTAAACCAATCCACACCATCAATCATAATCAACCAAAACAAAACATAAAAATAAACCATTATACATGATGCAAAAACCAAAGTAAGATTCTCACCATATGAAGTAATAACCATTGAAAGAACCGGCCCTCTATGAGCTTGCCAAGACAAACACTCCTTAAAACCATTCTTCTTCCCATCTTCCATTCTCCAACACGTTATTTTCCCATCTTTGTGCCCACTCCACACCACTCTCCCTCCTTCATCCCCAACCATACAAACCACTTCCGCGGCCACTTCGACCGACTCACAAAACTTTGCAGTCATCTCATCTCCCGCCCTCACCTCACCTCTACCCTCATCATCACCATCATGAGAAGAAAAAATTTCCGACAACTCCCAACACCTCAAAGAATTCTCTCCACCACTCCATAACTGCTTATCAGTACACATAATCGTCCTCAATTTCCGCCCTACTTGAGTCTCTCTCCTCGGATGCGGTCTAACCTCAACACTCGGAGGCCGGTCAGGTCGAACCGCCGACCTAACCGGTAACCTAAAAATTCCTGATCCTCCACCAGAACCAATAAACTCCGGTAACGGAGAATTACCACCGCCATTATTAGAATTATTACTATTAACTTTCGAAAGTTTGCGATCAAGAAACTGAATCATGTAATCGATCTTTTTACCAGCAGATTTGACAACGCCATTTGAGGTAGTGGTTGAATTAGAGTTTTGAAGAGAAACAGATGAAGTAGTAGGAGAAAAATCTTCATCGGAAGAGGAAGAAGAACCAAATCTGTCGAAGATTTTGGGAGCGCGAGGATATGAAGAAGTTGAAGGTAGAATATCGTTGTCATCTTCTTCGAAGTGATCCTCCATTGTTGCAGAAGGAAGGTTGCAGAATGGAGGAAGAGAGAGAAAGTAGTGAGAGAAGGGACTAGGATAAAAGGTTAGGTGTTTGGGACAACTGTGGTATGACTGGAAATGTGACTGAATAATGATGGAAAATGGAGATGAAGACGTGGTGGACTTTAACTACAAATGTAGGCTTTGGATTTTTTTTCCTTTAATTAAGGCATTGTTAACTTATGAATTTATAAATTATTAATATTTTTTCAAAATAAGGTCAAATTGTTTCAAAATTTTACAAATATTTTTTCAGGTGCTTCGTTGAGAGATCGTCTTTTGTAAAGACGATTTTTAAAAGTTTAGCTTAAATTATACTTCATTTAGAGTTGTAACAATATATATGTAGAATTGGACTGAGCTTTTGAGAGCCATCTTTATAAAAAAAACAGTCTCAAGTGAGAATTTGTGATATTTTTTACAGTCTCAAGTAAGCTCTTAATTTGTATTTTATTATTAATGTATAACTTAAAATATAGTTAAGTGGGATCTTGTTTGATTCGTCTCAATGCAAGAATTATTTATATCAAATTTTCTATAATTTTTAATTGTGTACGATTAGAGATATTAAGGATTGAATAAGTGCATAAAGTTAATGAGAGACTTGTGGGATGTGTTGAATAGGAGGGAGTATGTAGGATTGAGATATGGTGAGTATGAAGTTGATTTTTTTAAAAAATATTTACGTGAATTTTTAACAATTTATAAGTGATATTTATAGCAATTTAACACGTAGAAAATATTAAAATATTAAAAATATTACAGTTGTTAGCAATTTAACACGTAGAAAATATTAAAATAGATACTCATAACATAAGTCATATTAGCAATTTTTTTATGTAGACTATACTTCGCACTTGAAAAGATAGAAAAAGGATGTGGCTGCAGAGAAGGAGACAAATGGGAATAGAGGATGGGTGGCAACGTTGCACGACAGTGAACTTGAGGTAGTGGTGGCGATACCATGGTCAATTGCAGTATCTTGAGGTCATTGATCTTGATGTGCGACAGCGGAAGCACCGAGTCATCATCAACAGATTCGTTGGGGCTCAGCCTATCCTAAACGTACTTTGATTATTTTAATTTTCATCTAACCCACTTAAAATACATTTAAATCAATTGTTATTGTGTTAAGTTGACCCTTATAATATTTAATCAAGATTTGCCACAAATTATGTTAATGGACTCATGAAAGTGATGGTGGTGGCTCTTAGATAGAAAGAGGAGATATGAGGAAAAAAAATAATCTAGATTTGAACTTTCGTCTTTTTTAAGTTACACTTTAATTTTAGAAAGAGTATTGCTAACGGCTAGGATAAAATCAATTTTAAGTATAAATATGCCATAAACATCTAATTTTATAAATATAAAGTATTACTTATATTACCTAATTTAATATGAAATTTTTATTTTTTATTATTTCCTAATCTACTCTTTTAAAAAATAAAAATATTAGGAAATAATAAAAAATAAAAATTAGGAAATAATAATAAAAATTATTATTGAAACTTTTTTTCAATTGATGATATGTGCTGTGCCTCACGTAGTCACGTAATTATGATTCAATTAATAATGCATGAAGAATCAGAAACACTTTATTAAGGATTAACATCAAAAAAAGAGTACATTGGTGGAGTTTCTAGATAGTTTTTATTAATATTTAATGGAGTATTAAATTAAATTAAATGCGCTTGTGGCTCAATGATAGATCTAGCATCTGCACGTGGAGCAAAAGATTTAGGGTTCTGTCTCTACTGGACACAGGTATCAAGTTGGAGGGTTTTTATTTCATTGCGTGTCTCTCTTTACTTCCTCATTGGGAAAACGGGTATGATTTGTCCGCATATTTTAGGAAAAAGAAAAGCCCTCATTCTTTTCGAGCCGGGGGACTTTTGGATGTGCTCTCCTTTATGGATATAAGTTGTCAGCATATGTTCCTTCTCAGATCATTTTCATAGTTTTTATAGACGAGATATACTAGGTATGAGGATGAATATTAAATAAATCAAAGAAAAACCAGAAGTATCCACCAATTAAATAGTAATTTATATTCAAAACTTTATGATTTTGCATAGAGTCAAAACTCAAAAGTATTACTCCTAATATTTTATTTACATGTAAGAAAATGGTGGACCCATAAAGATAGAGTACAATAAATCTCGTGGTTGGAAATATTTCTTGATGTTATTAATTGAATGAATAATGAAGTCATTATCTCTAATCATTAATTTAATAATATGAGAAGTAATTAATAATTAATAGTAATCAATAGGATTACGTTTTGAGTGTTTTCAATTGTTATTATTTTATTTATTTTCCAATTTATTATTTTTATTAAAGATATCAAGTGTAATTAACATTGTAAAATAGAAGGAAATTTTATTATATCTAATCTCTTACGTTCAAATACGCGAGTATGAAAAAATAAAAACTATTCGGGAAAATTAGTAACCAATGAAAGGGCCTTTGATAATTAGTTGACCAATATTTGTGATTATTTGTGATTCTTTAGCTTGTTAAGAATTCATAATATGTCGTCTAAATAAGATTTTATATTATTATTGAATATGACATGAAGTTATAATCAAATATTTGAATTATATATACTAAATAGAATTCAATATATTTTGATTTACTGCAAACTTCAACTCTTAAACTTCTATTACTCAGTTTGATATTTTTATTTATTGGTTTCCTAAATAATCTTTCTATTTATATCACAAATTTTAGACATAATTAACCATATACATCATACATCTAATATTTTATAAATACTCATCGCCCCCATATATTTTCCACTATAGTCCCAACAAATTTTGTCTAAATATTTTTTAAAATAATTGGGTCCTATATTTTTACTAACTTTATTTAATATTTTTTAATGTTTATGATTCTTAATTTTCTCCATTAAATAACTTTGCTATTCAATAAAATAATGTATTTATAATTTAAAAGATTTAATTATTTTTATTTTTGTGAACATTTTTTATGAAACATCAATAAAACAAAATAATGGAGTATAACTAAATTAAGTTTAATTTTACTTTAAAAAAATAAATTAAGTTTAATTTCGTACTCTAACTCTTCCTAGTAAGCCCCACTTTTATATAAATCTTTAATTACTTCTAGGATACTTTTAAATGTAGTAGTTTTAGGCTTTAATTAGCATAGCTCACATGCTAAGTGTTTTATATAGTCGATAAGGATAAGCATTAAGCACCATGTTTGTTTGTGAATACGACGGTAGTTCAAAACAGATTTGATGTTAAAATTTATCTGATTTTGTAATTAAATTTGATTTGACTATTTAATTTAAATAAAAATTTATAATTATATAAAAAATTAATATGAACATAAAACTCAATGTTAAATCAACCCGAAATATCTAATCTGAAATCAATTTGGTGATCTGATTGAACACCTCTAATGATATGTGTATTTTTATTACTCAGATTTCGACATTGGTACCAAAATAATAGTAATAAAAATATTGTAAATTTTTAATAAATGAGTCGTGCAGAACTACAGATGATAATTTCTTTTGCTACCAAATCCTATACTTTTAAATATTAATACATTAGAATAAATTTTACGAAGAAAATAAGATAGGAGTAATTAATATTTAGCATTGTCATTAAACTTATCGGGAGAGTTTTCTATCAAAAATAATACAAATAAAATTTTATATGTATCATTTCCATCATTTATTACCGAGATAATTAAAAGGATCCCTAATTTCATGTTTTTGACGTGGACGTTGAAGTTGGGCTTTAGTCTATTTTGTTGGATGCATGTGAAATTATTTTGGCAAATAATTTTAAATGCAAGTTGCATGAGTATAAACATATTTTATTCATTAGCTATCACATCAATTTTTAAGATATAATATTAAAAATCTCAATTAGTAGATTCCTATGTTATTGTTATTTGTTTTCAATTTTAAATTTTTTAAAATTAAAAATCAAAAATAAAAATCTACAAAAAGTGATTTTTCATATTTTAGTTATCAATTTTTAAAATGAAAAAATTCTAAATAAATTTGACTAATTTTTTATTTATTATATAACATATTATATCACATGACTTTAAAAATAAGAAAATCAACAAACAAAAATCACAATTAACTTTTTTTCTCTCCCTATATTTGGTTTATCTTGTCTTAACTATGGATTACACTATGTTGATTGATTTAGTGATTGATAACTTTTCTCTTCACCTATGTAATAAATATTTACTTTAGTTTAACTATAAAAAAGATTATTTTTTTGACCCATTATATCAATTATCACATTTTTGTAATATTTGTAGGGCGAATAAATGGTATCACATTTGTCACCTAATTAGTGATAGTCAGATGTACGAAACATTCTCCTTATTAATAATAACTTATCAAATAAATTATTTTTGATTGATCGTTGATAGCAAACATCACGTACAACTCCACATAAATAAAAGTGTACATAATCTGATAAATCATTTTACTTTAGTTCACCATTATCCAAAATTACACAACGGTAACTAAGCAACAACAATTAAATCAATCTTGTCGATACACATTAAATATTAAATATATCGAAACCTTTATTTTAATTAGATTCGTACTATTTACCTCTAGACATTTGTCCAAGATCTTGTGTGAATTTTACTTTAGTTCACCTTTATCCAAGATCTTGACATTTGAACATTACAAGAACTCAAGATTTCATCATCATCATACCCAATGTGTCCCGCTCATAAAAAACTATAGTCAGGATCTAGAGAGTGAAAAAACGACGACGGCAGCTCATACTCATAATCATAAACAAAAGTGAGATCAAGAACTCAAGACGTGAAGTATCTTATCCCATCCCACAATGATATTGATCACCCATTAGCAATACTATGTGTCTCAAACTCAATGCCCTAGCTAAAATGGCAATGGTTTAAACTTCTATTGCACTCTACTCAATCTAACCTTAAAAAGTTGCCACCCCAAAAAGATTTTTTTGTTGGGTAACTAAGAAAGAGTAGGGGACCAACAATCATACTCCCTCTTATTTTATAAATACTCAAATTTAATTTTGTATATTTTTCGATTTATTATTTTAATTTTAAATATTTTTGATTGTATTTAATTAAAAGTTATAAAAAGTTGATTTTAATAAAATTTATATTGAGTTGAATTAAATAAGATCTCATATAAGTATATTTTATAAACTGAAAATGAAATACAAATTAAAATTAAATGATAGTATCGAAAAATAAATGAGGCACTAAAGAGACTAGAAGGGTGTAGAATGTAATGTGTGTAACACCCGAATTTCCTCCTGTCCTTTACGGTTTTGGGTGTTACCACTTACCCCTGAATTTCCGACCCCTTAAATGAAACCAAAAATTGCAAAGGACGGCAGGAAATTCGGATGTTACAATGTGTCTTCTATTTATTTGCTTTTGGTACAAGAAGCCATTAGATCCCTATCAAACTCTCTATTGGCTCACTAGTTTGGTTCTTTTATCAAATTGTTGATTCCTATATTCAATAAAAAAAATACTTCTTCCGTTCTATAGTATTTGACTGTTTGCTACTGAGTGTGACATATTATGTGGGAAAATGTCACTATCAATAGCAAGTATTATGAAACGGAAGAAATAGTCAATAAGTTCTAATATTTTAATTTCTTAATTTTCAAATATGCTTTAAAAAAATATGATCAATTAGGTCTTTTTCTTCAACCCCTTTAAAAACTTTTTTTAAATAATAAAAAAGTAACCCCTCTTTTAGATAAGTCCCTTAATGGAGTAGGACTTTTGGAATTTGGAGTAGTTACCAATTTAGTGCTTACTCTAAACTAACATTCCAACGAGTTTTGAATGATAATAATACATCTAAAAATCTTGTACTTGCCAACCAAATATATATTTAATAGACTTGTTACTTATAATTTTCAACTCCATAATTGTGTTCAAATTTGATACCGTAATTAAAATTAAGTATGATTTAATAACTTGATTAAAAATTAACGTACATTTTATGTGCACTAAATATATGCAAGATTTTTTCATAAAAATTATGTTAAATTGTTCAAATATTGAGGTAGTACACACACCAATTGGAATTTTCCTAACATAGTACCCAAAACTCGCGAGACTCTGATTTTGCTTCAGTTAAAACAAGTATCACTTTTTTCATGTAAGATCTTGAATTCGATTTTTACATAGTCCTTCCTCTCTTTCAACCTATCTTATAAGTTATAATATGAGAAAATTATGCACACTCAATAAACCGTTCTATCCATAATACATATAAAATCTTTTTTTTTAAGTAAAATTGCCAATAATAAATCAACCAATCGACTTATATCGTTTTTAAGTCAAACAATTAAAACTAAATAATAAATAAATTTATTTTTAAAAGTTATATTTGATAAAAATGTTTATTGAAAAATAAATAATAAATAAACCACAAATTCTGATCTTGTCAGAGACGGTCTCTTTGAGAAACTACCTCTAACCGGACTGGTCCATTATATATTTTTTAAAATATCGTAAGCATTGAGAATTATGTAAGTAGACATTTAAGATATTGAAAGTATGCATAAGTAAGCATTAAGGATAATATAACTAGGCATTAAGAACATAGTAAGTATACATAAATCTTTAATGGATTGAACTTGACATATGTCTCTCAAACAGATGATTTTTTATGAGACTAGCTTGTAAATAAGTTTATCTTCAACAAATCCTGCAGATTTATCATTGACTATTTTTTTACCACAAAGATTAGTAGTTAAACTAAATGATTAAGGTAGAAATTGCAAATTTTCTACTCTCTCATTAATCTCTATGTAAAATGTCCACTAATCTCCAAGATGAGACAGGCAAAAAGGAAGATACACCTACCCACCAATACTAATATCATTATGCTACAATAATTCATGCAAATGTGTCAGCTACCATAAATGTCTTCATGTGTTAGTGTACCATAAACAACTTCTATCTCCATTGTTATCTGTTTTCCACTCAACCTAAAATTCCCAAATTCACAATCTTCCAAATTGCTAAAATTTTTAATTACCCATTTCACATTTTCCAAAGATTCTTAATTTAGCTTCCATTTTTAAGATTAAACTTAGTAAAAACACCAGATTTAGTACTTTTTGATCCCCATTTGTATCTGTTTTAAACTTTGAGCAATGCATATAACTTAAAGATATAATCTTTGTGGAATTGTTGTAGTTTTTGTAATCTTGGGTGTTTTTTTTTTTTTGATTTCTCATTTGGGTTTTATGAAAATGGGGAAGATTTTGGTGCCCATTTGTGTGTTATTGTTGATTGAAGTTGTTTTAGTGTATGGTGGTGGTGGTGTTCATCAAGTGAATATATGGCCAATGCCAAAGTATACTAGTAATGGGAATAGTATGCTCTATTTAAGTAATGATTTTGAGTTAAGGACTCAAGGGAGCAAGTATAGTGATAAAGAAGGGATATTGAAAGATGGGTTTTTGAGATTTATGGGTATTGTGACTTTGGATCATGTTATTGATGCCAATTTTTCTAGGTTTGGTCAATCAAGTTTCTTGAAAGGGATCAATGTGGTTATTCAATCACTTAGTGATGAGGTATGAGTTCTTTTCTTTGTGTTTTTAAGGAATATTTGGTTTTGCATTTGTTGGCATCTATGTATTAAAGATAGTGTACATACTCTATACGATACTGGAGCCCTTCCTAGTTCCTCCACTGCCATATGTTTTTGGATGGTATCTTTTGGCTTATGAAGTGGGTGCACCTCGTGTTTCCCCGATCAGCTGGATGTCTTTTTATGCTAACTATGTAGATTTTTTTAAGTGTTGCTTGTAGAAGTGTATTTTGTTATCTGTGCAAGAATTGTTGGCTAGTTCTTAGTAATAATGTGAAGATATTTTTATGACAAGGTTGAGTTTGAACATGATAATTCTGTTAATTGTTTTGAGAAATGTATAGTCAGAGTATGAGCAATTTACCTGCTGCATTGTTCATTGGCTAGTCATTGAATATTTGAGTTCATTCTTGTGTTTGACTGTAGAAAATATAGCATATTATTTATGAGGCTACATTTATATCTTAATCTTTGGTTGGGTTGATTCTTTGACATGGTATCAGAAGTCAACGTGACAAAAGGTCACTGGTTAGAATCTCATCCATCCTTTTTTCTGAGTGGAACTAGGTATAAGGAGGGCTTGTGATCAATATGGACACAAGACCCGATTTTGAATAGACCCAAAACATCTGACCCGAATGAACACCTCTACGTATTGGGGATTATCCTTTCCCTAGAACAAAAATAAAAGTTTAGAGTATTAAAAGTTTGTCACTAATAGCTCTATTAGTTTTGCAGTTGCATTATGATATTGATGAATCATACAACTTAACTATTCCAGCTTCTGGGAAGCCTGCTTATGCACACATTGAGGTGAGGCTATTTTGGAATAACAGTTTACCATTTTCTTCACTTAAACTTCCCATCATTGTATAAGTTATTCAAATAATTTTTTGGGTTTAAGGGACTGCCTAGTGCATACTCTTAAATAAGTGATTTTTTTATACTGTCCTAACTAAGCTTCCTAATACTCCATAGTTTTGCCTATAAAACTTCTTATAACAAAATGTATAGAAATAACCGATAGTTCGGTTGTTGATTGCAGGCAAAGTCTGTATATGGGGCGTTACATGGATTTCAGGTTATTTGCTCCATTCTTTTGCGGGTATTTGATTGATAACTTGAAAAAGCTTGTGAGCTAACAACTTTATACCGCCTGTTTTACGCTTCACATTGCAGACATTCAGTCAGCTCTGTAGTTATAACTTCAAAACCAGACTGATTGAAATCGACATGGTTCCATGGACTATTTATGATCAGCCTAGATTCCCTTACCGTGGATTGCTGATTGGTGAGTTATAATCATACGATTATGGTGATATTCTGATTCGAGTCATATGCTTATAATCAAAGAATTCCTAAAACAACCAACATGTTGTGTTAGTTTTGGAATTCACGTGTTTTTTGTAGTAGGGATCCTGTCCTTTAACTTGTGGTGGTTGTGCTCTGATGTTTCGATATGCATGCAGATACTGCACGACACTTTTTGCCTTTGCCTGTGATAAAGAAAGTAATCGATTCCATGACATATGCAAAGCTGGTAAGAATTGCATCGTTGAACATATGTAGGTTTGATGGTTCGTAGTGCTTCTAGCTTCAAAGCTAATTCTTCAGGCACCAAATATCTAGTGTCAACCTTTTTTATTAGTATATAGTATTCTCCGGTATGCTAGTTGTCCAACCATGTTAAGAGTCTTGGACTATATCCAAGGAGCACTTATTTGTTGACTTGGATCGGGCTTATCTTAAGTTGCAAATCATGATCATCATCATTCCCAAATATATCGTGCTCTTAGAAGCTATGATCAGAGTCTGGAGAGGGTTGTATTGGATGAAGGCTGACCATACCCTTATCAAATGAGATTAGAAGAATACGACTAATATACCCTTTAGTTGCAAGTGTACCCTTTATATATATTGCAAATATGGATAATGAATTTTAGAGTTTGATTATTCATAAGATTGGGAAATTGAGTTATGTAGTGCATATTTTGATCTAATTGCTCCATGCAAATGCCGAATGCCAACACCTAGAATGTATGCTTGATTAGGAATATACTTTTTTCATGCTGTGAATTCCATATGACGGGATTAAGGCTTTGGCACTGTTGTTGGTTGAGTCTGGTACAATTAATGGTCCTAATGATATGTTTTTACCTATACAGAATGTGCTTCATTGGCACATTGTAGATTCCCAATCTTTTCCATTGGAAATTCCTTCATACCCAAAGCTTTGGGATGGTGCATATTCAGCAGAAGAACGATATACAATGGCTGATGCTGCTGAGATTGTGAGGCAAGTAGTGGTTCATGCCTTTTTTATCTTTAGTCTTAGATATTTTTGAAGTAGTAGATAGTTTCGACTAGTCTTTGTTACCAATGATTTCCCACGCTGATTTGTTTTGGTTCATTTAGTCGACCCTATATTGTTGGAATGAAGACAATTTAGGCTTAGTCTTTGTGTTTTCGCAATGTCTATCTAAGATCACGAAACTATCCACTTCTTGAACATCCCAGATATGCACAAAGACGCGGAGTGAATGTACTTGCTGAAATTGATGTTCCTGGACACGCTGCGTCCTGGTAAAGTTTCTATGTCTCTCTAATCTTTCATCTTACTTCATGAATCTAGATAAGAAGAACTCGAATTTGAAAAATTCTAGCTATTTCACAAAGGGAGTGATGCCGTTATCATCACGCCTAAATGTTGGTTGAATCAAAAATTTCCCTTGATACAGCCCAAAATGCGGTTTTTTTACACATTTACAACACGGGACATATAGCGATGCGGCCTTGTTTTTACACTATGTCCAGGAATTTTTTTTCGTCAAAGCGTTTTCTACTTAGAGTGCAAATTTACAGTTTGAGGTGATGTTCATGCAATTGACAATCCTTTACCACATTACTTAGGGGGAATGGTTATCCATTGTTGTGGCCTTCGGCAAACTGTAGAGAGCCGCTTGATGTGAGCAACGAATTTACCTTCCAAGTTATAGAAGGAATTCTTTCAGGTGTGCTGTAGCTTAATATATCACCTTTTAACTGTGATTGCTTCTATGCATAGCTCTAACATGGCCTGTAATATGACAGATTTCAGCAAGGTCTTCAAATATAAATTTGTTCATTTAGGAGGCGATGAAGTTAATACGGGTTAGTTTTGCTAGCTTGAGTATATGTTTCCTATGTATTACTCCATCATTATACTTATTAAACTCATGGAACAATAGGATGCATCTGTCTAGCACAGTGTAACATAATTCGCTAGTTGATTCGCTTTTTGAATTCACGATTCGCTCAAATTTGCCCAAGAATAGCCCAAAACCGACCATAATTCGCTTTTTTCGATACTCGAGTCGAGAAGGTAAGCGAATCATGTGACACTGGCACCTTTGCAATGCAAGCTAACCGGTCATTGTTTTATCATTCGTTCATCAATGTGGATATAATATTATCGATATACGATTTTTGTCCCGTTTTTCATCCATTTTTCTAACTCGGATTTAAAGTGTACTCACTGTCTCCGTAAATGCTTACTTAAGAATGGATGTCTGTCATGTCTCAGGTTGCTGGGAATCAACTCGTCGTGTTGGCCGATGGTAAGCTTTTAAGGCTCTTTCTATCATTAAATAGGCATATTTTACCAGGATTCTTGTAATTGTTCCTCAATGCTCATGAATGTTATTACCCATAATTTGCTTTTTACGATTCATGATTCGTGAGGTGATTAGCGAAGCATGTGTACTTAGATGGCTGTACATTACATCTATGACTCTAAGGTTCAATTTGATCACTCGTTCTGCAGGTTGCGGCGTCATAAAATGGTTGGTTCTCAAGCTTACGAATACTTCGTTTTACGAGCACAGAAAATTGCATTATCCCATGGATATGAAGTAATTAATTGGTAATCTGATTTTCCTGTTACTGATATATATTTTCCTGTTTGAGTCTTACAATGGTTGGTTACTTGGTTCTCAAGCTTACAAATACTTTGTTCTGAAGCTTACTCTTTTGTGCATGTAAAAACTTTAACAGGGAGGAAACGTTCAATAATTTTGGCGATAAATTGGACCGAAGGACTATTGTCCATAATTGGTAACTTTCTAAAACTTGCCATTAGGCATCTTTCTATCACTAAAAGCGTGAAAAATAACACACATGTAATCCCACGTACAAGAATTAGAGAGAAGTTGACTAACATATAAGCTTGATGAGCTACTCCGCCTATTACCAATTGGTTTTAGGATGGAACCTCATTGAGTTCATGTGCAGCCAACTCTCCTCTTATGCGGGTCTTGTTGTGTACAAGCCCGTTAACAAATTTATCAAACAAAAGACTATACTTCTCACATAAAGAATTTTCGCAACTTTTGAGTACTTTCCTCGATTGATCAACTTACCGTTAACACTTTTCCTCTTCGATTTTTTTGATCGCCGTGATAGGTTAGGGGGCGGTGCTGCTGAAAGGGTGACGGCGGCTGGTTTAAGGTGCATTGTAAGCAACCAGGACAAGTGGTATCTTGATCATTTAGACATAACATGGGACCAGTTCTATATGAATGAGCCTTTAACTAATATCACAAATCCAAAGCAACAAAAGTTAGTCATTGGAGGTGAAGTTTGTATGTGGGGTGAGCACATTGATGCATCTGATATAGAGCAAACCATTTGGCCGCGTGCTGCTGCTGCTGCAGGTAATGATCGGAACTAAACTACTACTACTACCTTATGTATTGGTTCATATAGCCGACTCCAATTTTTTGGGATTAAGGCATTGGCAGTGTTATATTGATGAAATCTAATAGAAATTAAATGTAAAAAGAAGTTGAAGTCTCAAAAGAAAATAAGAGTTAATATTGGATAAAGCATTCACCATGCTAAATATGTGTAATATAGTATATATGATATCCTAGGGTTACAACCATCAACTTATACTTTTTGTTGAGTTGGTTCGTTGACACGATATCAAAAGCAGGCATGATGGAAGTGAAAGTCTCATCTACCCCTCATTTCCAGTGAAATTATGTTGCACTAGGTTTGAGGAGAGTTAGTATCTTGATGATAGAGTACATAACATATCCTGAACTACAAAGATCAATTTAAGCTTTTGATTAAGCTGGTTCTTTGACAATTTAGAATATCTAAAATATTTTAATGGGAGATTTCGTGGTTACCAATTGGGAATTCTAAAACATACAATCACAACGTACATGCTATGAAAATAAGCTCTTAGAATATATAACATATCATAGGGCCTCAACCATCAGCTTAAGCTTTTGGTTGAGTTGGTTCCTTAAGATGGTATCAGAAGCCAACGTGATAAGAGGTTATGGGTTTGAATTTCTACCATCCCTCACATTCAAGTGGAATATTTCACACCAGGAAGGAGGAGTGCATATATTGCATCCACACTTCTCGCCAAAGGGCTCACGTGAGACGTGGTAGAATATATAACTTATCCTGGAGTCTCAACCATCAGTTTGAGTTTTTGGTTGAATTGGTTCCTTGACATAACAAGTAATCCGTTGGGTGAAATTTCTTTGTACATGTATAAAACTTTGATGTAGAAGATCATTTTGATAAAATCAATATTATGATTGAAGCTGTTGAAATGGTCTTAGTCTTACACAAGCATACTGATGTTCCTTTCTCCTCTTGTTCTCTTTCCCTGTAGAGCGATTGTGGACGTCTTACGACAAGCTTCCTAAGAATCCAATACAAGTGTATAGAAGATTAGCAAACTTCAGGTGTCTGCTAAATCAAAGAGGCGTTGCAGCCGCTCCATTGATGGGCCCCGGTAGGTATGCTCCTGAAATACCAGGTTCATGCTATGTTCAATGATGAAAATCAATCTTTAAACAATACACTATAGATCAGACAAAGTTTAACATTGTGCATAATTTATCTATCTTATTCATTGTTCCATTCAACACTCACCAGAACTAGATAGCATGTTATATCTCAGTCTTGTTACTTAGATGCTACAACTGGTAATACCCAATTACCATGGATGATGTATCATGCAATATTGGCAATTTATGTTATTAAAAGATTGAATTGTTATTCCATAGACACCATGATATTCTTAGTTTTGCCCCGAAACACATTTTTTGCGAAATTCTTATCGGAAGGTAATGGTGGTGGGAGGTTTGATATTAGGCCAATACTGTTAGTCGGTGAAGCTGATATTAGGCCTTCAACAATCAGCTTAAGTTTTTGCATGGTAAACTATACTCGTGGGTCTTTCAACGAAGATGGTTGAGGACCCAGGGTATGTTATGTAGTCTATTGACTATCAGAAACAAGAGCTGTCACAGGCCCACTGTTAGAGTATATAACATATTATGGGGCTTCAACCATAAGCTTAGTTCCTTGACATGATATCAAAGGCCAACGTGAGAAGAAGTCACATGTTCGAATCTCATGCGCATCCACACTTCTACCCCAATGGGCTCTCATTTGAGGGGGCGTGTTAGAGTATGAAACATATCATGGGGCCTCAACCATCAGCGTGTTAGAGGATAATATTTCAGTTGATCTCGCAGAGCAACAATTTCTTTCATTATCGTGGAACCGATCAAGTTGATAATATCCAACAGCCGCTGATGCTTTAATGGTGTAGGGGTCGGGTTCAGTGCTCCGTCCCTCTTTTTGTATGGTCTTTTCTCTAAGGGATCCTAGCAAAGGAAAACAGGGTGTTAGCACCCTCAACGAGCTTCTTCGAGTATGCTCGATTATCGCTAAATACCATAGAAGCCTATGCCAATGCTGCTGCCATTTTCCCTGCTAGTTTCTGGCCCTGCATATGCTGTTCATACTGGTCTTGGATAATCCATGGAAATCCATTGCTCCTAGCCAGTTTCCTAGCAGCAACATGATCACAACAATGAGATTCAGTCCAAACTAATTTCTTATTGCTATTGTTCTTAGAATGGACATAATAATATGAGCGGATCGTGCTAGTTATAGCCTTAGCTTATAGGGATCGCGGGTAGATGAAATTCATTGATTTCACACCGCATTTGCTGGGTATGAATTTTTATAGGTAGTGTGCGGATATGTATATGAAAAGGCTTACCCGCCATAGAGGTGAATAAGTAGTAAATATAAGATCTTATTCGCCACATACCCATCGGCCATAGTCTCACCCCATACCCATCCCCCCAAAATAACAAGAATGTCTAGAACACACAAAATGAAAGAAAAATGATGGAGAAACTATGCATTTTTGGGCATTGCATTGGGTCTTGTGAGTTTAATACCAAGTTATGATCCAAAAGTAATGGATGGTTAAGGTTTATTACCTAATCTAAGATTCAAATTACTTGATGGAGAAAAACATTTGAAATTTAAAAATTTCACTTTTAACATAAAGATAGGCGTTAAAATCTGAAAATTTAAAACAAATAAGCAAAAATATATATAAAAAAATTCACATTATAACATAACTTTTGAAACTATTTTCCATAATAAGCAGTTTTTTCTCAAATCTGAGGTTTGGGAATGTTCGCACCTAATAACAGTGAACAAAGATAGAGATGTCAAAAAAAGCAAAGGGTTTGTTCGTTGTTACTAACAGCGAACAAAGCTAAAACCTGGTCAAACAGGTGAATATGTTGTTTTTAGCTCGCATCTTTTTGCTCTTACTAACAGCAAACATCCCCAAACCACAACTTGGAGAAAAAACTGCTTATCTTGATTTAACTGGGCTGAAAGAACCAAATTACCCATTTTAATGGGCTATGCCCACAACGTCGGAAGTCCAATATTACTTGTACTTTCCTATGAACTCCTGCTGAAACAATCAAGTATAAGATCCAATTCTTTATTAGAAAATTTGAAATTGATAAGATTAACTATATAAAAAAAAACAAAATAAGAGTGAAATTAACTTAATTTTATTTATAAGCGCCTACAGTCCTAAAGCTCGGGTTCGATAACGTTCGCACTTATACATGTATAACCTCAGTTGTCATTTTAGACAAATTAGAACCTATATTTTCCTAATATAATCAATCAATCATGTGTTATAATTTGAAATTTGAAAAATGTTAGAGAAAATTTAAAATTTTAAGAGGAAAAGAAATGATAATGATTATCATTTCTATTAAACAAATTTTAAATGAGACGGTATTATGGTGAGACTATCTTTATTTTTTGTTAGACAGTGGACTATCTCTATTTTGTTAGCTCATATATTTAGTCTATTTAAGTGATCAGACTGATCACTTAAAATTCTAAATGATCTTTTAGAAAAGTAAATTAAATGTTTCAGATATAACAAAAAAAAAAATAATTGTTAGGATAAGTAGTTAAGCACCATCCAAGAATATTAATATAAATAACTTTTATCTCACATTCTCATAACAAGTGACTCCATGGCCCAATGGATAAGGCGCTGGTCTACGGAACCAGAGATTCTGGGTTCGATCCCCAGTGGAGTCGTTTTAATTCTTTTATTATTTTTAAATTTTCACCAATAATACTTCAAAATTCAAATTGTGCCTCTCATCTGATCCAAAATTAATGAATTACACTTTAATTTTCACCAAAAGTTATCGTTCGTAATAATCTTTTACTACTAATTACTAATTCATCACAATTCATAACCTTCAATTTTTATGTATGAATTAGAGTTTACTCTTTAACCTTTTAATTAATTTTTTAAAAAAGGAACCTTTTTACATATTACCTTGATTTTATACTAAAATAAATAGCTCTCAAAAAAATATAGATTGATTTCTATTTAACATATTATCTCCATTTAATCTAACTATCTCATTTTTTTTATACTATTCATGAATCACTTTTTTTATCAACGAGCTACTCTAGCTGGTGAGTTATGAGAAATATTCTTTCGATGAGACAACCTTAAAACAAGAAGACTATATGCTAATAATTTGTAGGAAAAATTATCGTGAATAATACAATTTTTTTAATTGAGTTCTTTTCCTGAGAGACCGTCTTTTGGAGAAACGCCTCTCAAGCCCAGTCCCTTGTAGCTTAATGACTATTTTTACTCTACATTTTCTTAATAGGCCGACCTAATTAGAGATGGTCTTTCAAAGAGACTGTCTCGTCTCTCACAAGAATTTGTGTTTTTAATTTCCCCACAATAATACCAGTTATTGATTAACCATGATTAATACCAATTTAAAGGGGTATTTTCCTAGAAAATTCCTAACATGTCAAATATTAAATTATAGGTGATTATAAGACCAAAAAATGGTAAATTAATTAATAATCTAAAGTTGATTTTATTCTAAGAAAATACCCCTAAATTAGTATTGTGGTAGGAAAATCAACAAAAAATTGTATTATTCACAGTAATTTTTCCTAATTTATATTATTATACTATTTAACTTATACATTATATATATATAAGACTTGTTTCATTTATTATTATCAAATATCCACTTTATAAAATATATCCTTTTTCTTTACAATTAATTCAATAAGACGAAATAGTATATATCTATCTCAGATGTAGCAGGAGAATACAGGACAATAACATTTATAGACAATGGAAGGATTGAATATAAGACTAATAAATGCTAATTTTGGAGAGACTAATGGTGAAATAAAAAAATTGAGTCTTTGAAATTAAATATTCATTTCAAGACTATTGAGGTGTAATAATATTATCAATATATATCATTTTTATATTCATGACCTAGTAAATAATAATATGTCAACTCACATCGGAATAAAGTTAGAAATTAATTTAATAATATATTGTAATTTAAGAGAATGACATTTAAATAACATTTTTAATTGATTTCTAGTAGATAGAATTTATTAATGTAATCCTCTCAAAAAAAAATATATTAATGTAAAAGCTTGTTAAATTCATCTTAACATAAAATTTATATTATAAACATTTTATGATTTTTTGAGTAATTTTTTTAATGATATAATTTAAAATAGGCAAAATTACCAGGAATAATATAACTTTTTGCTTATTTTCCTATAATATACCAACTTTTGATTAATTATGAATAATACTAACTTATGGGGGTGTTTCCCTAAAATATACCTAACTTGTTAAAAATCAAACTATAGGTGATTATATGGCAAAAAAATTAGTAAATTAGTTAATAAACTAAAGTTGGTATTATTCTAGGAAAAAACACCCCAAAATTGGTATTATTCATGGTTAATCAAAAATTCGTATTATTGTAGGGAAATTAACAAAAGATTATATTATTGACGATAATTTTTCCTTTAAAATATTCTTTAAAAATAATATAAAAAGCTAACTAGATAACAAAAGTAACACATAAAATAGTTTTAAAAGAGTATAAAGATTATGAGTTAAAGTAAAATAGATATTCTAAGTGTTTGCAATTATTTCTTATAAATCATGTAAAAAGTAAAGTTTTTATTTTTCATCCAATGGTAAACCGACCATATGCATCCCATAAACTTTTCTCAAATCACATCAATTTCATCATAAACAAATTTACCACTTAAGAATAAAAACTAAAAGTAGCTAAAATGGGTCCCACCTCCTACATATTCTACTCTAGTACTTTCGACTGGCTTTTAATAGTTGTTACACTTCTATATTTTACGTTATCCGATGCATGATTTTAATCTTAATATTTTTAATTTCATATGATACAAAAATCTAAAAAGTTAATATCATGAAAATAAGCATTAAAACGAATCAAATAAAATCTCATTTGACAATATATTTTAAATTATAAAAGTATATGAAAAAATATATAATCAAATAAGATAAATTAATGAACGGTAATTGCTACATTATTGTAACATCTAATAAAATTTAGAGAAAGTGCTAAAATTATGTACTTCATTTTGTTCTCAAACATTTACTACAAATCTATAATACACTAATTAAAACTCTTCATTCTTTGAACTTATTTTATACTCCCTCCGAATCAATTTAGTTGTCTCATTTTCTTATTTGGCAAATTCATATCAATTGTATCATTCTCTTCTTTATTAATCTTTTATTTACCTAAATATCACATTCACACAAGTAATGACCAAAATACCCTCATTTTTACTACTTCCTCTGTCCCATATAATTTGCAGCATTTTATATTTTGGTTTATCCCACTTAATTTGCATCAATTCTATTTTGGACTATGGTCCACCACTTTCTTTTAATCACATTCATTCATTCTAACTCTTTTTTGATTCCAGCCACATAATTCATTCTCTCTCTTTATTTATTACCATGATCTACCTTTTTCTTAAAAAAAGCTAACTTTCAATTTGCTACAAACTATATGGGACAGAGGGAGTACTTACAATACTCCAACTACAAACTTTAGTTTTTTACAATTAACTTAATCAATTAAAATATTCAACTACCATCTTTTTAATAGACTCCACATCACACTTAATATTTGTGCCCAAATAAATGAAACAATTAATTAATTCAGAAGGAATATATTATGTAAAAAAATTATAGTTAAGTTATTATCTAACCTCATACTTTCATAATAATTAACCTTTTTATAAGAATGCAATTAAACAATCTAACTAAATCTCACTACTATATTTTTTTACACTTAAAAGCACAATAAATTAAACCTCCTTAAGCAATAAGCATGCCTTAAAACCTCTTTTGTTTTCCTTTTTTTTCTCTTTTTAAAAAATATTCTACTAATAAAAAACCAAAGCAATAACTTTAAATTAATAACACAAATTGTAATCACTAAAATAGCCCTTCATTTGTTACTTTTTTTCTTTTAATTTCTTTTCCTTTCCCAATATTTAAAAGGCTATAAACAACAACAAACATCAATTTCCCCTTTTTTTTTTTCAAATTTCTCACAACAAATTTACAATCCTACCCTTCATTTCTTCAATCCTAACAAACAAATTACCAACTAATCAAGTTAATTAACCACTAATTAAAATTAAATTAATAATTAAATATTCTTCTTAGGACGACCTCTTCCTCTCTTAACACCGTCACTTGGAGGAGGAGCAGCAACAACAGTACCGGACCCACCGTCAACTACAGGATACTTCCTAGGCCTGCCACGTGGCCGACCCGAAGAAGGAGTTTTAACGGGTCGGGTTGTCGGAGCAAGTGGATCTCTAGGCTTAGGAGGTCTTCCTCTGGGCCTAGCAGGTGATGGGACCACTCCAGAAGGTAAAGGTACTTTGGGCTTTGGTGGGCGTCCACGTCCTCTTTTAACAACCGGCCCATTTCCATTATTGGGCTCATCTGAACCATCTGGGTTAAGCCCATAATAGCCCTCATTTATCATCACTACTTGACCCGTTTGTTTCAGCTTTTCAAGCGTGTAAGACACATGTGTGGTGTAAGTTGGCGGGAGATCTGGGTAATTCGATTCAATATAACCCGTTATTGCTTCTTCACTCGACCCGTTTTCATCATTTAATCCTTCTATTGCCGCCATTATCATCTGTAAAACCCAGAAATTCACCAAATTGAAAATTACATCACACACAAACAAATTCAAACAAAAAAAAGCTCAAAATTAAATTACCTCGGAATAATCTGGAAAAGATGGGTTGATTTGGACCGCCATGGGAGAACTGGGTTGAATTTCTAGAGAGAGAAAGAGAAGAAATGGAGAAGTGATGAAAAAGAGTGAAATGGAATATTAATATTTATATTATGGATGTAAGAAAAGAAGGGTTTATTTAAATTGGAAGATTAGGATGAGAAAAGGAGATCAACGGCTAGGGGGAGAGATGAGAGTGTTTAATCGGACGGTAGAGAAGAGAGGAAGGAGGTGTTGACACAGATTGATGAGGTGGCAAAAGTTAAAGAGGGAGAGTTTAAAATTGAAAAAAGAGGTATTGTTGTCATAAAGTCATGTGCATTGTGGGGTATGAGTTGGTTAATGGTTAAATTTTGTGGAGGGTGAAAGTTTCTACTATTGTGTTTGTCTTTATTGTTTTTATGATTTTTTTTTTAACTATTTTGGTGATTAATCTTATCATTGTGTTTTTGTTGGATTAAAATTAACTTTCAACTCTTACAAGTAAAAAAAATTGTCTCTATCAAATACTTCCTCCGTTCTGAAATACTTGCTACGTTTCGATTTTGTACACTATTTGTCGTTTAAGCTTATTTTACATATTGCGACTAATGTGTAAGTGAAAATATAGTCAAGTGGGATCTTGTTTGAATCGTCTAATCGCATATTTTTATAATATTATATTTTTATAATTTTTAGAGAAGTGTATATTAAAATATTAATGATTAAAATTATGCATTGAATTGCGTAAAAAAGTGAATGTGGTAAGTATTATGGAACGGAGTAAGTATCACATCTTTTTATTAGAACAAAATCTAAGGCGATATGGTCTTCTAATGAGATCATTTTTATTGAGTTGGTTTAATGTGCATTTATAATCTTAAATTTATCATAAGTATAACCTTAGAGTTATTACTTATAATCTTAAAGTGATCAATCATATTCTTAAACTGATCACTTATAGTGTTGTTTCTGACAATTTTTTGGCCCTAGGCGAAAAATAAAAAAAGACCCTTATATAAGTAAAATATAGTTTCGGTCATTTTTTCTCCAATTATGTAGTTCAGTGGTCATGTGATTAAATAAACATATAGTTCGATACATGCTAGATTCATAGTTATCGGAATCCTGATTCTTATCTACAATTTTACGATTTTACGATCCAAAAATAGGCGACCGATTCAGATCGTAAGTAGGATCTTAATGTAATAGAATCCTGCGATGCTACTTAGCTCAATATTTAAGTGGTAGGATCATAACACGATTCTACTATCCAACAATTCGATTCTATATGGATAGTTGCAATCGTAAAATATTTTCATATAATACAGATTTAACTATTGTAATTGAAAATTTATAAAAAAAATTAAATCAATACTTTTATAAAATTCATGTTGTTCCTTTTTTTGAAATAAAATTCAAATTTTTCTTGATTTGCTGTTTAAAATGATTATCAAAAGTATTTTTTAAAAAAAAAAATAAGAGAATAAGTTACATAAGGTTTATTTACACCTTAAGATTTAAAAAGATAACAAACACAATTGATGTGATCATTTTATAATTTTAAAGTGGTTACTTATGTGATGACTTAGAGTCTCAAAGTGACGAATTAAAATCTTGGTGATAACTTATAATCTTAAAGTAATCAATTATTAACTTAAAGTGTTTATTTACAATCTTAAAGTGATTAATTATAATCTTAATGTGATCACTGATTATATAGATTGATTGTATTTGCATTAATTCGTCGCATGATGAGATGATCATATATAAAACAAGTTGATTATTAGATATAAATTCATTTGCAGTTAAAGACAAGATAAAAAATATGAGTGGTTGAAAAAAATGAATAAATGAGATGTGAGGGAATAAAATTTAGAAAAAATTGTTGAAAATAATATAATTTTCTACTCATCTGCTACGAATGACCCATTTTAAATTATTATATCTAATAATTCAACATATGTAATGTATAGCTCCCAACACATCAGTGATATGACCCACAACCACGCCTCTTGAATCTCCACAACCCCACCACTTCCTTTCATATATGGTATGTTGTGAGCAAATAAATACATCATCTTATTCACCATAAGTATTTTATTTCCTTTTTTGGTCAAATCACCTTAAATGTCTTATTTTTATTTTTGGTATGTTAAATTTATTAATTGGGTTGGTTCTACCCATATCACTGATATGAACCTCAACCACGCCTCTTAGAAAATATAGTTGCATTTTTATCTAACTCTATAGTTGGTTTGGGCTATGATCAACTTTTTGGTTGATGGTAAGCCTTTAATTCTCCGTTTCAAGCTTTTCGGATCAGAATAAATATTTGCTTTCTCCCTATAAGAGAGTTGTTACTTCTACCCATTAATTGGGTTGGTTCTAGTTCTACCCATATATTTTGGGATTATGAATTTTGGTTTCTAGTTGATTTGTTAGTAGAAATTATTACGATGCAGCAGGCACTTAAATTGCAATTACCATCAACAACAAATTCATTTTTATCTTTAGACTACAACAAATCGAAAGATTCCCTAGTAGAAGACTGTATTAAACAGCGATGTAGAAGATGACATTTAGAATTGTCAAATCTCATTCACAACGATGGTTGATTTGTTAATTTTGAATTATATTTGGTTAAAGTTGTTATGTACTTGCTAATTTTTATCCTGATGTAGATGTTATATGAATATTTAATAATAAATCAGGTATTATTCAAAGCAGAAAAAAATAATTGGACAACTTTTGTAGATTTTAAAATTCGAGGGTAAATATGGTATAAATCCTCAAAGAAAAACATCAGGGTATTCTCAAGCAATCGAGGTTTTCTCGAGACTCAATTTGATTTTCCCTTCACTACTGGAAATAAACACTGGTATCCTTCATATCTTTGCTTAATCACCTCAATGACTTGAACGACATAAAAAGTTGGATGAGGAACACAAAATTCTTCCAGATCAAGCACTCTTCTCCCAGTGGCTTAACTTAAACAATATCATAAGTACCCAATTCAGATTTTAATTAATCGACAAGCAAATAATGATTAAAAATCTCATTAAGAAAGTTAGAAAAGATAAAGTAATATAGAAATGGTAATTCGTCAGGCAACATAATTTGGAGATGGAATTTCTAATGTTTAAGATAGATAGAAGATTTGTAAAAAAAAGAGGTAGAAATAAAAGATCATCGAATTTAAAATGAAAAAGATAATTATAACTTTAATTATTAATATTAATAACATTTTTACCAATGCACTAATTCAATTCATAATATATCTAATTGTTCATAATAAAAAATTTAATATTAATAAATAATTATTGATTTTACATGTCTTTATTTAAACTTGTAATTTAAAAACTAAATATTAATAAAGAATAAAATGCGAATAGGGTCTCTGAATCGGAGCACTCTCATTGACGAGGGAAAAAATGTCTTTACCACTAAAAAAACCTATTTATATAGCCTATGTTGTAAAAAGCTTTTTTTGGAATTAATATATTTCTCTTTTATTTGTATAGCCAAAAAAACTTATTTGCAAAAATAAAAAATTATTATTAAAACAAGTGTCAAGCTTCTATTTATTTAAAATCGAGGAAAAATTTCCTTTTATTAAAATTTCTTTTTTAGAAATATTTGCAATTTTTTTTACTTAACATACTGATAAACCCACAAAAAATTTCTAATCATAGAAAATTTCTCCACCATTTGAGAGTGGTGTGAGAAAGTATATCTCAGTACAGTTCTCAAGTTGAGTATAAGTAGGAGTATTAACTTTGGAATGAATAAACCCAGAAAAAACCCCATCAATCTTGATTTTCCTCTCCTCCTTCCTCCATTGTCAAAATTCATCATCATCTCCGCCAAAAAACACATCAATCATCGCAAAAATCCATTAAAATGACCCCAAATACGTTGTTAATGGGGCAAATATGTCTACTCATGATCCCAATTTGTGCAATTAAGAGAATAATTGTGATAATTTTGTCGATCATGAAAATGGGTTAGAAGAAGGGGGTTTTGAATGTTGATGATGAGGAATTGCAGTGTTTTGAGCCAGTTATTGATTGATTCAGGAATATGGGCTCCGGTATAATTCTTCCCTCTTTTTCATTATTCAATCAATTTTCTAGTTTTATGTTTGTTAATCAATTTTATGTTTAATTGGTTTTGTGTATATACATAGAAATGGTGGTTTTTATTTGTAATGTCATAGTTTTAGTAATTATGGAATTGTTTTTATGATTGGTGAAAGGAAAGGAGTTTGAACCCTCTAATGGTGAGGAGAGATATAGAAGGTGGAAAAATCGAGATCAAATCGAAGGGAGCCTTTCAACTCGAGTATTATACTCGGATATAATTATATTTGATTATAGATTGAAGAACACATTAATGAAATAACCAGTGTCACATGATTCATTATTTTTCTCGCGAATCGTGAATCGAAAAAAATTAATGTTGGTTTTAGCCTTTTAGGTTATTTTTTTCGTCATTTTGAGCGAATCTCAAATTTAAAAAGCGAATTACACTCACACACTCTTTATATAGCCTACCAAATCAATACAAGATCCATAGCAAAAGGAGGTAATGTGTTCCTTACAAACAATACAAAAATCGAATTAGTGCTTAGGTGCTCGTTCGAGCACTATATTGCCTTGTTTGAGTATGTCACCATTTGGTTTATTTCGATACCCCATCGCAATGTTACTCGATTCCCTTTGCATCCCATCTGTTCATAAACAATACATGCTAAGGACCGAGTGTTGCCTTGTGTGTTAGAATGCACAATCACACATTCACAATTACATATATGTTGCTATGACTCTCTCGTTATGATTGGAGCATTCAAAGGAGTCCAAGCCCGAGTCTACATAGACCATGACCCGAGTTATAGATTAAACATCCAATTATGTTGAGTAGTGTAAAATGATATTGAGTCGTTTTAGACATGTAGAATTGACTGTTCCGCTCACTCTATACTACTAGTATCCTAGATTTATCCCAGATAGCATTTGTTTCGATAAATGCAAAATCTAGGAGGTTCCTGTGGTTGGAGAGTATGCGAGATGAGAAAATAGGGATGGAGATTGCACTTTCGTATTAAGTATTATTCTGCCCGAGTGCACGATGTGATAATGTTGTGTAGGGATCTGGTTGTTACTTGCTTATATAGTGGCATTTTCTTTTTAAGTGATCTATGACATTAATAATGTACATTTAAGATGAATAAAATCTTATCTACTTTTTATTAGTTTAATTATTGTTTGCCAACCAGTTGCTTGAAGTTTTTTTTTTTTTTTATGTTACCTTATTTTTAATGTCATCTTGTGCTTTGAGACATGTCAAAACAAGGTGGCTTATTTTCAAACTAAATATACACAAGAAAAATGTTAATTTTATCCATTAAAATGTGGATGAAATTAATAAGCTAGCTTTAGGAAATTGCAAAGAAAAAATAGTACAAAAATTTAAAATTAATTTACTAAACTTAGTTAATATCAATATTAGGATAATGTTAATAAGCAAAAACCATTATTAGAATAATTTGGAAGGATAACCATTATGCAAGGAAAAATGGCATGTTACAAACCATTTGTATAAGAAGATGAAGGGTAAAACATAACCTTAAGCAAATAAGCACAAGCCTCATGCAGGCTATCATTCATTAATTTCCTCTTTAAAACAAAAAACATATATATATAATTGTATAGAAGTAAATTATATATATATATAAGGTGACCTTGAAGATCTTTTCTCTTGTTAGCTTTGTAATTAGCTTTGTATTATGGGAAAGAGATCAACCTTTATGAACTTCTCATTGTTGCCATGGCTAATCTCCATGGTTGTGATGATGGCACGAGCCGAGGATCCTTACCTATTCTTTGAATGGAAGGTTACTTATGGTACCCTTTCTCCCCTTGGAGTTCCTCAACAGGTCATTCTTATAAATGGACAATTCCCAGGCCCTAACCTCAACACAACTACCAACAATAACATTGTTCTTAATGTGTTTAACCAGCTTGACGAGCCTCTCCTCTTCCATTGGTTTGTATTGTTTTTTCTAATTTTTTTGAATAATATAACGTATAATACGATGATATTTCATTATCTTAATGCTAATGACTAATTCCTGCTTAAGGGTCGTTATCTTTGCATTAACAAGGAGGTTTTTTTCGATTGGTACTTGATTGCAAACGTCATCAGCAACTTCATATAATTAAGAAACACATGATTTCAATGGGGACTTAAAATTAGTAATTTGTTGGTCTTGGATACTCATTAAATCATGTGCAGTTCTAATTTATGTGAAATTGCGGATGGTGTTTAATACCAAGGGTTAATCGGACACAACCTCTTTGTTATCACTAACCAGGTTAAGGTTGGGTACATCTGACCCCCATACCCTAGGTGTGAGCCATTTTGTAGATGGAATGGATATAAATTGGTTTGGTACTTGGATTGTAAATGGCTTATTAGATTTAACATTTTGTTGAAAACTTGTAGGAGTGGGATTCAACAGAGGAAGAATTCATGGCAAGATGGTACACCCGGAACAATGTGTCCAATACTACCAGGCACAAACTACACATACCATTTCCAAGTGAAGGATCAAATTGGTAGTTACTTCTACTACCCATCAACTGGCTTCATGAGGGCTGCCGGAGGATTCGGTGGCCTAAGAGTGAACAGCCGTCTGTTGATCCCTGTTCCTTTCGCTGATCCCGAAGATGATTACACTGTCATGGTAGGAGACTGGTACAAGGACGGCCATGTTGCCCTTAGGGGACGCCTTAACAGCGGTAAAACTCTTGCTAGGCCTGATGGTGTTCTTATGAATGGAAAACAAGGCAAAGTTGGAGACTCTAAGGAAGAACCTCTCTTCACAATGAAGCCCGGAAAGACATATAGGTACCGCATTTGTAATGTTGGAATGAAAAATTCCATCAACTTTAGGTTTCAAGGTCACCACATGAAGTTGGTTGAAATTGAAGGTTCTCACACTGTTCAAAATGTTTACGATTCTCTTGATATTCATCTTGGCCAATGTTACTCTGTGCTTGTCACTGCTGATAAACAGCCTAACGACTACTACATGATCGCTTCCACCAGGTTTTACATTTGTTCTACAAATGTAACAAATTCAATAGGATAGAAGAATATTTGGCTAATTGTTAGTTTAATCGTTCGTCCTTTTTTATAGGTTCACAAAGTACCACCTCCAGGCAACGGGCATTGTGCGGTACCAAGGAGGAAAAGGAGCACCATCAACAATCCTTCCCGAGGCACCTACAAATTGGGCCTGGTCCTTGAATCAGTTCCGATCTTTCAGATGGAACTTGACTGCTAGTGCAGCTAGGCCTAACCCACAAGGGTCTTACCACTACGGTCAGATTAACATCACTCGTACCATCAAATTGGTTAACACCGCAGGCACCATTGATGGAAAGCTTCGCTATGCCATCAACGGTCATTCCCACACCGACTCCGAAACCCCATTGAAGCTCCTCGAGTACTACCAAATCCCCGGAAAGGAATTCAAGTACGATGTCATCAAGGACGAACCACCATCTAACATCGACACTTTAGACAAGTTCACCACCGGGCCTAATGTGCTCAATGGTACCTTCAGAAACTTTATCGAGATTATTTTCGAAAACCATGAGAAAAGCATCCAATCTTGGCACTTGGATGGCTATTCCTTCTTCCCTGTCGCGTAAGTATTAAATTCTATGTACAACTACCATTTATTTTCTTATACGACATTTCATTACCTGAATGCCATTACATGAAAACAGGATTGAGGTCGGAGAATGGAAACCCGAGAAGAGAAAGAACTACAATCTATTGGATGCAGTGAGTAGGTACGCAATCCAAGTGTACCCGAAATCATGGGCTGCAATCATGCTCACAACCGACAATGCCGGCATGTGGCAGCTAAGGAATGAGTCCCCAGAAAGGGCTTACTTGGGACAGCAGATGTATATCAGTGTGTTATCTCCAGAAAGATCAATTAGGGATGAATACAATCTCCCTGATAACTCTTTGGTCTGTGGTGCTGTCAAGTCCATGCCCAAACCACCACCTTACAGCATCTAAACAACTTATTGTTAATTGAAAATTATATAAACTAGAAAACAATTTTTATATTTATTTTTTGTTTATTTTTTTTTATTTTACAAATGTGTTGTTGGGTTAAATTTATATTTTTCATGAAGTAATTTAAATTTGTGTATTTAGTAGGGAAAAAAGTACAAAGGAGGTGCCAATGGCATCAATTTCATGAGGCATTCTGTTGTATCTACTAATTAGTCTTGGATATATTATTATATCCAAGCAATATTATAGTATCAAATCCCAAAAATATTAAAAGAATTGTCTAATATATAAACTATGAATAAATGCTAAATCTTTTACAATTGTATTGATATTCTTATTTACATGAGATTCTATAAGATGTTTGCTTTGAAAATATTTTTTGTCATTTTATTTTACCTATTTTTGGTTTATGTTTAAGATTTTGCATAGGTCTATAAAAAGATAACAAATTCTCAAATAAAATAGTCTCACACTGAGATTATTTTTATTGGGTTGGTTTCATATATACTCATTTTATAACTTTTAAGTGGTTATTTGTAATTTGTAGTGACTAATTATAACCCTGAAATAAATTGATCATTTTTTATATTCTTAAAGGGATTACTTACAATTTCAATATAATCAATTAAAGAAATAAATTAATTGTATGAACCTTTTTCATAATGAAACAATCTCATACAAAACTTAGTGTAAAAATATTCAAGTGGGCCCTACTAAAAGGAATATATAATTCTAATGGCAAATGATTGTGGGTGTGCAAGGTAAGTGACTTGCTTCAATGCATACAAGTATATTTTGTTGGTTGATAAGGTCTTATAATAAATAACACCTACCTTAATGTTGATCCCAAAATCTCACAAGAGACGGTCTATAGGATAGGCCACAAAATTGGGCCAGCTCATTTCCCTTAACTAATTTTTTTTTTATTATAATATCAATTATATTATGTTATAATCCTAAATGTAAGGTATTATAACCTCGAATATACTATTCTATAACCCCAAATATAAGTTATTATAACCCCAAATAATTTATTATAACCCCAAATATACTTTGTTATATTTTGGGCTGGGCTTCATGAATTCCGTCTATAGAATAGACCGTCTCCCATAAGACTTACTGAATGTTGATTGTAGATGGGCTCTTTTCTTATTACTAGGTCAAGACACAATAGTCACTACTAGTACACTCTAGATTAGCATATAGTACAAGTTTTGTTTTATAAGGTAACATAAAATCATAAAAAAAACTATGCTCTATCATTGCTAATTAAGGGTCTAGCCAAAAGTCTCAAGCCTTAGGAAGGGAGGAATAGTAATGTAGGTATATTTACCACATATTTCCATTTGGTGGGGCAAATTCAAACTTAACTTTTAATAATATGGCTTAATTTTTTGATATTACCTACATTATAAATAAGATTAAAAATTTTATGAGTATCATACAAAAAATATAAAAAGATCGATAGTAAATGAATGTAAAACCACCAGATAAAACAATTTATTTTGTCGCAATAGTCACGCTTGAGAGTATTATACCTTTTACCTTTGCTTGTATTTTTTGTCTTCACATAAGGATTCAACACAAAACATATAAGTAGAGTTCATAACTTTATCAATAAATGCTTCTATATCATAAACATAAATTACGTAATTTATTTTTTGTCTTTTTAATTTTCAAACTTAACAAATGTTCAATTATTTTATTGTATTTGGTAAAAGAGATCGATGGACATATAATATGTTTATGAGATGAAGAGAAAGAAAAACAAAGTTTATGAATGGGATTATAAAAAATAAAACGTAAATACTGCCAAAATAATATAATAAAATCAAAATATTCAACCATTATAATAATTATAGCGAAACAAAGACTTGTAGACATGTATCAAGTAGACTAATACTTTCTCCATCCCAATAAAGTGTCTAATTCAAATATCAAGTAGACTTTTACTTCCTCCTTTTTAGTATAAATATTTAATTTCTTTATTAAAGTCAGTTCATAATAAATATTTTATTTATCTATTTAAATAATATTTGTGAATGATTTCCCTTAGTTTGAGCATCATAAAATTCCTCTTAATTCCTATCCACCAACTTCTTCTTTCTTTTTTTTCTTTTTTTTAATACTCTATTTTATAGAGTTTGTGCAAAAATAAAGATAAATACTTATGTCGAGATGAAGAAGTATATATCATGTTCATGTCCACCATACATTTACATGAGTAGATGGCATCATGAAGTTAACACGAGGAGCATGGGCGTTGACTCCTTATGTGCTACATCTTCTGTCCCATCAAATTTACTTATACTTTTTCTGTTCTGAAATACTTGCAACGTATATTACGGTTTTTTGCACTATTTATCATTCAAATTTAATTTACATATTAGTAGTATACTTAAATAGGATTTTGAATCATTTAATCGCATATTTCAAGAAATTAACTTTTTATATTTTTTTTTGTCATATATAGTTTAGCATATAGATGATCAAAATAACTCATTGGATCATTTCAGCAAAACTCATTAAATTGTGTAAAATGCCAATTATAGCGATTAGCGAGTATAATATAACGCGAAAGAAGTAAATTATAAGTATTTGGTTGAGAAATCAAGAAAAAAACACAAAAATAAAATATTGTGAGATAACCAAAGAAATAAGTGGACGACATAAAAATATACGTTAAATATATAGATCATCATCATCATACCCATTATATCTTACTTTTAGACAAACTATGATCAAGGTTTGGAGAGGGAAGATAGACGACATCTCATACCCATATAGGAGAGTACGGTCAAAGAGTCGTCCGGCTGAGCAAATATAATGACGCAAACTAAAAAAAAAGTAAAGTGAGATAAATTTAGTAATAGCGGGATAAAGAGTGTTGGAGCGTGATTTGGATATTTGAATGCAGAAGTTCACGTCATAGAATTAAGAGTATACACTTTACAGGAGTCTCAATTAAACATGAGGATTACTTTTTCAATTAATCCAGCGTGACTATGGAATTTGCCAACTACCCCATGCGCAATTTTTTCAATCATGTTCCTACCTCATACCATAACTTTGATAAACTTATATTATATCCTGATTTCGTGTCGAGAAACCAATTTAAATAAAATAGTTCAGCTAATTATTGAAGTTCGTTTATTTAGAATAATATGTTATATATTTGTTATGCTTTTTCGCTTGAGAACTCTTCTTTTGGAATAAAAATGTGAATGTAGCACAAACACTTGGCCTCCTTATATATGACGCTAAATATTCCATTTGAAATAATGAAGGGTGGATGAGATTCGTACACCTTTAACCCCATCACATTGAATTCTCATACCATTTAATAAAATCAACTCAACTTAAACCTAAAACTGATGTTTGAAGCTTTTTAACGGGTCAATTTATATTAGTGAATAGTGAGCAAGGAAAGACTTTAAATGGGCTCACTAATTTTATATTTAAATAGGAGTATTTCATAACAATTTTTGTGACAGACCGTCTCTTGGTCAGACGAACGCATAATAACGAGCTCATATATAAAAATTTGTATTAGTTGTGTTATTCAAATAATGTATAAGCTGCGTCTACGACAAGATTATCTCATATAAGAATTTGTGAAATATAATAGAAATAAAATTTAATTCAAACTATCTAAGCTTACTAGCAACATCTTCATCGCGCTTTTATTTTAGAAAAGTTATGGTGAGGCCCAAAAATAGATAGTTTATAAAATACTTCCATGACCTAATAAAACTTTTACTGAATTTGACCTAACTCATTGGATATTGCAACTTATCTCTTTTAGCAAATTAAACAAAATTAAATCTTTTTTTTTTTTGAAAGAAAATCAAATCTTTTTAAATAGACTAGATCATAAGCAAATTAGTGTATAAATATAACTTTTTAAAGAGCCAACAAATTCGAATACATTAATATAAAATATTTTTTATTTTTTTGCATTTATTGATTTGTCAACTTGAAAGTTTAAAGAAATAATTAAAAAGACTATGACCTAGCTATGGCAAAAAAATATAATTTTTATTTGCCTTTTAATCTCTTGACTTGTTAATTGGTCGGTCAATTTAAAACTATTTTTACATATAACTATGAGTAGTTTTCATTCGAATTTAGATGGTTGGTTCTTTTATTTTTTACTCATAAACAATCTACATCAGATTTTCACTAAATATATCTGTCCATGGAGTCTTTAGATTGCAACATAACGCAATTTATATGAGAACATTTGAGAAAAATATTGCAATTTAAATGTGATAAAGACAGAATCTATATAACAATCGACTTAAATAGCTAACTTATACAACTATCTTAATCGCATATAAAAAGGACAATACTAGTATACTACTAAATTTATTTGCGTAAATAAACTAACTTAACTAATCAACAATCAATTGTCAAACGCTATTCACTAGAAATGTTTTCATTAGCTTCTTTTAAAAAAACATTCTTTCAAATATCAAAAAAAAAAAAAGAAAAACAATATTTCAAATAATAATGGCGCCACCCCAATCCTGCCCCACCGTAACAACATGTTTGATTCCCTTATGCAACAAAATACTCCTCGTTTAGTATTTTTATATGTTTATTTACTATTTTGTACTCCCTCCGGTTCAGTTTACTTGTCTTATTTGATCAAACACGGATATTAAGGTAGTAGTGGGGTCCATTGAAAAAGGTAGTAGTTGGGTATTTTAATTGATTAAATTAATTGTAAAGTTGGTAGTGGAGTATTGGGAATTGAAAAAGTGGGGGTATTTAGGTTAAAAAAAGATAGCCAAAAAAGGAAATGAGACAAGTAATGAGGAATTCCAAAAAAAGAAATGGGACAAGTAAACTGGAACGTAGGGAGTATTATTTATATTTTTAGATAATACTAATTCATTATTTTCTTTTAATCTTATAATACATTATAACTTTATCTTTTAAAAAAATAATACATTATAACTCTATTTTAATTTTATTTTCTTAATATAATTTTTTTCTTTATTTTTATTAAATATTTACTAATTCTTTTTGATGCTAATTTAGTAATAGTCAATGTGGAAATACATATACCATTTAGGCTTAGCACTAATATTAGCAAACGATTGATTGCTAGCAAAATGTTATTATTTTTTAAGGTACACAAATTATTATTGTTATCTGATCTTTTACTAAGAACAAAAGTGTAAGAGTCATTAAAACACTTCTATGAAATAGAAACACCGAGTAAATAAGATAATTTATAAGTTACCTTATTAGTTATTATCATGACATACTTTTTTCAGTTTCATTATATTTATATACTTGTTATATTTGACTTTTACGCAATCTAATGTGTTTTTTTAATCATTTATATATTGAACTATACACATCTAAATAATAATAAAATATCGTTACAAAGTATGCGATTAGACTATTCAAACAAAATCTCACTTGACTTATATTTTTTCCAACTCCTTAGTCGCACTATAAAAATTTAATAATTTAAATGATAAATAGTATCAATAACCGTAATATATCAAAATAATATTTTAAAATAAAAAATTATACTTCGACATGTTTTCACACAATTTGTCACACTCAGTAGCAAGTATTGTGGAACGGAGGAGTATAATGAAGTACTTCATATAGCAAGTACTCTTACCATGTAAAGATAAACAGAAGGTCTTCTGAGAGACTGTTTATGGCAAAGACGGCCCTTCCAACAACTCAGTTCAATAATTTTAAATTTAAAAATAATACTGATGACTAATCAATTACTTATTTTGCAAAATGAGTTGAGCTAATTTACCGTCTATGCTATAGACGGTTTATAGCAAGAATTTGTAAAGGATAAAATGAAAAGCATAGGCAGATAGAATAAAGGTCACAAAACAAACAATTCAGAAACTGAAATAGAAGAATAACACAAATCCCCATTTCATTGTCGGTGTAAAATTAGCATTTTCTTAATCTACAAAATAAATAAAGTCACAGAATCTCATTTTTTTTTGTCTACCAAATTTTAAAAAACTAAAATCATGTAAAAAAAAAATAAAATTAGTCCACTATAAAAAAAATAAATACTCCTATGATTTATAAATTTTTATGTATAAATATAGAAAAAAAATAAAAATCTCATTATAAATTAAAATCCCTATGATGATCATCAAATTTATCAGAATCATTCTGATTATTATGATGCTTAGAAAACCATTTCCAAACCTTATAACTTTTTCTGCATTTCCTCAAATCTCTATCCCCAACACTACTTATTCTACAAGATCTTCCGCCGCCATTGTTATACATTTGATGCTCAAACCCATTTTCTCCTCTATACCCGAATTCCCTTGTGGATAACCCGAATCGATTTCTTTTCATGGCCGCTAGATTTGGTGGGTTTGTGTTAAAATCTGGTATTGATGAAGATGATGATGACATATCAGGTAATTTCAAATCTATATAAGCTTGATCATCAGTATGAACAAATTCTGTTTCTCTTGATGAGAAAATATTGTTGTTGTTGTTGATTTTGTTTGGGTGGATGAAATTTGATGTATCGGAACAGTATTCAAAATTACTAAATCTTGCTTCAGATTCACTAAAACAACTTATTTTTGCTGAATCTAAAACAAAATTTCCAGTACTTACACTTGATGCTCTTGCTGCTGATGAAGAAACTGGAAAATTGTTGATGATTCCGTAATTTTGATCTTCATTACTATCATAAAATCCTCTGAAACTTGTTCTTGAGTTATTATTGTTATGATTAGGATCAAACCCATAATTATTTTCTTCATTGATTTGATTTTGATTGTGTTTATTATGATCCTTTTTCTTTCTAAATAACTTACCAATCTTCCAAAACTTATTCCCAGTTCCAGATGATGATTCTGAAGATCTGGATTGTGCAGTATGAGCAACACTATAGCTTCTTTGAAAATGGGTATTATCAAATTCATCAAAATTAGATGATCTGGGTCCCATTCTTGATCTAGAATTATAGATCTGATCAGAACCCTTTTGATGATGATGATGATCATTTTCAAGCAAAACAGAGATTCTTCCAGAAACATCATCAGTATTATTATTATGATTATTATTATCAGAGAAGTTTCTAGAACAAGAACAAGACCCATAAGAAGAAATCCTCTGTTCACCACAATCTGGGCAAACTAATTGAGATAATCGATCATTCAAACAATAAGCACAAATCCCACCATTAGAAGAAGAAGAAGAAGAAGCTGGGTGTTTCCTGCATGGAAATTCTGGAAAATAATTATTATTATTATCACCAAAGTAATTTTCAGCATTATCAATAAAATTATTATTCTCTGATCTTAGTAATTTTCCTCTATGATCTTTCATGGGTTTTTTTGGGTTTTTTGGATAGGATTTGATAATGAAAGAATGAATGAAAGTGAAAAGAAAATGGGGAAGAAGAGAAATAAATATATTGAAAGGGTAAGTAAGAATAATGAATGGGAAAATAGCATGCTTTGCTATAATTTAGAGAAAAAAAAGTAAGAAAAAGAAAAAGGGGAAATGAAGAAGAAGAATAAAAAGGAAAAGGATGATGTCTTGTTAACACTCTCTGATCATCTTTAGCAGCATGGACCATTGTCTCATGTTCATGTATTCCTCTTTTTGCCCTTCTTTTTCCACGCATGCCTACTATGCCTTTTCTTTTCTTTATTATTTATACTATATACAACTACTACTTCTTCCATAGTACCTGCTACCGAGTGTGAGTGTGTGACATGATGTGTGGGAAAATATCACTATCAGTAGCAAGTATAATACTACCTCCGATTCATTTTAGATGTCGCATTTTCATATTTGGCAAAATCATATCAATTGTCTCATTTCCTTTTTTGTCTATCTTATCTTTTACCTAAATACCCCCACTTTTTCAATTCTCAATACCCAACTACCACCTTTACAATTGATTTAATCAATTAAAATACCCAACTACCACCTTTTTAATGGACCCACACCACCCTTAATAACCGTGAAAATCCAAATGGGACATCTAAAATGATTCGGAGGGAGTAGAACGGAGGAAGTACTTCATTACTGTCTCTCAGACGATCGTACAAGAAGCTCATATATTAAAAATGTGTATGATTGGACAATTTAAGTTATGTATAAGACGTGTTTCGTGATGACGCTGTCTCATTTAAGAATTTGTGTTTTTGTTTTCACAAACTCTTAACTGAGACTGTCTTGTGGTAAGACCTTTTCTATAAGACTGATCTATGTACTATGAGAAGTATATTTAGTGTTTAAAGTGATTAATACTCCCTCCGTTCCTTTTTGATGTTCCTATTTGAGTTTTTCACCAAGATTAAGAAAAGTGGAATCTTTGGTGATAGTGGGTATTATTTTAATTATATAGTAGTAGGAAGTAATGATTTTATTGGAAGTATGGAGAGAAAAAATAATTAAATAATAGTGTAAAGTAATGATTGTATTGGAAGTATGAGAGAGAAAATAATTAAATAGTAGTGTGAAGTAAGAAAAGTGGGGCTTTAAGGGGTAAAAGTGGGATGAAAACTTTCCAAAAATGGAAAGTATTCTAAAGTGGAAAAACTTATGGAACTACCTGTTTTAGTAAGGTGGAAAAACAAAAAGGAACGGAGGGAGTATTAGAGAAATATGCTATTTATATATATAGGCTCGTCTTTGGTGAGACAATTTCATACATTTATGCTATACAACAACTACTTTTTTTACTGTGTCTAAGTGAGACAATCGCAAAACAAGAAGCTCATACATTAGAAATGTGTATTACTGAACTATTTAACTTATTTATTAGACGTGTTTCATGATGACACTGTCTCATACAAGACTTTGTGTTTTTGTTTTCACAAACTCTTAATTGAAACTGTGTTATGGTAAGACCTATTCTATTTAAATTGATCCATGTACTTAGAGAAATATATTTATTAGTATATTAAATTGATTACTTACAAGTTTAAAGTGATTAATATTTTTTTTTTGAAAGTTAGGAATATATAAAGATAGATAAAAAGAAACCACACTGCAACTTGGGCATCCCAAGACCGCCGGCATAAAAAATCCCCTGAGGGAAAAAAGCCAATGGACAAGAGGATCAAGAGGCAGGCCACTCAAGACAGCATAGGAGTGGACTATGCGTCAGCTGAATCTCCAAAAAATGTACTTCGCAAAATCAGAAATCACCCCCAATCATCAACTCATCAATGAAAAACTATAACGTTGCTTATATAGGCCCGTCTTATGATGAGATGATCTCATACAAGATGATCTATTTGTTTTCTATTTCTTATACTTTCTCCATTGAATTATTGTGAGACGATCTCATACAAACAAAAGAAGTAAGTTTTATCTGACAAGTATATATTATTTATGCAAGTTTCTAATTACAAGAAAATATTTTTTTTGGTTTATGTAGGAAGAGGGAAGAGAATACTAGCTAGGAATACATACGAGTAGGGGTGTTTAATTGGTGGGCCTCTTTTTTAGTCTTTATTTAGCTTATTTTTAGAAGAGTCAAATATTAGCCAGGTCAAAAATGGGTTATATTATAATTAAAATGAAGCGGACTATACTATATAATTGAAATGAAGTGGGTTATAAAAGAGCTTAATAAGTGCCAAAAACGGGCGGACCTTTAATTTATGTATAATTTAAATATTATTAATGATAATGTCAATGGAATTATTAATACATTTAAATTTATATATTATAAATGATAGTTTATTTATTATAAATTGATAAATGAGAATTAAAATAATTTTTAGTAGTAAAAATGGGCCGAATTTGACTAGGCTAGAAAGCCCGACCCATTTTAAACCCATTTTAATTATAAGGGCCCATATTTACTTAAACTTGGCCCAACCTTAATCCGGGCTATTGAACACCCTTACATATGATATGAGTAGTGACATTGAGAATTGAACTTATGTTGATGATAAAAAAATTAATTCTAATTCATTTATATGTTTCTTTAAAATAATATTAGAATTGTTCAAAAATTTAAATTTTTATCGTTGCTATTGTATCGTCTATTAGTGTGTTTCAGCTTTGCTTTTTATCAGTGTAAGATAAATATATTACTCCCTCCTATTCATTAGTTTTGTCCACTTTCCTTATTTGGTAAAGTCACTTCACTTGTCCACTTTCTATTTTTGGCAAAATTTTTTACCTAAATACCCCCAACTACCCCAACTAATATTATTAAATAATACCCCACCTACCAACTTTTCAATTATTATAATCACTTAAAATACTCCACTACCACCTTTTCAATTATTATAATCACTTAAAATACCCCACTACCACCTTTTCAATTATTATAATCACTTAAAATACCCCACTACCACCCCACTATCATTTTTTCTTAAAATGCGGTCCAAACACAAAGTGGACAATACTAATGAATAGGAGGGAGTATCATTTATGAATATTAACTGTTTTAAAGGGTTGACTATTTTGAAAGTCTTTGAGTGAGCACAAATTCCGGTCTATTATATATTTTTATAAATATTGTAAATAGATATTAAGATATTGAAAGTAGACATTTAAGATATTCAAATTAGACATTAAGGATACAATAAGTAAGTATAAGGAATAATGCAATTAGGCATTAGGGGTTCAATGGGTCGGGCCCCCATTATGAGCCCTTATCCTGCCCATTTCTAAAAGGGCCTTGTAAGGGCCTGACCGAAAAAAGCTATACTATAATTAAAATGATGCCGGCTATAAAAGGGCTCAATAAGAGCCGAAAACGTTTTTAATCTAAATATTATAAATAGCATTGTAAATGAAAATTTTAATTTTTTCAATCTAATTATTATAAATGATAATTTAATTGTTATAAATTGATAAATGGGGATTTAAATAATTTTTAGTAGTAAAAATGGGCCGAGTTGGGAAGCAAGCCCGACCCATTCAAAGCCCGTATTAATTTTAAAGGGCCATTGTCCGGCCCGACCCATATTTACTTAAGTCAGGCCCGACCCTTATCTGACCCATTGAACACCCCTAGTAGACTTTAAGAACATGATAATTAAACATTAATCTTTAGTGGGTTGGACCTGAAATACGAATCTCATAGAAACGATCTCTCAAGAGACTAGTTGGTGAGTAAGTGTAGAGACTTCTAGAAGACTTGGCATTAATGAAGGATGAGTTTTGCATTGAGTTTGCTAAATAAAACTCATGCAGGACTCTTCAAGTGATACTACGATAATAAGTGTTATAATCAGGTCGTTGCTAACATTAGCGACGATTCGACGACAAGCTTTTTGTTTCTTGCTATTTGCATTGATGCTTAAAGAAACCACTCATCAAGCTAGTTGTTCACTGATGTGGTGAGTTGGTGACATATTGTCGTTCCTGACAATTTTTGGCCTTAGTCGAAAAATAAAAAAAAAGACCTTTAGTTATGCGTTTAACTGATAAACCTAATTAATGCTACAATTATAAGTTCGATTCATGCTATGTTACTTAAACAAATACTAATTTAATTATAAAAATTAATTCAATTTAGACCCTTTTTTAAATTAGCTCTAGGCGGCTGCACCTCAAAAAGTTACATACAAGTTGAATTGGTAAAATGATAATCAGTCAAATAAGTCTTATAACCTCTCTTCTTCATGTTACTTACATATTAAATTAGTAAAAAGTGACTTAGTGAAATAAGTCATACTCCCTTCGAATTATTTTAAATGTCCCATTTTTTTATTTGTTAAATTCATATTAATTGTCTTATTTTCTTTTTTGTCTTTTCTTTATCTAAATACCCCCACTTTTATTACTCCCAATACCCAACTACCACTGTTATCCCACTTTTCCAATTCCCAATACCCCAAGTCCCCAACTATCACTTTTATAATTAATTTAATCAATTAAAATACACAACTACCACCTTTTTGATGGATTCCACACCACCCTTAATAACAGTGAAAACCCAAATGGGAAATCTAAAATGATTCGGAGAGAGTAATTATCTCTTTTCTCTCTAAATTACTCCCTCTTATAGTCTTATTCACCCAAGTTGTCCTATTTGAGTTGGGCATGTATATTAAGAGTGAGATGAGGTCTACTAAATTGGTGGTAGTGGGGTATTTCAATTGATTAAATTAATTGTAAAGGTGATAGTTGCGTGTTGCCATGTTGGAAATTGGAAAAGTGAGGGTATTTAGGTAAAAAAAATAGACAAAAAAGAAAATGCGACAACTTGAGTGAATTGCCCATAAAAGAAAATGTGACAACTTTGGTGATTAGGAGGGAGTATTATAGTACCTTCTATTCAGCCTGAATATATATCTCATACTCCCTTCTATTCAACCCAAATGTCTCATTTAGTTTTTTCACACTTGTCAAGATAACATTTTAACCTTTATTATTTCAAATTATCCTTAATTAAAAATTATTAAAATTTGATATTAATAATCCTTGTATTGAGACGAATCAAACAAGACCCCACACTTATAGATTACGAGTAAAATACAAATTGAGAGACATTTAGGCTGAATAGGAGGTAATCTTTTTTTGGCACTATTCACTCATCACTCTCGATTTGTATTTTACTCTTAATCTATAGTAAATTATAACATAGTCATATGAGATCTTGTTTCATTCGTATCAATATAAAGATTATTAATATCAAATTTTTATAATTTTTAATTAAGAATAATTTGAGATATTGAGAGTTAAAATGTTGCGTTGTAAGTGTGAAAATTTTGGATGTAAAATTTAGACTGAATAGGGGAATATATTTTATTTGAAAAAAATCTAATAACAGAAGAATATTACTTACAAATTATTATTTTTTTTTTTTGAGAAAAATTCTCTCCATTCACTATATTTGTGATTATATTACAATTTATATATTAAATTGATAAATTGATCATATTTTACACCTTTTTCCTTGCCCATTAGACCCGGCTTTGTGTACTACTGCTCCCTTTATCCTTACATTATCACAAGATAGACGAAAAAAAGAAATCTAATGATTGAGATTGATATTTGCATTTTATTACATCTTTCCTCATCTTGGGTTTTTATTGAAAATTCCTATATTATATTTATGATTCATTATATATATATATATATATATATATATATATATATATATATATATATATATATATATATATATATATATATATATATATATATATATATATATATATATATATATATAATATTAATTGTATTTTGTTGTTGGGAATGTTTGTTAAATACTCACATGCTTTTTGAAGAAGATGACTTAATGGCAATCTCAAGAAAATAACATTCAACTTAATTTTCGCCGCTTTCATATGAGGATGTTGATGCTTCCATCAAATTCTTTAGTTTTGATGAATGTTAAGCAGAAATTTGTTAAAAATTTAATGGAGAAAAAATAAGTTCTATATAAATGTTAAAAATAAGTTACAGAAAAAATAAGTTCCATAAATGTTAAAAAATAAGTTCTTTGTAAATATTATAATTAATGTATAATTTAAATATTATAAATATAATTTAAATATTATAAATAACATTCTTAATTATCATAAATGATAATGATAATTTAATTGTAATAAATTGATAGATGGCGATTTAAATAATTATTAGTAGTAAAAATGGACCGAGTTGAGAAGCCCGATCCAATTAAAGTTCGTATTAATTTTAAAGGGCCCTTCTCTGGCCCAACCCATATTTATTTAAGTCCGGCTCGACCCTTATCCAATCCGTTGAACTGTAGGAAAATTTAGATAGAAAAGTTGTAAATTAATTTATTTTGGAGAGGAAGGGGGTGAATTAGTAAGATCGCTATTCTTTTCATTGCCAAAATTCATTACATTGATGGGGTATTTATAGTGATGAGTTTGGTTATATATTAACTAAAATATCTTAGATATTTTATGTTTTAATTACATAATGTAGGATCTCCTAGTATAATTTAATTTTTTAATTCTTTTTCTAGAAAGTTCTATTATAGTATCTTGGATATTTTATTTTTAAATTCTTTAATTTAGATATTTTTATTTTTAAACCTAGATTTTTCTAGATTATTTTAACACCCCCTAATCTAAAAAATCTGGGAATCCGAGTTGTTATTGAAATTGGAAGAATTTGTCTCTTGAAAGTGCCTTTGTAAATATATCCGCGGGTTGTTCTCCCGTCCTGCAGAATTGTAGCTCAATCTCCTTTTTCTGGACAGATTCTCAAATGAAGTGATGTCGTATCTCGATATGCTTTGTGCGACTATGAAAGACTGGATTTTTTGTCATAGCTATGACTGACATATTGTCACAATAGATGGTAATTGGTTCTTCTACCTCTTGTTGTAGATCTTTTAGAATTCTTCTTAGCCATATTGCTTCACATGCCGAGTTTGTAACTGATATGTATTCTGCTTCCAATGATAATAGTGCTACCGTTGCTTGCTTCTTTGATACACAAAATCTCACAAGAGACGGTCTATAGGATAAACCACAAAATTGGGCCAGCCCATTTCCCTTAACTGAATTTTTTTATTATAATATCAATTATATTATGTTATAATCCTAAATGTAAGGTATTATAACCTCGAATATACTATTCAATAACCTCAAATATAAGTTATTATAACCTCAAATAATTTATTATAATCCCAAATATACTATGTTATATTTTGGGCTGGACTTTATTGATTCCGTCTATAGAATAGACCGTCTCCCATAAGACTTACTGTCTTTGATAACCATGAGAATGGACTTGGATCCCAACTGGAACAATTTGGGCTTCTTGTTGTCGGATTTTGAGTTAGCAATTTCTTTTACAAATATTGCGGGCCACTACCCACCCCATTGACCCCATGGCCCAGCTTTTTTTACATGACATATAGTCTCACTATGATACATACTAATGTAATTAATTAATTTCTTTATTTAATTCATCGTTTTAAAATTATAAATGATTATTTTATAATAATTCTCTACAGCGAATGCACATTCAGGCGAAAAAAATTTAATTTTAGCGTTTTTATTCAAAACATGGAATGGACATTTTGGACCATGGAAAGGATATTATTACTTATTAGTCATAAAATTGACAACTCTAACCCTTGGAGTTGACATTTTAAGTCTTTGAGTAGTGACTTTAAGCCTTAGCGTAGAGTTTTAAGCCTTGAATGCATATTATAACAGTTTAGTACATCATTTTAAGATGGGGTCTTCCAATCTGTTGTATTAGTCTTGAAATAGAATTGAATTTGATGTAGTTGATGGTAATTGCAATTTTGGTGAATGTTGCATTATCGCATTAATCTCTACAAACAAATAAACTAGAGACAGAAATTCATAACCCAATATATGAGTAGAAGCAACCCAATGAATGAGTGGAACAACTTTCTTGTGTGGAGATGACAAAAATTTATTTTAATCATATTGAAAAAGCTTGAAACGGAGAAATTAGGAACTTACCATCAACCAAAAGGTTGATAATAACCCAAACCAAATATAGAGATTAAGGTTTTAAAAAGCGAGTTGTTGAATCAAGCCCGAAATCTCATGTCGATGAGAATGAGTTTGATCACTTGGTAGCTTATGCTTTGTCTTGCATTGAGGATGAGAATGCAAGAGCAAAGGAATGTGATAGCTTGATATTTGGGTCACTTGGTGAAGTGATCAAGATTGGAGAGATCATGTGCTTTGATGAAAGCAAAAGGAGTAACCTTGGGTCATTACATAATGTAATGAATGATGATGGGGTGAGGAGTATGATGGATGATGATGTTAGTGTGGGTCATAATGATGATGGGAGATGCTTTGGTGAAGGCATGGATCAAGAAGAAGGGAGTAGCTGCTGTCCAGGGATGAGGCTCGACCTACCGAGCTACTTTGCTCGACCAATAGCTGTTTGCTCGACCAATCCAGAGAGTGGGAGCAGCTCGCTCGACCAGGTCGAGCCTGGGAGCTCGATCGAGCGCTGTAGCAGTACATGATCAGCGACATTCTGTTTTTTGGTCCGTTTGTTTTGGGCCCTTTTGTCCTTTTGTCCTATGGTCCTTATATGTGTCCTAGCATTATATAAGGAGTCTCATGAGTGTTCTAGGGTTTAAGAGAGTCCCATTTACATTAAGTTTACTAGGGTTTAGCCATTTGAGAGTATTCTTCTTGTATTGGGTGTATTGGGGAAGATTGAAAGAAAGTTTCAATCTTTGGCTTTAAGGAGTGTTCTTAGAGTCTTGAGTTGAGTCTTTAATGTAATGTTGATTATATTAATGACAAGAAACATTGTTTGAGGGGGAGGTATCCTAAGATACCTCATAATCTTGTGTGTTGCACCATTTTCATTAGTGCTCTGTTTTTGTGCCTTTGTTTTCACCATTGTTTCTATTCTTGTTTTCTTGACCAAACACTTAGCCCATTCACAACACGAGTAACAAGTGAAAAATCAAATGAATTAGTAGATGGATCTTTTTTTGCAACAAATACTTAGATAAAAAATTTTTTGTCCAAAAATGCTAAATTATATCTAACTAAATTTTGTGTCTAATACATTATAAGAAATTGAAACTAGTTAGAGAATTTCTCACTAAAAAAAATATTTATAGTGCTATATTAGATTTATTGGGCTAACCCATATGTATTTAGTCCATTAAAATAATCACTTGTAATTTTAAAATAATTAATTTAAAACATCAAATCTTGTATAAGACTATCTTACCGTGAGACGGACTCATATAAGCAACCCAAATTATTTATGTAGTATTTAAAATAACACAAATTCTTGTGAGAGACGGTCTTTATGAAAGACCATTTCTATTTGAACTAGCCCATAAAAAAAATGTAGAGTAAAAGTAGATATTAAGCTTTAATGGGCTGGGCCTGAAAGGTGTCTTTCAGAAAGACGACTTCTCAGGAGACTAGCTGAATAAATAAAATTAACTCGCCAAACTTACACATCAAAATAAGTAAATAAAAACTGTTTTTTTCATTGATGTTTAAGAAATCAAAAATTGGGTCAACCCATATTAAGTCATCTTGTGGTGAGACAGTCTTTAAAAAGAATTTTTTTAAAACAAACAAATTTATATAGATCCATTTTATAGTGAGACAATCTCAAAACAAGCTGAGAAATTGTTTAGCTAGTTACTTTCACTGAAGTTTTTACCTAAATTTCCAATTAAATCTAATTTACATAAAAAAAACAAGAAATTATATGAAAAACAAATTTAAATTTCTCCCTAATACCTTCAATAAAAAAAACCCATAAAACTTATGGAGGTATTAACTAAAAACAAGTTGGAGGTTGTAAAAAGGAAAAGACCAATTGTTTTTTTTTTCCTTTTACCGTTTCCATTGTCATTTTCCTTGTTCGAATTTTCTTCTTTCTTTGACCTACCATATTTTTATAAAATTACACCCCTTTTATTTTACCCATTAATCCCATTGAGTTTTTTACAATATTCACTTATCACTCTTAATTTGTATTTTATTATTAATCTTTAAGTTAAAATATAGTCAAGTGGGATCTTGTTTGCAGTCGTCTCAATACAAAGATTATTAATATCTATTTTTTATAATTTTTAATTATAAACAATTAGAGGTATTAAAGGTTTGAATATTGTCTCGACAAGTGTAAAAAACCAAATGAGACTAATGAGTTGAATAGGAGGTTATATTAGCAATTAAATATTCATGTACCTCAACGTCCAATTATCAGTCTCTTTAAATCAAGATTTTGGGTGTTTAGTAAATAACTGATAGCTTGTAGCTATTACATGGCCTATTAAATTGACTGATTTGAGCAACACATTTTATTGACTGATTTAACAAATTGATTTTAAACCCGTTGCTATAATCATTTTTTTTTCAAATACAACTTATTCATAACAGTTAGCTTAGCTGTTTCAAATTTCAACCATCTAATTTACCAAAACACTAAACCTTCAATTTATATAAAACCAAAATAAATTGAATTTGAACCCGTTGCTATAATCAGTTTTTTTAAAAAACAACTTATTCATAACAGTTGACTATTTCAAATTTCAACCATCTAATTTACCAAAACACTAAACCTTCAATTTATATAAAATCAAAATAAACTGATTTTAAACCCGTTACTATAAACAGTTTTTTTAAAAAACAACTTATTCATAACAATTACAATTAGCTATTTCAAATTTCAACCATCTAATTTACCAAAACATTAAACCTTCAATTTATATAAAATAAAAAAATGATTTTGAAGCCGTTGCTATAATCAATTTTTATAAAAAAACAACTTATTTATAACAATTAGCTGTTTCAAATTTCAACCATCTAATTTTCCAAACACTAAACCTTCAATCTATATAAGATCAAAATAAACTAAAAATTTTAAATAAATTATTTTCACAAACACCCCACTTATTTTCATAATAAAATAAGTAAAAAATAAAAATAAAATAAAAAAAATAACCCCAAAAGTCTCCCCCTTTTTCTCTTGATTCTCAATTGGCTTTCTCTCTCTTAAATCACTAATTTTCTATCTATTCTTGCCTCTTTCTTCAAAAGCCCTAGTTCACTTCACACCCACATACATAAACATAGCTCACATTTCTCACTTCCCCAATTCTTCAACCTTTAATCAAACCAATTTTAATCTCTAATGGAACATCCAAAACCAGATCAAAAGCTCAAAATTAGACTTAAATACACTAAACCCGAAACTAAACGAATCCGTACTCATCTTCAACCTTCATCGTCCTCAGCTAATTTTAATCAAGAACAAGAACGCATCGTCGAGAGTGATCTTGAAGAAGGCGAAATTCGAGAAACCCATGAATCAAAACTTGAAGATCCATCAATTAATCAACAAAAAGATCATCCAATTGAAGATAAAAGGAGAATTTGTGGGTTTTGTGATAAAGTTTTTGCTAATGGAAAAGCTTTAGGAGGTCATTTGAGGGTTCATAAGAAAAAGGAAAAAGATGGGCCCGATGATTTGAGCCCGAAACCCGGCCCGGAAAAGGAGGTGATATGTAAATATTGCCATAAAATGTTTCATACTGAAAAAGCGCTTTATGGGCATATGAGGTCTCACCCTGAAAGACCTCATAGAGGGATGGGCCCGCCTCCGCCGTTGATTTGGAAAGGGAAAGGAAAGCGTAGCCGTCCGATTGGGGAGTGGGTATCCACGTCATCATCGCCGTCTTCGTCTTCGTTTAGTTCCGGGCCGGGTCGGGCTGATTCGGTTGCTGATTGTTTGATGAAGATGTCAAGTAATGATGAAGATGGTGAAGATTCAAATCATGATTATTATGATGAATTGATGAAAAAGATAAGGGTAAGTAAAGAGGGGTTAGAGAAGTTTGATGATGATGAATTGTATTATTTACAAGAAGAATTGGGGGTTAAAATATGTTATAAATCTTGTGTTTTGAAAACCTCAATGAATTTTGATGATTTTCCAAAGATTGGGAAGGAAAATAAAAAAAGAAAATTGGGTCATGATGATGATCATGGCGATGATGATGATGATCATGGTGATGATCATGATGATCATGATGATGATGATGATGAGAAGAAGGGTAAGTGGGTTTGTAGTACATGTAACAAATCATTTGCAACCCACCAAGCTTTAGGAGGTCATAGGTCAAGTCACAACAAAGAAAAAAATTCAAGTCATGTAAAAACCCCTAATTCTAGTTCAATCCAAACCCTAGATTTGACCCGGATTGTTGAAAATGGGTACGGGTATGGGTCGAATCGTACCCATGTTAAAGAAGTTGAAGAAGTGGTTTCTCATAAGTGCAAGATTTGTGATCAGAATTTTCCTTCCGGGCAAGCTTTAGGAGGTCATATGAGGTTACATTATGTTGTTCCAGGTTCGGGTTCAGGTTTGGGTCAAAGTAGCTCGCAAACGGGTCAAGGTGTTAGAGGTACAATTCTTGATTTTGATCTTAATGTTGCTGCTATGGCTGAAGATGTGGATGTAGCAGTTGATTCTAGCTACTTATAACTGATTTTGAAAATTACCATACCGTACCATTATATCTAGTAAATCTCGTTAAATGACAGTATATGGAGTTAGGTGACATATAAACCATATTCAAACTCTTTCAAAAAAAGCCTCTTGATAATGAAGTATTGCTTTTTTTATATGTATAAAAAATCTATATATTTCTGGGTATTAGTGTAGATTTAGGGCTTTGGGGATTACTAGTAGTTAGTTCCCTAATTAAATTTGCAATTTCAATGTTTTAGTAATGTAAATTAATTTGGTGCATTGTACAAGAAGACTTTTAATGGCTCAAATTGATGGAGAATGATGATGTTATGATAGAGTTTTAATTGAAATGTAATTTTTTATGTGCCTAAATTATGTAATTTGATTATGTAATTAGCTTTAAACCAAACAAAACTTTTTTTTTTATATATATTTTTAATTTTACTAGATTAGTTTGATATCAATTAATAAAAAAAATCTTTGATTATTACTATTAAAATATGATTCCAAGTTGATTAATATGGCATAATCTATTATGATTTAAGTAAGTTTAAGAGCGATAAATAAGTATTGATTTACAAAATTAATTGATATTAAATTGGAAAGACACTCTAATTGCCATTTTACATTTTTTATATGGAGGTCTAATTATAAATTTTTTGAGAGATTTTTTATCTTTTATCAATGGTTATAAGTTATGTTTTAATGTGCGTGTTTATCTTAAAAATGAATTGTAGATTCGAAAGTACAGTATAACCGTTAGTTCGTTATATTTGATTAGATGAACAAGTTTTTTTTAACGGAAAGGTGGGTTCGTTATTGTTCGTTAGTTATCCTAAATTACTATTAATTGATAATCATTAGTTATTAAATACCCCAATCAACCATGGTTGAGGTTTAAGTAGCAGAAATTCATTTTACGCGCGCGCAAGTTGCATTTGAATTTAGCTAGTGTACACTAATATTATAGTATACATTAATCTTAATAATTTTTTATATTTTACTTAATTCACTTGAATTTACTCTTTAAATAAAAACATGCACGTTATTTAAATGTAAAATTAATTAGTCCATACCAATTGAAAATTGAATTTAATATTCTCAAAAATTGGAATGACCAATTAAATTTATGAATAACAATAACCGAAGTAATAGTAAAAAAAAAAGACCAATTCTATATTAAAGCCAATTCATCTAATTAGAACAATAAATTATAAATTATTTTTAGAATAATGAATTATAAACAATATTGCTTCTTCACTTTCATTTCAAATTTATTAGAGGGCTAGGCTATATAATGTGAACTATGTAGACTTTTATAATCCATTCACAATAAATATTTATAAATAAAATTAATTAAATAGTTATATTTTTTTACAATTATGGAAAAAAAATCAAATGTATTAAGAAATATAAGATATCGGTTATTTTATGCTAGTGAATATTGGTCATATATCTTTACTTGCTATATATTTCAATAAAATTAAGCGAATCAAATATTTAATCAGAATGATCTTCTAGTATCTTTTTCTTTACTTTTGTGTCCAAATAATTAAGATATGACTATATATTATTAATTAGTATGATATATTCTATTAGTTAAACCATTCTAAAAATATAAAAAATAATGTAAATAGACATTCATTTTTCTTGTAAGATAAGTGTAATAAAACAATAGTAATGAGAAAAAAAATACAATAATGGTAAATCTAATAATTGAATACTCCCTTTGTTTTCTAATGTTATTCCCGTTTGGAATATTCTACTTTGGAGAGAAAAATTTAATTAAGATTTTTAAGACATATATAGATGATGAAATATATCCATGTGATATCTCGTTAGATTCATCTTAATGTATATTTTTTTACTATATATTTTTTATAATTTTTTATGATGAGTATTTAAAGATATTACGACTTAATAATAGGAAGAGCATTACAAAACAGAGGGAGTATTAAATACTTCTGATTATCACAATAATGTTAATTAATGTAAGATACTATTTATAAGAAAATGAAAATGAAAATTAATGTTAATATAAACACTATCTAAAAATGAGAAAAATAATAATGTTTTTCATGTATTTTGCTTTCCTCGTAAATTTTTATAGTGCACATTAAATATAGTACACATTTTTATTTAACAAATATAATCAATAAATTTAGTGGTAAAAAAGGGCATATTACAAGTTGTAATTTTAATTTTATATTAAGAGCTTAACAGCTAATTTTAGCTCAAGATTTGGGAATATAAACACTATCTAAAAATGAGAAAAAGGGAATATTAATATAAATGATGAATAATTTAAGATTTGGTAAATATCAGAGGGAAACAGATAATTATTACAGGTTGTAATTCTTAATTTTTATATTAAGAGCTTAACAGCTAAATTTTAGCTGAAGATCATAAATGATTTTATAATCCATATAGAATCTTCCATCTAATTGAATATATATCAATTAAACGATATACACAATATAGATACGTTATATTGTAATATAAATATTATTTTTATAATTTTCATGAAGAATATCTTGGCCGATTTGTTAAGTATTTGTCGTCTTTTAACTCATAGCATTTTTGACAAAACAATTTAGCATGGCTATGTAACATGTTATTAATATTAACAACATACAATTAATTAAAAAGATTTGGAAAATTTCACGTGACGTACACTTTTACAAAGAGTTGCCACATTATTGAATTAAATAAGATAAACTTAATTTTATTTATTATAGGAAAGATTACGATGAATAATACAACCTTTGAATAACACCATCTTAAGGGATTTTTTTCCTAGAATAATACCAATTTTAGTTTATTAATTAATTCACCAATTTTTTTGTCATATAATCTTTTATCATAAGATTTTTAATATGTTAGGGATGTTTTAGGAAAACACCTCTCTAAGTTGGTATCTCCTTACTTCATTTCCGATAAAATTAGTCTCAAGTAGATATTTTTTGAAATCAAGAAAAGGAAGGAAAAATGGTAAAAAAAAATACTCTTTTCTTCCTAGTTATTTAGCATTATTTGCTATCTCACTTTTTTTAATTACATTTTTGGACAATGGTCTATCATTTTTTTTATCTCATCCATACATATTAAGTCTCTTTTCATTTGTTTCTCACATTTTATTTCTCTTTAATTATAATCAAATATCCACATTTAAAAAAAAATTACTCTTTGCCACTAATTTTAAGGGAGGATGTAGTATGACTATGCATTAAATGGATGCGATTAAAATATGACCATTATTAATTTATTATAGTTACATTGGTTATAAAATTTTAATATGTAAAATTTTAAGGGAGTAATATATAATTTTTATCAATGTTTAAAAATTATAATACACATCTATATTTTAATACTAAGAATTGTACATTCTACGAAACTTAATTTAAATATTGTATAGATAGATAAATAAAGTATTATTACAATGTTTAATTAAACAAAAGCTATGTATGATGTTCTTCTTATTTCTAAATTTTAATGGAAAGTAAGAAAAAATCAAATCACTCAAGATTCAAATTTTATATACATAATATTAGAACACAAATTCTTGCTATAGATCGTCTATAGCATAGACGGGTAAATATGGTCAGTCCATTTGTTAAATGAGTAACTAAATAATCATGTCAGGCATTAGGTTAGGCTGCTAAGAGAGTCATCGTCGTTGTCATAGACGATTTCTCAGGAGATTTTCTGATATTAGAAACCTAGAGGATCTTGGTGGCAATCCATAAATATTGTTGCATTAAGTTCCAAAATCCTTAATGTGCATGTGTACAATATTCACGCTATTTCTACGACTATATTGGAAGTAGGGGGCACGAATTCTATCTGCCTTTTGGATTTCTTTGGGACAGGATTGGAACAAACAATTATCAGTTTCATCAAACAAAAAAAAGTTAAATAAATAGATTTTAAGCTACTACAATATAATTTGTTTTTAGTTGGATATATTTAGTGATTTTTAATTTAAACGTCACTACTTTAAATTGTTAATAATATCTATATAGTATATTTAGTGACACTTATTCGACCCTATAGTAGCATATTAATATATCATACTAAAGTTTTTTGCTACATGAGATATAATGATATTTCTCATAAATACTACTATAGACTATACGTACAATTACATATGTCACTACAGATCAAATAAAGTGTCACTAAATCGCTTTTAATGAAAGTTAAAATAAAAACCAACAATTATTATATTAAAAATATAAATTAGTGATATTTTTTTAATGCCACTAAATTCAATGTCAAAAAATTAAATTTATAGAAATTAGATGATGTATTTTTCTTTGTTTAGATAGTAATTATTATAGGGGGAAGAAGATTTAGAAGAAAAAGAGTTATAAGTCTAGTGCAATTTGTAATCATGTCATGCACATGAATAACACTTATGTTTTTAATTGTGTTGTAACGTACACAAGTGTGTGTGTGTGTAGTGTTTAAGAGATCTCATCATGTTTTTTCAACTTCCCTTTAGCAATTAATTCTTTAAACCAATACATATTAACTATAGTTCTATTATTTATAAAGAGTTTTAAATAAACTTGATGCTTTGATGTATATTCGATCTTATAATTTAGCAATTGGACCTATTATAAAAAGTAATTTATAACTACGTAAAAAGCAATATAGACACAAGACCCGATTTTAACCATTCTGAATCTCCTGATCCGAAATCAACTTGATGACCTGAATGAACATCTTTAGTTGCTTTTGAGTAACATGCAAATATATATATATATATATATATATATATATATATATATATATATATATATATATATATATATATATATATATATATATATATATATATATATATATATATATATAATAAGAGTGAGATTTTCTATATTGAAGAAAGGAGATGTATATTGGTGAGATGGTATTAGGTAGTAATGGAAATATGTGAACAAAAAAAACTTGTTTGTGATCAAATGTCATTACTATGGGAATAATATGAAAATTTTAAAACAAGTTTACACTATAAATCATTCTCATTACCACTATTTAGTACCACTAATCAAATGGGCCGTTATAGAAGGTCTAAGACGTGTATAATATGTAAGGAGCCCAATTTCTAAACGCTATGTAACATACTAACATCTAAAGTATGGAGTTTAACATTTATAAATAAATAACCTTTTAAACATCAAACAAAAACGTTAGTATTTTAGATGAGAAAATTGATGCTTTAATTAATTTAATTCGACTATTTATTCCAATTGAAGATTTTCTCTCGATGAATCTGTCTTAAATAAGAATTTCCTAAAATTTATAGCAATATAAATATAATATTTGAATATGTCCATTCAGGTCTTCAGGCAAGTTCAGATATAATTCTCAAGTCAATCTAATTTCAGACGATCGTCTTAATTATTTCATTCTTATATACAAGTTGTTTCAAATAGGATCATATCATACTTAATTTCGATTGATTGGGTTAATTTAATTTCAAACAGGTTAACATTTTTTATCAATCTCTTTCCAAGTCTAATAATTAAAAACTTATATTTGGGGTTATAGAATAGTATATTCGAGGTTATAATACCTTACATTTAGGATTATAACATAATATAATTGATATTATAATAAAAAAAATCAGTTAAGGGAAATGGGCTGGCCCAATTTTATGGTCTATCCTATAGACCGTCTCTTGTGAGATTTTGTATAATCTCTTTCCAAGTCTAATAATTAAAAACTTACTCATAACACATTATAAGCACTTGAGATTTTTTGAAGAGAAGACTTTTGAACTGCACTAAGCTTCAAACCAGCTGATTCAGTTAAAAATATAGACAAGTCCAAAAAAACTACTAGTTTAATTTGTAACGTTATTTTAATTATTATATGTTCTTTATGATCTTAATAAATAAAAATAATCTATAATTAATAATACTCATAAATGACTTAAGAATGACTCATGAGATAAACTAAAATTAATTGGAAATAAATGACTACACAAAGATTTCAACACCAAATTAGTGTTAATCACTTGTTTAATTACTACATTAATTGCATTAAATGATTTTCCTTTCTTTTTCATTCGTATCCTAAGAAAATGCGTAGACTATCCATTCAAACAATACTTGGAAAATGTATTTTCACACTTACTTACCCTGTTTCAAAGAAATCATCATACTATCCAATGTATTTCGTTTATAGAAAAACCATGAGCAGGGTTTGGGAAGAAAAGACGGCGACAACTCATTTCCAAAAAGAGAGCGCAATCAAAGAGTCCCTCAACTTGAAGAAAAGCAAGAGAAGTTCTACCAACGAAAGGAGTTGGGTGAAGTTGAAATCACCTCGACAAGCCTGCATCTGAAAAATAATAATAACGATAAAATGAAAAATATAGAGGGGCTCGATTCTCACTATTTTTAATAACGATTGATTCTCTTTCTCCTTTACCTGTATGGTTTTTCCGGTCTATCGATCTCCTAATCAAAAAAAAAAGTACTAGTTGAATTACTTCCTCCACAAGTACCGTACATAGTGACGGATTTAGAAAAAAAATATGTGATGTAAACTAAAGTAAAACATGTTTATTGGGTTTTGATCCCTAGTCCTATGTGTGAAACGCAGTATATTAACGTACCAACTCATCCAGTTTATATTTATATGTATGCAAATTTGATTTTCTTTGAAATTTAAGTGATGTCAACTAAACATAACACTAGATCTTACATTGTATACATGCAGCTCCTTACTTTATTTTCAAAATGTAAGTTAATGAATATAAATCAGGATAAATTATTAAGATAATTCAATTAATAAAATTTTCGGTGTACACTAAAGATTTAAAATAAATAAGAGTATATAGTCCTTTTATGTAGTTCATTGCAATAGTTATTTTATTATGACTTATTTGTTATTTTTGATTCACAGAATTAAGTTTATTTAGCACTAAAAATTCGATTATTATTAAATAGCCAAAATTTAAAATCTATACATATAAGTTGACTATTACACCCCTAAACTAATAATCCTAGTTTAAATTAATTAGCAATTAAAAGAGGATCACTATTCACATGTTTTTTCAAATTGGAATTTTATTTTATTAATATGTATTCAATATAGTGAATTGAATAATTTTGTATTTTAATAGTAAGTTACGTTTCCTAAAAGTGTTCTTTGTTGAACCAACTAAAATATAAATAGTTTGTCTCCTGAGAGACTGTCTATGGCATAAACGACTCTCTTAATAGCCCAGCCCAATGGCTGACATGACTATTCGGATACTCATTTAACAAATGGGCCGACCCATATTTACTTGTCTATGCTATAGGGCGGTCTATATAGCAAGAATTTGTGAAAATATAATCATTATTATCATTATTTTCAAAATTTATATTATCAGGGTAACTTATAGTTTTTTAAAATCTTATTTAGTTTTAGCAAATCTTGTATTAAACCGTTGAATCAGGAGATGGGCTCATACAATTAGTCTATTTTTTTAATTGATCACTTTATGATCGTAAGTGATCAATTTATAAGTGATCACTTTAGGATTACAAAAAACAATTATTTAAATATTTTTAGTGATCACTTTAACAACGTAAGTATACATTGAAGCTAGCCTAATAAAAATAGTCTCACTATAAAACCATTTCATTTGAGAATTTTTGTTTAGTTTTTAATTGGTTTATTTAATAGTGTTTACTGTTTTAGACTTCTGATTTCCTTTTAGAGTACCTTCTAGGGTTCTAGTATCTTCTGTTTTCCTCCTCTTGTTTCCGTTATTAGTAGTGGTAGATTTATTTTCTTCATTTATATAATTGTTTTATGTTTATTTTATCTTTCGAGTTTTATTATCTCCTTGTCGCAGGAACCTTTTTCATTGTTTCTTGAGCCGGGGATTCTTTTTTAGGCCGCACTCTTCTTATGGGTATGAGTTGCCGCCGTCCTTTCCTCACCAGACCCTGCCCATAGTTTTCTATGAACGGGACATACTGGATAGGATGATGATGATACTGTTTAGTAAAACAACACTTCAAAAACGTCAATTTTTTAACGTCAATTTTTTTAAAGTTGCATAATAACAATGATGGTAAATGCTTTTTAAATACCTAACATGTACAAAAAGGTATATAACCTCATAAAAGTAAACATTGTGTCATTTTTCATGTCTTTTTTTTGTCATTTTATATTTTAAAGTCTAATTTTAATAGTAATTTCATAAAACATATTTGTTCTAAGCTATTTTTGAAAAATAAATCTTATGAAGAATATGAGAGGCCATCAAGGTAACTAAGAGATTATTTTTCAATCAAATTTACACTAAATTTTCATTTCCATTACCACCTACGAAACGAGCCGTAAGAGTTATTATTCTTTTTCATCAACATTGTTATTGATTTAATTCTGAAATCACCAATAAAGGCACACTCAAATGAGTTTTCTCCATTTATAAAAAGCTCTTACCAACTACTCTACCCCAATAGTATGTTATTTTACAATAAGTTTTTAATATGAAGCCCTTTAGTTTCGGGGGCCCTGTGCGGTTGGGCACCATGCACGGGCCCAGAACCGCCCATGCTAATAATTGAAACTTTTAGCTAATGAACATTTTGTTTTGAGGTCGTCTTATCGTGAGACGGTCTCATACAAGCACTACAAAAAACGTTACATGTACCTATTAAAATGCGGCTAGGCACATTTATATGTGAGGGTACCAGATTTAGCCACACTTAATTAAGCATGGTCTCTACTTATGTTGGTAAATTTTTAAGCAAGCTTAATAAGTGTAGCTAAAGGTGCTAATAAATATGACTGGTAATTGTTACGGATGGTTAATAATAACCATTCTGCTTAGTTAGTCATATATGGTAGGGGTGTACAAAACCGGGTACCGGGTCGACCCGGATTCGGAAATCCGGACACTCGCTTTTTCGGGTACCTAAAATTGGATATGATTTCGACCCAGTTTAAACCTGGTACCCGGAATCCAGATACCCGATTTAAACCGGGTCAGAAACCGGATACCCGATTTTATTAGAATGTTTTTTTTATTTTTTATATTTTTGTCGTGTTGTCGTTCAACCATACGTTTGTTTATCTCTATTTTCACTTTAAATATTTTTTTATATAAAATTCATACAAACTCCCTAAAAATCTTTAACTTATAAATTAGTCATTAAAAATTAATTAAGAAAATGAAAGAATAATATTATTGTTCATGGGCTTAAGTAAGAACAATTATAAAATTCAAATACTAACTCTTAAAAAATATTCAATCCAAGGTTAGCTTAAGAGATATCATGATTATTTTATTTACGAAAAAAAAATAAAAATAAAGAAAACCGGATACCCGATATCCGGTTTTCAAAAATTCATGACCGGATTGGATCCGATATTAGAACCGAGTACCCGACCAGGATTATCCGGTTTGCAAAAACCGGGTAAATTACCCGCTTCTAGATACCGGATAATTCGAGTCGGAATTTTCGGATTGGGTTATTATGAACACCCCTAATATATGAAGTCTTCCTCCTATATATATATAGCCCTCATAGTCTATCTTAAAAGTTAATCTAAATATTGAATAAAGGCAGATACAGTAGCTATTCTTTCTTCTTCTAATAGTTCTCTGATTATTTCCATGTCTTATATATAAAACTTACATGGTATCAGATTTAAATCTGTTTTGTTCTTCAAGAAAATACTCATATTTTTCTGATTTGTTTTTTTTTTTCTTTCTTTTTCTATTTTTTTTACGTGGGTCTTCTTCAACCCCCATTGTTTTTTTTTTGAATTCCATCATTGTTCTTCTCCCTCAATTAGTATTCTGATAATTTTTCTTCAACCCTCAATTTTTTTTTTTCTTTTTTCTGGAAATTCTTGATTTGTTTAGAAGGTCATATGAGGTTACATAATGTTTTTTCTTCTTCGGGTCGGGATTCGGGTTCAGGGTCGGGTTCGGGTTAAAGTAGCTCACAAACGGGTCAATGCATCATATCTAGTAACATAAATTCTTGTATTAGACAGTCTTTTTTTTTTAATGGGAGGATCTAGGATTAGGTGACGACATATAGATCAACTCTTTCAAAAGAGGCTCTTAATAATGAAGAATTGCTTTTTTTTTTTAATAAAAAAATCTAGAAATTTCTGGGTATTAGTTTGATTTAGGGCTTTTTGTGATTAGTATTAAATTTGCAATTTTAATGTTTTAGTGATGTAAATTTGATGCATTGTATAAAGGACTTTTTAATCGCTCAAATTGATGGAGAATAATGATGGTATCATAGAGTTTTAATTGAAATGTAATTTCATATGAGTTAAATTATGTAACATAAATTCTTGTATTAGATAGTCTCACTGTGAAACATGTTTTTTACATACGATAAATAAATAGTCTAATAATTGAAACTTTTAGCTAATGGACTTTTTGTTTTGAGGTCGTCTTATCGTGAGACGGTCTCATACAAGTACTAAAAAAAAGTTAAAAAAAACTTTTTGTTTTTTTTTAGAAAAATGTAGCATTTTAGTCTGCTTTAACCCTAATATTCAAATTTAGGGAAACTCCTTCTAATTAATTAATTTCCAACATTAAAGTAACTTCAATCCTTCAATTATTCACATCATTTTTCCAAATTCCTTCTGCTAAATTTATTGTTTAGTCATAGGCGTACATTGTTTTGAGGTGTTCTTTTTATGTTTTTTGTTTTTAGTTTTGAAAATTAGGGTCGGGTTTTATTTGAAATTTGATCTTAAGGATAAATTTCCTAGTTTTAAGGATATATTTATTTATATTAATTAATTTCTAATACTAAATCTAATATTAACAAACTTCCTAGAATTTTAAGGTTATTTATTAACAACCTTGTTAGGTGCTCTCTTGAGAGACCATCTTTTGGAAAGACGACTCTCAAAAGTCCGGTCTAAATCTATATTTAGAATTAGATTAAGCTTTAGAGAATTGGATTGGACTTTTAATAGCCGTCTTTATAAAAGACGGTCTCAAGTAAGAATTTGTGATTCTACTTATTATGCGTCATTTATACTCTCTTGGTAATCATCCCTTGTATTTTTAACAAAATCTCACAAGAGATGGTCTATAGGATAGACCACAAAATTGGGCCAGCCCATTACCCTTAACTGATTTTTTTTATTATCATATCAATTATATTATGTTATAATCCTAAATTTAAGGTATTATAACCTCGAATATACTATTCTATAACCCCAAATATAAGCTATTATAACCCCAAATAATTTATTGTAACCCCAAATATAATATGTTATATTTTGGGCTGGGCTTCATGGATTCCGTCTATAGAATAGGCCATCTCCTATGAGACTTACTATATATTTTTCCTTTCACTAATTCTTAAATGAGATGGTCTCACGGTGAGACCATCTTTATTGGGCTGACCCAATACACATTTTTTGTCTTAAAGTGATCACCTATAACGTTAAAATGATCACTTATAAATTTAAAATATTTTTTTATAGTCTTAGAGTGATTACCTATCCCTCCATTTTAATGATCATTTACGATCTTAAAGTAATCAATTAATGAAACACAAAAACTTGGGTGAGACCGCCTCACTTGTGAGACGCATTTCATTGGGCTGGCCCAATTGTATATATTTTTTTTACTAATTTCACATATTAAAATGTCAATTTCAAGAGTTAAAACACCAATTTAAAGATTTAAAAGACCCATTTAAGGATTTGAAATTGACATTTTAAGTCATGAAATTTGACAATTTTGAGACTTAAAAAATCAATTTCAATACTTGAAAAAACCAATTTTAAGACTTCAAAGACCAATTACAAGACATCAAATTCTCATTCGATCTTGGTGTTTTAATATCGGGTTTTGGTGTTTTAATATCACATTTTGGTGCCCATTTTGTTTTGCTTTCTAAAGTCACTTTTTGGATTCGGTATTTTAGTACCAGATTTTGGTGTTTTAATGTCACAATTTGGCATTTTATTATCAGATTTTGGACTTGCAAATGACTGTACAATTGAAGAGAAAGACTTTTTATATTTGGGCTTCTGTTTTAAAGGTATTGGGCCTGCTTGGTGGACTGGTTGCACCAGTATACCCGTCTCATAGGAGATTTTATGTACAAATTTATATTTGCCCATGATTAAAAATTTATATATACATATTCATAAAATATAAAGAATAGTAAAATGATATTCATCATCATCATACAAGTATATCCCGCCCATAAAAAACCAAGATTTGGGGGGAAGGACGACGACAATTGTTACCTATAAAAGAAGAGCACGACCAAAAAGACCCTCGACTCGAGAAATAATAAAATACTATTAGTAAAATGATATTCATATCCGATAAATCCCTTAGACCACATATACTAAAAATAAGATGAAATGCCTTGATTGATGTGTATCTAATGGTAAAAATTCAACTCTAAAATCAATAGTACATACATTCTAATATATCGTTGTAAATGTTTTATTAAACATTATTATATCTAATTGTAGTATTTATACCTTGTTCAAGAACGATCTCCGTGCTACTTTGGCTCGATGAACTTTGTATGCGTATTATGCGTAGATGAACCCGAATTTAAATCCGAATCATTAACTTGGGTCAAATTTAGGGCTTCTTTCAAAATCGGATCATCTAAGTTTAACTTCTTTTCCTTATTCAAAAAACAAGGCTTATAAGGAGGTATTGTTAGCCCTAATTCTTCTTGTAAATAATAAATTTCATCATCATCGTACTTTTCTAATCCCTTCGTATTTTCCCTTATTTTCTTGATGATTTCATCATAATAAATGTCTTCACCACGAACAACTTCTTCCATGGGAGGTGCACTACCATCCAATTCGGTTTGCGAGCGACTTTGACCCGTATTTGAACCCGAAACAATCATATGGATCTCATCTAGGGTTTGTTTTGGGTTATTCTTATTTTCGAAGTAGTGTTTTCGCATATGACCTCCTAGAGCTTGGCCGATGGGAAACGATTTATTACAAATGTTGCAAACATGCTTGTTATCCTTGTTATCATCATCATCTTGAATACTTTTTCCTTTATCCATGATTTCTTTATTAAAGATTATTCAAGAAAAGAGAACAATGATAATAATTGTGATCAATTCAAGAAGAAGAGTGGAAAAAAGATTTGAAAGAGTCAAATATTTCTAAGGGATGATTGATCTTGAAACTAAGTTGGAACTCTTATATATATTATTTCATTGTACTTAATTGAATATAACGGTTAATTTATATGAACAAAAGATGATAATAATTAAATTAAAAATAAGACTTGCAAATTAATGAAATTATCATATAGTGATTATGAATATTTAAATTTTTTATAAATATATATTAGCACTCATATATCAATTTAATGAAATTATAAAGATTATTACTAAATAAAACATGATTATATATATCATCCATGTTAGAAAATGTAATGTCGCTTTATAATGATACCTAGATAGTGCCTGTGCGATGCACAATTTTATTAAATTTTTCGACATAAATTATAAAGATTATTACTAAATAAATCAAACCGTTATATTTAATTAAGTACAATGCAATAATATATATAAGAGTTCCAACTTAGTTTCAAGATCAATCATCCCTTTGAAATATTTCACTCTTTGAAATCTTTTTTCCACTCTTCTTGAATTGATCACACTTATTATCATTGTTCTCTTTTCTTGAATAATCTTTAATAAAGAAATCATGGATAAAGGAAAAACTATTCAAGATGATGATGATAACAAGGATAACAATCATGTTTGCAACATTTGTAATCAATCGTTTCCCAACGGCCAAGCTCTAGGAGGTCATAAGCGAAAACACTACTTCGAAAATAAGAATAACCCAAAACAAACCCTAAATGAGACCCATATGATTGTTTCGGGTTCAAATACAGGTCAAAGTCGCTCGCACACCGAATCGGATGGTAGTGCACCTCCCATGGAAAAAGTTGTTCGTGGTGAAGACATTTATTATGATGAAATCATCAAGAAAATAAGGGAAAATACGAAGGGATTAGAAAAGTACGATGATGATGAAATTTATTATTTACAAGTTGAATTAGGGCTAACAATTCCTCCTTATAAGCCTTGTTTTTTGAATAAGAAAAAGAAGTTAAACTTAGATGATCCGATTTTGAAAGAAGCCCTAAATTTGACCCAAGTTAATGATTCGGATTCAAATTTGGGTTCATCTACGGATAATACGCATACAAGTTCATCTACGGATAATACGCATACAAGTTCATCTACGGATAATACGCACACAAGTTCATCATCGAGTCAAAATAGCACGGAGAGGGAGACCATCATTCTTGAAGGAGGTATTTTACATGATCTATTTCCCAATGTCAATTATGGACGACTGACTATAAATGTTACATATAGATATAATAATAGAAATAATAATAGAAATAATAATTCTTAATAAAACATTTACAACGATATATTAGAATTTAGAATGTATGTACTGTTGATTTTAGATTTGATTTTTTATCATTAGATACAAATCAATCAAGGCATTTCATTTTCTTTTAAGTATATGTGTATTTGGTCTTAGGGATTTATCGGATATGAATATCATTTTACTAATCTTATCTTATTCTTTATCGAGTCGGGATTTTTTTGATCGTGCTCTCTTTTGTGGATATGGATTGTCGTCGTTCTTTCCTTTTTAGACCCCGACCATAGTTTTCTAACTGGGTATGATGATGATGAATATCCATTTACTATTCTTTATATTTTATGAATATAATATATATTAATTTTTAATCATGGGCAATTATAAATTGGTATTTGGGTTAATAATTCAGCTCGTCTCGTATGAGACCGTTTCACCATGAGACGGGTCCATATTATTAGTTCATTTCTTTAATTGATTACTTTATGATCGTAAGTCATTGTTTTAAGAAAAAGTTATATAAAACTACAAATTTGCAAAAAACTACCTTATATAATATAAATCTTTGCAAAAAACTATACATTTCAATTTATTTCGTTAGTTAACTGTTAATGTTAACAGTTGACCAGCACGCCACTTGCACGTGACTTTTAAAAACCCACCATCTCCTTCCATTAAATGTAGTAAGAAGAACCCAACATTCCCAAATTAAGATTTCTTGTCTTCTACCATTAAAACCCTAAACACTAACTCACTCATTACTTTAGCTAGAGAAAATCGATCATCACTATGCATATTACTATACACACAAACATACAAAAAAAAAAAAAATCAAAATATCATCTAATTTAACAGCAATTAAAGGAGGAAAATTATAAAACATTTATTGATTCTCCGCAAAATCAATTAATTCGACAATAGGGAAAAAAGATGAACAATTATATTAGTAAAATTTGGGATAAATATAGACTAAAAACAGAGTAGGGGTATCAGAATTATAAGACCCAGATTGTAGATTGAAAAATTAATGCAAAAATTAAAGAATTAGGAATTGAAAGATAATGATAAAATTGATTAAGGGTGTAAAACAAGTAATTGCTTAAAGGGTGATAATGGTAGAAGAAGAGATCTTAGATTTGGGAATTTAGTGGGTTTTAAAAATGCACGTGTGAGGGGCGTGCTGGTCAATTGTTAAGGTTAACAGTCAACTGACCAAATTAATTAAAAGGTAGCCTTTTGCAAAGATTTGTATTATACAAGGTAGTTTTTTGCAAAATTTTTTATATAAGGTAGTTTTTTAAAAAAATGGGGCATAAATTAGGTAGTTTTGTATAATTTTTCCTTGATTTAATTAGGGGATAAGTAATTGCTCTAAGACTTAAAAAAATATTTTAAAAATTGTAATTGATCATTTTAAGGAAAAAAAATGTGTATTGAACCAGCCCGATGGCGATAAAGATGGTCTCATCGTGAGACCGTCTCATCTAAGATTAGTGAGAGGACAATTGTAAGGGATGATTATCAAAAGAGTAAATGATGCAAAATAAGTAGAATAAGTCTTAATACAAATTTTCAGGAGAGTTGTTAGTAAAATAACAAGGTTGTTAATAAATAACCTTACGAAGTTTGTTAAAATTAGATTTAGTATTAGAAATTAATATAAATTTATCCTTAAAACTAGGAAATTTGTTAATTAATGTCTAATTTAGGGTTTTTGATTCATTATAAAGAAAAATAAGGAACGTAGAAAATTAAACCTAAAACTAATATTATATATAAAACTTTCTATACATAATAACTCACAATCATAGTTCTCCTTCTTGAATCTTAATCAAAGAATTAGGGAAGTTGGGTATGGGAAAAACTAATTATGATGATGATGATCATGATTATGATGATCATGATCATGATCATGATTATGATGATCATGATGATAATGATGTGAAGAAGTGGGTTTGTGTTATTTGTGACAAATCATTTTCAACCGCCCAAGGTCTAGGAGGTCATATGGGACATCACTCCGGAAAAAAGAATTCAAGCAATAATCAAACCCTAAATGAGACCCGGATAATTGTTTCGGGTTCATATTCGGGTCAAAGTGGTAGACGTACTGTTAATGCACCTCCCACGGGAGAAGTTGTTCGTTTGGAAGATATTTATTATGATGAAATCATCAAGAAGATACGGGAAATTAGAGAGGGATTAGAAAAGTATGATGATGATGAAATATATTATTTACAAGAAGAATTGGGGCTTACAATACCTCCTTTTAAGCCTTGTTTTTTAACTATGGAAAGGAAGTTAAATTTAGATGATGAGATTTTAAAACAAGCCCTAAATTTGTCCTAAGTTGTTGAAACTGGTTCGAAGTTAGGTTTCAAGTGCGAAAATACGAGTTTATTATGAGTCAAAGTAGCTTATAAACCGATCAGTTGATGGTACAGGTATTTTATTACCTCCCATCGTAGAAAAAGATGTGTGACATACAACATGCATACGATTGATCTATGTATAAGTTGCTTTAATTTTTGGAATTTTATATAAAATATTTAATATTTGAATTTATAAGAATTGATTATTGGTTTTAGAGTTGAAATTTTGTCATTAGATACACATTAATTAATGCTATTCATTTTAGTTTTAGTATATATGCTATTCTAAGGGATATGAATATCTTTTTCCAAGTCCTTATATTTGTTTACATGAGTTCAATAGTCAGATTAATACTATTATTAGCATATAAACTGTATTTATGTTTTGCTTGTGCTTAGTTATTTTTGCCTTTTAAAGTTAAACTATGCTACTTCAATCTATTATCGGCTTGCCTTGTATGATATCGTATCTCATATAAGTAGCTCATCCTTTAATTGTTTACGTTAAAATTGTTAGTGATTACTAGGCTAAATGTACATATGTCAGTCCAATAGAGATAGTCTCACATGAGACCGTCTCATTTAACCATTCAGCAAATCTTGTATGAGACTGTCTCACCGTGTGACGGGCCTATTCACGCAGTGCAAATCATTTATAGAAATACAAATTCTTGTGAAAGATGATCTCTTTGAGAGACCAACACTAATTGGATCGGCCCATAAATGAAAATATAGAATAAGAGTAAGACTTAAACTCTAATGGATTGGGCCTGAGAGGCGTCTATCAAAAAGACGGTCTCTCAGGAGACTTGCTAGGTGCTCTCTTGACTCTTGAGAGACCGTCTTTTGTAAAAACAATTCTCAAAAGTCCAATCCAAATCTATATTTAAAGTTGTACCAATTTATATTTAGAATTAAATTGGGCTTTTGAGAGCCGTTTTTACAAAAGACGGTCTCAAGTAAGAGTTTGTGTCTCCCAGTTATGTAGTCTACATTCCTTGTTAAAATAGAACCAACTAATTTAAGGCCCACTGTCGCTCCTACGAAGCCCACTCTTTAAACCATAGTCCGTCAGCAACCTGCTAAATAAGGGGTTAGAATAAGGGCCCAATAAAATAAATGGAACTAATTTGGAAAAATTGAAATAATTGAGACTTTTACCAAACTTAAGTCAAACTATAAGACTCAAGTAAACTTTTATCCTGAAATAAGCGTCTTTGGCTCCTAAGCTAGCCTCAGTATTAACACGCTGTTACTAATAGCGTAATGTGAAATTATGGGAATTTAGATTAATCGTTGTTACTAACAGCGAGTCATATATTGACTGGTCAAACCTAAACTCGCTGTTAGTAACAGCGAGATATGGTGTGAAAATAGATGAATTAAATTCCTTTTAGATGCCAATGACATTCATAAAAGTGAAACTTATGGTGTTGAACTAACAAAGTTAAACAGAAAAATGACAGAGCAGATCCTCACTACTTGTGGAGCGACTGCAACAATTAATGACAACAGACAAAAAAAGGTGCTAAATTAGATTGTCGAGGGGCAGTATAAAGTATAAACAAAACATAATTTACTGAACTGTTGCTACTGTCTAAGAGGAAAGCAAGCAAGTGAAATTCTCACATCATCAAGCTCAATGAGTAGCTAAATTCTAATAGTCTTCTATAGTTAATAACCAAAAATGAAAAACAAATTTTTGTTAAAAAAACATTCTGAATTATTCTACATATGCTGAACTCAGAAGATTAAGTCTCAATCTCGGATTGCTCAAAAACCAGAAGCTCACAAACACATATTTCACCTGAAAACTGGTTCCAAAACTAGCAACACTACAGGTAGATATGGAGTAGTTACAATGACCACACACAAAATTCACATGGATGTAGACATTCCTAAGAAAAAAACGCTCCAAACTCAGATCATTCAGAACTATAATAGTTTCACAATACTCATACAATATCTAAAATAACCATGCAACGTATTTTCTGGAACTTAATTAAAGCTGAAGATACACGAGGGAAAGCGTGAAGTAAACTGTAAATAGGCTTCTGGTCGAGCAGTGATTGGGCAATTCCCACACTAATATACTTTAGCAACAAGAAGTTCGTTAATCTAAGGACTAGGACCATGTAATAGAAAAAAAACAAGCAACTTGCCTTCTCAAAGATATTATTTAGCTCAAACAACTTAAAGTGAAGTTGAAATCAGCACATTTATCAGACTTTGGATAGACGTAATTAAGCTCAACACCAAATCGACATAGTTTCCTAACATTTGAAAAGTCCGACACACATCCAACACACCACATTCTCTAAAAGTTGGGACATATAACATCTTGATTTTGAACATCCACATTCATGGACTTGCTTGATGTAATGAACTTCTCACCAACATTTGTTTTCCATATATTGATGCACATCATCACCAAAACCTCATTTGTCAATACACCTAATCGTTAAACCTTCCTGTAATGAAGCACCTCCATCATGGTGCACTTCACAAGATATGGTGTGAAAATAGATGAATTATAAAGGTCAAAGGTGAAAAGTCAACTCGCTGTTAGTAACAGCGAGTATAGGGAAAGCAGTATTTTGATTATACGTTGTTACTAACAGCGAGGTTTCTTGTACCTGTGTTTGAGTTTCATTCTTCCCATTTTTCAGAACTCGCTGTTTATAACAGCGTCTTTGTACCAAGCCTAGCTTTGGACACAAAGACGCTTATTTTGGGATAAAGTTTCGAAAGAATCTCATATTTTGACTTAAGTTTGGTAAAAGTCTCACTTTTTTCAATTTTTCACTAATTTGTTCAAATTTCTTTTCTTTTAAATTTGTGATCCAAACAATAAAATTGTACAGAACACTTTTAATCGCTCAAATTGAATATGGAGAATGATGATGGTGTTATACAGTTTTATATGAAATGTTATTTCTTATGAGCCTAAATTATGTAACACAAATTTTTGTAATAGACGGTCTCACTGTAAAATAAGTATTTTACTTAAGATAAATAAATAGTCTAATAATTGAAACTTTTAGCTAGTGAGCATTTTGTTTTGAGGTCGTCTTATCGTGAGACGATCTCATACAAGCACTACAAAAAACGTTACATGTACCTATTAAACTGCGGTTAGGCAAACTTATATGTGAGGGTACTAGATTTAGTCACACTTAATTAAGCATGGTCTCTACTTATGTTGGTAAATTTTTAAGCAAGCTTAATAAGTGTAGCTAAAGGTGCTAATAAATATGACTGGTAATTGTTACGGATGGTTAATAATAACCATTCTGTTTAGTTAGTCATATATGGTAGGGGTGTTCAAAACCGGGTACCGGGTCGACCCGAATTCGGAAATCCGGGCACCCGCTTTTTCGGGTACCTAAAATTGCAATATGGTTTCGACCCAGTTTAAACCTGGTACCAAAATCCGGATACCCGGTTCTATTAGAATGTTTTTTTATTTTTTATTTTTTTGTCGTGTAGTCGTTCAACCATACGTTTGTTTATCTCTATTTTCACTTTAAATATTTTTTTATATAAAATTCTTACAAACTCCCTAAAAATCTTTAACTTATAAATTAGTCATTAAAAATTAATTAAGAAAATGAAAGAATAATATTATTGTTCATGGGCTTAAGTAAGAACAATTATAAAATTCAAATACTAACTCTTAAAAAATATTCAATCCAAGGTTAGCTTAAGAGATATCATGATCATTTTATTTACGAAAAAAATAAAAAGAAAGAAAACCAGAAACCCGATACCCGGTTTTCAAAAATTCATGAACCGGATTGGATCCGGTATTAGAACCGATTACCCGACCCGGATTATCCAGTTTGCGAAAACGGGTACATTACCCCCTTCTAGAAACCGGATACCGGATAATTCGGGTCGGAATTTTCGGATCGGATTATTATGAACACCCCTAATATATGAAGTCTTCCTCCTATATATATATAGCCCTCATAGTCCATCTTAAAAGTTAATGTAAATATTGAATAAAGGCAAATAGAGTAGCTATTCTTTCTTCTTCTAATAGTTCTCTAATTGTTTCCATGTCTCATATATAAAACTTACATGGTATCAGATTTGTTTCTGTTTTGTTCTTCAAGAAAATACTCATATTTTTCTGATTTGTTTTTTTTTTTTTTTTTTTTTTACGTGGGTCTTCTTCAACCCCTATTGTTTTTTTTTGAAGTCCATCATTGTTCTTCTCCCTCAATTCAATAATTTTTCTTCAACCATCAATTTTTTTTTTCTTTTTTCTGGAAATTCTTGATTTCTTTAGAAGGTCATATGAGGTTACATAATGTTTTTTCTTCTTCGGGTCGGGGTTCGGGTTCAAAGTCGGGTTCTGGTCAAAGTAGCTCACAAACGGGTCAAGGTGTTGGACGTACAACTCATGAATTTGATATCACAAAAACTTGTCGGAGACCGTCTCATAATGAGACGGGAGATGGGTCGGCCCAATGTTAGGCGCGTGCAACACACGCGCTCGCCTTTCCCTCCAAATTTCGTTTTTTTGTTTTTTATTTTTCTGGAAAAATTTCAATTTGGACCTTAAAGGTATCAATTTTGACCTTAAGAATATCAATTTTGCTCAATTATGCTCTTACTTTGCTCAGTTTTGCATTCAAGTATACATATATGATATATTCAGTTTCATTGTTAATTTATTCAATTCTCATTTTATACTACTCAGTTTCATGATTAATGTAGTTCGTACATGTATTCAGTTTTTATAGTATTCAGTTTCATTGTTAATTTATTCAATTCTCATTTTATAGTATTCAGTTTCATGATTAATGTAGTTCATACATGCATGATTAAATTGAAATTGATATCTTTAAGGTCAAAACTGATACCTTTATGATTAGAATTGAAAAATGCCCAGAAGATGGAATCAAATAGAGAAAGCATTGGGCTGGACCGCATCTCATTATGAGACGGTCTCGGCCAAGACAGACTGCAAATAAATAATCTAATAATTGAAACTTTTAGCTAATGAACTTTTTAATTCGATGTCGTCTTATCGTGAGACGGTCTCATACAAGAACTAAAAAAAAGTTAAAAAAACTTTTTGTTTTTTTAGAAAAATGTAGCATTTTAGTCTGCTTTAACCCTAACATTCAAATTTACGGAAATTCCTTCTAATTAATTAATTTCCAACATTAAAGTAACTCAATCCTTCAATTATTCACATCATTTTTCCAAATTCCTTCTGCTAAATTTATTGTTTAGTCATAGGCGTACATTGTTTTGAGGTGTTCTTTTTATGTTTTTTGTTTTTAGTTTGGAAAATTAGGGTCGGGTTTTATTTTAAATTTGATCATAAGGATAAATTTCCTAGTTTTAAGGTTATATTTATTTATATTAATTAATTTCTAATTTCTAATACTAAATTTAATATTTACAAACTTCCTAGAATTTTAAGGTTATTTATTAACAACCTTGTTCGGTGCTCTCTTGAGAGACCATCTTTTGGAAAGACGACTCTCAAAAGTCCAGTCTAAATCTATATTTAGAATTGGATTAAGCTTTAGAGAATTGGATTGGGCTTTTGATAGCCGTCTTTACAAAAGACGGTCTCAAGTAAGAATTTGTGATTCTACTTATTATGCGTCATTTATACTCTCTTGGTAATCATCCCTTATATTTTTCCTTACACTAATTCTTAAATGAGATGGTCTCACGGTGAGACCATCTTTATTGGGCTGACCCAATACACATTTTTTTGTCTTAAAGTGATCACCTATAACCTTAAAATGATCACTTATAAATTTAAAATATTTTTTATAGTCTTAGATTGATTACCTATCCCTCCATTTTAACGATCATTTACGATCTTAAAATAATCAATTAATGAAACACAAAAACTTGGGTGAGACCGCCTCACTTGTGAGACATTTCATTGGGCTGGCCCAATTGTATATATATTTTTTACTAATTTCACATATTAAAATGTCAATTTCAAGAGTTAAAACACCAATATAAAGATTTAAAAGACCCATTTAAGGATTTGAAATTGACATTTTAAGTCATTAAATTTGACAATTTAAAGATTTAAAAAACCAATTTTAAGACTTCAAAGACCAATTACAAGACATCAAATTCTCATTCGATCTTGGTGTTTTAATATCGGGTTTTGGTGTTTTAATATCACATTTTGGTGCCCATTTTGTTTTGCTTTCTAAAGTCACTTTTTGGATTCGGTATTTTAGTACCAGATTTTGGTGTTTTAATGTCACAATTTGGCATTTTATTATCAGATTTTGGACTTGCAAATGACTGTACAATTGAAGAGGAAGGCTTTTTATATTTGGGCTTCTGTTTTAAAGGTATTGGGCCTGCTTGGTGGACTGGTTGCACCAGTATACCCGTCTCATAGGAGATTTTATGTACAAATTTATATTTGCCCATGATTAAAAATTAATATATACATATTCATAAAATATAAAGAATAGTAAAATGATATTCATCATCATACAAGCATATCCCGCCCATAAAAAACTATGGCCAAGATTTGGAGGGAAGGACGACGACAATTGTTACCTATAAAAGAAGAGCACGACCAAAAAGACCCTCGACTCGAGAAATGATAAAATACGATTAGTAAAATGATATTCATATCCGATAAATCCCTTAGACCACATATACTAAAAATAAAATGAGATGCCTTGATTGATGTGTATCTAATGGTAAAAATTCAACTCTAAAATCAATAGTACATACATTCTAATATATCGTTGTAAATGTTTTATTAAACATTATTATATCTAATTGTAATATTTATACCTTGTTCAAGAACGATCTCCGTGCTACTTTGGCTCGATGAACTTTGTATGCGTATTATCCGTAGATGAACCCAAATTTGAATCCGAATCATTAACTTGGGTCAAATTTAGGGCTTCTTTCAAAATCGGATCATCTAAGTTTAACTTCTTTTTGTTATTCAAAAAACAAGGCTTATAAGGAGGAATTGTTAGCCCTAATTCTTCTTGTAAATAATAAATTTCATCATCATCGTACTTTTCTAATCCCTTCGTATTTTCCCTTATTTTCTTGATGATTTCATCATAATAAATGTCTTCACCACGAACAACTTCTTCCATGGGAGGTGCACTAACATCCAATTCGGTTTGCGAGCGACTTTGACCCGTATTTGAACCCGAAACAATTATATGGGTCTCATTTAGGGTTTGGTTTGGGTTATTCTTATTTTTGAAGTAGTGTTTTCGCATATGACCTCCTAGAGCTTGGCCGATGGGAAACGATTTATTACAAATGTGGCAAACTTGCTTGTTATCCTTGTTCTCATCATCATCTTGAATACTTTTTCCTTTATCCATGATTTCTTTATTAAAGATTATTCAAGAAAAGAGAACAATGATAATAATTGTGATCAATTCAAGAAGAAAAGTGGAAAAAAGATTTGAAAGAGTCAAATATTTCTAAGGGATGATTGATCTTGAAACTAAGTTGGAACTCTTATATATATTATTGCATTGTACTTAATTATATATAACGGTTAATTTATATGAACGAAAGATGATAATAATTAAATTTGTAGCGCACATGGTGGCTAGGTGGGATACGGGGAATGTAGATGAAAAAATTTGTATGGAACCTTTCCCACCAAGCTTGTTAACCTTGGTGGACCTTGATCGTTGATCGTTATAAGTAACAGGTTATCTTCAAAAAAAAAAAAAAATTATGTAACACAAATTTTTATAATAGACGGTCTCACTGTAAAATAAGTATTTTACTTAAGATAAATAAATAGTCTAATAATTGAAACTTTTAGCTAGTGAGCATTTTGTTTTGAGGTCGTCTTATCGTGAGACGGTCTCATACAAGCACTACAAAAAACGTTACATGTACCTATTAAACTGCGGTTAGGCAAACTTATATGTGAGGGTATCAGATTTAGTCACACTTAATTAAGCATGGTCTCTACTTATGTTGGTAAATTTTTAAGCAAGCTTAATAAGTGTAGCTAAAGGTGCTAATAAATACTTCCTCCATTCCATATTAGTTGCACCATTTGCTTTTTCACACTCCCCAATGTACGAATTGCATCATTAATATCTCTAATTATACATATCGAAAAATTATAAAAACTCAAAATTAATGAACTTTGAATTGAGACGATTCAAACAAGATCTCATATGACTATGTTTTAACTTTTAGATTACCGACAATATAAAAGTCAATTTGCTTAATGAATAGTACCGAAGTCAACAATGTAGCAAGTAAAAAAGAACGGAGGAAGTATGACTGGTAATTGTTACGGATGGTTAATAATAACCATTATGTTTAGTTAGTCATATATGGTAGGGGTGTTCAAAACCGGGTACCGGGTCGACCCGAATTCGGAAATCCGAGCACCCGCTTTTTCGGGTACCTAAAATTGCAATATGGTTTCGACCCAGTTTAAACCTGGTACCAAAATCCGGATACCCGGTTCTATTAGGATGTTTTTTTATTTTTTATTTTTTTGTCGTGTAGTCGTTCAACCATACGTTTGTTTATCTCTATTTTCACTTTAAATATTTTTTTATATAAAATTCTTACAAACTCCCTAAAAATCTTTAACTTATAAATTAGTCATTAAAAATTAATTAAGAAAATGAAAGAATAATATTATTGTTCATGGGCTTAAGTAAGAACAATTATAAAATTGAAATACTAACTCTTAAAAAATATTCAATCCAAGGTTAGCTTAAGAGATATCATGATCATTTTATTTACGAAAAAAATAAAAAGAAAGAAAACCAGAAACCCGATACCCGGTTTTCAAAAATTCATGAACCGGATTGGATCCGGTATTAGAACCGATTACCCGACCCGGATTATCCGGTTTTTGCGAAAACCGGGTAAATTACCCCCTTCTAGAAACCGGATACCGGATAATTCGGGTCGGAATTTTCGGATCGGGTTATTATGAACACCCCGGATATATGAAGTCTTCCTCCTATATATATATATAGCCCTCATAGTCCATCTTAAAAGTTAATGTAAATATTGAATAAAGGCAAATAGAGTAGCTATTCTTTCTTCTTCTAATAGTTCTCTAATTGTTTCCATGTCTCATATATAAAACTTACATGGTATCAGATTTGTTTCTGTTTTGTTCTTCAAGAAAATACTCATATTTTTCTGATTTGTTTTTTTTTTTTTTTTTTTTTTTTTTACGTGGGTCTTCTTCAACCCCTATTGTTTTTTTTTGAAGTCCATCATTGTTCTTCTCCCTCAATTCAATAATTTTTCTTCAACCATCAATTTTTTTTTCTTTTTTCTGGAAATTCTTGATTTCTTTAGAAGGTCATATGAGGTTACATAATGTTTTTTCTTCTTCGGGTCGGGGTTCGGGTTCAAAGTCGGGTTCTGATCAAAGTAGCTCACAAACGGGTCAAGGTGTTGGACGTACAACTCATGAATTTGATATCACAAAAACTTGCCGGAGACCGTCTCATAATGAGACGGGAGATGGGTCGGCCCAATGTTAGGCGCGTGCAACACACGCGCTCGCCTTTCCCTCCAAATTTCGTTTTTTTTTGTTTTTTTATTTTTCTGGAAAAATTTCAATTTGGACCTTAAAGGTATCAATTTTGACCTTAAGAATATCAATTTTGCTCAATTATGCTCTTACTTTGCTCAGTTTTGCATTCAAGTATACATATATGATATATTCAGTTTCATTGTTAATTTATTCAATTCTCATTTTATACTATTCAGTTTCATGATTAATGTAGTTCGTACAGGTATTCAGTTTTTATAGTATTCAGTTTCATTGTTAATTTATTCAATTCTTATTTTATAGTATTCAGTTTCATGATTAATGTAGTTCATACATGCATGATTAAATTGAAATTGATATCTTTAAGGTCAAAACTGATACCTTTATGATTAGAATTGAAAAATGCCCAAAAGATGGAATCAAATAGAGAAAGCATTGGGCTGGACCGCGTCTCATTATAAGACGGTCTTGGCCAAGACAGACTGCAAATAAATAGTCTAATAATTGAAACTTTTAGCTAATGAACTTTTTGTTTCGAGGTCGTCTTATCGTGAGACGGTCTCATACAAGAACTAAAAAAAAGTTAAAAAAAAACTTTTTGTTTTTTAGAAAAATGTAGCATTTTAGTCTGCTTTAACCCTAACATTCAAATTTACGGAAATTCCTTCTAATTAATTAATTTCCAACATTAAAGTAACTCAATCCTTCAATTATTCACATCATTTTTCCAAATTCCTTCTGCTAAATTTATTGTTTAGTCATAGGCGTACATTGTTTTGAGGTGTTCTTTTTATGTTTTTTGTTTTTAGTTTGGAAAATTAGGGTCGGGTTTTATTTTAAATTTGATCATAAGGATAAATTTCCTAGTTTTAAGGTTATATTTATTTATATTAATTAATTTCTAATTTCTAATACTAAATTTAATATTTACAAACTTCCTAGAATTTTAAGGTTATTTATTAACAACCTTGTTCGGTGCTCTCTTGAGAGACCATCTTTTGGAAAGACGACTCTCAAAAGTCCAGTCTAAATCTATATTTAGAATTGGATTAAGCTTTAGAGAATTGGATTGGGCTTTTGATAGCCGTCTTTACAAAAGACGGTCTCAAGTAAGAATTTGTGATTCTACTTATTATGCGTCATTTATACTCTCTTGGTAATCATCCCTTATATTTTTCCTTACACTAATTCTTAAATGAGATGGTCTCACGGTGAGACCATCTTTATTGGGCTGACCCAATACACATTTTTTGTCTTAAAGTGATCACCTATAACGTTAAAATGATCACTTATAAATTTAAAATATTTTTTTATAGTCTTAGAGTGATTATCTATCCCTCAATTTTAACGATCATTTACGATCTTAGAGTAATCAATTAATGAAACACAAAAACTTGGGTGAGACCGCCTCACTTGTGAGACGCATTTCATTGGGCTGGCCCAATTGTATATATTTTTTTTTACTAATTTCACGTATTAAAATGTCAATTTCAAGAGTTAAAAGACCAATTTAAAGATTTAAAAGACCCATTTAAGGATTTGAAATCGACATTTTAAGTCATGAAATTTGACAATTTTGAGACTTAAAAAATCAATTTCAATACTTGAAAAACCAATTTTAAGAATTCAAAGACCAATTACAAGACATCAAATTCTCATTCGATTTTGGTGTTTTAATATAGGGTTTGGTGTTTTAATATCACATTTTGGTGCCCATTTTGTTTTGCTTTCTAAAGTCACTTTTTGGATTCGGTATTTTAGTACCAGATTTTGGTGTTTTAATGTCACAATTTGGCATTTTATTATCAGATTTTGGACTTGCAAATGACTGTACAATTGAAGAGGAACGCTTTTTATATTTGGGCTTCTGTTTTAAAGGTATTGGGCCTGCTTGGTGGACTGGTTGCACCAGTACACCCGTCTCATAGGAGATTTTCTGTTAAAGAAATTGACTAATATTATGGACCTGGCTCATGATGAGACATCTCATACAAGACGAGCTGAATAATTCACCAAATACAAATTTATATTTGCCCATGATTAAAAATTAATATATACATATTCATAAAATATAAAGAATAGTAAAATGATATTCATCATCATCATATAAGTATATCCCGCCCATAGAAAACTATGGCCAAGATTTGGGGGAAAGGACGACGACAATTGTTACCTATAAAAGAAGAGCACGACCAAAAAGACCCTCGACTCGAGAAATAATAAAATACTATTAGTAAAATGATATTCATATCCGATAAATCCCTTAGACCACATATACTAAAAATAAGATGAAATGCCTTGATTGATGTGTATCTAATGGTAAAAATTCAACTCTAAAATCAATAGTACATACATTCTAATATATCGTTGTAAATGTTTTATTAAACATTATTATATCTAATTGTAATATTTATACCTTGTTCAAGAACGATCTCCGTGCTACTTTGGCTCGATGAACTTTGTATGCGTATTATCCGTAGATGAACCCGAATTTAAATCCGAATCATTAACTTGGGTCAAATTTAGGGCTTCTTTCAAAATCGGATCATCTAAGTTTAACTTCTTTTTGTTATTCAAAAAACAAGGCTTATAAGGAGGAATTGAAAGCCCTAATTCTTCTTGTAAATAATAAATTTCATCATCATCGTACTTTTCTAATCCCTTCGTATTTTCCCTTATTTTCTTGATGATTTCATCATAATAAATGTCTTCACCACGAACAACTTCTTCCATGGGAGGTGCACTAACATCCAATTCGGTTTGCGAGCGACTTTGACCCGTATTTGAACCCGAAACAATCATATGGATCTCATTTAGGGTTTGGTTTGGGTTATTCTTATTTTCGAAGTAGTGTTTTCGCATATGACCTCCTAGAGCTTGGCCGATGGGAAACGATTTATTACAAATGTGGCAAACATGCTTGTTATCCTTGTTCTCATCATCATCTTGAATACTTTTTCCTTTATCCATGATTTCTTTATTAAAGATTATTCAAGAAAAGAGAACAATGATAATAATTGTGATCAATTCAAGAAGAAAAGTGGAAAAAAGATTTGAAAGAGTCAAATATTTCTAAGGGATGATTGATCTTGAAACTAAGTTGGAACTCTTATATATATATTATTGCATTGTACTTAATTATATATAACGGTTAATTTATATGAACGAAAGATGATAATAATTAAATTAAAAATAAGACTTGCAAATTAATGAAATTATCATATAGTGATTATGAATATTTAAATTTTTTATAAATATATATTAGCACTCATATATCAATTTAATGAAATTATAAATATTATTACTAAATAAAATGTAATGTCGCTTTATAATGATACCTATATAGTGCCTGTACGATGCACGATTTTATTAAACTTTTCGACATAAATTATAAAGATTATTACTAAATAAATTAAACCGTTATATTTAATTAAGTACTACAATGCAATAATATATATAAGAGTTCCAACTTAGTTTCAAGATCAATCATCCCTTAGAAATATTTCACTCTTTGAAATCTTTTTTCCACTCTTCTTAAATTGATCACACTTATTATCATTGTTCTCTTTTCTTGAATAATCTTTAATAAAGAAATCATGGATAAAGGAAAAACTATTCAAGATGATGATGATAACAAGGATAACAATCATGTTTGCAACATTTGTAATCAATCGTTTCCCAACGGCCAAGCTCTAGGAGGTCATAAGCGAAAACACTACTTCGAAAATAAGAATAACCCAAAACAAACCCTAAATGAGACCCATATGATTGTTTCGGGTTCAAATACAGGTCAAAGTCGCTCGCACACCGAATCGGATGGTAGTGCACCTCCCATGGAAAAAGTTGTTCGTGGTGAAGACATTTATTATGATGAAATCATCAAGAAAATAAGGAAAAATACGAAGGGATTAGAAAAGTACGATGATGATGAAATTTATTATTTACAAGTTGAATTAGGGCTAACAATTCCTCCTTATAAGCCTTGTTTTTTGAATAAGAAAAAGAAGTTAAACTTAGATGATCCGATTTTGAAAGAAGCCCTAAATTTGACCCAAGTTAATGATTCGGATTCAAATTTGGGTTCGTCTACGGATAATACGCATACAAGTTCATCTACGGATAATACGCATACAAGTTCATCTACGGGTAATACGCATACAAGTTCATCTACGGATAATACGCACACAAGTTCATCATCGAGTCAAAATAGCACGGAGAGGGAGACCATCATTCTTGAAGGAGGTATTTTACATGATCTATTTCCCAATGTCAATTATGGACGACTGACTATAAATGTTACATATAGATATAATAATAGAAATAATAATAGAAATAATAATTCTTAATAAAACATTTACAACGATATATTAGAATTTAGAATGTATGTACTGTTGATTTTAGAGTTGATTTTTTATCATTAGATACACATCAATCAAGGCATTTCATTTTCTTTTAAGTATATGTGCATTTGGTCTTAGGGATTTATCGGATATGAATATATTTTACTAATCTTATCTTATTCTTTATCGAGTCAGGATCTTTTTGATCGTGCTCTTTTTTTTGGATATGAGTTGTAGTCATTCTTTCCTTTTCAGACCCTGATCATAGTTTTCTATGGACGGGATATACTGGGTATGATGATGGTGAATATCCATTTACTATTCTTTATATTTTATGAATATAATATATATTAATTTTTAATCATGGGCAAATATAAATTGGTATTTGGGTTAATAATTCAGCTCGTCTCGTATGAGACCGTTTCACCATGAGACGGGTCCATATTATTAGTTCATTTCTTTAATTGATTACTTTATGATCGTAAGTAATTGTTTTAAGAAAAAGTTATATAAAACTACAAATTTGCAAAAAACTACCTTATATAATATAAATCTTTGCAAAAAAACTATACATTTCAATTTATTTCGTTAGTTAACTGTTAATGTTAACAGTTGACCAGCACGCCACTTGCACGTGACTTTTAAAAACCCACCATCTCCTTCCATTAAATGTAGTAAGAAGAACACAACATTCCCAAATCATGATTTCTTCTCCTACCATTAAAACCCTAAACACTAACTCACTCATTACTTTAGCTAGAGAAAATCGATCATCACAATATGCATATTACTATACACACAAACATACAAAAAAAAAATTCAAAATATCATCAAATTTAACAACAATTAAAGGAGGAAAATTATAAAACACTTATTGATTCTCCGCAAAATCAATTAATTCGACAATAGGGAAAAAAGATGAACAATTATATTAGTAAAATTTGGGATAAATATAGACTAAAAACAGAGTAGGGGTATCAGAATTATAAGACCCAGATTGTAGATTGAAGAATTATGCAAAAATTAAAGAATTAGGAATTGAAAGATAATGATAAAATTGATTAAGGGTGTAAAACAAGTAATTGCTTAAAGGGTGATAATGGTAGAAGAAGAAATCTTAGATTTGGGAATTTAGTGGGTTTTAAAAATGCACGTGTGAGGGGCGTGCTGGTCAATTGTTAAGGTTAACAGTCAACTGACCAAATTAATTAAAAGGTAGCCTTTTGCAAAGATTTGTATTATACAAGGTAGTTTTTTGCAAAAATTTTTATATAAGGTAGTTTTTTAAAAAAATGGGGTATAAATTAGGTAGTTTTGTATAATTTTTCCTTGATTTAATTAGGGGATAAGTAATTGCTCTAAGACTAAAAAAAATATTTTAAAAATTGTAATTGATCACTTTAAGGAAAAAAAAATGTGCATTGAACCAGCCCGATAAAGATGGTCTCGTCGTGACCGTCTCATCTAGATTAGTGAGAGGACAATTGTAAGGGATGGTTATCGAAAGAGTAATGATGCAATAAGTAGAATAAGTCTTTATACAAATTTTCAGGAGAGTGTTTATAACAAGGTTGTTAATAAATAACCTTACGAAGTTTTTTTAAAATTAGATTTAGTATTAGAATTAATATAAATTTATCCTTAAACTAGGAAATTTGTTAATTATGTCTAATTAGGGTTTTGATTCATTATAAAGAAAAAAAAAGGAACGTAGAAAATTAAACCTAAAACTAATATTATAAAACTTTCTATACATAACTCACAATCATAGTTTCTCCTTCTTGAATCTTCTTAAAGAAAGGGAAGTTGGGTATGGGAAAAACTAATTATGATGATGATGATCATGATTATGATGATCATGATGATGATCATGATTATGATGATCATGATGATATGATGTGAAGAAAGTGGGTTTGTGTTTGTGACAAATCATTTTCAACCGCCCAAGGTCTAGGAGGTCATATGGGACACCACTCCGGAAAAAAGAATTCAAGCAATAATCAAACCCTAATGAGACCCGGATAATTGTTTCGGGTTCATATTCAGGTCAAAGTGGTAGACGTACTGTTCATGCACCTCCCACGGGAGAAGTTGTTCGTTTGGAAGATATTATTATGATGAAATCATCAAGAAGATACGGGAAATTAGAGAGGGATTAGAAAAGTATGACGATGATGAAATATATTATTTACAAGAAGAATTGGGGCTTACAATACCTCCTTTTAAGCCTGTTTTTTAACTATGGAAAGGAAGTTAAATTTAGATGATGAGATTTAAACAAGCCCTAAATTTGTCCTAAGTTGTTGAAACTGGTTCGAAGTTAGGTTTCAAGCGAAAATACAGTTTATTATGAGTCAAAGTAGCTTATAAACCGATCAGGTACAGGTATTTTATTACCTCCCATCGTAGAAAAAGATGTGTGACATACACATGCATACGATTGATCTATGTATAAGTTGCTTTAATTTTTGGAATTTTATATAATATTTAATATTTAATTTATAAGAATTGATTATTGGTTTTAGAGTTGAAATTTTGTCATTAGATACACATTAATTAATGCTATTCATTTTAGTTTTAGTATATGCTAATCTAATGGATATGAATATCTTTTTTCCTAGTCCTTATATTTGTTTACATGAGCTCAATAGTCATATTAATACAATTATTAGCATATAAACTGTATTTATGTTTTGCTTGTGCTTAGTTATTTTTGCCTTCTAAAGTTAACTATGCTACTTCAATCTACGTATCTCATATAAGTAGCTCATTCCTTTAATTGTTTAGGTTAAAATTGTTAGTGATTACTAGACTAAATGTACATATGTCAGTCCAATAGAGATAGTCTCACATTGAGACCGTCTCATTTAACCATTCAGCAAATCTTGTATGAGACTGTCTCACCGTGTGACGGGCCTATTCACGCAGTGCAAATCATTTTTAGAATACAAATTCTTGTGAAAGATGATCTCTTTGAGAGACCAACACTAATTGGATCGGCCCATAAATGAAAAATATAGAAATAAGAGTAAGACTTAAACTCTAATGGATTGGGCCTGAGAGGCGTCTATCAAAAAGACGGTCTCTCAGGAGACTTGACTAGGTGCTCTCTTGACTCTTGAGAGACTGTCTTTTGTAAAAAAAAATTTTCAAAAGTCCAGTCCAAATCTAATTTAGAGTGTACCAATTTATTATTTAGAATTGGATGGGCTTTTTAAGAGCCGTATTTACAAAAGACGGTCTCAAGTAAGAGTTTGTGTCTCCCAATTATGTACTCTACATTCCTTGTTAAAATAGAAACCAACTAATTTAAGGCCCACTGTCGCTCCTACGAAGCCCACTCTTTAAACCATAGTCCGTCAGCAACCTGCTAAATAAGGGGTTAGAATAAGGGCCCAATAAAATAAATGGAACTAATTGGTTCAAATTTCTTTTCTTTTAAATTTGTGATCCAAACAATAAAATTGTAAAGATTTTTTTTATTATCGAGTCGATTTTTAGTTATTTTATTTAAAATTGCGTCTTGTGCTACTTTGATTTTTATATAATTGTAAATATATTATTAAATCGGATCAAATCACAGTTCGATTACACAAAGTTACGGAATAATATTGGATAATTAATGTCCTGTAATTTGTCACTTCAACTTCCAAGTCTCCTATATTTTCTCTTGCTTTAAATATTTTGATTCAAACAAAGTTTTTTAAAAAAAAGTAATAATATAATCCTTCCTTTTTGGAATAAATATAATCCATTTCAATAAGGGATAATTGCATAAATAATATTTAGGGAAAAAAAACTACAGTAAATAATATAAAAAAAATTTGTTAGTTTTCCTATAATAATATCATTATATGATTAAACCATGATAACCACGTAACTAGAAAGGGTATTTCTTTAGAATTATACCAACTTTAGTTTATCTACTAATTTACCCAATTTTTTTGTTGTCATATCACTTATTAGTGATTCTTAAACAAAATAAGGGATTTTCTAGGAAAACGCTCCCTTTAAAAGTTCATATAGTTCTGGTTATATCAAATAGTTGGTATCATTGTAGGGGAAATTAACAAAGGTTGGATTATTCACGGTAATTTTTTCCATAATATTATTGTTTCGGTATGAAACTAGGATGTGCAAAACACTCGTATAATACCTAAAGATGAAGCGTATTAGAAGTCAATTGTCAACGATCTAAAGTGCTACGTAATCCTTCCACAAAAAGTAAACTACAATTCTTGCACCCACAACACGTCAGCCTAGTCCGGGGGGTGATCTCCCGTAAAGCTCCTTCGATGTTCAAGTCAGTTATGGAAGACAAAGGATCAAGGAATGATACAATAACGAGTGCAGTATTTACGATTATATGGATGATTGTAGATGGTAAGAAATGGGCAGTTGGGTAATGTCGAGTGTGATGCTTGGCAAAGTGACTGAAGGCAAATGTAAGCTTCGAGAGTAAATGAATTCTGCTAGAAATATTTATATTGGTTGATTTAAGGATCATGGGGCAATTTTAAGGGAGATAATGAGTGATAGACATATCTCAAGCCAAACCATTAAAATTCATATTATCTTATCGTATTTTATTATCTCTCATAAAATTGGTAATCACTTAAAACTTCAAGCGAAACTTCAAAGTGATTACTTATATAATTAGTTTTGAAGTACTTATTCATTACTCTCTCCGTTTCAATTTACTTGTCCCATTTCCTATTTGGCATTATCATACTACTTGTCCCATTTCTTTTTTTGGCTATCATTTTTTGGCTATGCCTTTTGGATCTTGTATGTGCCCTTTACTCACATCATGTGGTAGGTATGTAATCCCTATCTTTCTTTATCTTTTTCGGAGCCAGGGGACTCCTTTCTTTGGCCATGCTCTCCTTACGGGTATGAGTTGCCACCATCCTTCCCTCCCCAGACCCTGCCCATAGTTTTTCTATGTGCGGGATATACTGGGTAGGATGATGATGATGATGATGATGATGATCTCCACTTTTCCGATTCCAAATACTCCACTACCACCTTTACAATTAATTTAATCAATTAAAATACCTAACTACAACTTTTTAATGGACCCCACTCAACCCTAAAATTCGTAAAAAATCAAAATGGGACAAATCAACTGAAACGGAGGAAGTAGGAGTATAAGTTAAGGGGCGGCCAAGAGGGTAAATTAGGGAATATTCGGTATAAGGAGTTGTCTAGGGTTTAGTTTAGTTATAAATATTCAATTTTGGGGTTATTCGTTCTTCTCTCGGCCGCTCTGTACTCGCTTTCTTCATCTCTTCATACTACAATCAGATCCGCCATTGTTCTTATTAAAAATTAATTCTAACAATGGCCGTCATATTCAAAGATCTTCACACCGAATCTGGTCTCCAATCCCTTGATGCTCATCTCGATGGCAAATCATACATCTCCGGGTACTGATTATTTTTCTTGATTTAATTTCGATTATCGAATGTTTGTTTGATTTGATTTTTGAAGATTTAATTAGTACTGTCATGTTTTGACTCATAGATTGATAAATATTGCGACTTTTTAATCTGATCTGGGTTGTACTGCTGAATTGTAAATTTTAGTTGAATTACTGTCAAAGGATAAACCTAAATAAAACCCTAAGTTTATGAAGATTTTCGAAGTTTGAAGATTATTTACCTATTGGTTTATGATTTATGATTGTTGTAATGTCAATTACATGCCTTTTTCGTATCTGGATTTGATCTTGGTTTAAATCAAAAAATGAATTGTATTAGATATTAAATTATTAATCTTGATTATTATTATGAGTATGCCTGCAAATATTAAATCTTTCGCTATATCGTTGTATAACATTCTTTGTTACTGAATTGTTCTATGGAGTTTGATACATTACCTAACCGAAATGAAAGCTTTTTGTATGTTGCGTAGCTATCTTTTAAAAATGAATAGGAGGTAGTAGTACTGATATATGATTTTATACACCAATTCGATTCTTGCAAAGTTTGCCTTTTCATGCTCTCCGGTGCACCAATTCGATTATTAATATCTCTAATTATGTATAACAAAAAATAATTAAAATTTGATATTAGATTAATAATCTTTACATCAAGACAAATCCAACAAGATCTCAATTGATTCTGTTTGAACTTATAGATTAAAAGTTAAATCACAAATTAAGAGAGATAAGTGAGTAGTTTAAGTATTTCCAATGTTGCAATTAATAGGAATGGAGGAAGGAATAGCTATCCTTTTTATCTGAGAAAAAGTTGCTATCTTGATAAGTTATATTGATATCTTCACTCTTGGACAGTGATGAGATCACCAAGGATGACATCAAGGTGTACTCGGCAGTGTTGGAGAAGCCAGCTGAGACTTTCTCGAATGCGAGCAGGTGGTACCAGAGTGTTTCGCAACAGCTTGCCTCAAGGTTTGTCCTTCTGTATTGAATTTGGGTTGATTAATTTGTTTCCCTTTGTGAATCTAATTAGCTTGTAGATTCTGCTTAGTTTAATTATTCATTGATGAACGGGTACTTTTTGCGTAACTTATAATAGCTATGATTTTTGTATAATTTCTTCAAACAGCTACTCTATGAAATTGACTATTAATAGTTAATATACTCTTTTGAATGTTATGAGACTTACTTTCTGTTCTAAGCTTTGTCTCTCGTGTTTAGTTTTCCCTCTTTTTGGACACATATTATTGATTCAATTTTGATATTGTTTCACTTTCTAAAAAATATGACAGTTTCCCTGGCCAAGCTGTTGGTGTGAGGTTCTCCCAGGGAGAAGCTGCTGCTGCTCCAGCAGTGGAGGAAAAGAAGGTTTGGTCTTGGAGCCCTTGTTATATAATCTTTTGTGTATGCACGTCAAAAGTATCCAATAGTTGAATTTCATCTTCAAAGCGTTGTAATAGAACAACTTGAGTTTGAGACGGAATGTATTTAGCAACATTATTGACACTGTCAAAACAGCTGTTCTCTCGTCTCGACTCAGGGATATTGTCACCAAAAATTTTTGGATAAACAAAAAGATATTGATAATTATAACAGGTAGTTTTTAAGGTGTATAAAAGGCATCAATTAAAGATGGTCCGCTATGATGAAAATGGTAATAGTATGTGGCTTTCTGAAGAATATTTGTCCGAAGCTCTTAAAAAACGTGATGCTGTTTAATTTTTTTCCTTTCTTTCAATGTTCTACTCCAATCATTTTACAATATTTCTCGGTCAGGCTCTAGCTTAAAAGTTTTATTGTTTCTTGATGCTGTTCTCTCTTTTATTTTACAGGAAGCACCTGCTGGAGATGAAGATGATGATGATTTGGATCTCTTCGGTGATGAAACTGAGGAAGAGAAGAAGGCTGCTGAAGAGAGAGAAGCAGCTAAGAAGGCCTCCGGCAAGAAGAAAGAAAGTAAGTTTCTTTTTTAGGACTAGAGCAAAATTAGATGTGCACAGAAGAAAGAAAATTTCTTTTTTAGGACTTGATGCAAATTTAAATGTTTATCTGGTACTTGAAAGAAAGGTATTTTGCTCTGCTGTTATTGATTGAAATTGTCGCTTTGGCGTTTTTATGTACCATTGTCCTTTTAAGCGTTGAATTTCGAGCGTTACACCTAAATGATGGGTGTTATGCATGAACCAACGCCATATTAAAATCCTACGCCTGAGTATTTATCTGATCGTGGATGGATCAATCGATAGTCTTATCCCTTTCTGGTGATGGGATAATTATTTCCTATTCTTAAAAGTTCCTTTTAGCTGCACTCGTTAGTCTTATACCAATTATGTGTATTCATAATCTCTATACTTGGAAAACCATTTTCAGCTGTGTTCGCTTTGCCGATGTTGTGTACCTAGTCCTTTAAGCGTTGAATTTCGAGCGTAACACCTGGATAATGGGTGTTATGCATGAACCAACGCCAAAATAAAACCCTACTCGTGAGAATTTATCTAAATGTGGATGGATTAATTGATAGTCGTATCCCTTTCTCACATGGGGATATTCGTTTTCTCTGTGTAATCATATTCTCTATATCCCGAAAACCATTTTGTTCTAACACTTTGTTCTATTCAAGGCGGAAAATCCTCTATTCTTTTGGATGTGAAGCCATGGGACGATGAGACAGACATGAAGAAGCTCGAAGAGGCCGTTCGCAGTGTGCAGATGGAGGGTCTCACATGGGGAGCATGTATAATTTCGTCTTCGCTTTCTTACCATTTTTTCCCCTATTTTACACTTGCCATTTCGATTTGCTTAAGCTGAATATTCCTCTATTTTCCCGCAGCAAAATTGGTCCCAGTTGGTTACGGAATTAAGAAGATGACAATCATGATGACCATTGTCGATGACCTTGTCTCTGTCGACCAACTCATCGAAGACCACCTCACAGCTGAGCCAGCCAACGAGTACATCCAGAGCTGCGACATTGTCGCCTTCAACAAAATCTAAGACTACTGAAAGTACTCTATCGTGTTTTCGTAGTTTCTAGTCTGGGATGTTTTAGTTCGTCTCGAAGATTTTGTTTTCGTTGTCCATCTTTTTAGATGTGTGAGAATTGAGAACGCTACGATCCTTTTTCGAAGGGATTGTTTTGAAGTATCATATTTATTCAATTTAAAGATTTATAAGTAGCATGAGAATGCACAAAGGGATTGTTTTAGTATCGTAAGTTTCATATTTGATTCACGCCTAAAATAAAATGGATCAATGTCTGAAAAATAAAAATGAAAATAAATTGCAAGAATATGTATAATACATAAAATGATCCATTAATGAAGTAATCTCTAAAACTCCTTTTAATACTTCTTTGTTAGTGGCTTTTTTTTCACTCTACAAGTTATCTATCTCATACATATTTATTTATAAAATAAATATAAATAACTTGTGTTTATGGTAAAACCAACTGGTTTTCTCTAGTTTTTTCTGAAGAGAGTACGAGTATAGATTGTCCGTCATCTTTTCTCACCTAGGCCTAGATACTGCTTTCGAGAGGTATTGTGTATGATGATGATGAAAATAAATATCAATAAAAATGTGGTTTAAACAAATTTAAAACACAAGTAGACAAATAGTCTCAAATAGATTTTATTCTTCTAAATAAATAATTCTTTTAACACTTAGAGAAAATTGAATACTTCATTTAGCTTTTAAAAGTGCTACTAACTTATTTTTACACAAATTTTTGTGAGAGACGGTCTCTTTGAGAGACTATTAGGGAACATATAGAGTAAATGTAGGCAATAAGCTTTAATAGATTGGCTCGGAGAGACATCTCTCAGAAAAACGGTCTCTCATTAACCATCAATGTCGGTCCAATTCGCGTGTGTAATAACATTTTAATTTTCTAGGCATTTATTATCAATTTAGTCCATAAAGGTATCAATTTTGAAAAGAAAAAATTACCTAGAATAAACCAACCTTTTTATGATTTTTCTACAATAATCCCACCTTTTATTTAACGATGAATAATCCCAACTTTAAGGGATATTTTCCTAGAGTAAACTTGGGTATCCCGATGACCTGCTATAGTAGGTAATTAAAAAAATAATTTGAATATTAATTTAGAATGAGATTTTTTTTGAAAATTTACATAAAAATTCTAAATAATAATAATAAAAAAAATCATAATTTTTTAACATTATTTTCGACATTTATTTTAATTTATCATTTTTTAAAATAAAACTTGCTATAGCAAGTCATCCGGTTACCGAGTTTACTCTAGCAAAATACTCCTCAAAGTTGGGATTATTCATGGTTAATCAAAGTGTGAAATTATGGTAGAAAAATCATGAATAGATAATTTGATTATTCTAGGTAATTTTTGATATATGCATAAGAAAAATTCTAATTTTGATTTTTTGACTCAAGCATAATATAGCAAAACCAATCATAATAAACTAACAAAAATTCATCTCCAGTCTTATTTTGATTTTTTGACTTATGCATAAGAATAATTATAATTTTATGAGATCTTGTGTTATTCTTCATATAACCTAGTTTATGTGTAATTTTTCTTTTATAAGAGTAAATAAATTTAATATCAAAATATACATTAATTTACGATGCAAAAAATTATAGAAAATATAAAATATCTGACATAGTAGTTATTTTTCAAGTTTAAAAAGTAGATGTTTTAAGACATTATGTTGGTGTTTTAAAATTTAAAGTAGGTATTCCCATTCTTTTTTTTTTTTTTTTTTTTATGTATTTTGAATAGAGGTGTTTAACAAGGCGGGTCAATTCAACGGATTAAGGATCGTGTCACATTTTAACAGATCAAGTCATTAACAAGCCCTCGTGTAAAGGGTCCGGTTGGGCCAAGTAATTATAGAAAAATTGATTGTAAAAACATTTTACCACATTTATTAATATTTTTATATGATAAGATTATATACAAAGTTGAATTGACCCGTTCCGGTCCGTTTAACATTTGACATGTCCCGCCTCGACCCGACTTATTAAAAATTTTGGCCTGACCTAGCCCGTTAAACACCACTAATTTTTTTAATAAAATTATGATATTTTTAATTATCTTTTGCGTGTTCTCCCTAATCTTAAGACACATGTGTTGAATAATTCAATAATTAAAAAAAAAATAGCAGTTTGAGTAAATTTCGGAGCTACAATTTTTTTTAATTATTAGTGCTGGTGGCCTGGTGGGTTGGGCTTTTGAGTGAAAAAGTATATATATATATATGGCTTATAAGTTCTAACATCTCATCATCATCGAACATCTCTATTCTTTCAAATTTGTTTTATTCTATTTAACCCAAATAAAATTACATTTTTTTTCATTTTTTCATAAGAGGAGAGGGATTAAGAATAATAAAGTAATCTATCAGATTGTTTTGATTATTACCTTCGAATTATGGAATCATTTGATCCTAATTCGATGTCTCACTATCAATTCCAGGTTTATGGAGCTTTAACTCCATTTCATCATCATGAACAGAGAATGAGAAATGACGGAAGTGTTCAGCGGTTGATTAGGGGAGCGCAATTTGTGAATTCCAGATCTAGACTAGATTCTAAATCGGCAATTGATGATCTGGAAACGATTAAGATCTCTCCGACTCAGACTGAGAGTGAAGATTCACATTCAATTTGTTCGATTTGTTTAGATCAGTTCGAGATCGGCGATGAAGCGAGGAAAACGCCGTGCAATCACATTTATCATTTTAAATGCATTGTTTCATGGTTGGTGCGGCGTAAAACTTGCCCTGTTTGTCGCCATCAGTTAGGATCGAGTCCTGTAAATCGCCATCAAAACACGAGAAACACCAGTAGTGTTGATTCGAATACAAGCAGGAGGAATACCCTTTCTTTCACATCCTTACACTACCCTGGGAATTCGCCATTAGTTGGAGAGATTCATGAGAATGAAGTTGGTGAGATAATCAGGGCCGCTCGTGACCATTTGCTAACTAGATATTCGTCTAGGGCCTAGGGTTGGAATAGGCCCTAAAATTAGAAAATGCTAGTTAATGGAACATACTTACAAATTTGTTATTTATGAGTAGTTTTTTTTTATCATTTAAGAATTCTATGATACGTCTACATCTTTAATGCTAATAATAATATATATGATCCATTTTTAATATTTTTACGAACACCCGTTTAAATTCAGAATCGTCCATCATAGAGAAGGCCACTTCTTCAATTTGCCTAGGGTCCATACAATACCAGGAACGGCACTGAAGACAATATTAACCCATTAAATTAGTTGCGAGAAATATACAAACAAGTGAAATTATATTGATCTATCTTTTAAATTTTATGTTGATCCATCCTTTAAATTTTACATTTAACATTCTACCATATATACTTATTTTTAAAAAAAATTTCCCAACATAATTCAATGGATAGTACTAATAACTGCAAATCATTACGCCATCAACGATTATTCTCTGAATTTTGTTTCTTTAATCTTTTTTCAATTTAAATTTAAACGAAAAAAAATTAATTCTTCTCATGTTTCTAGATAATGAAATTGCACTTTGAAAATTAATTTGGAATATTGAGAGAAACATTGATTTGAATTTTAGGGTTCATAGAAAATTAGACATTATTACTTCTTTAATATTTTATTAATATTTTTTTGAATCTTATAATAATTGTCCCCTTTCTAAATTAGATTTCCAATCTTTAGACATGTATCATGAAATTTTGTCTGGTCATCGGGTTGATTTCGAGTCAGATTTTTTTGATCGGTTTAAAATTAGGTGTTGTATTCATATTGGTTTTATTTTCACATATTTTCTAATTTATTTTGAAGAAGATCCAAGTCGGATTCGATTAAAAATCGAGTTTTCGAATCTATTTAGAACACCTCGTTTAAGCTGTATACACAACAGTTACTGGTCATCTCTTTTTTATTGTTAAAATTATCAATTAATTTAAGCTTAGGTAAAAAAAGAAAATTTAATGTCATAGGACAATCAATCATCAATAATCAATATATAACAATCAATAAAATCATATCATATCATATCATATTTCATATCATTTAATATAATAAAAATGTTGGAAAATTCCGAGTGTCACCCTATAAGAAGGCGTGACAAATGTAATTAATTTAGTCGATAATTGTTGATTACTTGACAATCTTTACCTAATTTAGAATTCGATTATTTTTAAAATTAGAGCTAAATCTCATATAATATTATAAAAATGTTGGAAAATTTTGAGTGTCATCCTATAAGGAGGCGTGACAAATGTAATTATTTTAGTCGATAATAGTTGATTAAATGACAATCTTTACCTGATTTAGAATTCGATTATTTTTAAAATTAGAGCTAAATCAGGTTTAGCATGAATTATAATTCATTATTGCAATTCTTATAACTAACATAGAATTTGATACATTTAATCACGATCATTTAATATAATAAAAATGTTGGAAAATTCCGAGTGTCACCCTATAAGAAGGCGTGACAAATGTAATTAATTTAGTCGATAATTGTTGATTACCTGACAATCTTTACCTAATTTAGAATTCGATTATTTTTAAAATTAGAGCTAAATCTCATATAATATTATAAAAATGTTGGAAAATTTCGAGTGTCATCCTATAAGGAGGCGTGACAAATGTAATTATTTTAGTCGATAATAGTTGATTAAATGACAATCTTTACCTAATTTAGAATTCGATTATTTTTAAAATTAGAGCTAAATCAGGTTTAGCATGAATTATAATTCATTATTGCAATTCTTATAACTAACCTAGAATTTGATACATTTAATCACGATCATTTAATATAATAAAAATGTTGGAAAATTCCGAGTGTCACCCTATAAGAAGGCGTGACAAATGTAATTAATTTAGTCGATAATTGTTGATTACCTGACAATCTTTACCTAATTTAGAATTCGATTATTTTTAAAATTAGAGCTAAATCTCATATAATATTATAAAAATGTTGGAAAATTTCGAGTGTCATCCTATAAGGAGGCGTGACAAATGTAATTATTTTAGTCGATAATAGGATTAAATGACAATCTTTACCTAATTTAGAATTCGATTATTTTTAAAATTAGAGCTAAATCAGGTTTAGCATGAATTATAATTCATTATTGCAATTCTTATAACTAACCTAGAATTTGATACATTTAATCACGATAGTATATATTTGGATTATTTTTTTGAAGTTATATTTTTTATATTTTGTACTTATAAATAACTAGATTATGTTTTAATTTTTAACCATTATACTCATTTAATAAAAAAACATTATAAAGATTTTAATAAAAAAATTGAAAAAAATGAAATAAAATATACTCTTATGACTTTTTAATATATTCAATGATGTAACATAAAAAGTAAAAAATTAAAAATTAGTAAAGTCAAAGATATTAATAGTAGTCATTATATAATGATATCATCTTTAAGTTTTAGGATGAAATTCTTTATTAAGACAGTGACACGTCAGCAATTTTGATAAATAATAACATCAACAATGTTTTGTTTTAGTAATAGTTATAAATTATCAAAACTGGAGTGACCTAATAAAAAGATATATAATAGACAAAGTCAATTAGATCTCAATAATTTGTGGGCTTTTAAGATTTATTAATGCTGTTGTATAGGGCTTCCGTCAGACTAAATATATATATATATATATATATATATATATATGATTGAGAAGTTTTATAGCTTATCAAATCTATAATTACTATTTTTGTTCTATTTTTCTATCTTATTTTTTTTTGAAAGATATATTTTTCTATTATATAAATAGACGAAAAGTACACTATCTATTTTTGTTTCTCTCCCAGTACTTTTCCATAGTGATATTCTGAAATCTGGTAAAGTGTTTTTTTTTTTTTAATTTTATTTATTTATTTTTTATTTTTAAAAATCGTTTTAAGAAATTGAAAATAAAAATTGGTTGTAGAAATTATGTGGGTGTTTGATTATTTTAATTTAATTCATCTTTTTTTTTAAGGATTTTAGAGTTAAGATTAAGAAGATGGGTATTCTCCCTACTTTTCTTGGTGTGGGGTACAATGATTTTTTTAATATTGAATTTAGTAAATTTTACGCATTTTTTTTATGATTAGATTGATTTAGTTTTCTTTTCTTGTTCATTTTATGATGTGGAATTTTTAGATCTTGTCATAGTTACTTTTCTGTGTGACATAATTACTTTTATAATTATGTGTTTTTAGTTTAATCGTGACCATAGATTTTTTTGTTGTAGTGAAATCAAGGGTGTGGAGTCCTTCGTAAACATAGATTTTTTTTTGTTGTAATGAAATCGTGACCATATATATATATATATATATATATATATATATATATATATATATATATATATATATATATATATATATATATATATATATATATATATATATATATATATATATATATATATATATATATATATATATATATATATATATATATATATATATATATATATATATATATATGTGAAATAAATTAATGTCTTGTATGAGAAAATGAATTGGGAAGGGAAAGCATTTGATGTTTAGTGTTGTAATTGTGAATTTTGAGTATTTGATAGGTGAAATCAGATAAAGTTGCAATTTTTGATTATAAATTATTAATTATAGTAAGTTTTTTTTTAATTTTTTCAAGTTATAGCTATCAAAATATCAAATTTTACGAGGTTAGAAACTTCAACCACCAAAATGATTGGAATTCTGTAATGATTACAATATTTTGATAGTTAAAATTCGCAAAAAATAATACTGTAATAATAATTCGCAAAAAGTACTAAACTTTAAGGCAGTAATTTGTAAATTGTTTTTTATTGTTTTGTACTTCATCATTGAGCATTGGAATTACATAACTTTTTTTAGTGTTGTAATTGTAAATTTAGATTCCTTAATTAGTGAAAGTAGATAATTAAGTTGCAATCTTTGATATGGATTTGTTTTAAATTTTATGATTGAGTATTGAAACTACAAATCTTTTGGATGCAGAGTACTTTTGGTTGTAGGGTTAGTTGATTTGGGACATTTTGTGGGGAAAAGTGGTGTTGATTATAACCATGTCAAGTGGTGAAATTATAGACCGGCTTCATCAATGTAGGCGAGTAATTCGTTCTCGAATCGAGGACATGAATCGTGTAGGAGATCGTTTACTTGGGGCTATGGAAGCTTATGAAGTTTCGAGGTTTCGAAATAATCCCGAGCATAGAATAGAGTTTTTTAACACTATGCTGCAAACCGCTAGACAACTTAGGCGTAGATCAAGAAGTTTGCGGTTGATGAGGATGCCAGGTGATAGTAATGACGGGTTTGAGTATGTTAATGGAGACTCGGAAAACAATGATGATGCATATACGAGATTTGGACTTAATGAGTCGATTGAAAGGGCATCAATTGAAGCACAAAGTTCACTACCAGCATCAAGTCCTCGATCAGCAATCGATGATATGCTAACGATTAGGATCACTCCAACTCATATTGTGACAGGTTTACATTCACATTGTCCGGTTTGTAAAGATCGGTTCGAGCTTGGCACTGAAGCGAGGCAAACGCCTTGCAATCATATATATCATTCCGGTTGCATTACTCCATGGTTGCTGCGACATAATACGTGCCCTGTTTGTCGACATCAGTTAGGATCGCGTCCTATAAATTGCAGGCCACGCTCAAGAAGGAGAAACACTAGTAGCAACTCAAGGGAAGGAGGAACAATAATCAGAACACAAGCAGGAGGCATTCATAATTAGGGGTGTTCAAAACTGGATATTGGGTCGACCCGGATCCGGAAATCCGGGTACTCGCTTTTTCGGGTACCTAAAATTGTGATCCGGTTCCGACCCGGTTTTATTAGAATGTTTTTTATTTTTTTTATTTTTTGTCGTTCAACCATATGTTTGTTTATCTCTATTTTCACTTAAAATATTTTTTTATATAAAATTCATACAAACTCCCTAAAAATATTTAACTTAATTAGTCATTAAAGATTAATTAAAAAAATGAAAGAATAATATTATTGTTCATGGGCTTAAGTAAGAACAATTACAAAATTCAAATACTAACTCTTAAAAAATATTCAATCCAAGGTTAGCTTAAGAGATATCATGATCATTTTATTTACGAAAAAAAGTAAAAAAAAATAAAATAAAATAAAGAAAACCGGATACCGGATACCCGGCTTTCAAAAATTCATGGCACGGATATCCGGTTTTAAACCGAACAGGATTATCCGGTTTGCATACCCGGTTTTAGAAACCGGGTACCAGATAATTCGGGTCGGAATTTCCGAATCGGGTTATTATGAACACCCCTACTCATAACCATACCAGATAGCAGCCAGCAGGTTCATTATTTTGCTACAATTGTTGCATGAAGGGACAACCTAGGCCCGATTTAGTCTAGACTATGGCTCGAGTAATTTGAATGAATACCAGACTGTATAACATTTAACACAAAATAACAGTCAAATTGATATTTTTTTACAATTAGTGATGGGTATCTTTTCTATGCGAGTATTTTATGGGTGTTAGAGCATATAACATATCATGGGGCCTTAGTCATCAGCTTAAGCTTTTGGCTGAGTTGGTTCCTTGACATGGTATCAGTCTATCAGATGCCAATCTGACAAGAAAACACGGATTCGAATCTCAATCACCCTTCATTTAAGTGGAATATTCAACACCAAATATGAGGAGAGCATGTGTTACATCCACAATTCTAACACAAAGGGCTCTTGTGTGAGGAGATGTGTTAGAGTATATAACATACACAAATTCTTATTTGAGACTATACAATAGACGTCTCAAGTTTAGGCATGGCCCAATTTATAAATCAAAAAAAAAAAACTAATTGGTGGTTTTGTAAGTGAAAAGGGACATATGGGCTGGAGTCTTGAGAAGAGCCAATACTATAGGCAGTCTCAACGATCAGTTTAAACTTTTGGTTTAGTTGGTTCCTTGACGTTCTTTAATTCATATAACACAATATTAAGTTTGATGCAATAATGAATCGATACGAGTGGATATGGAGCTTGTAAACCCTCGTATGCACCATCAATACGCTACCTATGGCGAATACTTTCGAATTATTACAAACTGAACAAGTTTAATATCGAAGCCCTCAAAATCGGAGATTTCGTAAGGGAGTTCGAGCAACGAAAAAAATATAAGCTAATCGAAACTATCAACATATTGTGAAGAACAAATTTCATATATAGGTTAATTTATTTATAGTAAGTGAAGAAATCTACAGACAAGAAGTCACAAGCAACGGATCTTGGCACCATAAATCATCTTAGGACAACCTTCAACTTTTCCTGTACGACCTCCCTCACTTTCGACTGCATACACGTAGAAAAAACATGTTATCGGTTAGTAAGAAATCGCAAATTATCAAGAAACGAGTTTCTTCACTACGTAGATAAACTGTTTCCGAGAGCCTTACTGAACAATGCCAAAACCTTAATCCGAAGAACATGGGGTCGGATATGTGAACCAAAACATATCAATGTGAGAGATTGTCGTGAACAAAGATTATACTTTATTTGACCCTATTTTTAATACATAAACGTCTTTCTCGTATGCTTTATTACTTGTAGGGAAACGAAAAGAACATATACCTGCAGGTTGTTTATCTCCTCGTCTGTAAGAGAGCGCTCCATGGATCGATAAGCTATACGATAGCAGTGACTCGTCATCCCTTTCTTATTGGTAAAATTATCAATTAAGCTTACCTGAAAAAGAAAATATAATGTCAATGGAAGATTTACCAATATCATCAACAAATTACCCTCATTCCAAACAGGTCATAACAAAAGTATCTATCCAATATCATGACCTAATTCGTAACCTCGTACCATCGAGCGTTCATTTTTATTAAGATTTACACTACCTGTCAATGCAATTATCAATCAACAATCCGATGCATGACGTGAGTCGTGACTTTTCTACTAATTTCATGCTTAGCTATTTGTTAACGAGTAATTACGTTTGTTATGGGACTTTCAGCTCCCGTTCAACCACAGGCTTGCAATAGACCAGTGTCACATGATTCGCTAATCTCCTCGTCCCTCGCGTATCGCAAATCGAAAAAGCGAATTATGGTTGTTTGGGTTATTCGTGGGCAAATTTGAGCGAATCGGGAATTCAAAAAGCGAATTAGCTACCGAATTATGTAACACTGCAATAAACACCGGATAGTTAAAGATTTCAACCTAGATAAAGCATAAAGAGCTACTTTCTATAGCATTATACTTCTTCAAATTATCACTATTTTCCGATCAATTTCAACTATATGTGCATACAAATCAAAACAGAACAACATCAAATGACATAGCGCATACAAACAGCTAGATATTTCATAAAATTACGGCTTCAGAAGTTGTAGCTTGGAAAAGAGAGCAATACACAATCTACATGGAATCATGGACTTCCATCAATTTTCGCCATAAAGAGTTTAGTTTTGCAATGTTACAGTTAGAACGCGATAAAACCAAAATAAAAAGAAAAAAAGGGTGATGAAAGCATTTGTGTTAGCCCGTTCCCTTTACAGCACAAGGGGTGAAAATGGTCGGGTAGAAAGTAGTAACTAATTGCAAAGAAATTGTAATTCTTGGCGAAATGATAGATGGATGTATACCTCTTCTACAAGGTCTCCTGCGATGTCTCGAACCACTTCACATAAGTTGTTTTCAGTAAATGATTCGTTTATCCAAAAACTCATGTCTTTGTAGCACGGAGGAAACTACAGATGAAACCAACGTGTCTTTAGAAGCAGAAGAAGCATTTCGACAACAAAACCCATAGCAGAAGACGGGAAATTAAGAGGTTATTCTAAATTTTCTAGATGCTTTACCTTTGAAAAAGGCTTGAACTTGACACCAAGCTGGCCTTTAGTGAACTGTAAAAACGCAAACCCAGAAAGGACAACCAAGTCATGTAAGAAACAAAGCATATTGATAGCAAACGGGAGGCAAAAGATTACTGGGGATCTGGTTAACAAGGACCTGAGAAGTAAATCGCTCATCGGATGACCAGAAAAGCCGAATGTCTGGTATGTCAAATAGAACCATAGCTAGCCTCTCCAGTCCGAGTCCAAAAGCCCATGCATAGTTGTCTGGTTTGCCACTACTCTTTAATATCTCCCGCTCCATCACCCCACAGCCCAAAACTTCCAACCACTTCTCCTGCCGAAGACAATCTGGTAACCAGTTAATAGCTGATGAAATCCAAAAAGGAAATTCTACACACTCACTGGATCAGAAATATTACAGGTTTGGAATGATATACAAATTCAACAGACCCAATGCTACTAAGTGGGTCCCACATAGGTAGGATCGAAAGGGGGGTTTAATGTACACAACCTTACCCTTGTAATAAAGAAGCGCACATGATTTGCTGAGCCATTAACTTTAGTCTATTATAATTCGAAACGAAAACTTCAAATGTATGGCTCCATCTAGAATACACATTACACAAAAACACAAAAGGACTGCCATCTATACCTGAAAAAATATTTCGAGTTCATATGATGGATTCGTGAAAGGAAAGTAAGTATCAACCCACCGCATCTCTACAGCACCTGCAAATGTCACATGAGACATGATGAGTCGACAACTAACAACGCGTGCAAGATAACAGAATAAAGATACAAACAATTAACAGTTACTAATATGCTATGGACTTATTTTACTAAGGATTTACTCTGAGGAAAATTCTAGAAAAAGAAGTGAACTTTTGATTATAGAAGCAAGGAAAATAATTACAAAGATAATCTGGGTTTTTGAGAATCCTCCCAAAAGAAAACCATAATAAACTGAAAAGAAGGAAGTCCTGCATTTCTCTCGCGTCTCCCAATATAGGGTAGCTTAAAAACCATATGGTGGCTTATAGAAGTAAAGTGAATGCTACTAAAAATCGATTACTTCTTGACTAGAAGATTTGATTGAAGTTTCGTAGTAAGATCACACTAGATTAATGTATAGTCACCCCATACAAACTCCTAATCATCGATGTTTGTATGCAACCAAGCCCTAGTTCGAATGAAATTCAAGGACAAGAAAGAATCAAATAGTGGAACCTAAAAGAATGGAATGTTAAAAACTTTTCGTGCTAATAGAGTTGTTGGACGAGCGGATTGGAAAAGCCTCAGAGGATGCAAATATAACTTGGAAAAAGATGGAGAATTGTATTACTCATGCAGCAGCTAAGGGCATTCTATGGAAAGGGACGCAACGTGGTGGAGTGAAGAAGAAAAAGATGCAATGAAGAAAAAAATTGAACATTATTTAGCTTTAAGAAATTGTAGGATTGAGAAAAATATTGCAAAATGCTATGAAGCCAAAACCAAGACAAAACAAGCAGTACGACAAAATAAGCGGTAGATGAGGCAATGTTAAATCCTAAGCAAGATATACTATATGTATAACAAAATATAATTTAACTCTTACAATGAAGTAATATGGTTATATATTTACCAAACAAGTGTCGTGCCAAACCCTCCAGGCATGTTTTTAAATCCTGAGAAGTATATGCTATGGCATCCAGGCCAGATGACTCCCAATCATCAGGGGAAAATACACGAACACCTTCCATCTGTAACCATTGTAAAAAAAAAATGTTGAAATAGCTAAGTGGGACGACAAACGACCATAATTTTCAGAACAGAGAATAAGGACCTGATGGAACACAGGATAATGGGTAGAGTCAATTGAGTCTCTGCGGTAGACATCTCCAGTTACAAGGAAATGAGTGTGTCCATTTCTTAGCAGTTCCGCTTGATGAGCGCTAGTATGACACCTCAAAACAGTCTGGGAGTCGACATAGTAGGTATCATTGTAACTCCTGCTTACATGATCAGCGGGAACCAAGACATCGTCAAAATTCTGCAAGGATTGAATGATAGAACCTCCTGTTATACAGATGCGGATAGAACACAACTTAAAGCTATAGACTAGTTAAAGATGAACAGACAGAATAATGCATAAAACCTTTTGATTCACTAAAAACTCATTGAAGACAACATTTAATCATCCCAATATCATTAAGTGGATCCTAGCTAGGCTCCAACCTAGAAGGGATTAGAGGGTCGACTAAAGAAACCTTAATCTTGACTACAAAGAAGTCGTTTCTGATTAACTCTTGATAACAAATATTATTTGCAACTTTTCATGTATAAGAACTGTGCGTGACTTAATATTAAGCTCATTAAAAATCATTTTAAAAGGCAAGCCTGCATCAACAGCCTAACATTTCCAGTTTATTAGTTGGTTTGACCCAATGAACAAGGCTTTATATGAATTTAGTTGATCTAGAAAGCTCATTGTCACATGATTGACTAATCTTCTTGCAAATTGCGAATTCAAAAACAAATTAATTAGCAAATTATGTTACACTGAGAAAGCTTTAAAAAAAGGTATTGGGGCATCTTAAACTATTACATAGTGACGGCCTAGCATGAACATAGGCACAGTATGGGGCTGTTTGACAGTGCAGCAAACTGGTTGATCATATCATGGATGTTGACTATAATAAGACACAAGCAATCCCTCTTCCACACATGTAACACTACCGTGCTTACAATCAGGCAAACCGTTCAGAAAATGTGTTAATTGAAGTATGTTTGAGTTAAGGACATACCGCTTTCACGGAAACAATCGGACAAAGATCTTCAAATTTTTCAAATTTGTTGGAATAATTGGCATCAAAATAGTCATAGATGGCATTCTTCAAAATGCCAAGCGGGTGTTGATCCCGCCTGTGTAGTTGCATTCCAAGTTTAGTGAAGATTGCATCAGGGACATTGTTTGTGGGATCATCGCGCACCACATCTAGATTCCATCGGATCAGTTAAACAGCCAAAAAAACGAACAAAAAAAATCAAAATAATGAAAATGAACACATAACCCGGCAATTTCTATCTAATGGATTAAGGTACAATATGAAATTTTAACAGGGGCATCTCTAAAACTTCCATTTCCTATCTGCATTTAGATTTATAATTTGCAAAAGCATTACATCGGAATGGTTCAAATAGCAAATAATGCTGCAAAAGTTTTCACTTCCCACTAAAACCTTTCGGCCTATTTGTTATTGGTATTCAACGGGGGAATAGTAATGAAAATTTAATGTAATTTGACTAAGAAAACTATTTAACTAGGTATATGATCATGCTCATCCCGCTCTAAATCTTCGAAAAATTCTTTCCCACCCATTATCCTAACAAAATTTTGCAAGGAAAAACACATGTTTGAGGATAAGAACTTCATTACAATTACAATCACTACTACCATTCAATATCAATAATCAAATTCCATTTCTATAAGTAAATTAACTATTTACATATCAAAAGATGAAATAAAAACTTAGATACTAATTCACATTCAAAAATCAAAACCCATTTCACAAACTTACAAACTAACTCAATTAACAAATTCTATTACCCTAATAGGCTAATACCATTAACCGGCAAATACTCTACTCAGGCGGAATTCAGAGGGTCGAATATATGCAAAGAGATTGTTTTCGATAGACCCATTAATAGCAAATATCATGTACAACTTACCAACAATTAACTTCACACATAACCCAAAAAAAGAAGACAAAAAGGAAGAATTAAAGTCAATAGAGAAGTAATTTTGGGAAGTGGGTAATAACCTGCTTTGGAAATCTTAATGTTCCCAAGTTCAACTGTGGATGCTACCACTGATTGCCTCCATTTCTTGGTCTGGAGTTTGTTAGATGACACGGAAAAAGGAGTAGAGGAGAAATTGGAAACTCCAACAAGGTTTCTAGAGAGAAAAATGGAGGTTTTGGAGAAGAGAGTAGAGTTAGCAAATGGGATTGCAGCCATTGTTGTGGTGCTCATGGTGGTGTGAGTACCAGCAGCACACAACTTTCTCACCCAACTTGATTGGATAAGCATTTTTGTTGGGTAAATAGTCTTTTGTGTTTAAGATTAAGGGGTGATTATGAAGATTTTAATATTTTTCTCCTCTAATTATTAATTAATCAACATAAATGGTTTAAATTTAACGTTTAATTTTCTTTCAAAAGAGCAAGTGGTTTATGCTTAGGGTTTTTTTTGATAGTAAATTATGTGGTGGGAAAGAGAGACTATGTGAGAATCGAATTCATTACTTTTTAAGTGATAGTTATTCTCTATAAGATGCATTTTTGGGTTGATTGTTAATAACTTGATAAAGTCAAATACGATGTTATGCAATAGAAACACTCAATTTTGGACAGTTATATGTATAAATTAACTCTATAATTATGGAAATTGTCGACTCTATATTATGCAGTATATTATGTTCTCTAATGTACTCAACTATTAATAGCTATCAGTCAGAGATACTTAATGTAGAGATATTGGTCAAGATAAAATGACATTATTTTTTAACCAATAGATGAGTGTCATTTGGGAGAACTCTTAAATTGTGCCACTTGAAATTTTCCAAATCTTTTATATAATGTATGATATGATGATGGATTCATGGTTCACTTCAAAAAAAAATTTCTTTTGTTTAAGGATTTGAAGGTACATAATATACTACAAAGTACAATAAAGTTGTCAAATATTAACGAGAAAATGGTATTGAAATTCAATCGGTATTTAGTAGTCACAATTCGAAAAAGCTTGATGTGTCACCCGAAAATGTTTTGATATGAAATATCGAAAAATTAGGCCAAACCTAATCACAATCCAAACTGGGCCATCTTGATACGTTTTCATGATTTTGTCAACTTTTTTAGCTTCACGTTATCATTTTTAGTCGGATTTACTATATTTCTAGTCAATTTTTTTTATTTCAAATCAATAATAATTGTTGTAGCCTTTAAACCATTTTATTTATCCTTTTTATAAGAAAATACTTTCTAAAAAATAATATACATATTTTTCTTAAAAATGGTGTATATATTTTAAGTTAAGTTAGATTAATGATGATTGATACCTCAAAAAAAAAAAAGATTAATGATGATTGATGTTTTTTTTTTTTGGTTAAAAAAAAATGATGATTGATGTTTTATTTCTATTAAAAAAATATTATACACCTACATATTTTCCTTGAAAATGGGATATATTTCTCAAGTGTCTCTTCAACATTAAAGGCTTGAAGAAACTCATTTTGAAGTTATGTGTTTATAAATGGTAACACCAAGTGAGTTGCACAATGTTAGCAACTTCAATGTAATTATATATTATGTAGTGGTATAAAAATACACAATTACATATAAACTTCGAACGAATCGAACTAACACTCGCCATTCGCCAATTAGTTTCCTATCGTTCAAGCTTGAAGTCTCGAATTCTTTCTTTCAAGCATGATTGAAGGTCGCGAGTAATTCTGATAAAATGACCCACGCAGCGCCACCCATCACTAAAGATAGAGTAAGCTTTCCACCAGGAACTAACTGGGGTACTTTTGGAAGCTCCGGGGAAGTCGAGTATCGATCTGACCATGACATCGCTGCAGGAAGAACTCCGAAGAGCACCAATACTGTACGAAAACAGAAGTTGTCAAAAACTTATAAGTATAGAACCTTCTATCAAGAAACCAATTCAACTAAAAGTTTAAACTGATGGTTGAGTCCCAAATATATGTTGACATCATGGTTATCAAAATCACGATCTGGATCGTAGGATCATACGATACTACGATACTACATCCCAAATCGGTGCTAGCGACTAGAATTGTGCATAGGATCGGAATCAGTCAGGATCATACATAGGATCGGTGGGATAGGTTAGGATCGTTGGTGGGATCGGCTAAAAGTATGAATGTAACACAAGTCTCACTCATACTTGACGCTAAAAATGAAACTTGAGATGAGGGGTAGATGAGATACGAAACCCATGGCATACAATCACACTGGACAATAATACTTGTTTATTGTATTCTTTCATAATCAATGTTACATAATTCACCAGTTAATTCACTTTTTAATTCTCGATTCGCTCAAAATGGCCCAACAACAGCCAAAACCGACCATAATTCGCCTTTGCGGCTCATAAGAAGATTAGCTAATCTTGTGACACTGTTCATAATTCTAGTCGCACAGTTTTGGGAGAAGGTAGAAAGAAGCCGATTACGATTTCTCATAGGATCATAATATCGAGAGATTGAAAGGAAGACAAATGCTTACCACCGTATGTTCCAGCAAAATCCAAAGCCTTGAAAAATATTTCTGGTTCTAACAGTGCCAGTATCAATGGTGGGAACAAAGTTATCAAATAAGGAAGTGGTTTGCTTTGTCCTGTTGGGAGTTTTAGCACTGCAACCACAACAAGGATTAGGGATGTACAAACATTTGGGATTATGCATAATTTCCATGTATTTTACATGTACATACTGATAAATATGTTATTGGGCTTGTACACAACAAGACCCGCATAAGAAGAGAGTTGCTGCACGCAAACCCAATGAAGTTCCATCCTAAAACCAATTGACAACCTCTCTCTAATTGTTCGACAGGGACGTCTAGTTTATTTTTGGGCCCAGAGCATAAAGTGATTTTGTTTTGTATTGTTGATATTATAACTATTTATAAAAAAACTAATAATTCATATTACATAGCAAAAAATGTAAATTATACCTAAATTTAATTTTTGCTAATATCAATTTTGTATACGAAAATATAATTTTTAGGCCCCTTGCTAATCGACGGCCATGATGTTCGATATGGGATCAGATGTGGGTTATTTTTTCAACACAAATATTATCTATTTGATGCCAAAAAGGATAAAAAAAAAATGAAAACTTGTCCGGAGGAGATTAATGCTTACAATCCGCTAAGAAGTCGGCGAGGCCAAGAACGAATCCAATATACGATGTTGCGATAGCAAAAAGTGAAAAGATTTCGACTATTGGCTGCATCACATCAATTTGAGAAACAGAAGCAACAAATAGATTTGGTTAAACTAGTACTAGTTAGATTGTATGGCACCCAAATGTAGAAGAGCTTAAAAAACACTTACTCCGACAACTCCATTGCTTGATCTGAGTTGCTGTAATGGATCAACAATCTTCTCGACTTCGGAATCTAGATTAGGGAATGTACCAAGAATTACCCCGTTCCAAACCAGAAATAGAGCCAGTGGAATAGCTGTTCCTACGACAACTGCCGTCCTGCAAATGAACAAAGTCCATTTCAAACTCGCACTTAAAAAGTAAATCGACGATGTCCCAACACAGTCAACTGCCCTGATAAGAAGGAGGTGGTTCTAAACATTTGCAAGGTGTACGTCTGACTGCACAAGACCCTCTAAATAATCACAAAACACACTTTTTTTGTTACTACTCTAGATTTAATTACCTTCCTCATCATGGCCGTCGATTAGCAAGGGCAAAGCGAGCTATCACCCAGGACACCAAATTTTTAATGCCGAAAAAAATATGAGTTAATAGTATATTTTTATAAAGTAATTATAATATCAACAATAAAAACAAACTAATTATTATATTATTCATTTCGCCTTAAGTTTTTAGGGACTCCGGAGTTCAAAAATGAACAAGACAATCCTGTTCCTTATACACAAACTCAATTTTCATCCACAATTAAACCACTTGAATGCTACCCTCAGTTGAACATGAAAACCCCACATACACAAACTCCTTTAAAGTCCCACTCCTCTACAGGCTACACTTCTAGCCCTCCACACTTATAGCCCAAAGGGCTCTCGTGTAGGGCCTGAAGACCCCAACAATTAAAAAATACCCTCATGGGAATTTTTAACGTCAGGTATGAGGAGAATCAGTGTTGCATCCACACTTCTAGATCAAAAGGCTCTCGCATAATGGGGCTTTTAAAAGTATTTAACGTATCCTAGTCTCAACCATCGGCATAAGATTTTGGTTGAGTTGGTTCCTTGACAAATAGTACATCGAAACTATTAACAGATTTGCAGTTGTGATAAGAATGTTGATCAGAGTTTCACCTTACTTTTGACATGTCACCTTCCAAATTTGTGCAAAGAACAGGTACCACATTCTGAACAAACCAAAGAATAGCTGAGCCTCATGATGAAACTTTGAGCTAATACAAGTTGTATAAATCCTTGTCCAAGTAGTTAAAAAACGAAGAATAAACACCATTTTAAGGTTTTTGGGATAGAAGGAACAGCTTACGTGGTAAACAAATGCAAGCGCTATGACAGGTATACTTGAAGGGACGGCTTCGAAGTTGGCTTTTAAAAGAGCATCAAGGTGTAGGTTCCCACTAGCGACAGCCTAGAGATAATGATAAATAGATCAAAAACAAATATACGATATAAAATAGAGGCACAACAGGAGAGAAAAACAAAATCTCACAACTAGAGCTGTAAATGAAGTAACGATCCCCAGCACTAGAAGTCCATTAACGGCACCAATAAAACGTTGACTGCAAGTTAAAATCCCAATATCAACGTCAGTAAAGTTTTACATGATCTTTTTATATTCATCATTTTAATTCTAATGGCATACGATGCAGCATTAGAAAAAGAGTAGATGATACACTTACACAAGAAGCTATTTACGTTCATCTTGCTAAATAATGGAAGATCATAACAGATGAGCAAGGGAAAGCGAACATAACGAGCTGAAAGGCAAAATATGTCCGTATCATGTATAGAAAGTTAAATATTGTGCATACCCATAAGGATGTTGTTGGGTTCTGGACTTGCATATAATGTTTGGTGGGTAATACTCCTAATACCATATGGTTTTGGAAAGAGTGAACCATGCAAGTCAAAACTTATTTCCCTTGGGTTTGCAGGCCCGAGTCTACAGGTGCCCCGTGGGTGTGTCCGCACAAGTGGGTAATCCTCCTAATACCATATGGGGTGATTATGTGACGAATTGTCACGGCCTAATAGATGCATGAAACTAGAGAAAAAGGCTCACACGCACCTTCCAAAATAACATAATCCTCCAAAAACAAGTGAAAACAATGTTGCAGTTTCCCATCTGTCATAAGGATACAACCATCAGAAACAGTATAATAAAGTAACTAAATAGAACCATGTAATACATACTTATTTGCTTTATAACTTGCACGTGTACATAACATGACCTGCTACGTTCATCAATGAGACAACGACGATACATATTCACCCAAAATTTTAAAATGAACATGAATGGAGCACATGCTCTAACAATCAACATGTAAATTTCCTATCAAAACTTATGTAATGTGACTTGCCTCACAAGGAAATAACGGAGAAGTGAAGTGAAGCAATCATCGGCTAAAACCCATGGACAAATTTCTTATACAGGGGGCATACCACATATCTATGGTTGTCAGCTAGTAGAAACAAAACAGGTATCGACTTTTTAAAATTTTAAAGACGAAACAAGAGCTGTAAATTACAAACATGCAAGTACATGCATACAAATCAAAAAAATCTCAAGAAAAGCATTGCAAACTCAATAAAAATGAAAAATGACAGAAGCATAGTTCATACTGTGGAATACCAAGGTAGTTTGTCAAAATATCTGAGGAACGAGCTATGTACGCAACAAGGAGAGCGTAATGTATAAAAATGTATGACCAGCTGCAGCAAAAAGAAAAAAAATTAATATCTACAATAGATTCATGAAGCATACTTAAACCATCTTTATATGCAGATCCCATATGCTGGACATACATTCCAAACTAAGTACTAATAGAAGGCAATGAAGGAAAGATCACGTAGTTTGAAGGATTAGGCAACAGAATCTGCTAATCCTGGGGCCTTAACCATCAGCTAAAGCTTTAGGTTGAGTTGATTTCCTTCACATGGTATCATATTCCAGCATGACTGGAGGTTACCGGTTCAATCTCAATCACCCTCATTAAAGTGGAATATTTAGCGATGTTAGAGTATATAACATATCCTACGGCCTCAACCAAAACACTAATAGAATCGACCTAATATTGAAGCTTAAAATCTTTTAACCAACAAGAGTCCTACAAATCTCACAGGTTTAGACTTGAGAGTCTGGAAGTAGAATCTCAATCGGTTATAAAGTGTCTTACCAAGCAACTTGGACTCCTAGAGATCCTAAGGTTCTCTTTGCCATTGAAACCTGCAAACAGTAAGCAGATAGTGACATGTCTGCAACACCTAAGGAAACAAACACCATCTAGTTTCAAAAAAGTACTCAAAGAAAGTGGTTTAAAATCTAAATGGACACTTCGCTACTAACGAATGGATACAAATTACTTAAAGGTCTTCAAAAAAGTACTACTGGAAATTTAAGGGTGTTTGGTAAAATAGCTCATTGGACAATTATTTTAATACAATAGAGTTAAATGAAATTGGTGTTAATTAATAGAATTTACTTGTGGACTAATTTAAGTTTTTCTGCGGGTGCGAAGAATTAATTTAGAAGTTTAAATTAAAGTATAACAAACATAAAGAGACATATAGGGCATCAAAATTACCAAAGAAACACCACCAGAACCTAACTCGCACATTGTATTTACATTGACTTCAGCGACAAGTAAGCCAGTCGCAACCTGCATTGCTCATTACTAGTGTTAATGTCTCCTACCGGTAAATAATAAGACACGATGATTGAACCCACAAGTTCATAACAAAGTAGTAAACAATACACCTTTAAGAATTGGAAGAAATTATTTTGTATTACTTAGGAGAATAAAAACGAGAAAATCTTAGAGTAAGACCCTACCATGAATACCCAACAACCAATGCAAGCGATGGCAGAGGCAAGAAAACCAGAATCTTGTGTGACTGCAGGCAGTGCAAGAATGCCTGCACCAATCTGTTAAATTTCTACAAAATTTTAGTCAAGCAAACTTAAAAGCCAAAACCAAATCCACAAGAACAAAGGTCGTAGATATAATGGTTAATCATATCGAGGACCTACAAAAATAACAAGTCTAAACATATGAAAGCCATACACTAACGAAAAAATGCTCTTTAAAAATAGAAACCACCGCGCTAATGATTCTTTCATATGTATGTTCCACAATATTCTTCCTACTCCCTCCAAGTCTCCATATTCCAACAATACAATATAACGCAGTCAAAATGCTTCTTTCAAATGTTAAATTCCAAGTCGTGATCATTTATATATTACACAAATTAATGATGCGCGACAATGACTGCTCATTACAAGGCAAAATTAGATTAAGTGATTGATTATATAACTTATCATAGGGCTACAGGCTACAACCTTAAGCATTTGGTGAGCTGGTCTTTTTACATGGTATCAAAAGCCAACATAACGGGAGTTCATGAGTTGGAATTTCATCCACCTTTCAAGTGGAATATTTAGCGCCAAGTATGAGTAATGCATTCACACTTTTAGCCCAAAACCCTCTCATGTGAGGGGGGTGTGACATGATAGTATATACTATATAGCATATTCCATGCCTTCAACCATCAGCTAGTTCTTTGAGCCAAACCAACTTAAGTGTATTGCATCCATACAGTTAAGTTAATGTTTGTAGCCTAATGGCTAATATATACTCTATCATTAATCACTATGGTCACAATCTTAGCATAGAATTTGTACTATATTGCATCCATACACACATCATAATCACTTGCATCAACTCCCAAACTAGAGTTAGACATATAAATGTCCAAAAATCATTAATTTCAATAGCAACAACAACAATATTAGACGGTAAGCCTATTTGATCGTAGGTATTAAATCATGAAAACGGTAATGAAAAGTTAGTGTGATTTTGGTAGGAATATCTCTTGACAGCTTAATGATCATGCTTAGTTATTCTACTTTAATCGTTGCAGATTTTTCACAAAATTCACTAGAAAACATTGCTATTTGGAGAGATGGTAATGAATGGTAATAAAAACTTCAAAAAATAAATTTATTATGGTCAAAGTTTTCTCAAAATAATTTGTTCAACAAATCATCCTCATTACCAGGTCGACAGCATGAATCTGTTAAATTAGACTGGCCTTATTGTAAATATCAGCACATTAACGGGGAGACACAAGGTGTACACTTCATAAGCGCAAGGAGATAATATTATCCAAAACCATATGGCAATGGAAGGTCTCCAATAACTTATAAAGTGTGCAGTGTGCACACCATGTTCAATTTGTCGATGTGGGTAAATTATCCCAACAGAACCAAGATTAAAACTCTTGTGATCATCCCCAAATCTACTACCAATTTCTACTTACAACTACTAAGCTAACTATTGCATACCGTAGTTCCTGCCACAAGGAAAATTGAGCTACTAAGGCTACCTGCAAACAGAAAAAAGGACAAAAAACAATCCATAAAATTATCAAACTCCAAAAAGAACCAATCTTTTTACAAAATAGAGCCAAAATTCAGAATTCTGACCAGGTTCATGCTTCAAAGTAGCTTGATTAAGGTTCGAAAACAACCTCTCAAATTCATATGCTTCAATTTCCTGCTGTTGATCACTCTTCCCCTTTTCTTCTTGTTTGAGTTGGGTTTCTCTCTGAGAAAAACATCTCAAGTGAGAATTTTTTAAATGATTAGACAAATGGGTGGTGGGAAATTGGGACAATTTTGTAAAATTTAAGGGTTTTCTATGTTCTAAATGAAAATTTAGATGGTGATTATGATGATGACAAGATAATTGGTGGGTTTTGGGGGTTGAGAAAGAGGTGCCAAGCAATGTCATTTCTTCATCAAGTCAAAAAGATGAAATATTGCTATGTTTTTTGAACTGTTTATTGAAATTCCTTGTTTCAATGGAGTAATAATGGAGTATGAGAATTCAGAAGAGTATTATACTCCAACCGGCTATGGCTACTTGTTTCATGTTACACAAATCTTTGTGAGCCGAGGAGTATTGACAGTGTGGAAGAGGCCACGTCATCTTGAAAGAATACTCCTACTTTTGGTTGGTTGTGTTGGTTTTAGGAGGCGTTCATTTGGATCATCGAGTTGATTTTGGGCGAAATTTAGTTTAAAATTAAATTTTGTGTTTATGTTCGTTTGTACATAATTGTTAGTCCTTTTTTACGTCGGGTCAAATTGGGTTTAGTCAGTGTAGAGTAAATGTTAGATCATCGAGTTTATTTTTTTTTTTTTTTGAACCAATCATCGAGTTTATTTTGATTACCTTTAGTTGATACTTTGTGATAAATATTGTAATGGGGCTTTTATATAGCAACACCTACAAACTAGAAGATGTTATTGCACATAAGTTTATTGAGTTTTTATCTTAAAACTAATTGATAATAGAAATATTCTGTTAAATTTACTAGTGGATTATTACTAACAAATAGCAATGCTACTCCTTCTCCACCACTATCTAATGGATTCTACCCTCTTATTTTGAGAGAATTAGTCTTAATTTTCATTTGTGTATTATCACTTTTACCTTTTCATATTTAGACTTTTTTAGTTGTAATTTACAAAGATATAATAACGAGATAACGGGGTTATCAAACGAAAAAAATTGATTGAGACCAACATTTATAGATTGTCAATACTTTGTTAAGAAGTTATAAGAGATGTACCTCCTAATATAAATAATCAATATAATTTGAAAAATGTTAATTTAATTAAAATTGCTTAGTATATGAAGTATTAGTTATCGAGTTGTTGATTTTTAAAATATACATTATGTTAAGCTGAATGTATTTACTGTAAGGTGAAAACTAAAAAGTATAAAATTGAAAATTCAGGAAAAAATTTCTAAAACAAAAATTAATGATGACTTACGATTTATGATATTAAAAATATTCATATTTTTTTAATATTTTAAAGTCGATAGTAAAGAAAAATGGATGGTTAAATGAGAATTAAACCGATAACCTAGTTAGAGAAGCGATATTTAAAAATCAACTCAAAAAAAATCTTAAAAATAAATTATATGTCTTGTTACAAAAGAAAAAGAATACTCTAAAAATACATTTCGTTACACAAATTTTCAGTTTCCTATCCCTCACGCGACGCCCTCACCTCTAACGTCCCATCTAAAACCCTAAACCTCAGTAGTCGCCCACTTCTCACTTTTCTCTAGCGCAATTAGGTAATCTCTCTCTCATTTCTCCTTAATGTTTGTTGATTTTGGATTTTGACAATGTACTTATGTTTTGATTCGCGTTTGTTTTTGTTTACATTATATGCTTGTTCGTCATTTCTTTCTGGAAAATTTATGGTTGAAATAATTTAGGGTAGCTCGCGTAGGGCTTTTCAATTTTAGCCGCTCAGTGTCTTTTCGAGAATTAAGGTTTTCGGCATGTGGGTTTGAATCATATCTCTGGGTTTTGTTGTTTTACAGTTATAATTTGGGTGTTTAGGATGAAGCTTAATTTTTGGGTCTTATGTTACTTGGGTTTTGTTTTGTTTTTTTAGGTCAATTGATTAGGTAAATCGATTATATGAATATTAATTGATGCAAAAAGTTTGTGTTTTTTTGGTTCTTATGCTTCAAATTCAATGTTTTCCTCCATTTTTAGGGCTATACAAGTTTGAAACTGTTAAACAGAAATAGCGAATCACAAGGGCAAGGTTGTGTAGTGTAGAGTTGTTAATTGTTGTTTTTTTTTGTTGTGTTTGAGCCTTTGTGGTAAATAGAAGATTTTTATTTTAATTTAATTTGGCTGTAATATTAATTTTCTGGGGTTTGAAATTGTGAATGTTTTCCAGTTGGTTGAACAATGAATTTCAATAACGTCAAGGTTCCAAAGGTGCCGGGTGGTGGGGCGGCATCTGCTTTAGTTAAGTTGGGAGTTTTTGGTGCTCTTGGACTGTATGGTCTGAGCGAGAGTATTTACAACGTAGAAGGTGGTCATCGAGCAATCGTATTTAATCGTCTGCAAGGAATTAAGAATCAGGTAAACCTTCCATTAATGGCGGCTTTTGTTAAAAATAGTATCATTTAATATTTATATTTTATATAAAGAATGTTGCTTTGAGGATTGATTCTTTTAAATGTTCCGTTATACATGTCTTCGTTGTAATTATAAAATCATTCTTGCTTGATTATGGTATTTATTACAGTCATATACTCATATTGACATGTGGCTACCATAAATTATTCTCATTTAGAACTACATTTAGGTTGTTGATATACATGTTTCGAATTTGTGGATAAAAAAATTGCTCCTAGATGCCGAAGGTTTTGTGACCTGTGTTACCAAATACCAAATGCTATTGGAGCTTATATAGTATATATTACTGAAGGTACAAGAAGAGTAATATTGTTGTGGATTTCTTGTGGTAGAATCTGGTAATCAATGATCATAAATATTCAAGGAATTTGAAAATTTGTCTTGTCGAAAAAGTAGTTCGCCTAGATTTTCATTCTCGTGCCTTACTGTTAAAACTTTGATGAAAACATTTTTTGGGCTTTGTTTGCCTTTTGGTTGGTTCTCATAGGCCTTCTCCAAATTCTATCCCGATTTTGTGCTGATTATGTTTAGTGCTCTTGTTTTTCATCTGTGTTTGATTTAATATAGAGGACCCATCTGTTGTGTTGTTTTCTCTCACCTATGTATTTGTGTGAATACTTGAATTTTTGAACATATAGTATAATAGTATAAGTGGATGACTGAATTCAATCATATTGTCATTTCTTGTTTACTCTTGTTTATGCTGCTATTCTTCATCTTTTTGGTGCTACAACAAATAGAGTGTCGTTACTTAAAACAAGTTGTTAGGGATTTCAGAATTATGCAACTTTCCCCTTGTAACAAAGAGGTTGTTTTTGGATGACCCTTGATTGTATCGTCATCAACATACTTAAGGACAATTGATTCGTTAAATTTCATTTAAGTTCATTATAATCTCTATTTCATAGAAAAATTAAACTTCAACATTTTGATGCATTCAATGAAATCTCTGTTGCACAGGTTTATCCAGAAGGAACTCACTTGATAATTCCATGGTTCGAGAGGGCGATCATCTATGATGTACGCGCACGTCCTCATCTGATTGAAAGTTCCTCTGGAAGTCGGGATCTCCAAATGGTTAGTTGTTTCTTTAGTTATCCATATTGTACTCTGTGCTTCTGTACTACATCTCTGGAATATTGTTTGAGACAATTTTTCTTCAAATCCAATCTTCAATGCATATTTTTGGGTTGTAGCTAATTATGTGCGTATTGATGCCTATTGAGCAACTATTTGTAGTATATAAGCTATATTTTTCAATAATTAAAATTAATTCTTATGATTTTTTTCTTGTGTGACTTAATTTTATGGGTTCTCCTCAAATTCTAGCTCGAGGAAGAGATACAAATAAATGGATGTACTTCCATGGAAATTATTGAGCAACTAGTTGATGCTTGATACCCTCTGTTTTCCTGCTTACCTTGGTGGAACATTGACTAAAATGGTTATCACAAGCGATGTATATGATATTTTTTTTTCTTGTTAGCTTGTTTCATTCAACTGGCAAACTGAGTCTCTCACGAATGCTATTTTGTTAACCACCTGATTTTGTGTTTCAGGTGAGGATGAGTCTTCGGGTTCTTACTCGTCCTGTTCCAGACACATTGCCCACTATTTACCGAACTTTAGGTGAAAATTATAATGAAAGAGTGTTGCCATCTATTGTCCACGAGACTCTGAAAGCTGTGGTTGCTCAATACAATGCTAGTCAACTCCTTACTCAGCGTGAGGTAAATCCTTTAAATTTTTGCTCTTAATTTGATGCGTAAGTCATGAAACTATTGAATGCGCATCCAGCAAGAAGGGGAAGGAGATGGCTTTTTTTTTTTTTTTATTGTATAGTAGAAGTTAAGTTATTCGGCTTTAAAGGGCTCTCGTAACTCATAAGCACTCTAGATTTTCTGTAAATAATTCGACTTTTGATTGATTGAATTATCTTTCAGGCTGTGAGTAGAGAAATAAGGAAGGTAATGACAGAAAGGGCTGCACACTTTAACATTGCTCTGGATGATGTGTCTATCACGAACCTTACTTTTGGTAGGGAGTTCACTGCTGCAATTGAGGCTAAACAAGTGGCTGCACAAGAAGCTGAAAGAGCCAAGTTTATTGTCGAAAAAGCTGAGCAAGACAAGAAAAGTGCCATCATTAGAGCACAGGTGAGAAAACAGAATATGTGGTACGAATTATTTAGTTTACACGGCATTTCAAAATTTTCAATTTTCATGCATCAATCTCGAGAGTTATGAAGTAAGTAGCCTTCTATATCGTCTGATTGAAGGTCACACAAAAGTCTCGAAATGTGCCCATTTCTTCAATTACATGTATCGATCTTGAGATTTTTGAAGTAATTTAGCCTTCTATATTTTTTTTTTCTGATGGAAGGTTATAGGAAAGTCCGGGAATGTGCCCGTAACTTCAACTCACCCCTTTTGTGTTTTCTGCATTTATTCTTGTCCTTTACTCCTTGGCAGCAGTAATTACATGACTCCGCTTTTGATATTGTTATTTCAAGCTTTCTAGCCCACATTGTTGAGCATCTTATTCTACCTTCATAAAGGGTGCTCATATCTTACTTAAAATCTGAATATTTGCCTTGGATGCCTCATACCAATGAACTTTATGGTCATAACGATTAATTGCTTTATGTACTTACGATTCGTTTGGTAGTCGATATTAAATTATGGAAATGGTAATGAAAAGTTAATGTAGTTTTTGTATTGGTCGTCTTTGTTCTCCTTCAACGATCTCATTTGTTTCTCAAAATTCATTTCAGTGCATCACCATTTGAAAATGTGGTATTATGTGGTAGTGAAATTGTGAAAAAACAATAATTTGTAATCAACGTTTTATTATCATGGGAATGTCACGGTACATATCATGTAAATTTACACTACAAATCATTCTTATTACCACCAAACAGGCCGTTAGAGATAAAGATTGTGACCCCAATATAAACTCATATATCTATGTGATTTGGTTGCCAGGGAGAAGCCAAGAGTGCTCAACTCATCGGTCAAGCTATTGCCAACAACCCAGCTTTTATTACTTTGAGGAGAATTGAAGCTGCCCGGGAGATTGCCCACACTGTCTCTAATTCATCAAACAAGGTGATGTTGAGCTCGGACGACCTACTTCTCAATCTCGGTGACATGACACCCGAGACTATTCCTGTCGGGAAAAAGTGAAACGGGATAAAGGATATCGGTGCACCTGATGGGTCTACCGTGGAATGAGGAACTGATGGATTGAATTCGAAGGTATTCAATGGAAGAGTTTTTTTTTGGAAGAAGGCAGGCTTTGATGTGATTATCAGTTTCTCAATCAGTTTCTTAGACTTTTGAATATTAATTGCCTTGTGTTACAAAATTTTTCGCTTCTGAATAAGCAACCACACTATGGTAATTTGACTCTAAAAATTATTATTCTCAAGGGGCAAAACTTTGTAATTTTTTATGTTTCGGATTATAATGTTCTATAGTAAATGACTTGTTAACTGATGTGCACTTCGAAATTGACGATTTGATACCTTTCAGAAAAAAATATGACGATTTGATATTTATCGGATCTTATAATTGAACATAAATTAAACTAATTTCAAAAATGGATGGATGATTATGTAAAATCTACATAGACAAAAGACTATTTTAATTGATTTAAAATCAATTCGATAATATGAATAAACATCTTTTAATAGCACTATATAAGCTTATTGTTTATTATTGTTTATATGCAATATATAACAATTGCGATTTTCAACTTTAATTATTGTTTTAAGCTAAGATTATTAAATTAATAATATTAAGGTTTAAAGTTACGCTATTATTTTAATCTTCGTTTGAATTATTTTAGGGAATCCACAATGACATAATGTGTATTGTGTATATTTATAAAGCTATTAATTAACATAAATTAAAATAAAGCTAATATAGTTAAATATATTATAATTATAGTTGAAAATAAATAAAATAATGTTCTTTAAATATTTTAGGGTAAACTTTCAGTTTATCCTTTTTTATTGGTACAAAATTAGTAATAATACTAACAATAATAATAATAATAATAATTGGAAAAGGACGAAAACAATTTTTGATGTCATTTAATTAAATACTAACTTTTTTTAGTAAACAAATTACTCTCATCTTCCTCATGCCGAAAAGTAAAGAACCCCAAATTCCAATCCGTTTGTCGACGTCTATCATGGTCTGCAACCACGGCCAGCAGCACCACCCGCCTACTCCAAGCTTGCCCTATGTGCCTCCTACCCGCCGCCTATGCCAATTGGTGGCGCCAACACTAATCACCATAAACACCAGTGGCGAGGCGCCCTAGAGCCGTCCTTTTTCATTCACCTCCATAGCTTTTTTTAATGTCCTCCAATTTCAAGGTACACGCTACAAAATAAATTTTAATGAGCTTAATTTAAATTATGTGTGGATATGATTTTTCATATTTACTATTGGATTTGTGAAAGGAGTAGTTGTTAAACGTTTAATATTGTTCGTACTCCATTATATTATGATATAGAGTTAAAGATTTTACTTAGTCTTAATTAAGTTTAGGTTTTATTTGGAAATGTTAGAAGAAATAGGGAACAAAACTTAGTTAGTTGTTCATGATATTCAAGGTTGAATTGATTCTACATGCAAATTGATCCTCTTAGTGTTTATTTTGAAATGTTCTTAAATTGATATGTTTATCAGTTTCTCAATTAGTTTCTTAGATTTTTGAATATAAATTGCCTTGTGTGTTGCAAAAATTTTCGCTTCTGAATAATCAACCACACTATGGTAATTTTACTCTAAAAATTATTATTGTCAATGTGACCAAACTTTGTATATTTTTTGTTTCTATATGAAACTACATATAATGTTTACTACTATTTAGGGTTAATTAAAATCAGTTTCTTATTAGGTGTAAGGGCTATGTGCATCAGTTTACCAGTCTTTCTTTTATATCCCACACCTTTTTGATCCTTTTAACAGAAGGGGATGAATACTATTGTTCCCTACTACCGTGCATTTAATGCTATGTACTTTTGGAGATTTGGAGATGGCTTGTTAAAGTAAGGATCAGGACTCGGAACCTGGGATCCTGATCCAAGACACACATGGTCTTAACATTTGAACCGAACCAAATATTTCTATAATTACAAATGAATTGCACTAGTGGTGTTCAAAATAGACTCGACAACTCGATATTAACCCAACCTTGCATTGTAATCGATTCCAATTCAACTCGATTTCAAAAATGGATTCGATTTTAACCGACCCAAAACACCACACTATATTTTCTTATTGTTCACATTTCTTATATGGTGATTTTCAGAAATAGAAAGAAACCAGAGTGAAGTACCTCACCACGTATTATTTGCAAGACTTGGCTAATAGTAAGTCTACCTTGACATAAAAGACTTCTAATCTCCATAATTATTAAAGTAGCATCACCTTTACCCCACGCCCCCACCATAGAAATGGACTTGACTTTCTACGCTCTTGTTTTGGACACTTTCAATTAATCATCCATATATTTCTCTCAAATGTCCATAAAGCAAATTTTTTTCCCTACGCTTAAAAAACACCCTTAATTTAAAGTCTTTCTAGTCAATGGATATGCCTACGTTCGATACTTGATAAATTATGTTCAATGAGCCTATTTTTGAAGCAGAGATTACAAAACAAAACAAAACAAAAGTAGCATCATTTTTCCATTAAATTTTAGAATTGACATGCTGCCGGAAAGAAAAGGCATGTTATCAGGTACTCCATTTAAGTTGTTCTTATACCTATTTTGCTCCTTCATTTCATATGTATCATCATCAAGTAATTGTTCTGTTGTTGCAAATGTATCCCAATCATGGATAAACAAAATGCATTTAGATGATGGGGGGATCTATTCCTATTTTGAATATTCTCATACAACTATCTTTTTTACCGACAACCTCTTTGGTTCTAATATTTCCTTTGGATTTGGGTTCGTGGAACAACAATTGTCGTCTACCTCATCATTACTTTGTACATACACACAATCTTCCAATGATGGAGGGACTTACCCTCTAATAACTTGGTGTGCCAACCGAGATCATCCTGTTGAAGAGAACGCGACTCTTGATCTTACTTCGGAAGGAGATTTAGTGTTAAGAGATGCTGATGGAAGTTTTGTATGGTCTACTAACACCTCTGGCCATTCAGTCAAGTACATGCAGTTGAATTGGGATGGAAGCTTGGTCCTTTTGAATGCAAACAATAAAAGCATTTGGGTGTCATCTGACTACCCCACGGATACAATATCTCCACTCTCTGACGTTGATATGGTATTGTATGATGATTTCATTGGAAAGAAGTTGAAGTCAAGCATATCAAGTACAAATTCTGGTACAGGAATCTTTACTGTTTCTTTTGAATCAGATGGTCTTCACGCTTTTGTTGATTCAAATACTCCTCAAGAATATTATTTTTTGGATAAACAAACATTTATGGACAAACTTAATCAGCAGAACACAACTAATAATATACTTGGTGGTATATTATTCATTTACATGCGTCTTGTACCAGTTGGGCAGCTTAATCTCTACAACTTAAGTGATTCAACTTTCTTGTCGAATTTATTCGAGGATGGTAATTATGGTAAGTGTGCACAAAAAACTTGTGGAGACTATGGGATTTGCTTTTCTGACAGTAAGTGTTACTGTCCAATGAGGAATGATGATAGGCTGGAATATTTTAAGCCAAAAGATGCCTTACAACCCAACTTGGGTTGTAGCCTTCTTACCTCTCTTTCTTGTCCGGATACTAATAATCGCCAGTCGTTTTTAGAGTTGGTTAATGTCACCTACTTCGATACGTCTCCTTTTTTGATCAGAAAAGATGTTGAGAGTTGCAAAAGAAAGTGTTTGAGTAGCTGCTCGTGCAAGGCTGTCATCTTTCATTACCATGATGATCCCTCCTCAGGTAATTGTACTCTACCTTCAGAGATACACACTTTGATGGATGTTTCTAATTTAACTTTGAACTATAATACTAATGCTTATATCAAAGTACAAAAACCAAAGCAAATTACTACTATATCATCGAACACTCGAGTTTCAATCAAGAAAAAGTTAGTGCTCTATGTTTCTGTTAGCTTAGCAGCTTTGATATTTTTCATCGGAGTATGTTTTTTTGTGTTGATACGAAGGAGAAAAAGTAGCAAAGATGTTGATTTTTCTGATGATATAAATGTTGACACTGTGAGTCGATTCTCTTTTGAATCGCTGAAGTTTGCAACTCAAGACTTCAAAACAAGGCTTGGTCGAGGAGGGTTCGGGACTGTTTTCGAAGGCACATTGGAAGATGGAACTAAAGTTGCCGTCAAGCAATTAAATTCGTCAGGCCAAGGGAGAAAAGAATTTCTAGCAGAGGTGAATACAATCGGCAGCCTTCACCACTTCAATCTTGTGAGATTGATCGGATATTGCGATGATGGATTCAACAGACTTCTTGTCTATGAATACATGTGTAACGGATCACTAGAGAAGTGGATCTTCAACACCGACATACCACAAAGACTTACCTGGAAGATCAGACGAAGCATTATCAATGGTGTTGCTTCGGGGCTTGAATATCTACACGAACATTGCAATCAGAATGTGATCCACTTCGATATCAAGCCTCAAAATATACTCCTGGATAAAGACTTCAACATCAAGATTTCAGACTTTGGTTTAGCGAAAATGATTGATCGAGATCAAAGCCAAGTTATGACCATTGTACGAGGAACACCAGGATACATGGCTCCCGAGTTGATCAGTGGTCACGCCATCTCTGTCAAGGTTGATGTCTACAGCTTTGGAGTAGTTGTTCTGGAAACTGTGTGTGGATGTAAAAATTTTGGGTCGTCAGAAAGCGATTGTCTAACCAACTTGGTGAAGGCGAAGGCGGATTTAGATCAACTAACCGATCTTATTGATGAGCATGATCCTGATATGCAACAAAACAAGGAAGAAATGGTAAAAATGATGAAGATTGCAATATGGTGCCTGCAGCCTCATTTCATTAGGCCAACAATGCCCATGGTGGTTAAAGTTTTGCAAGATCTTCCGAACATGGAAGCCATAAGCGATCTCAGCTATTTAACCATGTACAATGAGGCCGCCCCAATGGACGCAAATCGCAGTTTTTCAGTCCGTCCAATAGACTCTATTCTGTCTGGGCCTCGTTGATGGGTACTGTTGTTTGGTGTTTCTGTGTTGCATACAGTTTTAATTGTATTGCCGATTTAAACTGCTTTTTATTGATTTTATTACTTATTAGTTAAATATTTTAGTAATTCAGTTCAATAATTATGTTAATAAGTACTCTTTTTTGTAACGAAAAATACATAATCATACATTATGCTAAAAAGCATTCTAAGTATCACAATTTAAGAGAACTTGCCAAATGGAATTCATTAATTGGCTAATGAAAAATGACATGGCAATTGATGTTGACCAACAAATCAACCACTAAATTATGTTTGACTAACATTTATTTGTAGTTAAATTGAGTAAATTAAAGAATATATATACTACATAATATATAATTCACAATCATAAATTATATTAAAAACTTCAAAAATTTTTAGTATCACAATCTAAGAGAAACTTGCCAAATGAAATTCTCTTATTGGCTAAAGAAAAATGACATTGTAATTGATCTCGACCAATATATTTACCTTTTATCTTGACTAGCATTTATTTATAGTTAAATTGAGTAAATAAAAAATATAATATATTGTAAAATATATTGTATAAAGCTTTTAAAATTATAGAGTTAATTTGTTCAAATAATTGTCAAAATTGAGTGTTTCTATTGAATAGTATCTAACTTTTTATACTATCCTATGTTTATATGTGTCCATGTGAAATTAGTATTGCACGGGGTTTTGTGGTTTGCAAAGTCAATGATGAATGAATGTATATTATATTCTAATTAACCATTATTAGAAGTCCTAAATCTTAACTTTATTGTGAAAATGATATATATATTTGTTCACAAATTCTTACTTGAGACTGTCTATATAATAGAAATCTCAAGTTTTGGGCTGACTCAATTTATATATTAAAAAAAAACTGATTGACGTCTTAAGTTTTAGGGTTGACCCAATTGATAAATTAAAAAAAAAACTAATTGGTGGTTTTGTAAGTTAAAAAGAAGATATGGGTTGGGCTCTTGAGAGACGTCTATAGTATTGACGGTCTCTCAAGAGAGAGTAAGCCCATATCCTTATTTTCTTTTTAATTTGTGTTAAATGGGCTATTTAGCCCATATATCTAATGTGTCTCTCAGTGAGACCGTGTCTCACATTTTTTTGTGATAAAGAATTCAAATAGCTAGTCTCTTGAGATGTCGTCTCTTTGAGAATCTCATTTTAAGCCTAGTCTATTAAAAGATTAATGTTCATTTACCACATTTTTTATGCCTACTTACATTAGATTTAATGTTTACCTACCGTATCATTAATATCTATTTTCAATATTTTAAATGTCTACTTACATTATTCTTAACGCCTAACCCTAATTACAAAATTTTAAAAAATATATAATAAATCAGTCCAATTAAAAATAGTTTTTAAAGATATTTGTCTCTTGTACGAGAATTTGCGATAAAGAATTTGTCAAATATATTTGGCCCATGATTGCCGAAGTACTTTCATATACTCCCCCTCCGCCAAAAAACACTAGAACAATTTAAATTTCATAATCTTTCTTTTTCTTTTTTTTTCCAGAGAGGTTGAAATACGAAAATCGACAAAAATGGCGACACCAAGAGTCGACATGAAAGGATATTACAAGCAGCAGAAAAAGAAGAATGCTTCTGAAAATTCTGAGCCTTCTACGAAGTCTGGTAAACTAATTTGAAATATAAGATCCTCCCTAAGGATGGTCATGGGTCCTGGACCCTAAGGGTCTAGACCCGACCCGACCCATATTTAAGGGTCTGGATCCACCTTTTTTTGGACCCTAAAAAATAGGGTCGGATCTGGGTCCATAATGTTAGGGTCCGGGTCCGGGTCCGGGTCCATGTTTTCTAGACCCTGACCCGACCCAGATCCGACCCATAGACCCTAAGATATAAATATATTCTAAAATAATATTAATATTATGTATTTTATGTATATTAAAAATATTTTAAAAAACAAAAAATTAAATGTACTCCACTACACCTACTTTCTTAGGTAGAAGCATGTAGCGTGCTACTGCTCAATACCACTCATCAGTCATCAATATTCATTTCATAAGTTTTTTTATGCGTATTTGGGTGTTTTGTTCGAAACTTTGTTATATTTTGGAAATGTTTAATTTAGAACATTAAGTAATTTAAGACTTTTTACTTTGTAGTTTGTATGATTGTATCGGTTTATGTATTTTGTATGATTGTATCGGCTTATGTAGCTTGAGACTCCACCTTATTTGGTTGAAAACGCTATAGAAATTTTATATGAATAGAAGAAAATTGCATGATATTATTTTTTTAATAGTTTTTTAGAAAAAAAAAATCCTTTTAGGACCCAGATTTAGACCCTAGACCCGCCAGACCCTAAGGGTCTGGGTCAGGGTCTAAAAATTTTGGACCCTAAGGGTCTGGATCTGGATCTGGATCCCTAAAAAAAATTAGGGTCTGGATCTGGGTCCGGCTGGACCCGACCCAGATCCGACCCATGACCATCCCTAAATTCCTCCCCAAACTAATTTGAAAAATAAGCTTCAAACAAAATCGCTATTTGGAACAACGATTTCCTACCCTATTGACTGGAGATTGGGTTTTGATGATTTAAAGAAAGTCGCTGTTTGGAACAGCGTTTTTAGTCTTGAGGTAAATCGCTCCTAGGAGCAGCGATTTCATTGGCCAGTTGAGTGAAATCGCTCCTAGGAGCGGCGATTTTGCCTGATTGCTTTTTTTTTTTTGTGTGTGTTTTTCTTATATGAAATATGTTTTGTGAAATAATATAAATAAAATGCATAAAGATTAAACATCAAAATAAATTAAAATAGAATGCATAAAGATTAAACATGAACTATAATCATATAAATAATACATAAATAATACTTCCTCCGTTCCATTTTAGTTGCACCATTGGCTGTTGCACAATATTTAAGGGCTATCAAATCAGTATGGTAAAAGTAGAAATGATTTGTGATTGATGGTGATATGTGGGGTAGAAATTTAAAAAAATTATTTTAAATAGATAGTGGTTGTGACTTGTGGGTATATTAAATAATTAATGGGATGATGTATGATTGATGGTGATATGTGGTAGGAATAAAGTGAGGATAAAATAAGTAGATTATTTTTGCCAAAAATAGTAATGTTGCAAGTAATATGAAACTTCCAAAAACGATAAGTGTTGCAAGTAAAATGGAATGAAGGAAGTATATAATACATTTAAATAAATTAAGGGAAATTATCATTGGTGCCCCTGTGTTTTGGCCTTTTATCAATGGTCTACAATCTTTTCTTTTTTTTCCAATAGCACCCCTGAAGTTCAGTCTAACTAACAACCGTGACACTTTTGCCCTTTTTTTCCGTTAAACTTAACGGTAAGTTGATATTTAACTCAACCATGGTTACTTTATCTTCCTTCTTTCCTTCTCCTTCTCCTTCTCCTTCTCCTTCCATGGCTACCTTCCTTCTCCTTTCATGGCTACCTTCCTTCTCCTAGCATCTTAGCAGCACGATTGAAGATGCACTCTGTATAATTTAAAGATTTACATAAAGCTTAACAAGGGCAAGGAATTACCTCAAAGAACTTCTGATTTTTCTTTTTGGGTTTGAATTATCCTTAGAGAAATACCACTGAGCAATAGTCCCACTAACCACATAAGCCTTAGCTTCCAACATCACAGTTGCAGACCACAACATTGTCAATATTGCCAATGCATAATAAGCACCCACCCAACTATCTTGCTTCCAAGCACAATGATACTCTCCTCTAGATTGATGAGGTACAATCTTCCCATTATACCGCGCGAACACCAAAAACACAACAATTGGCACATAATAAACCAACAACCCAAGCTTTAAACATGGGACAACACCAAACAACCCTAAATTCCTCGAAAGGGCATTCGATGCAACACCAATTATGTTAATAGTTAGCTCAATTCTATGCCAATTAAGGACAAAAATCCACACAATAACCCCAATGACCAAGAAAACAAACAGCATAATCAGTATCCTATAAGCAAGTGGCAATGCATCACTACATGAAGAACTAATTGTGCAGGCAACAAACCAATAAACATTTACACCAATTGGAATTACAACAAAGAAAGGAATGGAAACATAAACAAGCTGCTTAGTGTAATGTTTAAGCAAAAATAAACATCAGAGGAAGACTTAAAATTGGAAAACCCATAAAAATCAAGAGAAGACCCATGATTGGAAAGAGTGTGTTTGACACAAGATGAGGAGGTGGGGTCATAGGAAAAGGAAGAAACAGATGAAAAGTTAGAATTTTTATGGGCAATTGAGAAAATACCAAACCCAAAAGTGCAAATAGAGAAAAGAAGATAAAGGATGAGAAAAGGTAAGTCCTTGAAATGCCTTGGACCATAATTATAAGCAATTTGAAGGAATTGGGTATTATCAGAATCAGATTGAGGTAATGATTGTTGTTGAGGTTGATATTCTTCGATTGAAGGAGTAGGATAGGGTTTTGATAAAAGGGGTTGTGTTGGGGATGATGAAGAATCATAAAGATTGGAGCTTTTGTTGGGTTCTTCAATGGAAGCCATTTTTGAGCGAAAAAAAAGTAGAAGGAAGGTAGCCATGAAAGGAGAAGGAAGGTAGCCATGGAAGGAGAAGGAGAAGGAGAAGGAGAAGGAAAGAAGGAAGATAAAGTAACCATGGTTGAGTTAAATATCAACTTACCGTTAAGTTTAACGGAAAAAAGGGCAAAAGTGTCACGGTTGTTAGTTAGACTGAACTTCAGGGGTGCTATTGGAAAAAAAAAGATTGTAGACCATTGATAAAAGGCCAAAACACAGGGGCACCAATGATAATTTCCCATAAATTAAACATCAAAATAATAAGATACATCATCCATTTACAACATCAAACTACTTAATTAAAATGCATAAAGATTGTTTAACTTAAAAATACACCAATTAACCACGTTGACGTTGCATAAGCCACATCTGAGTTCTCTATTAATACGATCATTCATCTCATTACGCAACCTCTTTGACCTTAGACGTCCTTTTGTTCTTACTCTACTAGCATCAGCAATCAGACGAGGGCCATTGTATTCCCTCCATTGAGCAGAGTCAAGCACAGGTTCAAATTGAGGCTCATAAGTCCTCATGTAGCTAGTTGTGCAAACGCCGATCAACAAAAGTGTCTTCAGATAAGTTGTATGCAAAACATACAACTAACACATGTGAACAAGGATAGTGGAAAACCCGAACTTTTTTACAAGTGCAAGTGCGGTTTGAAAAGTTAACTGTGTAATGCTTTCCGCCTTTGTGTTCTATTCGTTCGCCTTTTCCGGTTGTGACTTCGTGTTTGCCATTTGTTATGTCAAATGGCTCTACGCTGTGATATCGTGCTTTACGTCTATTTGCTTCTATTTTTTTCTTAACATAGACAGTGTACGGATGATTAGAAGCAAGTCGTTCTCTAGCTATTTCCCTTTTTTTCACGAACCGCTTGTACACATGGTAAAAAGTAAGTTCAACAATAGCTGCAACGGGTAGAATCTAGCACCTTTCATGACGCTGTTGAAGACCTCTGCCTAGTATAGCCGGGATCGATGGTACAGCATGCGAACCACGATCTGGTTCGATCGACTCCAATCACTGGTCATTAACGCTCTGGATCGTTTAGGGATGTGATCTGGATCGACACGTCAATCGACCCGTAGAGCAAAAGGAGAAGAAGAGAAAAAGGACTGAAGAGAAATAAAAAGACAAGAAAACTTAGCTTTGGTGTGGAATCGTTGTGGATTGTATCAATGGTTGATGGTGGGTGAAGATGAACGGAGCAGTTGGAGTGTTGGACGCCATTTCTAGACTCTGTCATTTCTTTTCATACTTGGAGTCTCTCTCTTCCAGCATAAATCACGTTTATTTTCTTTTTAAATACAGAAAAGTAACTAACATTTTTTTCTTTTTAATTACAGAAAATTAACTAATGTGACTCTTTAACTCTTCAATGAATTTAAATACAGTATTAACTTTTTTATTTTTCAATGTCTTTTAAATTTTCAATGTCTTCTTTGTCTTTATTGCCACCACTTTAAATTTTTAACTTTACTTTTCAATGTCTTTTAACTTCTCATTTGAACATATATTTTTTTCTAGTGTTAGAAATTATATATAAAAGTATTTTAATAAGTAATCGATCCTAAATCGTGGCACGATCCGGAACAAATTGTACCGCGAGTCAAAAATCGCGACCCACAACTTTTTCGTTCCCACCTCAAAATTTGAACATTGGTGAATTGCGTTCCCAATCCCGTTCCGTGACTCGGAGCGTACCACGATCCTGGCAACAATGCCTCTGCCATGTTTGTGGTAGCATAGCCATATCGGTGAACCCCGTCAAATGCTATTGACCATCTCTCCATATTCATCTCACTTATGTATGCAAAAGCCTGTTCACTTATGACAAATGCGCCTTAAACCTTTGTTTGCTTTTTGTCTTTTTCGTTGAAAAGCAATATCAATAAATAGTTTCTTCACCTCAACATTCTTTATATGAGTATTCAAATTTGAAGCAACATGGCGAATGCAAAAGCGATGGTATGCATCTGGAGGGGTCCACCCACTATCAACATCATTCATGGCAGCTATAATTCCAAGGTGGCGATCGGATATAACACATAAACCTCTTCTGCTGGTGACCTGATGTCAAATACATGCCATAAACCATGACCAACTATCAACATTTTCTTCTTCGACAAGAGCAAATGCTAATGGCATAAGTTGATTGTTCCCATCGATGCCAATAGCAGTAAGTAGCTTTCCTTTGTATTTTCCATACAAATGAGTACCATCAATGACAAGTACAGGAAGACAATGCGCAAATCCATCAATGCAAGGCTTGAATGCCCAAAATAACCTTTTGAAAATATTTACACCATCTTCGTCATAATTTCCCTCATCACAGTCAAGCCCTCCATTATTACTTACTCTCTCATTATCAAGATAAGTTTCTTCCTCATTGAACACATATTGTTCAATAGAGCCGTGGTATTGTGGGCTAGAACTTGATTTAGTTCTAACATTATTAGTTGGGTCAGGTGCTAGAGACACAGGAGTGAACATTTGGGAAGGAGGACGATCAAATTGAGATAAATGTTCCATCATTCCAGTGAATGATTGCACGAATGGAGCCGAAGAAGGGACATTTTCATTGATATTTATAGGGACTTGTTCAATAAATATCTCTGTACTAGTACACTCCAAATTCCTAACAAGAGCTCACAAAGCATTCATTGAGTACTCATCATCAAGTGACACAACAGTAGATGTCGATTGGCTAGTAGGGTATTTCATTTTCATTCGTAATTCTACCATATGTCTATCAAAACCACAAACTCTATACAACAACTCAACAAACTCATAAAGAGACATATCAATTTTTGCAACAATTGGTCTTAAATTTCCACCTTCATATCTTACTACATTATTATGTACAATAATAACACCATTCTATCTACACACCAAAGGACAATCCATACTTTTCAAAAATTTATAAAATTACCTCAATTAGATAATGTGTTGAAGCAAGTTTAAATTCCTTCAACTCCTGCATAACAAACAAAATCAACATTAATACAAGAAATTCAAACTCTAAACATTCAACGGAAATTAGTTTAATACCCAAAATACTCACGTTTACTTATCAAATTCAAAAATGAAGAAGAATGTTAACAATTATACTACAAATGGAGAAGAAATTGAAGGAGTATAGATAGGAGTTAGAGGATTAAGGTTTGTTTATGAAAGAGGGAAATGGCAAATGACTTGAAAAGATGCTACTGGATTCGTATTTCCGCAGAAGAAATCGCTGCAGTAGACAACGTTTTAAGAAAAAAAACAAAAAAAAATTGAACTCTAAGCAAAATCGCTGCTCCTAGGAGCGGTGTCACTCAATTGGCCAATGAAATCGCTGCTCCTAATAGCGATTTACCTCAAGACTAAAAACGTTGTTCCAAACAGCGACTTTCTTTAAATCTTCAAAACCCAATCTCCAGCCCAATATGGTAGGAAATCGCTGTTCCAAACAGCGATTTTGTTTGAAGTTTATTTTTCAATCAAGTTTGGGGAGGATCTTATATTTCCAAATTCTTTCGAAAATAAGTTATAAAAAAAGTTCTAAATTTTACATTACAAATTATTTTGGAAAAATTACCGTGAATAAATTTTTTTTAATTTTCCTACATCTAAGGGGTGTTTTCCTAGAAAATCTCTAACATGTTAAAAATCAAACTAAAGGTAAATATAAGACAAACAAATTGATAAATTAGTTTATAAATTAAAATTGAAAAACAAATTTTCATTTAGGTTATTTTTTAAATTATTTTTTTTTCAATTATTTTTAATATCACTGTTTAGTGCCAATAACCAAACAGGCGGTTAGAGATGATTAAAGATCTGACCCCAATCTTTAGAGATTAATACATTCATGTATCTAAATGATTTGGTTGCCAGGGAGAAGCCAAGAGTGCTCAACTCATTGGCCAAGCTATTGCAAACAATCCAGCTTTTATTACTTTGAGGAGAATTGAAGCTGCCCGGGAGATTGCCCACACCGTCTCTAATTCATCAAACAAGTTGATGTTGAGCTCGGACGACCTTCTTCTCAATCTCGGTGACGTGACACCTGAGACTATTCCTGTCGGGAAAAAGTGAAACGGGACAAAGAATATCGGTGCACCTGATGGGTCTGCCGTGGAATGAGGAACTAATGGATTGAATTCGAAGGAAGAGTTTTTTTTGGAAGAAGGCAGGCTTTGATATGAATATGATTATCAGGAACCTTTGCCCTTAATAATGTTTGTGGAGAAAATATTTCCCGGTATGCATTCATAGAAAAATGCGTTTGGTGGGATTTGAACAACATACCTCATGCATTCAAATATTCCCGTGCGCAGGGGCGGATCCAGAAAAGAAAACAAGGGATGTCAATAATTTTAATAAATTATATTTAAAATTTGATTATGACAAACCAAAAATTTAAACCAATGTACTTGATGGAGAAGTATAGCAATATGCCAATATCAATTATAAATGATAGCGTATGGGGAAGGATAGAGCACGTCAAACCATACCTTTATGATATCATTAAAGGAGATAATGAGATGGGGCCAGTGAAAAAATACCACTGATCTAATCCGTGAAATGCCTAAAGTTTTACCTTTCCGTTAGATTTTATAGTAATATAATTTATGTTACTACTAATTACTAAATACCGACTCGATCATATTGGTTTGAACTTTTACAAATGTCAAGAAAACTAAGGAGTTAAATATAGTGTGTTGAAGTAGTCGGGGTATTAGAATCAAAGTAGATAATATAAAGAGTAAAAGTGATGAGTCATGTTTACAACTAAGTAAGATAAAATAGAATAAATTCATTTGAAACGAATGAAGTAAAAACACACACAAAAAAAAATCATTTTAATGCTTAAGCCATTACTTTGAATGAAACGCATGTAATGTTAAGATAAAACCATTTAGCCTCATCTATTTTTGACACTTTGATTAAATAAAAGGGTTAAATTAGTGAAATATTTAGATTTAAGAGAGGGAATACAGATTGTAAAAGTGATATAAAATCAAATTTAAAAATAGGACTAGAGCAAATTTATTGAAACAAATTAAAATGGAAAATAGGATAAATTGAATGATAATAAGTAATTTTAAGAATAAAAAAACAAAAATATAAAAATCCAAAACTCTTTTAAATTTCCAAAATTCAGAATAGATAAAGATAGTAAAGTATCAACCTTGATTTCCAATATTGTAAATTAAAGATAGCACTAATTTGCTGAAAACCTTTGCATTGTGCGTTGCCACTTGCCAGTTAAAAAAAAAAAAAAAAAAAAAAAAAAAAAAAAAAAAAAAAAAACCTTGTGTGTAGTGATAGGTATTCGAACCCGGGATGTAACTTTCAAAGGGTTGATGCTTCTGCCACCTGAGCCAAGCACAAGTTTTGTAATATTTTGATTTTGTTTTTTATTTAAGGGGTGTCAATTGACATCATTGACACCCCATTGCCTCCGCCCCTGGGTATTTTGCAAATATAAATATAATTAGAAAATTAAAAAATTTACCTTTTTGCCACCCACCATGACAACCACCCACTCCCCTTTCTAGCCAACCTTAGTGCCACCAGCCTATCCCCTCCCCTTCCCCACCCTCACTGCCACGTACACACCACATCTACTTCACTCCGGCAGGCGGCGACCACCAATCAATTCACCGTCCACCTAGCCTTATTAAGAGTCGAACAACTACCAATTAGAATATTCACTTACCCCGTCACCCATAAGCTCACCTCCACCCACCGCGCGCAAAGTCTAGATGGGTTTTGCCGTCACCACAACTGCATCCACCATCACCTTTTTCTTCTTCTTCCATCTTCGTCATTGCCCACCAAATTCTCAAACCCTAATCTTGAAAACCCTAACCACAAAGTCTCACCCATTACAACCACCATTCACCCACATCAGAGCCGATAATAATTGTAAACAGAGACTTTATTGGTGGTTACGGGATGGTGTGAAGGGAAGAGGTTGGGCAGCGGTGGCGGGAAGAGGAGTTGAACAGCGGCGGTGGGCACATTGAGGAGGGATTGGTAGATGGCCTTGGTGGGGAAGGGGGCTAGGGCGGTGATCATGGCGGGGGAGGGATCGGGGTGGTGGGCACGGGCGAGAAATGGTAACAAGTTTATAAAATTCTAGTATTATGAGAAAACTTCCGATTATTTATGGAACCCTAATAAATAAATTAACACATACATGAATTTAACCAAAAATTAAGACAAATATACATAGTAATACTACGTCCCTTTAGGTTTTATGGGATGATTTATTTGGATAGGTGGAACAAACTTTAAGATACGAGAAATATATGTTATAGAGTTACATAGATCAATAAACTCACATGTAACCCACGGTATTTTTTTCAACAGGATTAAGTTCCCGGCAATTGTTGCACCATTTTAAGTTACTCATCTCCAATTACGTAGTAAAAACCTAAACCTGTTAAATAAACATAACGAAATATGTGAAAAAGTAAAATAAAAGAGAAATAAATTTATAACAATGTTAGATGTTTCTTATATGTTGAATGATAGATCCGGAGAGAAAAAAACTACTTTTAAGAAAGTTTCTAAGAAAAATTCTCACGTAAACTTAAACCTATTTTATAATAAAAATATATAAATTTTGTATAATATCTGTTGAAAATAATTAAAAAATTCTTTATTATAGAATATTATAAATATTAAACATAGATATTAAAAGCAAAAAGCAAAGATATTAAAAGCAATTAGTTACCTCTCACCTTAGTATAAGTCGTTATATTGTTGATATTAATTGTTCAACTCCTACTTAGTGATAGTAATGACAGTTATACAACTGTGTTAATGAGAGTGGGAAGTTATTAAAAATAAAAAGTTTTGAAAATATTTTATTAGGAAAATAATTTTTTATGCTATATTATTAAGTTTGTGAAAACAATTCATCTTGTATGAAACCGTGTAATAATTACAAGTTGGGCCCATGTATTAACTCATTTTTTAATTGATTACTTTAAGATTGATCTTTTTATGGTTATAAGTAATCATCCAAAAGCCATGAAAATTGATTAAAAATTACAGCTAGTTTTTTGAGAGACTGTTTCTTTGAGAGACGTATCAAGTTCAACCCATTAAAGATTAATGTTTACTTATCGTGTTCTTAATGACTCCTTACATTAATGTTAATGCTTACGTACGATATCTTTAATGCCTACATTATTATCTTAAATGTCTACTTGCATTATTCTTAATACCTACTTATAATATTTTGAAAAATATATAATGAGTCGGCCCAATTAGAAAAGGTCTTTCAAAGAGATCGACTCTCACAAGAATTTGTCAAAAATTATAAATAATCACTTCAGTGTTATAAGTGATACTTTACAACAGAATGTGGATTGGGCCAGCCCAATAAAAAAGATCTCAACGTGAGACTATCTCATTTAAAAATTAACGTTCTAAAAAATACTTTGTTCTTCGCTCAAGATTGTCATATTATCACTCTGTCATCAAATTCCGACGATAATATTAGTTAAATTTATTTAAATATGGAATTTTAGGTTCTTTTTCTCCCTCCCTTTGGTGTTTTTTTTAGTTTTACACTAGATAGTGTCCGTGCGATACACAGTTTTGTTCTGGCATATATTTGCACTTTATAATCATTTAATAATAAATAAAATTGAAAGATTTTATAAATAATTGGAAAAAAAGAAATAAAAATACATAATTTTCTAGTACATCAAATAATATAAGTATATAACCTAAAAAGTAAAAAATTAATGAATAGGAATAATAATATAGCCATAATTATAAAGTTGTAAAGTCAAAAGATATAAATATTAGTCATTATAACAATACGTATTTTGTTTTAGTAATAGCTACTATTATAGATAGATTTTCCCTTAACCTTAATCTTATACTTACGGTTGTAAATTCGTTTTTCAGTTCTCACTCAAATCTAATTTTGTTTTTTTACATTATTTATTCTTGAACAAATTTATTTTGAAAGTGACAATAAAAATTAGATCAGTAATTATTGTGTTAATAAACCATATATACATGATATAAAAACAAATCCATATCTTAAGTAGATCATAGGTTTATCTATTATTCTATTTATACACCTCTTAAGTTACAATAATTGGGAAATTATCAATTTCTTTTTTTTTTCTTTCTCTAATTTTAGACAATTTACATATGCCTATATTGTGCGACAGCGGAAGCCAAGATCGAGAAACAATATTAAAACAATAAAGATTCAAACAAACAATAAAGAAAATCACACCGAGAAATTTAACGTGGTTCACTATCAATGTGATAGGTACGTCCACCGGCACCGAGAATAAACTTTCACTATAAACTGGGAGATTACAAGATGAATACGAAACACCACAACAATAGCTCTCAAAATTTCTCTCTTAATTATGCCTCACTTTGTATAATTGCTCACGTCCATTACGTGAATCTCTCCTCTAATACAAGAAAATGGGCAATTTATATTATAAATCCCATAACACTAGTAATGGGGTTAATACCCACTAACTCCATAAATGAAACGTGAGCCACAAATGAAGAGGGAACTAACTTCCAGTGATAACTGCTGCCATAATACCCACGAAACAAACCAAGTCAACACATAGTGTAACTGCCGCCGACTCAGTGTTGACCCGCTGAACTCAACCTTCATTTGATTCCTCTTAAACCCGATCTTAGACTCAGTTCGAGTCACAAAATCCCAACAGCCTATATAAATAATAATAAATATTTTAACCGCTAGTCTCTAAGAGATCGTCTCTTTGAGAAACAGCCCATTAAAAAATTAATGCCTATTTACCGTATTCTTAATGTCTACTTACATTATCCTTAATGCTACTTACGTATCTTAAATGTCTACTTTCAATATATTAAATGTCTATTTACATCATTTTTAATGCATATTTACAATAATCTAAAAAATATATATGGGTCAGCCCAATTAAAGATAGTCTTTCAAAGAAACCGTCTCTGACAAAAATTTGTAATATTTTAATTGTAACATAAAACATGGGAAAACAATATCATAGAATAGGAAACGAACATAAAAGTTTTTATTTATATTAAAAAGACAAAGGGTTAGATAAAATACCTGAACAACCACACGTTGTGAATACTATGATTAAGAACAAATCTTAAATGTTAAACGAATGATTATATCATTCATTATATTTTTATTAAAAAACCTCCGATTAATAAGATGTATTTTGTTCCAGAGGATATAAAATGTATTATTTAATAATATTGTAACTAAAAAAAGAACAGTTTTGGTAACTAACTAAATCTATATTATTATGGGTCAATTGACCATAAAACTCAAATTACCCTCTATTGTCCACTACTATCACTTCTCTTGGTCACTGCCTAAGTTAACCATTCATTTACTCTATACACTAACCCTACTTTCCCACTATCTAGAAATAAATCCTAGAACCTTAAAAAGGTCATCTATATATAAGTATATAACACTTCCTGTCTAACATTCACATACCAGTGGATTAACAAAGACTTTCAATATCGTACTGCCAAATATCGGCCTAAAACACGAAATAACGCTTAGAACGAACTAAATGCAATTTATTTACATCTTTACGATGCGAGTAATAACGGTTCAAAAAATTTGTAAATCTTTACAATTCGACCAATATGATGCAGCCTTGCACTATGAATGGAAGATTACATCAGTCCAATACACTACATGTTACAACCATGAACTAATATCAGTTGGATCAATGTGATAAATAGCTGAAAGGCTGAAAATCAAAGAGCAAGAAAATATCATCTTAGATGACACAAACCACAAAATGACAATCTAACAAGTCTAAACCAAACCATTCCACAAGGATTCAGCATTAACCTTGTTCGATTTCAAAAGGGTTTCAATCTCTTTGGGTGGATTCATTCCCAATTTTACAGCACGATTCCATCGATCAAGTCTACTCATACCCATACAAGGTCCATACGTTGCGTTCATGTCAAATTGCCTCAACACCTCCTCATTCGGATCATAATCATCTGACAAGTAAAACATTGATTGAATGAATCGGAAAATATAAACCAGTGATTGTTTTTCAAGAATCTTAAATATTAATATTATTTTCAATTAATTTTTACTAAGATTTAAACTAGTAATCAAAAATAAGACATTGTAAATTTCTTTTGCATTTTCAAAACGTTTATGTTCAATCTCTGCTCATAGTCCATGAATGTTCGAAACGGTTTTGATTCAGATACACCATAATCTTCTCTGTAGTCATCACATTCCGAATCGGAAGAAAAACTCATATTTTTGGTATTAATTAATTCACCATTACAAAGACTATCAAAGAAAATTTTAGTAAATTTCCAGAAAAATGTAATTTGTGACCTGGAATTGCGAGAAAAGGAATAATTTCTTCACAAAAGTTTTTTAAATTAAGTAAATCCTTCAATGAAATTGTTAATCTTCACAAGTTACAATCAAAAATCCTTAATCGTTAGAAAAAGGTACTTCAATATCGCATTCCCTAATTATTAACTTAGAAACCCTAATTTTATGTTTTCTCGAGTATAACACACATTTAGCCACCGCAATTTTTGAATAAATAGTAATAAATACAACTTTTTAATAAAATTTAAAATTTTCATTGAAAAATCTAATCACGGTCGATCAACACTCGTTATACGAAGAATAATGCAACATTAACAAATGAATTTGTTTTTTATAGAATCAGAAAAACAGAAATAAGAAATGAAAATAAACGAACCTTGTAGATCAAAGGAGCCATGGTTAGAAACAAGAGCAGGAGATTGAGAAGGAGTAGTCGTCTTCTTTTTACCAGATTTCGTAGAAGGCTCAGAAATTTTAGAAGCATTCTTCTTTTTCTGCTGCTTGTAATATCCTTTCATGTCGACTTTTGGTCAGGGGCGGAGGCAATGGGGTGTCAATGATGTCAATTGACACCCCTTAAATAAAAAACAAAATCAAAATATTACAAAACTTGTGCTTGGCTCAGGTGGCAGAAGCATCAACCCTTTGAAAGTTACATCCCGGGTTCGAATACCTATCACTACACACAAGGTTTTTTTTTTTTTTTTTTTTTTTTTTTTTTTTTTTTTTTTTAACTGGCAAGTGGCAACGCACAATGCAAAGGTTTTCAGCAAATTAGTGCTATCTTTAATTTACAATATTGGAAATCAAGGTTGATACTTTACTATCTTTATCTATTCTGAATTTTGGAAATTTAAAAGAGTTTTGGATTTTTATATTTTTGTTTTTTTATTCTTAAAATTACTTATTATCATTCAATTTATCCTATTTTCCATTTTAATTTGTTTCAATAAATTTGCTCTAGTCCTATTTTTAAATTTGATTTTATATCACTTTTACAATCTGTATTCCCTCTCTTAAATCTAAATATTTCACTAATTTAACCCTTTTATTTAATCAAAGTGTCAAAAATAGATGAGGCTAAATGGTTTTATCTTAACATTACATGCGTTTCATTCAAAGTAATGGCTTAAGCATTAAAATGATTTTTTTTTGTGTGTGTTTTTACTTCATTCGTTTCAAATGAATTTATTCTATTTTATCTTACTTAGTTGTAAACATGACTCATCACTTTTACTCTTTATATTATCTACTTTGATTCTAATACCCCGACTACTTCAACACACTATATTTAACTCCTTAGTTTTCTTGACATTTGTAAAAGTTCAAACCAATATGATCGAGTCGGTATTTAGTAATTAGTAGTAACATAAATTATATTACTATAAAATCTAACGGAAAGGTAAAACTTTAGGCATTTCACGGATTAGATCAGTGGTATTTTTTCACTGGCCCCATCTCATTATCTCCTTTAATGATATCATAAAGGTATGGTTTGACGTGCTCTATCCTTCCCCATACGCTATCATTTATAATTGATATTGGCATATTGCTATACTTCTCCATCAAGTACATTGGTTTAAATTTTTGGTTTGTCATAATCAAATTTTAAATATAATTTATTAAAATTATTGACATCCCTTGTTTTCTTTTCTGGATCCGCCCCTGCTTTTGGTGTCGCCATTTTTGTCGATTTTCGTGGTTCAAGTCCGTTCAACCTCTCTGGAAGAACAAGAAAAAGAAAGATTATGAAATTTAAATTGTTCTAGACTTTCTAGTGTTTTTTGGCGGAGGGGGAGTAGTCGAGTTTATGTCTCTCTTCTTTTTCGTTTTCAAACGTTTTTCAATTTTACTCTTAAAGATATTAATTTTGACATTAAAGATATCAATTTCAATTTAAGTGAAAAGTGATCAGTTTAACGCCACAATTAATTACTTATAGGTTCAAATTTAAATTTATATTGATGTGTTTAAGTACTACTTTACGTTGAATTGATACCTTTAAAGTTAAAATTGATACTTTAAGTTCCAAATTTAAAAATGTCTAGAAAATGAAAAAAACAAAAAAAATGGAATTTGGAGGGCCTTGTGTTATACATGCCTGTAATGGGCCCGCCCAATTATGGTTTTAGAATAAGACGGTCTTACAAAAGTTTTAACTTATAGATTAAGAGTAAAATACAAATTAAGAGTTAGTGCAAAAAAACTAAATAAGACATTTAGACTGTATATGAGGTAGGATATTTTTTTAAATATGGTAATTAGGCAATAAAAATAATGTAAATAAACATTTAAAATATTGAAAGTAGACATTAAGAATACGGTAAGTAAATATTAACAATAATGTAAGCAGACATAACAATATGAGATATAAGCATTAATCATTTAATGGGCTGGACTTAAAATACGTCTCTCAAGAGACTAGCTATTTGAATTCTTTATCACAATTTGCTGTGAGAGACGGTCTCTCCAAAAGACACATTAAATATATGGGCTAAATAGCCCATTTAACACAAATTAAAAAGAAAATAAAAATATGAACTTCTTACAGATACATATTATTTTCACAATAAAGTTCATACTTAAGACTTCTAGATAATGATTAATTAAAATATAATTTTCATTCATTGACCATTGACTTTGTAAACTAGAAAATTATTACAAATTATATTTTTCATTACTAAAATGAGTACATTAACATAATTATTAAACTAAATTAGTAAAATATTTAACTAATAAAAGTAAATAACATCAATAAAAAGCAGTTTAAATCGGCAATACAATCACAACTCTATGTAACCCAGAACCACCAAACTGCAATACACATCAACGAGGCCCAGACAGAATCGAGTCTACAGGACAGACCGAAAAACTGCAATTTGCCACCAATGGAGCGTCCTCATTGGACATGGTTAAATAGCTGAGATCGCTTATGGCTTCCATGTTCGGAAGGTCTTGCAAAACTTTAACCACCATGGGCATTGTTGGCCTAATAAAATGAGGCTGCAGGCACCATATTGCAATCTTCATCATTTTTACCATTTCTTCCTTGCTTTGCTGCATATCAGGATCATGCTCATCAATAAGATCGGTTAGTTGATCTAAATCCGCCTTCGCCTTCACCAAGTTGGTTAGACAATCGCCTTCTGACGACCCAAAATTCTTACGTCCACACACGATTTCCAGAACAACTACTCCAAAGCTGTAGACATCAACTTTAACAGAGATGGCGTGACCACTGATCAACTCGGGAGCCATATATCCTGGCGTTCCTCGTACAATGGTCATAACTTGGCTTTGATCTCGATCAACCATTTTTGCTAAACCAAAGTCTGAAATCTTGATGTTGAAGTCTTTATCCAGGAGTATATTTTGAGGCTTGATATCGAAGTGGATCACATTCTGCTTGCAATGCTCATGTAGATATTCAAGCCCCGAAGCAACACCATTGATAATGCTTCGTCTGATGTTCCAGGTAAGTCTTTGTGGCATGTCGGTATTGAAGATCCACTTCTCTAGTGATCCGTTACACATGTATTCATAGACAAGAAGCCTGTTGAATCCATCATCGCAATATCCGATCAATCTCACAAGATTAAAGTGGTGAAGGCTGCCTATCGTATTCACCTCAGCTAGAAATTCCTTTCTCCCTTGGCCTGACGAATTTAATTGCTTGACGGCAACTTTAGTTCCATCTTCCAATGTGCCTTCGAAAACAGTCCCAAACCCTCCTCGACCAAGCCTTGTTTTGAAGTCTTGAGTTGCAAGCTTCAGCGATTCAAAAGAGAATCGACTCACAGTGTCAACATTTATATCATCAGCAAAATCAACATCTTTGCTACTTTTTCTCCTTCGTATCAACACAGAAAAACATACTCCGATGAAAAATATCAAAGCTGCTACGCTAACAGAACCATAGAGCACCAATTTTCTCTTAATTGAAACTCGAGTGTTCGATGATATAGTAGTAAATTGCTTTGTGTTTTGAACTTTGATATAAGCATTAGTACTATAGTTCAAAGTTACATTAGAAATATGCATCAAAGTGGGTATCTCTGAAAGTAGAGAACAATTACCTGAGGAGGGATCATCATTATAATGAAAGATGACAGCCTTGCACGAACAACTACTCAAACACTCTTTTTTGCAGCTCTCAACATCTTTTCCAATCAAAGAGAAAGACGTATTGAAAGAGGTGACGTTAACCAACTCTAAAAATGACTGGAGATTATCAGTATCCGGACAAGAAAGAGAGGTAAGAAGGCTACAACCCAAGCTGGGTTTTAAGGCATAATTTGGCCTAAAATATTCTATGTTATCATTCCTCATTGGACAGTAACACTTACTGTCGGTAAAGCAAATCCCATACTCGCCACAAGTTTCTTGTGTACAGTTACCATAAATACCTTCCTCGAATAAATTAGAGATGAGAGTTGAATCAGTCAAGTGATAAAGATTAAGGTGCCCATCTGGTTCAAGACGCATGTACATACATACACAACTCCAAGGATCTATACTACTGATCAGGTGATTAATTAGGTGGTCGATAAAGGTATGATTATCCCAAAAATAATACTGTTGAGGAGTATTTGAATCAACATAAGCGTGAAGACCATCTGATTCAAAAGAAACAGTATAGATTCCTGTATTAGAGCTTGTACTTGATATGCTTGACTTCAACTTCTTTCCAACGAAATCATCATACATTGGCATATGATAGATAGAGACTGGAGATATTGTATCAGTGGGGTAGTCAGATGACACCCAAATGCTTTTATTGTTTGCATTCAAAAGGACCAAGCTTCCGACTGGAGTCAAGTGCATGTACTTGACTGAATGGCCAGAGGTGTCAGTAGACCACACAAAACTTCCATCAGCATCTCTTAACACCAAATCTCCTTCCAAAGTAAGATCAAGAGTCGCATTCTCTTGAACAGGATGATCTCGGTTGGCACACCAAGTTATTAGAGGGGAAGACCCTCCATCATTGGAAGTTTGCCTGTATGTACAAAGTAATGATGAGGTAGACGACAATTTTTGTTCCACAAACCCAAATCCGAAGGAAACATTAAAATCAAAGGTCTTGTCCCTGAACAAGATAGTTCTTGTATGAGAATATTCTATAAAGTTGTTTATCCATGATTGAGATACATTTGCAGAATCAGAATACGATGATACATATGAAATGAAGGAGCAAAATAAGTATAAGAACAACTTAAATGGAGTATCGTATAACATACCTTTTCTTTGCAGCAGCATGTTAATTCTAAAATTTTATGGAAAAATGAAGCTACTTTTGTTTTGTTTTGTAATCCCCGCTTCAAAAATAGGCTCATTGAACAGAATTTATTAAGGATGTTAACTACTTGGGACTTGGTAAGATAAGGTGTGCTCATATCCATTGACTAGAAAGAGACAGTTTAGGTGATCCTACTCTAATAATTTTGGAAATTCAGTCTTTAAGTCAAGGTAGACTATGTCATACAAATAATAGCTGTTCAAATAAAATTACTTAGACTTAATGCAGAAGTTTATACTTAAAATGAGCTTCTATTTTGATCATATAACCAATTACTGAATTCACTATGTTATTACCTAAACAACTACTTGAGAATTCAAATATCAGAGTTAACATCATTAAATATTTAAGGAAGTTATGTTACAAGTAGATATTAAATAAAACATTTTCAATACATAAATTTTGTAGAAAATCTTACATAGTTCCATTTATAAATCGGACAATCCAAATTTTGTTTTTTACTTAAAAAGTCACCTTGCAAGTATAAAACAATAATTTCAAAATAACAACCAGTCTGTGACACGGGCCCCAAACATTTCAAATCACATCACCTTGTGGGGTGAAGTCTTTTCACAAATAATCCAAAATAAATACTAAAATAATTTAAATAATAGATTTACTTACGTTCCTTTATATAACTGGATGAGACTACTTTGTTGATTAATGATGTTCATACTTTCAGCTACCGTTCACTTCATCAATCTTAAAATTTATCCTCTTACTAGAACAAGTTCGAAGAACAAGATCACATAGTCAAGTTATGTTGCGTACACATTTATATAGCTTATTTCTACACAGTCAAGAGAACTTCATTTTCGCTACCTTGGTGTTCCTTTATCCTCCAATCGCCTCAAGATCAGTGAATGCAAAAGTCTAATGGATCGTATTTTGGCTCGTATCTTGTCTTGGACTAGCCATTCTCTATCTTATGCTGGAAGGGTTCACTTAGTCCAAAGTGTCCTTCGTTGGTATGTAATCTTTCTAGGCTCATATCTTTCCCCTTCCTAAGAGACTCATTAGGAAAGTGGAGTGTATTTGTGTTCTTTCATTTGGAAAAGAGATGTTTCGTCTAAAGCCCTTATAGCGTGGCACACTATGTGTTCAGGGCCTTAACAACTCGAAGATTGTGTTATGGAACAAGGCTAACCTTATCAAGCAGTTAAGGGACATTGGGAAAAAGAAAGATAGGTAGTGGATTCAATGGATTCATGCGCTCTATATTAAAGGGTGAGACATTTTGGGGATGAAGTTGCTAGTTACTTGTTCATGAATACTCAAAACTATTCTCAGGTTGAGGACTTTATTTCCTTATCATCTAGACTATGGACAATTTTAGCATCAATAAGGTATATGCATCACTCATTCATTCTCAACTCTCAAGGTAAGGTGACTAACAAAGAATGACTAATTCACCATTAGAATGACTAACAAAGAAAATTTTAGTAAATTTCCTGAAAAATGTAATTTGTGGCCCGGAATTGCGGAAAGAGGAATAATTTCTTCACAACAATTTTTTAGATTAAGTAAATCCTTCGATCAAATTGTTAATCTTCACAAGTTACAATAAAAAATCCTTAATCGTTTAGAAAAAGGTACTTCAATATCGTATTCCCTAATTATTAACTTAGAAACCCTAATTTTATGTTTCTTGAGTTTGACACACAATAAGCCACCGCAAATTTGAATAAATAAGAACAAAAACAACTTTTCAATAAAATTTAAACTTTTGACTGAAAAATTTAATCATGGTCGATCAACACTCGTTATACGAAGAATAATGCAATATTAACAAATGAATCTTTTTTTTAATAGAATCAGAAAAACAAAAATAAGCAATGAAAATAAACGAACCTTGTAGATCAAAGGAGCCATGGTTAGAAACAAGAGCAGGAGATTGAGAAGGAGTAGTCGTCTTCTTTTTACCAGATTTCGTAGAAGCCTCAGAATTTTTAGAAGCGTTCTTCTTTTTCTGCTGCTTGTAGTATCCTTTCATGTCGACTCTTGGTGTCGCCATTTTTGTCGATTTTCGTGGTTCAACCTCTCTGGAAGAACAAGAAAAAGAAAGATTGTTGTGAATTTAAATTAAGTGTTTTTTGGCGGAGGGGGAGTAATCGAGTACTTCCTTCGTTCCGAAATACTCGCTACATTTCAGCCCGAGTCAACATACTACCTCCGGATTTTATTAGTTGCTACAGAATCTGTAGCAACTATTATTCACTAATTGATCTTATTTGATGTACTGTTCTCTGCAGCAACCACTGTTCACTGATTGATGTTATTTGATGTATTGTTCTCTATTTATAATGTAAAATATAGTCAAGTGAGATCTTATTTGATTCGTCTTAATGTGTAGTTTCTTAATATTAACTTTTTAGATTTTTTATCATATGAAATTAGAGATATTAAAGATTAAAATCGTGCATTGATAGTGTGAAAAACAAAAATGTAGCAACTATTAAAAACCAGAGGAAGTATATCATTGGCTAATTAGACAATTCTTTTATCAGAAATTTTTGGAAGAGACATTGTTTTTTTAAAGACTACTTTTAATTGAGTCTATTCATTATATATTTTTAAAAATATTATAATAGACATTAAAATAATAAAAGTAGACATTTAAAATATTAAAAGTAGGCATTAAGAATACGGTAAGTAAATATTAACGATAATGTAAGCAGACACAAGAATACGAGAAATAAGCATTAATCTTTTGATGGCAAGAAATTACTTTTTGAATTCTTTTTCATAAATTGCTTTGAGAGGGGTCTCTCCGAGAGGCACATTAGATATATGGGCTAAATAGCCCATTTAACACAAATTATAAATAAGATAAGGATGTGGGTTTTTATTTTGAGCTAGGTAACAAATATAGAAAAATTGAAAAGGATAAGAGGATAAAACAAAAAAAAGCAATGTTTAAGAGTGAAAATAAACTTTTCCCCAAAGTAAGCGTCTAGCACTCCAGAGCATATGTTCGGCTCTGTTCGCAGTTACTAAGTGCGAACAGAAGTCAGTTTTTTTTTTTTTTTTAAATAAAGGGGGCTGAAAACGATGACGTATTAGCGATCGAACGATGAGTTTCAACCACTAACACCACCAAGATCGAAATATGTGAAGTCTTGTGAAACAAATTACGCAAAGTATAAACTCGATGTGAAGTCTTGTGAAACAAATTTAGCAGCACCTTGAACTCTTGCTATTCCTTCATTAATCTATTCCTCAAGTATCATAACTCTAATGTTTAAAGTATTCAAGACCCACATTTAAATTACACTTAAACACTAAATTAAACCACACTTTTAATCACCCATTTTAATCCCTCCATAGGATTCTAATACACTAGTTCATAAGATTATTTTGGTGCACTCAAGTCACACCTAAAAATCACAACAGGGGCTGTTCGCCCTTAGTAACTGCGAACAGGTCAAAATGGTTAACATGTTGTTCGCAGTTTTTAAGTCCGAACAGCCTCCTTTATTTTTTTTGACTTGTACGTAGTTACTAAGTGCGAACAACCCCTTACTTTTTTTTTGACTTTTCAAAGTAGCCGTTGTATGGTCAAACTAGCCGTTAATTCAATTCCTCTATAAACACCTAAACCTTATAACTTGATTCATCATACATATTCACCAAACTATCATTCTTTTGTTTAGGTAAGTTTACACAATTTAATTTCATTGTTATTGATTTAAAGTTTTATTTTTATTAATGTTATTATTAATTATGTTGATGTTTTTAACTTTTGTGTTTGTGTTTTTTCATTAACATATCTAAAAGATTCATTACCCATGGATGAGCATTGTCATTGTGGTTATGAAGTTGAATTTGGTCGTGATTGGAGCGATTTTGATTCCGAGCGTCAATATGTTGCTTGTCCACTATTCGAAGATGAAAAATTGAGAAGCACGTACTTTAGGTGGGTTGATCCGGAGGGCACCGATTGGCAAAAAACAATTATTATTAAGCTAGATAAAGAGAATGAAAAGCTTAGAAATGAAATTCATTTTTGAAAAGAGAAGCAATGGATAAGGCGCATAGAAGTGAAGAAACCGAGAGAATATTGAATATGTTTATTAAGCCTACTTAAGTTGTAATGGTTATATGTAATGAATGAACATTATATTGGTATACTTTTGAGGAAGCTAGACTATCCCAGATTACATGTGAAGTGTAGAATTAGGAGAGAAATGTAAGGATTGAGAGAATGGAGATTGTTTTAGGGTGTTTTAGAGCAAGGAAGAGTCGACTATTTTTAAATTCTAGAGCTTTCGAATTGGGGCAAATGGGAAAAGGAGTCTGCTGCTGATTTAAGGAAGCATTCTGTTCACTGTTACTAAGTGCGAACAAGTCAAAAACAGTCAACCTAACTGTTCGCACTTAGTAACTGCGAACAACCCCAGATCTCAGCTTTGGGAGTTTGGCGCTTATTTTTGGGAAAAGTTTAATTTCAAAATTAAATCATAATTTTTTTTGTTTGAAACTCTTATTCATTTCAAATTTTCACAAATACATATCATTTTTCACAAATTGTTGGCGGAAGAAAGCAGCATTGACATATTATCAGTTTCTCAATTAGTTTCTTAGCCTTTTGAATTCTACAGCCTTATGGTTACAAAACTCTTCGCTTCTCTTAACACATGAACCAAATATAAGAGAAAAAAGTGGACCTTACAGTAAGAATGTAAAACGGATATTCTTTTCTGTTTCTATAATTACAACATTGGTGGTGTTTAAAATAGACTCGACACTCGATATTAACCCGACCTTGTAATCGAATCTAATTCAACCCGAATTCAAAAATGGATTGCCAATTAGGTAAAATTCACAAGGACACAAACTCAATTTTAAACCGACTCAAAACACCTAATCCAATTAACCGATAACCCGAATGAACACCTTTAAATAGCAATATATATGCTTATTGTTCACAATTTTATATGGTGATTTTCTTAAATAGAAAGAAACCAAAGTGAAAATTGCAAGACTTGGTTAATAGTTAGTCTAGTTGACTTTAAAGACTTTGAATCACCATAATTATGAGAGTACCGTTCCATTAATCTTTTCATTACGCTTTTTCTCCACCATGAAAATGGAATTGACTTTCTATGCTCTTGTTTTTGACACATTCCATTAATCTTTGGAAAGATTGTTTCTAAAAAGCCAACTTTTTGGCCATCTGCAAATAAAGAGTCAACGTTTTATTTATTCAATAAAAAGACAACATTTGTCTCATTTTTGCAAATAAAGAGTCAACGTTTCATTTATTCAATAAATTTAGAGTTGAAAACTTACCTGCTATCCCTTTATTTGCAAAAATGAGACAAAGGTTGTCTTTTTATTGAATAAATAAAACGTTGACTCTTTATTTGCAGATGGCCAAAAAGTTGGCTTTTTAGAAACAATTTTTCCTTAATCTTTTCATCACGCTTCTTCTCGACCCTTAAAAAACACCCTAAATTCAAAGTCTTTCTAGTCAATGGATATGCTACTTGATAAATTCTGTTCAATGAGACTATTTTTGAAGCAGGGATTACAAAACAAAACAAAAGCAGCATCATTTTTCCATAAAATTTTAGAATTAACATGCTGCTGGAAAGAAAAGGTATGTTATCAGATACTCCATTTAAGTTGTTCTTATACTTATTTTGCTCCTTCATTTCATATGCATCAGCGTATTCTGATTATGCAAATGTATCTCAATCGTGGATAAACAAAGTGAGTTTAGATCATGGAGGGAAATATTCCTTTATTGAATATTCTCATACAAGAACTATCTTGTTCACAGACCATCCGGATCCCTTTGATTCTAATGTTTCCTTCGGATTTGGATTTGTGGAACAACAATTGTCGTCTACCTCATCATTACTTTGTACATACAGACAAACTTCCAATGATGGAGGGTCTTACCCTCTATTAACTTGGTGTGCCAACCGAGATCATCCTGTTCAAGAGAACGCGACTCTTGATCTTACTTCGCAAGGAGATTTGGTGTTAAGAGATGCTGATGGAAGTTTTGTGTGGTCTACTAACACCTCTGGCCATTCAGTCAAGTACATGCAGTTAGATTCGTGTGGAATCTTGACGCTTAATAAAGCATTTGATGACATCATTTGGGTGTCATCTGACTACCCCATGGATACAATATTTCCACTCTATGGTTTTTATGATAATTTCATTGGAAAGAAGTTGAAGTCGAGCATATCACGAACAAATTCTTGTACAGGAATCTATACTGTTTCTTTTGAATCAGATGGTCTTCACGCTTATGTTGATTTAAATGTTCCCCAACAATATTATTTTTCCGATAACCAAACCTTTATCGACAATTTTCAGCAGAAAATAAATCATTTGTATGGTGAATTCGACTTTTATATGCGTCTTGAACCAGATGGGAAACTTAATCTTTATTACCTGAGTAATTCAACTTTCATGTTGAATATATTCAAGGATAGTTTTTATGGTACCTGTACACTAGAAACTTGTGGAGACTATGGAATTTGCTTTTCTGACAGTAAGTGTTACTGTCCAATGAGGAATGATGGTAGCTTAGAGTATTTTAAGCCAAAGGATGTTGTACAACCCAGCTTGGGTTGTAGCCGTTTTACCTCTCTTTCTTGTCTGGATACCGATAATCTCCAGTCGTTTTTAGAGTTGGTTAATGTCACCTACTTCGATACGAATACTTTTTTGATCGGAAAAGATGTTGAGAGCTGCAAAAGAGAGTGTTTGAGTAGTTGCTCGTGCAAGGCTGTCATCTTTCATTACTATGATGATCCCTCCTCAGGTAATTGTACTCTACCTTCAGAGATACACACTTTGATGGATGTTTCTAATGTAACTTTGAACTATAATACTAATGCTTATATCAAAGTACAAAACACAAAGCCATTTACTACGTTCAAGAGAAAATTATTTCTCTACGTTTCTGTTAGCTTAGCAGCTTTGATATTTTTCATCGGAGTATGTTTGTTTGTGTTGATACGAAGGAGAAAAAGTAGCAAAGATATTGATTTTTCTGATGATATAAATGTCGACACTGTGAGTCGATTCTCTTTTGAATCGCTGAAGCTTGCAACTCAAGACTTCAAAACAAGGCTTGGTCGAGGAGGGTTTGGGACTGTTTTCGAAGGCACATTGGAAGATGGAACTAAAGTTGCCGTCAAGCAATTAAATTCATCAGGCCAAGGGAGAAAGGAATTTCTAGCAGAGGTGAATACAATAGGCAGCCTTCACCACTTCAATCTTGTGAGATTGATCGGATATTGCGATGATGGATTCAATAGGCTTCTTGTCTATGAATACATGTGTAACGGATCACTAGAGAAGTGGATCTTCAACACCGACATGCCACAAAGACTTTCCTGGAACATCAGACGAAGCATTATCAATGGTGTTGCTTCGGGGCTTGAATATCTACACGAGCATTGCAAGCAGAATGTGATCCACTTCGATATCAAGCCTCAAAATATACTCCTGACTAAAGACTTCAACATCAAGATTTCAGACTTTGGTTTAGCGAAAATGGTAGATCGAGATCAAAGCCAAGTTATGACCATTGTACGAGGGACACCAGGGTACATGGCTCCCGAGTTGATAAGTGGTCACGCCATCTCTGTTAAGGTTGATGTCTACAGCTTTGGAGTAGTTGTTCTGGAAATTGTGTGTGGACGTAAGAATTTTGGGTCGTCAGAAGGCGATTGTCTAACCAACTTGGTGAAGGCAAAGGCGGATTTGGATCAACTAACCGATCTTATTGATGAGCATGATCCTGATATGCAGCAAAACAAAGAAGAAATGGTAAAAATAATGAAGATTGCAATATGGTGTTTGCAGCCTCATTTCATTAGGCCAACAATGTCCATGGTGGTTAAAGTTTTGCTAGACCTTCCGAACATGGAAGCCATGAGCGATCTCAGCTATTTAACCATGTACAATGAGGCCGCCCCAATGGACGCAAATCGCAGTTTTTCAGTCCGTCCTATAGACTCGATTCTGTCTGGGCCTCGTTGATGTGTACTGCAGTTTGGTGGTTCTGGGTTACACAGAGTTGTGATTGTATTGCCCATTTAACTACTTTTTATTTGGTGGTCCATAAAAAGAAAATATAGAATAAGAGTAAGAATTAAACACTAATGGACTTGACCTGAGAGACGTCTCTCAAAAATACGATCTCTCGGAAGACTTGCTGGAAATATTTTACTAATTCAGTTCAATAATCATGTTAACAAGTACTCTTTTTAGTAAGGAAAATATAATTTGTAATAATTTTGTTGTTTGCAAATCCAATGATCAATGAATGAAAATAATATTTTAATTAATCATTATCTAGAAGTCTTAAGTCTGAACTTTATTGTAAAAATATCGGCCAGTCTTCTGAGAGACCGTCTTTTTCAGAGATGTCTCTCAGTCCCAATCCATTAAAGCCTAAATTTAATCTACATTTTCCCTAATAGGCCAATCCAATTAGAAATGGTCTTTTAAAGAGACCGTCTCTCACAAAAATTTGTGATCTTGAATTTAAAAATGTTGGAATTGGATCAATTCGATAGAATTCCAACAACAATGTAAAATGGGTAAAGTATTAAAATTTGCAAATTTCATGTATATAGGTGTCATTTACGATTCTTGAATTTGAATACCAAATTTAAAATACCTACTTTCAAATAAATTCTATATTCCCAAACACTACCTTATAGACTACTTGTTCTGAGGCCATGAGACGATCTATACGAGACAAGTTTATATTATTCTTAAGAGTAAATATTAATTTAAAATACATAAATCAGATGAATTCAGACTCAAGGGCGATAAATTGAAACTCCAAAAATTAACCAAAGCATAAAAAAACCAACAATCAGATTAACATAGCTCCAACAATACCCAGTAGCATAACAACTGATGCGGTAATGGAAATGATGCGGTGGTCGTACTGTCAAATATCAGCCTAAAACACGAATACACTTAGAACGGACTAAAATGCGGTTTATTTACACCTTTGCCATGCGAGTAATACCGGTTCAAAAAATTTGTAAATCTTTACTCTTGCACTATGAATGGAAGATTATATCAGTCCAATAGACTACATGTTACAACCATGAACTAATATCAGTTGGATCAGTGTGATAAATAGCTGAAAAGGCTGAAAATCAAAGAGCAAGAAAGTATCATCTTAGATGACACAAACCACAAAATGATAATCTAACAAGTCTAAACCAAACCATTCCACAAGGATTCAGCATGAACCTTATTCGATTTCAAAAGGGTTTCAATCTCTTTGGGTGGATTCATTCCCAATTTTACAGCACGATTCCATCGATCAAGTCTACTCATACCCATACAAGGTCCATACGTTGCGTTCATGTCGAATTGCCTCAACACCTCCTCATTCGGATCATAATCATCTGAGAAGTAAAACATTGATTGAATGAATCTGAAGATATAAACCAGTGAATGTTTTTCAAGAATTTTAAATATTAATATTAATATTATTTTCAATTAATTTTTACTAAGATTTAAACTAGTAATCAAAAATAAGACATTGTAAATTTCTTTTGTATTTTCAAAACGTTTATGTTCAATCTCTGCTCATAGTCCATGAATGTTCGAAACGGTTTTGATTCAGATACACCATAATCTTCTCTGTAGTCATCACATTCCAAACCGAAGAAAAACTAATCTTTTTGGTATTAATTCACCATTACAATGACTATCAAAGAAAATTTTAGTAAATTTCCTGAAAAATGTAATTTGTGGCCCGGAATTGCGGAAAAAGGAATAATTTCTTCACAAAATTTTTTTGAATTAAGTAAATCCTTCGATCAAATTGTTAATCTTCACAAGTTACAATTAAAAATCCTTAATCGTTCAGAAAAAGGTATTTCAATATCGTATTCCCTAATTATTAACTTAGAAACCCTAATTTTATGTTTCTTGAGTTTGACACACAATAAGCCACCGCAAATTTGAATAAATAGGAATAAAAACAACTTTCCATTAAAATTTAAACTTTTGACTGAAAAATTTATTCACGGTCGATCAACACTCGTTATACGAAGAATAATGCAATATTAACAAATGAATCTTTTTTTTATAGAATCAGAAAAACAGAAATAAGCAATGAAAATAAACGAACCTTGTAGATCAAAGGAGCCATGGTTAAAAACAAGAGCAGGGGATTGAGAAGGAGTAGTCGTCTTCTTTTTACCAGATTTCGTAGAAGGCTCAGAAATTTTAGAAGCATTCTTCTTTTTCTGCTGCTTGTAATATCCTTTCATGTCGACTCTTGGTGTCGCCATTTTTGTCGATTTTTATGTTTCAACCTCTCTGGACAAAAAAGAAAAAGAAAGATTATGAAATTTAAATTGTTCTAGACTTCTAGTGTTTTTTGGCGGAGGGGGAGTAGTCGACTTTATGTCTCTTCTTTTTTATTTATCGTCATTTTTCAATTTTATTCTTAAAGATATTAATTTTAACCTTAAAGATATTAATTTTAATTTTGGTGAAAATTGATCAGTTTAACGGCACAATTAATCATTTATAGGTTCAAATTGAAATTTATTTTTATTGATGCGTTTAAGTATTACTTTACGTTAAAATTGATACATTTAAAGTCAAAATTGATACCTTTAAGGTTCAAATTGAAAAATGTCCAGAAAATGAAAAAAAACAAAAAAAATGGAATTTGGAGGGCGCGTGTGCTATACATGCCTGCAATGGGCCGGACAAATTGTGATCTTAAAATAAGACGGTCTTACGCAAGTTTTTATGATGAAAAAATGTAAGTAGTTCGGCCCGTGTCAACATAAATCATGGGCCTATTAGACAAATTCTTTATCACAAATTTTTGGGAGAGATTTATCGAAAGAGTAACTCTTGGGAGAGATTTATTGAAAAATTATCTCTTTAATTGGGTCTGTTCATTATAATCCTTCCTATTTAGTTTAAATGTCTCATTTTATTTTTTCATACTTGCCGATATAACATTTTAACCCTTAATGTCTTAAATTATTCTTAATTAAAAATTATAAAAATTTAATATTAATAATCTTTGTATTGAAACGAATCAAAAAAGATCCCGCATGACTATGTTTTAACTTATAGATTAAGAGTAAAATACAAATTAAGAGTTAGTGTCAAAAAACTAAAGGAGACGTATAGACTGGATATGAGGTAGTATAGATTTTAAATTATGGTAATTAGGCAATAAAAATAATGTAAATTGACATTTAAATATTGAAAGTAAACATTAAGGATACGGTAAGTACATATTAACGATAATGTAAGCAGACATAAGAATACGAGATATAAGCATTAATCTTTTAATGGGCTGAATTTAAAATACGTCTTTCAAGAAACTAGCTGTTTGAATTCTTTACCATAAATTGCTGTGAGAGACGGTCTCTCCAAGAGACACATTAGATATATGAGCTAAATAGCCAAATTAAAAAGAAAATAAGGATGTGAACTTATTTTGAGCTAGGTAACAAATACATATTATTTTCACAATAAAGTTCAGACTTAAGACTTCTAGATAATGATTAATTAAAATATAATTTTCATTCATGGATCATTGACTTTGCAAACTAGAAAATTATTACAAATTATATTTTTGGTTACTAAAAAGAGTACTTTAACATAATTATTGAACTGAATTAGTAAAATATTTAACTAATAAAAGTAAATAACATCAATAAAAAGCAGTTTAAATCGGCAATACAATCACAACTCTGTGTAACCCAGAACCACCAAACTGCAATACACATCAACGAGGCCCAGACAGAATCGAGTCTATAGGACGAACTGAAAAGCTGTGATTTGTGTCCATTGGGGCGGCCTCATTGTACATGTTTAAATAGCTGAGATCGCTTATGGCTTCCATGTTCGGAAGGTCTTGCAAAACTTTAACCACCATAGGCATTGTTGGCCTAATGAAATGAGGTTGCAAGCACCATATTGCAATCTTCATTATTTTTACCATTTCTTCCTTGTTTTGCTGCATATCAGGATCATGCTCATCAATAAGATCGGTTAGTTGATCTAAATCCGCCTTCGCCTTCACCAAGTTGGTTAGACAATCGCCTTCTGACGACCCAAAATTCTTACGTCCACACACAATTTCCAAAACAACTACTCCAAAGCTGTAGACATCAACTTTCACAGAGATGGCGTGACCACTGATCAACTCGGGAGCCATGTATCCTGGCGTTCCTCGTACAATGGTCATAACTTGGCTTTGATCTCGATCAACCATTTTCGCTAAACCAAAGTCTGAAATCTTGATGTTGAAGTCTTTATCTAGGAGTATGTTTTGAGGCTTGATATCGAAGTGGATCACATTTTGCTTGCAATGCTCGTGTAGATATTCAAGCCCTGAAGCAACACCATTGATAATGCTTCGTCTGATCTTCCAGGTAAGTCTTTGTGGTATGTCGGTGTTGAAGATCCACTTCTCTAGTGATCCGTTACACATGTATTCATAGACAAGAAGTCTGTTGAATCCATCATCGCAATATCCGATCAATCTCACAAGATTGAAGTGATGAAGGCTGCCTATCGAATTCACCTCTGCTAGAAACTCCTTTCTCCCTTGGCCTGACGAATTTAATTGCTTGACGGCAACTTTAGTTCCATCTTCCAATGTGCCTTCGAAAACAGTCCCAAACCCTCCTCGACCAAGCCTTGTTTTGAAGTCTTCAGTTGCAAACTTCAGCGATTCAAAAGAGAATCGACTCACAGTGTCAACATTTATATCATCAGAAAAAACAATATCTTTGCTACTTTTTCTCCTGCGTATCAACACAGAAAAACATACTCCGATGATAAATATCAAAGCTGCTAAGCTAACAGAAACAGAGAGCACTAATTTTCTCTTAATTAATGCTCGAGTGTTCGTAGTAAATTGCTTTGTGTTTTGTACTTTGATATAAGCATTAGTATGATAGTTCAAAGTTAAATTAGAAGCATCCATCAAAGTGTGTATCTCTGATGTTAGAGTACAATAACCTGAGGAGGGATCATCAAGGTACTGCCAAATGAAACCCTTGCACGAACAACTACTCAAACACTCTTTTTTGCAGATCTTAAATTTTTTTTTTATCAAAGGGATAGACGAATTGAAAGAGGTGACGTTAACCAACTCTAAAAATGACTGGAGATTATGAGTATCCGGACAAGATAGAGAGGTAAGAAGGCTACAACCCAAGTTGGGTTGTAAGGCATCTTTTGGCTTAAAATATTCCATGCTATCATCATTCCTCATTGGACAGTAACACTCACCGTCAGAAAAGCAAATCCCATAGTCTCCACAAGTTTCTTGCGTACACATACCATATATATCATAGTGGAAGAATTCAAATAACACAGATGAATCACTTGAGTTGTAGATAATAAGATTACCATCCTCTTCAAGACGCAAGTAAATGAATAATATATTACCACCACGTATATTATTAGTTGTGTGCTGCTGAATAAGTTTGTCGATAAAGGTTTGTTTATCCACAAATACATATTCATGAAGATAAGCGTGAACACCATCTGATTCAAAAGAAGCATTATGGGTTCCTGTACCAAAACCATAATCTATGAAGGTCGACTTTAATTTCTTTCCAATGAAATAATCATACCTAACTTCATTAATATCCGAGAGTAAAGATATTGTATTCGTGGGGTAGTCAGATGACACCCAAATGCTTTTACTGTTTGCATTCAAAAGGACCAAGCTACCATCCCAATTCAACTGCATGTACTTAACTGAATGGCCAGAGGTGTTAGTAGACCACACAAAACTTCCATCAGCATCTCTTAACACCAAATCTCCTTCCGAAGTAAGATTAAGAGTCCCGTTCTCTTGAACGGGATGATCTCCGTTGGCACACCAAGTTGTTAGAGGGTTACGTATTCCATAAGTGTTAGTTAGCCTGTATGTACAAAGTAATGATAAGATAGGCAACCCTTGAACTATCACAAACCCAAATCCGAAGGAAACTCTAGAATCATAGGGATAGCCTCTAAGCAAGATAATTGTATAATAGTTCACAGGATCTGAAGGCCGACCTGGGCTTATCCATGATTGAGATACATTTGCAAAATAAAAATAAGCTTCGAATGATGAATCGTTCCAGTTCCCTAAACGCCCTTTGTTTACCCTTGAATAAGATATATTTCCAACTACAGAACTAGATGATACATATGAAATGAAGGAGAAAAATAAAAATAAGAACTTAAATGGAGTACCTGATAACATGCTTTTTCTTTCCGGCAGCATGTCAATTCTAAAATTTAATATTGGAAAAATGATGCTACTTTTGTTTTGTTTTGTTTTGTTTTGTAATCCCTGCTTCAAAAATAGGCTCATTGAACATAATTTATCAAGCATCGAACGTAGGCATATCCATTGACTAGAAAGACTTTAAATTAAGGTCTTTTTTAAGCGTAGGGAAAAAAATTTGCTTTATGGACATTTGAGAGAAATATATGGATGATTAATTGAATTTGTCCAAAACAAGAGCGTAGAAAGTCAAGTCCAATTCTATGGTGGGGGCGTGGGGTAAAGGTGATGCTACTTTAATAATTATGGAGATTAGAAGTCTTTTATGTCAAGGTAGACTTACTATTAGCCAAGTCTTGCAAATAATACGTGGTGAGGTACTTCACTCTGGTTTCTTTCTATCTCAGAAAATCACCATATAAGAAATGTGAACAATAAGAAAATATGATAGAAGTTTTGGGCGCACGCGGAATTTGTAGTTGGACCCAAATAAATATTGTATTACATTAACTGAATATGAATATTTGATTACATCATACTTTGTACAAGATTATTTGGTGGGACACTTGTTCCACACCTATACACTCATAATTTTGTGTGTTTTATGTGAGCTCATGTCTCACACTTTCTATCACACCTCTCATCATGTGTGTGGTATGTATCTCTTGTGCACATCTTGGTATTTATAGTGATCAAGCTATTAAAATATCTTAGATATTTTAATTTTTTTAATACTTTCTCTAGGATCTTCTACCATAATATCCTAGATATTTTATTTTTAAATTCTCATTCTAGGAACTTCTTGGATATTTTTATTTTTTAATTACAAAATACTAGATAACTAACTAGATTTTTCTAGATTACTTCTTCACTCCCCCTAATCTAAAAAATCTAGTACAAAAAATTATAAGATGTTGCTGATGCACATGTCACCAACACTTGTCGATCTTGTAGCTTGAATTTTCTTTTCTGACGCCCATGTCGCCAATTCTCCCTTATCATCATAGTGCATTTGTCTTCTTGCTTGTATTCTTGTTATCAAGCTTCTTCCAGCTACTATTCATCTGTAGCCTATCTTCTTCTGGACTGTGCTCGTGTCACCAGTCATTTTCCAAAATATTTTCTTTCTCCGAAATTTTTTAATTATCGGTGCCCATGTCACCACACCATGTCATACATGTAACCATTTCATGTTTTCATTTCTCCATAATTCTTTCTTTAATTTTTTAATTTCTTTGGCCCTCATTTTTTTTATCTTCTCTTCTTTAGTGATGTTATCAACTCATCCACAGTTTTTCTTTCCCTTTTCACCTCATTTTTTTTTTCTAGTTAGTGCTCATGTCACCAACTTTTCATATTCCTTCTATAAATCTTAATTTTTCAATCCTCCTTTTATTGTCAAATTTGTTCAATTTCTTTTGTTAATGCCCATGTCATTAACATGTTCCATAATTTCTTCTACATCTTTTAGTAATTTTTCACAATTTTTCATGTTAATATTTATGTCATTAACCTCCCCCATTTTCATATTTTTGTTAGTGCTCTTGTCACTAACCTACTTAATTAATTTCCCAATTAATTTTTTTTTCACTTAGTAATTTTATTTAAATTATCAAAATACTTACCACACTGTTGTTGTGGTTCTTCAATCCTTTCTTTATTTGCTTCATCGTACTTTATACTCGATCTCCCGATCTTTCAGCTCTGATACCATGATAGAAGTTTTGGGCGCACGCGGAATTTGTAGTTGGACCCAAATAAATATTGTATTACATTAACTGAATATGAATATTTGATTACATCATACTTTGTACAAGATTATTTGGTGGGACACTTGTTCCACACCTATACACTCATAATTTTGTGTGTTTTATGTGAGCTCATGTCTCACACTTTCTATCACACCTCTCATCATGTGTGTGGTATGTATCTCTTGTGCACATCTTGGTATTTATAGTGATCAAGCTATTAAAATATCTTAGATATTTTAATTTTTTTAATATTTTCTCTAGGATCTTCTACCATAATATCCTAGATATTTTATTTTTAAATTCTCATTCTAGGAACTTCTTGGATATTTTTATTTTTTAATTACAAAATACTAGATAACTAACTAGATTTTTCTAGATTACTTCTTCATGGTATCAGAGCATCAACAACATCTTATCAGTTTTTGTACTAGATTTTTCAGATGATAGAAGTTTTGGGCGCACGCGGAATTTGTAGTTGGACCCAAATAAATATTGTATTACATTAACTGAATATGAATATTTGATTACATCATACTTTGTACAAGATTATTTGGTGGGACACTTGTTCCACACCTATACACTCATAATTTTGTGTGTTTTATGTGAGCTCATGTCTCACACTTTCTATCACACCTCTCATCATGTGTGTGGTATGTATCTCTTGTGCACATCTTGGTATTTATAGTGATCAAGCTATTAAAATATCTTAGATATTTTAATTTTTTTAATACTTTCTCTAGGATCTTTTACCATAATATCATAGATATTTTATTTTTAAATTCTCATTCTAGGAACTTCTTGGATATTTTTATTTTTTAATTACAAAATACTAGATAACTAACTAGATTTTTCTAGATTACTTCTTCATGGTATCAGAGCATCAACAACATCTTATCAGTTTTTGTACTAGATTTTTCAGATGATAGAAGTTTTGGGCGCACGCGGAATTTGTAGTTGGACCCAAATAAATATTGTATTACATTAACTGAATATGAATATTTGATTACATCATACTTTGTACAAGATTATTTGGTGGGACACTTGTTCCACACCTATACACTCATAATTTTGTGTGTTTTATGTGAGCTCATGTCTCACACTTTCTATCACACCTCTCATCATGTGTGTGGTATGTATCTCTTGTGCAAATCTTGGTATTTATAGTGATCAAGCTATTAAAATATCTTAGATATTTTAATTTTTTTAATATTTTCTCTAGGATCTTCTATCATAATATCCTAGATATTTTATTTTTAAATTCTCATTCTAGGAACTTCTTGGATATTTTTATTTTTTAATTACAAAATACTAGATAACTAACTAGATTTTTCTAGATTACTTCTTCATGGTATCAGAGCATCAACAACATCTTATCAGTTTTTGTACTAGATTTTTCAGATGATAGAAGTTTTGGGCGCACGCGGAATTTGTAGTTGGACCCAAATAAATATTGTATTACATTAACTGAATATGAATATTTGATTACATCATACTTTGTACAAGATTATTTGGTGGGACACTTGTTCCACACCTATACACTCATAATTTTGTGTGTTTTATGTGAGCTCATGTCTCACACTTTCTATCACACCTCTCATCATGTGTGTGGTATGTATCTCTTGTGCACATCTTGGTATTTATAGTGATCAAGCTATTAAAATATCTTAGATATTTTAATTTTTTTAATACTTTCTCTAGGATCTTCTACCATAATATCCTAGATATTTTATTTTTAAATTCTCATTCTAGGAACTTCTTGGATATTTTTATTTTTTAATTACAAAATACTAGATAACTAACTAGATTTTTCTAGATTACTTCTTCATGGTATCAGAGCATCAACAACATCTTATCAGTTTTTGTACTAGATTTTTCAGATGATAGAAGTTTTGGGCGCACGCGGAATTTGTAGTTGGACCCAAATAAATATTGTATTACATTAACTGAATATGAATATTTGATTACATCATACTTTGTACAAGATTATTTGGTGGGACACTTGTTCCACACCTATACACTCATAATTTTGTGTGTTTTATGTGAGCTCATGTCCCACACTTTCTATCACACCTCTCATCATGTGTGTGGTATGTATCTCTTGTGCACATCTTGGTATTTATAGTGATCAAGCTATTAAAATATCTTAGATATTTTAATTTTTTTAATACTTTCTCTAGGATCTTTTACCATAATATCATAGATATTTTATTTTTAAATTCTCATTCTAGGAACTTCTTGGATATTTTTATTTTTTAATTACAAAATACTAGATAACTAACTAGATTTTTCTAGATTACTTCTTCATGGTATCAGAGCATCAACAACATCTTATCAGTTTTTGTACTAGATTTTTCAGATGATAGAAGTTTTGGGCGCACGCGGAATTTGTAGTTGGACCCAAATAAATATTGTATTACATTAACTGAATATGAATATTTGATTACATCATACTTTGTACAAGATTATTTGGTGGGACACTTGTTCCACACCTATACACTCATAATTTTGTGTGTTTTATGTGAGCTCATGTCTCACACTTTCTATCACACCTCTCATCATGTGTGTGGTATGTATCTCTTGTGCAAATCTTGGTATTTATAGTGATCAAGCTATTAAAATATCTTAGATATTTTAATTTTTTTAATATTTTCTCTAGGATCTTCTATCATAATATCCTAGATATTTTATTTTTAAATTCTCATTCTAGGAACTTCTTGGATATTTTTATTTTTTAATTACAAAATACTAGATAACTAACTAGATTTTTCTAGATTACTTCTTCATGGTATCAGAGCATCAACAACATCTTATCAGTTTTTGTACTAGATTTTTCAGATGATAGAAGTTTTGGGCGCACGCGGAATTTGTAGTTGGACCCAAATAAATATTGTATTACATTAACTGAATATGAATATTTGATTACATCATACTTTGTACAAGATTATTTGGTGGGACACTTGTTCCACACCTATACACTCATAATTTTGTGTGTTTTATGTGAGCTCATGTCTCACACTTTCTATCACACCTCTCATCATGTGTGTGGTATGTATCTCTTGTGCACATCTTGGTATTTATAGTGATCAAGCTATTAAAATATCTTAGATATTTTAATTTTTTTAATACTTTCTCTAGGATCTTCTACCATAATATCCTAGATATTTTATTTTTAAATTCTCATTCTAGGAACTTCTTGGATATTTTTATTTTTTAATTACAAAATACTAGATAACTAACTAGATTTTTCTAGATTACTTCTTCATGGTATCAGAGCATCAACAACATCTTATCAGTTTTTGTACTAGATTTTTCAGATGATAGAAGTTTTGGGCGCACGCGGAATTTGTAGTTGGACCCAAATAAATATTGTATTACATTAACTGAATATGAATATTTGATTACATCATACTTTGTACAAGATTATTTGGTGGGACACTTGTTCCACACCTATACACTCATAATTTTGTGTGTTTTATGTGAGCTCATGTCCCACACTTTCTATCACACCTCTCATCATGTGTGTGGTATGTATCTCTTGTGCACATCTTGGTATTTATAGTGATCAAGCTATTAAAATATCTTAGATATTTTAATTTTTTTAATACTTTCTCTAGGATCTTCTACCATAATATCCTAGATATTTTATTTTTAAATTCTCATTCTAGGAACTTCTTGGATATTTTTATTTTTTAATTACAAAATACTAGATAACTAACTAGATTTTTCTAGATTACTTCTTCATGGTATCAGAGCATCAACAACATCTTATCAGTTTTTGTACTAGATTTTTCAGATGATAGAAGTTTTGGGCGCACGCGGAATTTGTAGTTGGACCCAAATAAATATTGTATTACATTAACTGAATATGAATATTTGATTACATCATACTTTGTACAAGATTATTTGGTGGGACACTTGTTCCACACCTATACACTCATAATTTTGTGTGTTTTATGTGAGCTCATGTCTCACACTTTCTATCACACCTCTCATCATGTGTGTGGTATGTATCTCTTGTGCACATCTTGGTATTTATAGTGATCAAGCTATTAAAATATCTTAGATATTTTAATTTTTTTAATACTTTCTCTAGGATCTTCTACCATAATATCCTAGATATTTTATTTTTAAATTCTCATTCTAGGAACTTCTTGGATATTTTTATTTTTTAATTACAAAATACTAGATAACTAACTAGATTTTTCTAGATTACTTCTTCATGGTATCAGAGCATCAACAACATCTTATCAGTTTTTGTACTAGATTTTTCAGATGATAGAAGTTTTGGGCGCACGCGGAATTTGTAGTTGGACCCAAATAAATATTGTATTACATTAACTGAATATGAATATTTGATTACATCATACTTTGTACAAGATTATTTGGTGGGACACTTGTTCCACACCTATACACTCATAATTTTGTGTGTTTTATGTGAGCTCATGTCTCACACTTTCTATCACACCTCTCATCATGTGTGTGGTATGTATCTCTTGTGCACATCTTGGTATTTATAGTGATCAAGCTATTAAAATATCTTAGATATTTTAATTTTTTTAATACTTTCTCTAGGATCTTCTACCATAATATCCTAGATATTTTATTTTTAAATTCTCATTCTAGGAACTTCTTGGATATTTTTATTTTTTAATTACAAAATACTAGATAACTAACTAGATCTTTCTAGATTACTTCTTCATGGTATCAGAGCATCAACAACATCTTATCAGTTTTTGTACTAGATTTTTCAGATGATAGAAGTTTTGGGCGCACGCGGAATTTGTAGTTGGACCCAAATAAATATTGTATTACATTAACTGAATATGAATATTTGATTACATCATACTTTGTACAAGATTATTTGGTGGGACACTTGTTCCACACCTATACACTCATAATTTTGTGTGTTTTATGTGAGCTCATGTCTCACACTTTCTATCACACCTCTCATCATGTGTGTGGTATGTATCTCTTGTGCACATCTTGGTATTTATAGTGATCAAGCTATTAAAATATCTTAGATATTTTAATTTTTTTAATACTTTCTCTAGGATCTTCTACCATAATATCCTAGATATTTTATTTTTAAATTCTCATTCTAGGAACTTCTTGGATATTTTTATTTTTTAATTACAAAATACTAGATAACTAACTAGATTTTTCTAGATTACTTCTTCACTCCCCCTAATCTAAAAAATCTAGTACAAAAAATTATAAGATGTTGTTGATGCACATGTCACCAACACTTGTCGATCTTGTAGCTTGAATTTTCTTTTCTGACGCCCATGTCGCCAATTCTCCCTTATCATCATAGTGCATTTGTCTTCTTGCTTGTATTCTTGTTATCAAGCTTCTTCCAGCTACTATTCATCTGTAGCCTATCTTCTTCTGGACTGTGCTCGTGTCACCAGTCATTTTCCAAAATATTTTCTTTCTCCGAAATTTTTTAATTATCGGTGCCCATGTCACCACACCATGTCATACATGTAACCATTTCATGTTTTCATTTCTCCATAATTCTTTCTTTAATTTTTTAATTTCTTTGGCCCTCTTTTTTTTTATCTTCTCTTCTTTAGTGATGTTATCAACTCATCCACAGTTTTTCTTTCCCTTTTCACCTCATTTTTTTTTTCTAGTTAGTGCTCATGTCACCAACTTTTCATATTCCTTTTATAAATCTTAATTTTTCAATCCTCCTTTTATTGTCAAATTTGTTCAATTTCTTTTGTTAATGCCCATGTCATTAACATGTTCCATAATTTCTTCTACATCTTTTAGTAATTTTTCACAATTTTTCATGTTAATATTTATGTCATTAACCTCCCCCATTTTCATATTTTTGTTAGTGCTCTTGTCACTAACCTACTTAATTAATTTCCCAATTAATTTTTTTTTCACTTAGTAATTTTATTTAAATTATCAAAATACTTACCACACTGTTGTTGTGGTTCTTCAATCCTTTCTTTGATTGCTTCATCGTACTTTATACTCGATCTCCCGATCTTTCAGCTCTGATACCATGATAGAAGTTTTGGGCGCACGCGGAATTTGTAGTTGGACCCAAATAAATATTGTATTACATTAACTGAATATGAATATTTGATTACATCATACTTTGTACAAGATTATTTGGTGGGACACTTGTTCCACACCTATACACTCATAATTTTGTGTGTTTTATGTGAGCTCATGTCTCACACTTTCTATCACACCTCTCATCATGTGTGTGGTATGTATCTCTTGTGCACATCTTGGTATTTATAGTGATCAAGCTATTAAAATATCTTAGATATTTTAATTTTTTTAATACTTTCTCTAGGATCTTCTACCATAATATCCTAGATATTTTATTTTTAAATTCTCATTCTAGGAACTTCTTGGATATTTTTATTTTTTAATTACAAAATACTAGATAACTAACTAGATTTTTCTAGATTACTTCTTCAAAATATAGTGTGGTGTTTTGGGTCGGTTAAAATCGAATCCATTTTTGAAATCGAGTTGAATTGGAATCGATTACAATGCAAGGTTGGGTTAATATTGAGTTGTCGAGTCTATTTTGAACACCACTAGTGCAATTCATTTGTAATTATAGAAATATTTGGTTCGGTTCAAATGTTAAGACCATGTGTGTCTTGGATCAGGATCCCACTTCCGAGTCCTGATCCTAACTTTGACAAATGCACGGTAGTAGTGAACATATGTATGGTTAAATATTCAGAAGCGAAAATTTTTGCAACACACAAGGCAATTATTATTCTATCATACAATATACTAAATCATAAGCATTTGTGCCATTTGTCACTCTATAGAAGTATTTGTTTCAAGAGTCAAAACCATAAGCATTTGGGTCATTTGTCACTTCATATAAGCATTTGTTCCAAGTATCACTTCATAATATATATGTACTTTTACATTTTCAATTTAAATTGAGACTTTTCTAATATTCATCCATTTAATCAAACAATAATAATCAAACAACTACTTGATGAATAACCCTATGTATTCTTGCATTTTCTTAATAAATTTTATCATTATAATTAAACTACTATTCTCCTTCACCTACTCTATGCATACTATATCAGCATTTAGTTTTCAATTTAATAATATTGAAACTACCATTTGAAGTACTCCTCCCAATCCTTCCCATTAATTTTGGTTATTTTTCTCTTCACAATACGATATTATTATATTGTTGGTTATAATTAATATTAATATATAACTTTCAAATTATCATTATATATATATATATGTGTGTGTGTGTGTGTATGTGTGCGCGCGTTTTAATAATCAATTAATAAATATTGCTTAATAGTAAGTAATAATATAAAATTTTTGAACAAAGATCGTGCATAGCACGGGTATAATCCTAGTAATATTGTAATTTGGGAAGTTATTTCCCACTCTACGTTGATTGGAAAATTAATTCCCATAGTACCGTCCACGTAGGAAGGTTTTTTTTTAAAAAAATTTCAGACAAAACCGCTACCTGAACTGGCGGTTTATTACCAAACCGCTACTTGAGATGACGGTTTGGTCTAATAGGTAAAAAAAAATAAAAATAAAAAAATACGAGGATTAATAGTATTTTTTTATTCGGTCCAATCAATAAATTCCATTATAAAAAAAATAAGCGTGAAAAAGAAACAAAGACTACATTGCAGCTCAGTTGGTAGTTGAACGCACGGGCAGGGGCGGAGGCAATGGGGTGTCAATGATGTCAATTGACACCCCTTAAATAAAAAACAAAATCAAAATATTACAAAACTTGTGCTTGGCTCAGGTGGCAGAAGCATCAACCCTTTGAAAGTTACATCCCGGGTTCGAATACCTATCACTACACACAAGGTTTTTTTTTTTTTTTTTTTTTTTTTTTTTTTTTTTTTTTTAACTGGCAAGTGGCAACGCACAATGCAAAGGTTTTCAGCAAATTAGTGCTATCTTTAATTTACAATATTGGAAATCAAGGTTGATACTTTACTATCTTTATCTATTCTGAATTTTGGAAATTTAAAAGAGTTTTGGATTTTTATATTTTTGTTTTTTTATTCTTAAAATTACTTATTATCATTCAATTTATCCTATTTTCCATTTTAATTTGTTTCAATAAATTTGCTCTAGTCCTATTTTTAAATTTGATTTTATATCACTTTTACAATCTGTATTCCCTCTCTTAAATCTAAATATTTCACTAATTTAACCCTTTTATTTAATCAAAGTGTCAAAAATAGATGAGGCTAAATGGTTTTATCTTAACATTACATGCGTTTCATTCAAAGTAATGGCTTAAGCATTAAAATGATTTTTTTTTGTGTGTGTTTTTACTTCATTCGTTTCAAATGAATTTATTCTATTTTATCTTACTTAGTTGTAAACATGACTCATCACTTTTACTCTTTATATTATCTACTTTGATTCTAATACCCCGACTACTTCAACACACTATATTTAACTCCTTAGTTTTCTTGACATTTGTAAAAGTTCAAACCAATATGATCGAGTCGGTATTTAGTAATTAGTAGTAACATAAATTATATTACTATAAAATCTAACGGAAAGGTAAAACTTTAGGCATTTCACGGATTAGATCAGTGGTATTTTTTCACTGGCCCCATCTCATTATCTCCTTTAATGATATCATAAAGGTATGGTTTGACGTGCTCTATCCTTCCCCATACGCTATCATTTATAATTGATATTGGCATATTGCTATACTTCTCCATCAAGTACATTGGTTTAAATTTTTGGTTTGTCATAATCAAATTTTAAATATAATTTATTAAAATTATTGACATCCCTTGTTTTCTTTTCTGGATCCGCCCCTGCGCACGGGAATATTTGAATGCATGAGGTATGTTGTTCAAATCCCACCAAACGCATTTTTCTATGAATGCATACCGGGAAATATTTTCTCCACAAACATTATTAAGGGCAAAGGTTCCTGATAATCATATTCATATCAAAGCCTGCCTTCTTCCAAAAAAAACTCTTCCTTCGAATTCAATCCATTAGTTCCTCATTCCACGGCAGACCCATCAGGTGCACCGATATTCTTTGTCCCGTTTCACTTTTTCCCGACAGGAATAGTCTCAGGTGTCACGTCACCGAGATTGAGAAGAAGGTCGTCCGAGCTCAACATCAACTTGTTTGATGAATTAGAGACGGTGTGGGCAATCTCCCGGGCAGCTTCAATTCTCCTCAAAGTAATAAAAGCTGGATTGTTTGCAAATACCTACTGTTAATCCTGTTATAGGTTATTGGCTTTGCTATGTAATTTTTCATGGTTAATATATGAGAATAAATGAAATCATTATAGGAAAATTATAAAAACATTGGATTAATATATGAAATTTTTCCTATAAAATTTAGGAAAATTTGAAATTTATTATTTGATCAACTAGCTTTCTGTTGATTATGTGGCCATTTGGTTGTTTTTTTTGGGTTATATGCCAAGTAGCTTGTTTTAGGGGTTATTTTCTTTAGAGAATAATCTGTTTACATAGTAGTTGAAGACTTTCCTTTTCATTCTTCTAATAAGAGGTTCGATACTCACCGCCTATAAAAATAGTTAATTCTTTAATCTAATGAGGATTGGGTTAAATGTACACAACATCATCTTTGTAATACTATTAAAGTTGTTTTTTAATGACCCTTGATTTTTGACAAAATTATCATTCTTGGAATGAAAATTTTGGACATCTTAGTTTATAATACATTAAACTATGTTTAAGATAATTAATTTGTTATTCTAATATAGTTGCTAAATACTTTATCCCCACAAAATATGATTATCTTGTGATAGTCAAATCATCAATTTGAAGGTGGACTAGTGTAAAACATATAAACATAGCTAAAATGTGTGGAATCAACATTGCACATTACTTACACATGATTGAATATATACTATGTTTTTGGTTTTAACCATCAGTTTAGCTTTAGAGTTGAAACTTGAAACCCCTAATATATGTTATACGGGAGTTTTAACCATCAGTTCAAGGTATTAGTTGAAGCTTCAGAATGTTTTATATAAGGGTGTTATTTATTAGCTTCAAGTTTTTGGCTGAATCCTTCGTATATGTGATTAGATGAGTTTGTAAATGTATCCTCACTTGATTCTTTATAATCCATGTTAGATGTTGCACTGGTTGTGGGATAATTCTTGAGGAAGATATATATTCAAATGAACCATGTTTTGTTAAAAATCAAGCAGGACAGGTGGGTACTTTGGAATGTTAAAAGATGTTTATTTATGCTTGATTTGTTCTAAACAATGTTCTTAAATATGTTTGTGGCTTAATGATATATTACAGAGTCAGCTTGCTGGAAATTATGTAAGGACTATACAAAATGAGATTGGAGCTTCACGTGAGAGGACTTTGGATAGAGGTATCATCTATCATTTTTGTTGAACAGTCTTATACTTAAAGTTGATAGTCGTCGTCGTCATCATCATACCCAGTGTTCCCGCACATAGATACTCTATGGTCAGGGTCCGGGTTAGGAAGTTCGACGGCGTCTCATACCCATAAGGAGAGGGGTCATAAGAGTCCTTCGGCTCGTAAAGTTGATAGTCCTTCATAATGATTCTTTTATTTTTCTTGGCACAATTTATACGAACTACTACTGTCTTATAAAATTAGAATGAACTTTACATAATATGTATAAATAAAATGAACTTTACAAATTAATTGAGTGTCCTCCATTGTATACTAGCAAGTTGTAATTTATAGTGATATTTTCCCATACAATATGTTATAATCAGTTGCAAGGTATTTTAGAACGGAGGTAATATTTACTTCTGCTTTACTTTAATTATTTGTTAGACTTTGAAATTTCTAAATAGTTAGAACAAATCTAATGATGTCGAAAATAAAAAAAAAAATGTGCTTTATAATTGTTGAACTTGGGTAATATTATCACATATTAAAACTTACCAACTTAATCAGCACATACAATAGTATCTTTAGGTATATTGTTGTATATATGAGTTGAATGTTAACATTTGATAGCATTAATGGGACATAGATTGTTTTCAGAGTTATTATGTGGTTTTGTTTTCGCCCTTACTACATGATATATGATTTCTTTGATCGCAATCTCTTGTTCTCTTTTGTTTTAGCCTATGATGAGATTACTCATATGGTTGATACCTTGGGTGTGGATGGTGGAGACCGAATAGTGAAACCAGCTGTACGATTATATGAAGTAAGTTGGGAAGAATTAAGCTTGTTATTGGCAATTTGCGTTGTATGTAAACATTTTACTTCTAGTAAAGCTGGTTTTAGACATTTGTAAGGTGTTCGACTTTACAAGCTTTTTAAATTAAAGAGCCTTACAAATATCCAAAAACATAAAATAATTACTTGAATTTTATAAATTATTATGTATTTTTAGTCTGCCATTATATTAACACGATTTTGTTTTCAAGATTGCCCTTGATAAGCGTTTTGTGCACGGACGTCCACGTGAGTTTGTGCAAGCTGCATGTCTTTACATTGCTTGCAGGTAAGTCATACCATTACTCCATCTACTTCATAAAAATGGCCAAAAGTACTAATGGAAACGATATATTTTATGGGGAAGTGAGAAATTTGTGGATGAGATTAAAATGTAAATTAAATGGGTGGATGTATTATGTATACTAAAGAAAAAGTATGGGTCATGATAAAAATAGAAATGATTAGGACACACTAGAAAGGAAAATTAGACTGATTCGTCAAGACACAATGAGTATTTTGTAGTTATTATCCCTTATTTTCTACGTGGAAATGGTAATATTTATGCTTGTAATGTTTTTGTGCAGGGAAAACAACAAACCTTTCCTTCTTATTGAATTTTCAGAATTCCTGCGAGTTAATGTGTAAGGATACTCTTTAAGCATATGTTGCAACTATAACCATCAGCTTAAGCATTTGATTGTGTGAGTTATTTGAATTGGTACAAAAGTTTCGGTCACGACTTTGAATCTCAACCACCCCTCATTATTTAAAGTTGAATTTTTAATGCCGTTTATGTGGGTGCATGATATAGTGTATAACATACGTCCTAATCCAACCATCAACATAAGCTTTTAGTTAAGTTGGTTACATGATATCAAAAGCATATGCCGCATATACAATTCTAGTTCTAGCCTTAAGGACTCTCGTATGAGGGTGCTCAGTAGGTTATATAACATACATCGTAATCCAACCATCAAATAATGCTTTTGGTTGAGTTTTTTACTTGACATTGTATTAGAAGCTTCCGTCACAACTTCGAATCTCATCCACCCCTCATTATTTTAAATGGAATATTCAGAGCCATTGATGAGAAGAACATATGCGACAACTAGATTCTTAGAACAAAGGACTCTCGTTTAAGAGGGCTTGATAGAATATATACATATCCTGAAAATCCCACCATTATCTTCAGTTTTTGGTTAAATTGGTTCCTCGATAAATATACACTCTATTTAAATTTTTCCTTTTGCATGTATGATGTATATATACTTACCATTACCATTTATTTATTTTAAGAACTTTATGATATCTTGTAAGTTGTAATTAATGTGTGTCCTGATTGAATATGCACTGCAGCTACGTGCTAGGTGCTGTATTTTTGCAGCTCTGCAAAGTATTGCATCTTCAAGAACACCCAATTGTTCAAAAACCAGTAGATCCTAGTCTCTTTATTCATCGCTTCGCAAATGGTATGTACGTGTGAATGTGCTACAATATGTATACCTCTGTCTGGTTTTCAGTTTTCACCACTTTAAGTATTTTCACTTGATCCTACCCCTATATATATATATATATATATATATATATATATATATATATATATATATATATATATATATATATATATATATATATATATATATATATATATATATATATATATATTCCTAAGTCTCAACTATTTAACACCATTAGCATTTTGCTTGGAGACTAAGAAATTAGAAATAAGAGAAAATAAAGAGAGTAAAAGTGGTGAAATCGTAGAAACAAATTTAAATGAGGCAAATTCATTGGGGCAAATTAGCCAAAATAGAAAATGAGGCAAATTGAGTGGGATATAAGTGTATTTTTTTTGAAATGATTTTCTTGCTTTACAAATGATGAAAAAATATGTATAATTTAATTTTTAACAAGCTTATATTTGATTTTATTTGATATGTTGAGAAATCAGATTTTGTATTTATTGATTATTTGTAGGTCTATTGGGCGAGAGAAATTTTGCCGTAGAGAAGACTGCTTTAAGGATTATGGCAAGTATGAAACTGAATTGGATGCAGGTATTAAAACTTGTTTGACAAGATTATATTTAAGGATTTTGCAAGTCAACGCTTTTGACCCGTGGATTTATGGGCCCGAGCCCATAGGTGTCCCGTGTCCTCACGAATGGGCCACGGCGAGATTATCATGTGACGTATTGTCAGGGCCTAATAATTTTTTTATATGATAATTTTATAATAATTTGCAGACAGGAAGAAAACCTAGTGGCTTATGTGGGGCAGCACTCTACATATCTGCTCTTTCCTATGGTTTCAAGTTTTCCAAGACTGAGATAGTGAGTCATCTTACATGCTTACATACCTGAATCAGAAATAATTTTATATTATCAACGCTCTCTTTGGTTATTAGTACTAAATTGGTATTAAAAATGATTTATAGTGTAAATTTTCACGAATGTACCATGTCACTCAAGCACTTAGGACACTTTAATAAAAAAAGCTTTTTTGTTTATAATATTTCTTTAATTATTTCTACCTAATATCATATTTCAAATGGTAATGCATTAGAATGAATAATGTGCGGAAAATGAGATAATTGAAGTAGAAGAAACATAATCACTAAACTCAGTGAAGAGATTTTCCCATGAAAAATACACTAACTTTTCGTTATTTGTACCACCATTCTATATCAATGAAATGGCATTTAAAAGTGGTTGGTTTCTTTTTCTTGATTTAAGAACCTCTTTATTTGTTGTGTGCAGGTAAAGATTGTGCACGTATGTGAAGCCACATTGACCAAAAGGCTAATTGAATTTGAGGAAACTGAATCAGGATCCCTTACGGTATGTATAAAGTTAGACTCTCCTGGTGACCTATTATTCTCATTTTCTGCTTTACCATATTTACGTTGAATGTTTTATTTTCTTAATTTGTGACCTTTTTGACTTGTAAGTTATACCCTCATGGGATTCGATAATTTATACAATAATTTTCGTTTTTCCCTTTCTTTTGCTTTACGTACTACTCCCATGTGGTCCCTCCTCCCTTTTTGATCTTATATTGGTGTCAAACCAAATGTTGAGATTAGAATAGGAGGGATTACGAAATTACCTTGGTTTTATTTTCCCTAGCTATCGGGTGAAGGGGTAGTCGCATAATCAATATCAGCCGAAACTATGAAATATCGCTTAAACTAGCATGCGAAAAAGTGTCATTCTTTTGTTGTAACAGATTGAGGAATTCAACGAAAAAGCTGTAGAACATGAGAAATTTTCTAGTCAACTCAAAGAAACCAACTCTAGCAGCAACATTTCTAAAGAAGATCAGATTTTGCTTTGTGAACACAAGGATACTGAAGAGCCCCATTTTGCTCATGGACTTTGTAAATCTTGTTATCAAGAGGTAATTTCCTTTTTTAAGATGTTCAGCGTTTGGTTATTAGTACTAAATGGTGGCAATGAAAATGAGTTTTAATTTTAGCTGCAATGCTTTATATGATATGATTTGTCATTCGTATGGTAATAAAACTATCATTCTCAAATGCTTTTCATATTTTCTTCATGACTAACTAATATCAACATAAATGAGAATCATTTATGATGGTTTGACTTTTGAGCATGTGCAAAGAGGGAGTATTAGCAAATTGGTAGGGGAGATAGAAAATTGAAACTCGAGAGACTTAAACAAAGGGAAACAAATACCGAAGATGACTTTAAAGACATGAGTGGAAAATGATATAAAAGATTTAGATTTATAAATTGAGATTGTAGAAAATCAAAATGAATAGAGAAGAAGAATGCATGTGCACGACCATTGGAACTGATATATTGGTTTGTGAAGCTGATTCGACCCCACCTTTTGTGATTATTGAAGTTGTTGTGTAGTATCTAAAATCACGAGAAGAATGAATTTCGTGAAGAAAGACAAACTCGTAATAAAACTTGTCAAGTAGTTTTCCAGCTAAATTACCTTAACGGCCCGTTTGGTAGGTGGCAATAAAACGCGGTAATAGGAATGAAAAACAAGTGTAATTTTGGTTGAAAAATCTCTTGGCTACTTTAATGTTCATGCTTGACAACCTTCAATCATCTCATTTTATTCATAAAATTTATTCCAATGCATTACCAATGAGAGAGGTTTTATTAGATGGTAATGGAAATTTGTGAACAAGAATATTTTTTGTGATCAAAATTTCATTACCATGGGAATGACATAAAAGTTTTGATGAAATTTTACACTATAAATCATTCTCATTACCACCATTTAGTACCACTAACCAAACGGGCTGTAAATTTTCATTACCATTTCCACCATTTAATACTTAATTAACAACTAATCAGACAATTGAGATTTTGTTTTCATCATGAAAATGTTAATTATTGTGACTTATTTGACTAAAAACATCTAAAATCATGCATGTATGGTGGGAGATGCAGTTCATAAAAATATCAGGAGGTCTTGATGGGGGTTCAGAACCTCCAGCTTTCCAGCGTGCTGAAAGAGAAAGATCAATGAAAGCAATGGCAAATGAAATCTCTGCTGATACAAATTCTGAAAATCTTAATGTATTACCCATTCTTTCCTTCAATTTTATTCATTATTTTTTTATGATCTGCATATAATTTGCTCCTTTTTTTGTTTCTTAATTCCTATAATATTCGTTTAAGGTAGTATCTAAGGTAGAGTGGGAGAGGCATGCACTTTCAAATCTTCCACGTGGTAATCTTGAGGTTTACCAAATTGTTCCACCGTGACCTTTTTGCACATAAAACATTAGAAAAACGTTAGCAACATTAATTTTCGAAGCTTTAAGGTTGTTCTACGACTATTTATGTGACTCACCATTTTAAATGCCATCAGTTTCAACCTTTTTTCCGAAAATATACACCTTGAATCTACCATTTTTGGAATTGGGGGGAAATATGATTTGGATGAAAGAGGGTAGAGTTAGGGTTTATGTTTTGGGGAAAAAGATTGAAACTGATGACACTTGAAATGGTGAGTCGCATATATAGGCATAAATCAGGCTTAAAGCTTCAAAATTAACGTTTGCTAATGTTTTTATGTGAAAAAAGGTCACAATGGAACAATTATAAACCTCAGGGTTACCGCGTTGATTTTTTAAAAGTTTTGGTTACCACTTGGAAAACCCAAAACCTCAGAGTTACCACGTGGAATTTCCTTAAATTGTATTTTTATATATGATGAAATATAAGTTATAGTCGATATTTTGTGTCTAGTAAATTTGAAAAACTTTATAATTCGGGCCATGTTTATGGACTATGCTCTTTGAAAATGATCTCGTTTGAAAAATTGAAAAAAGTGAGTCCAGCCCGATTTTTAAATTTACAATTTTTGGAGTGTTATTATGTTTGTTTGGATTTTTGGTTGCAATAGTTTTTTTTTTGCACAGTTGAAAATTTTTCTGCATTAATTCTCAATTTCTATGTGTAGATGGAAAAAGAAGCAAGATCTGGTGTAGATGGGACTGAAAAAACTACAGTTGCATCAGGTTTCTCCTTTTTTTTTATTACAAATTATGATTCACTCTATTTAAGAGAAATGGTCTCAAATCTCAATTACATAGAGTGAAAATTAAGAAAAATAATTAAAAATATTAGAAATAGTTAAACGTACTAAAAAGGAAAATAATCCAGTTTTAGAGATTGGTTGTCACAATGAAAAATACAACTTACAGTTCTTATAATTGATCAGGAGAAAAAGTTGAGCATGAGGTTGCAGACAATGTTACCGATGATTTTGGAAATGCTGATTCCGTAAAATCCGATGAATCAGAGAACCTTTCGGACATTGACGATGATGAGGTATTCTCATTTTGTATTGCATGTTTTGTAATTTGCTTACATTATGCAAATCGATAAATCATTATCGATAGGGGTCGTAACTCGTATCCCTTAAATTTTTTATACTATAAGGACCAATGTTCGAGCTTTTTGATTGTTGCGTAACAAATTCAAAAAATTATTTAGTGAACTGAATGATTACCCAAATTTAGCTTAAAGGTAAAAATCTTGTTTGATCAATTATATATGGTGACCTTTTTGAGTTTAAGCATCCTTTAAAAAATGAATCTTGCACTTAGACTCGAACACCATTATGCATCTCGATGCGCCTTGTGCCTTTTAAAATAATAGTTATTGTATTATCAAATAACGGCTGAATCATAAGATATTTTTTGGATCAATTTAATGTGCAGTTTCTTGAAACACCTTTACAAAGTGTCTTGTATCGGTTTATTAAATTTGATAACTTTTACCCTTTATATGAAGGAGAACATAAAGAAGGGAAAAGAAGGCGTACGAAGGGAGAGTGCACCTTGTTTGTTTAGAAAGAAGGAACAGGAAAAAGGAAGGAAAATTTATCCATGTTTTCTCTCCAAATTCCTCCTCTCCCTTTTCGTTATCCAAACAAGGAATACTCCATCCATCCATCCAAATCCCATCATTTCTCTTTATCCAAACACAGTGTTAACGCTTAAACAAGTCTGTTGTTTTTGCTGCAAAATTGCCTGCATGTTTCAGTTTAACATAAATGTTGTGTTTGAAGAACCTTTTTCCGGAGTAAAGCTAACACATGATCTAATTTTTTTTTTCCTTTTTAACTTGTGGGGATTTTCAGGTTGCTGGTTACTTGAATAATGAAGAGGAACAACGCTTCAAGAAGGTGATCTGGGAGGATTTGAATAGGGAATACCTCCAGGTAATAACATTTTTTATCGGTCTTTTTCTTATAGGGTTTGGGTTAATTCACAAGTCCTAACAGTTCGTAGGATTATTGGTATTAAATCGTCGTAATATTATGAATAATTTTTACTGTAAAGTTTTAGTAGAATGCTCTTTTTCATGATTGAGTGTTTAATTCACGAGGTAACATGTGCCTTTTTTTGATTATATAAATTAGTTAAAATATATAAAATTTTTTATAAGGGTATTAACTTATTTATTACGCCTTTAAGTTTTTAGGGTCGTTTTTATGTTTCGCTCCGGAATCCAAAATGAACGAGACGGCAATGGCTTTTTGTTGCTTTATAATCCTAATGTTCAGTGTGGAATATGCAGGAACAAGCAGCTAAAGAAGCAGCTAAAGCTGCTGAGGAAGAAATATTGAAGGCCACCTTTGAGAATGCCACAGAAGAAATGCTTGAAGCCAAAAGACAAGCTGATGAAATTGCTGCTCTTTATCAAAAGAAAAAAAAGGTTATTTTAAACCCATTTTTCTTTTTTTATTTTTACATTTTGTTATTACAAGTGTAAAATAAGAACCAATAAGTGACCGCGTTGGGACTATATAATGTTATGTTGTTGCTACTCATATATTTTAGCGCGTTTGAAATTTGTTATTAACTAAGTAGCTAGTGCAACTCAACGAAAAGTTCAAGCTGATGATGGTTGAGTTTTCAATTTATCTTTATAGGAACGTCGACAAAAAAGAGCAGCTGAAGCAATGACACCTAAAACTGCGGCAGAAGCAACTCATCAAATCTTGGCAAAAAAGGTATAGCTCCAATTTGTATATGGCTTCATGTATACTTGTGTTTATTTTTTTTGTTTTCATTCAAGTATAATGGCTCATTAAATTATATGCCGTTTTATTTATATGATATGAAGTTGCATGTGATGTTTGTTTTTAAGGGTTAGAATCACTTAGAAAACTGTAAGAGTTTTTGGTGAAAAGCTTATCCGGCAATTTAGCTTATTTCGATACAAATAGAGGGGTGTAATGGTCAGATCAATCAATGCTAATGTTTGGTAAACTAATTGGTTGAAACAATGTTTTTAGGAATAAGCTGTTTTGAACAAGCTGCTCATAGCAACGGGTTCAAATTCAGCTAGTAAAATCAGCCACTATAATCAATTATCAACCGTTTGCCAAACACCCCCAATACATCTTTATTAGTTTTATCATTAATAACGTAAAAGTTGCATACATCCAATCCTCTCAAACCCTGCCCTTGATGCGAGCCACTTAATGGCGTGGGTGTAATGAAATGACATTATTGTTAATTCCAAGTTTTTTTATAAAAAAAAAAATTTAATTTCTACTTACTATATTTCCACTGTTGGTTTTAGAGGGTCAGCTCAAAAATCAACAACGAGAGATTGAAGGAACTGTTTGATGAGCCTGTAAGTATTTAACTTTCCCCCTTTATTCTTATTGAGTAATTCCTTGTATGTTAATATTTGCATCAATTGAACATTTGCGTTTAAAAATTAGACATTCACATTTTAAATTAATAAAATCTTACTTAATTATATTACTCTCCGAATCATTTTAGATGTCCTATTTGGGTTTTCACGGTAATTAAGGGTGGTGTGGGGTCCATTAAAAATGTGATAGTTGGGTATTTTAATTGATTAAATTAATTGTAAATGTGGTAGTTGGTATTGAGAGTAGTAAAAGTGGGGGTATTTAGATAAAAAAAGATAGACAAAAAAGAAATGAAACGATTGATATGAATTTGCCAAATAATGAATTGAGACATTTAAAATGATTCGGAGAGAGTATGTTTTAGTAACTATTTGCAGTCAGATTTTATTCATAAATAGTATTTATATTCTTAACCGTTGATTATTTATCATAAGATTTGAGCCGTTTATATTCTAACTAATACAAAAGAAATCCTACTAAAATATTTAAAAATTGCAAAACAATTCTAAAAGATTTTATATTTTAGACAAAAAATATTGTTAATCATTTCCAATAATAATCATCGATAATCTCAAACTCAATATGAAAATTTTTAAAAAATTGAATTTCATTGATCATTTACCAACTACTGCCTTTAAGTTTACTCAATTTCAAATTAACAGCCGCAAACTTTGTTTTAATACCAACTACAACCTTCAACTTAACAAACATGACATCTAGACAGCCAAAACACCACATTTTAACCCCATTTTTTACCCTTTTTTTTGCTGTTTTGGTTGTTTCGATGTCATGTTTGGTAAGTTGGAGGCTGTAGTTGGTAAAAAACAAAGTTTGCGGCTGTTTATTTGAAATGAAGTAAACTTGAAGGCTGTAGTTGGTAAATGATCCTTGATTTTATTAGTAGTTGGTTTTCACTTTAGAAAGTATATTAATATTAATGTTCAAAATACACTTTCCATTGTATTATTTGTTTGCAGGTTGAGGGATTGCCTGATTCAAAGAAGAGTCGGACAGAAACTGAAATCGAAACCGAAATTACAAATAAGCTTGAATCGGAGACGTTGGATCAAAATGATGAATTTGCAAATATGATTGAATCGGAGACGTTGGATGAAAATGAAGAACACGTCTATAACGACCAAAATTATTCAGATTACGATTTTGATGAACAGTTTGATGATGAATGGCATTAGGATAATGAAATGTCGATATTCTGACAACACTAATTTCGATTTAAGTGTTTTATTATTAGATTAGATTAGATTATTGCAAGGGTTTTTTTTATTCAAGACATTTCTTTATATGTTATTCTTTGCACTTTAATTAGTGAATTAATTATGATTTATTTATTGATTCATTTGTAATTGTTAGACAACATGTTTTTTTTGAAATCAGTCTTCAGATAGATTTTACAATTATGAGCTTTATAATTTAGGAACTCTTAAAAACTTAATTATATCGCTTTTGTGATAGAAATTCCACTTTGAATGAAAGGGTGATTGATATTTGACGATCAGTTATATTTTATACTTTATAGTGACAATTATTTACCATCCATGACGACCATGACTACTTGATAAAATGGTATTAAATGATATGAATACTAAAAATTATGAAGAATTATTTATATTTGAAAATATTGTTAACTTGAAACATATCATATTTATTATATAAATTCAATAAAAATAATATTTATTAAAGGGTAGGTTAAAGAAAAGGAAATCAGCTAAGTGAGAATTGAAGTCAAGACATGTAATCAAAAAAGTGATTATTATTTCAGCTGATACAAAACTCGATTTCCAGTGATTTATTACTATATAATCCCACCAATCAAATATAAACACAAAAGCTCGTTATTTATAGTGAAAGTCTAAGGCTTAAATGTAAATATTTAGATGGGACTATTCATAAATCATAAATCATATCTATTCAGCAACAGAATGATCGAAGCTGGCACGAATTAAAGCCATTTTGTCGCCGTAATCTTTGATTTCCGCGGCTGCCGAAGCGCTTGTCTCGCCGTCAGAATAACGACTAACTCTTTGAGATGCATCTAGTTTTTGTTCAATTTCAGCCCATTCCATCTTCATAAGCTTTACTAGATTTCCAGCTTCTACGTATACCTAGAAACAAATGCATATCATTGAATCACATAATAGAGCATATCATATTTTGGAGCTACGTACGACATAAAAAAGATTTAAGAATAATTTTTTTTGTAAGAGCTAAAATAAATTATTTTTCCATTTTGATCAACGTAGATCTGAAAAGATAAAAAAATCCCCACCTGCTCCACTCATCAACTCTTTTTTTAGCTCACCAAAGTATATAATATTTTAGTGATCACGAAAATTCTAAAGACTCGTTTAATTGTTGTTATTAAATGGTGGTAAATAATAATGAAAATAGTTTTAGATAAAATTCTGATCTTTTCCCTCATTGTCATTATTAGTTTTGGCTTGTGACATCTTTTGTCTCATGAGAACAGGACGAAACTCTTTTTCTCTTTGTGCATAACTCTATATTTTTGGGCAAATTCAACTGCTTTTCTCTAAACCTTTTTTTTTTTGGAGGAGCATAAGTCTGATTTTCACCCGACCCTGTTTTTGTCTGGAATACTAGGTTAATGATTATGAGTCTATCACATCTCCAAATGAAAACATTTTAGAATAAATTAAATTATTAAAAAAATAAAATGATTGAAACAGAACAAAGATGATCATTAAATTAGTCAATAATTTTTCCAACCAAATATAAACAACCTTAATCAATTTCGATTACCATCCCACCTTTTAATTGTCAAGGAACCAACTCAACCAAAAGTTTAAACTAATGGTTGAGGCCTCAAGATTTGTTATATACTCTAACACGCCCCCTCACACGAGAACCCTTTGAGCTAGAAGTGTGGATGCAACACAGTCCTCCTCATACTTGGTGCTAAATATTCCACTTTTTAAATTAGGGGTGGTTGAGATTCGAATCTGTGACCTCTTGTCACGCTGGCTTCTGATACCATGTCAAGGAACCAACTCAACCAAAAGTTTAAGCTGATGGTTGAGGCCCCAAGATTTGTTATATACTCTAACAACCGACAACCAAGACAGACGATAAATCGATGCATATGATATGATTTAACATACCTTGTTAGGTTCATTGGAATTATCAGGCTTATACCAAGCCAAAAGCCACCCAATCTTAAGATTTGTACCTTCGTAATGACCATATATCATGGCACCTTTAGACCCTACAACAATAGGGACATTCCCATGCGTAGGAGCACCTTGATGCACAAAACCACCATTCGCATGTCCAAATATAGTCTTATTATTATCACTTAATTTGGCTATGAATTGTCCTTTCCAATCGTGACATTTCATAAGCATTATTTCACGTTTTTGTTGATTCTTGATTACGCCCGTAACCAAAACTAACTCTCGATTACCCTTCCCATTGTTGATGTCGTTCGATATCGAAGCTTGCGTTTTCTTTACTGCTTGATCTACCTTTGATTTCTCCTCCTCGGTTACTTGTGTCGTTGCACGAACTTCTTGTGCAGACGCCATTGTTGGTTTGTTGCTCGATCCTACGTCTCCTTATTACTTTTCTTGTTTATGCACAAGAATTACAGATATGTGTAAAAGTTAATGATGTATATGGGGAACGTAGATAATAAACAACGGCAAAATAAACAAATATGTATATCATGTCATTAAGAATCAACTCAAGTTCTATGTTGAGAGTTCGAATTTCATCAATCTCTCACTTCAAGTAAAATAAATAGCATTATGTATGAGAAATCAGATATGTATTAAGTTCACAATTTTAATTTTTTAATTTATGAATGCGCATAATAAAGCATATAATTACATGTTATATAGAATGTTGCAATTATCGGCTTAAATTTTTATATGAAGTTAAATAAGAGAAATTATACTTACCAAAAACCCTTTGTGTCACCAATATGTTGATCAATGTGAAGGCAAAAGTTGCTAGCTAGGTTGCGTAATATGTGTATGCATTATGTGTTAGTAATTGCTAGTGATGATCTTTTTATATTTTCATTCAATTGATTTCTTTTCTAAAAAAATATATAATTTATTCTCTTTTATCATCAAGTGTGCTACTTGTCTAATCTATACGCAAATGGAATATTACAAGTCATCATAACACGCGTCTATTTTAAAAATTAATTATTCTTGTAGAATTTTTTATCTGGTCCGAAATTAATGATTCTTATTTTTTAAAAATTGAATCTTATTTTGAATGGGACATGTAAAGTTAGATTCTTGTTGCCTAATTAATCCTTCCCTCAGCATCAATTCATTCATGCATCCAAAAGTTTTTATTAAAATATTATTTTGAAAAGTATTTTTTTTGGCGATGAGTAATTCGATGTTCTTGTTTCCACATTAGCATATTTAATATTGTTCTATCGACGAACTTAATTTGAGCTCTATTATGATTTAGACACGTACATGCAAAAATGAATATCAAAATGATTGCTTAGAGTAAATAAATAAATCACATTTCATAATTAATTTAGACAAGTCAATATAAATAACTAACAATAAGAAAAATTATTTGACCCATTTCTGAATTTTAGACCACTCTATAAATCATAGATATCAGGATTGATTAGTAAGGACTAAGCGGGCTATTGCATAAAGGCTCAGAATTTTTAGGGTCCAAAAACTTATCAAATGCAGACTGAAATTAACTTAAAAATAATTTAGATATAGTTTACATTTGTTACTAAATAATTCGTTTTTTTTATAAAATAGTTAAAATATAATGAACAAAAAACAAAGGGGTATTATATTAGGTGTTAGGCCTTAAGTTTTTAGGAACTTATCCTTCCTATTCGGAGCACAAAATAGATACGTCGGCCCATCCAAGTAATGTCAAAGAAATATGTGTCACAATTATTGCCACCAATCCAATTAAGAGCAAGTTAAGACAGGAGACCGTGTTGTATTAAAATTTGCACAAATTCTTGCTTGAGAATGTCTTTTATAAAGACGGTTCTCAAAAGCCCAGTCCAATTCTCAATATATATTGTTACAATTTTAAATATAGATTTGGGCTGGACTTTTTAGAGTTGTCTATACAAAAAACGGTCTCTAATGAAAGCACCTATAAAATTTGTTCCCTCAAACAACCAGCGTGCAAATATTTTTTTATTAAAGCTGAATTCATACATTTAGGTGTCACAATTATTTTACAATTATAAATATAAACAACTAGTATTCTGAGAGACCGTCTTTCTGATAGACGTCTCTTAGGCCCAATCCAATAAAGCTTATTGCCTTGATTTACTCTATATTTTCCCTAATGAGCCAACCCAATTAGAGATAGTCTCTCAAAGAAACCGTCTTTCATAAAAATTTATGATAAATATAATGATTAATATGTAAATTCAAGTACGTTATACCTTTATAAACTACGGCAATTGAGGATGTCGCAATTTTCACTTATCTAATTTGCGACGTTTCAAAATTGTCGCTAAGAGAATTATTTGTTGACATTTTTTTTGAAAGGTATTATTTTTTGACTTAACTGACATTACAATGATTAATGATATAATAAAAGTCACCACTTTCACTGATCTTTAATTTCTTTTTATTATTTCATTACTTTAATTCACTATAAAAATTACTAATCAATAACTGTGATTTGTGCCGGTATAAATTGACGGTCTCATTATGAGGTCGTCTCGTCTAAGACCAGCTGAAAGTCAATAGACTAAATGGCTAAAGATAGAGAATTAGAGTATTATTTTGAGGTGATCGATGAAAATTAAAATTAGCACACGAGAATTGATAAATAGACATTATATATATTAGAAAACCAAGGAACATTATTTATTATTATTATACTTAGACATGATCATAATAATAGTACATTCTTATAATATATTAGTCTTATTAGGTTACATTTTTTTGTCCTTGGTAGGTACTAGGTTGTACACTTATTTGAAAATTGAGTTTAATTTTCAGGGATAAGTCTTCCAAAAGAGGCACCAAGCAGAGACAGGTGCTCACCATCCTTCTTGATTTCAGCGATAGCATTAGCACCTGTGACTGGGTCCCAGTAGTGGCTTGTGTTTCCAGAGGCCTCCAATTTTCCATTTATTTCATCCCATTCCATTTTCTTCAGCTCTTCCAGCGGCCCAGCTTTCACAAACACCTGCAGATCATACACCATTACTTACTTATTGATATAAATTAACTACAAACATATGGTAGCATGGTTATCTGTCAAGGAACCATCTCAACCAAAAGCTTAAGTTGATGGTTGAGGCCCCGGGATATGTTATATACTCTAACACACCCCTTCACACGAGAGCCAATTGGGCTAGAAGTGTGATGCATATATGTGATGAATATTCCACTTTAAATGAGGTGTGGTTGAGATTCGAACCCGTGACTCTTCTATTGAGTGGGAGCCTATCAAGGATTTTTAATATTGGTAAAATCATACAATCTTATCAAGGTTAAGAACATCGTAACACGATCCTAAAATCTTACGATATGATTGATGATCAATTATCTTATAACATATCAAAACATGCTTGTAGGATCATACGATCCTACTATCTAATTCTATCAATTTTGATCTTACCCCTAATCGTGTCAAATTAAGCTGGACTTATTATTAATATTATCATATACTTCCTCCGATTCTTTTTAGTTGTCTCATTTCCTTATTTGGCAAATTCATATCAATTGTCCCATTTTCATTTTTGTCTATCTTTTTTCTTACCTAAATACCCTCACTTTTCTCATTTCCAATACCCAACTACCACCTTTACAATTAATTTAATCAATTAAAATACCAAATTACCACCTTTCTAATCGATCCCACACCACCCTTAATAACCATGAAAACCCAAATGAGACATTTAAAATGATTCGGACGGAGTATATAATCATGAAACACGTGCACTTTATAAGCCATGAGATACCATCCAAAAGCATAAGACAATGAGATCAAGAAAGGCTCCAATAACTTAATTATAGAGTGTGCACACCATCTTTAAATTAACGATATGGGATAAATCATCACAAAGAGTGATCGATGAATAATCTGCGCACGAGCGTAAAACGAGAAATGAGACAAACCTTAACTTCACTCTCACTGTGCCAAGCCAAGAGATATCCAAGAACAGGGATACCATTATCATAAGTACCATAAATCAATGCAGCTTTGCAGCCCTGAATGACTGGGCCAACCCCACCAGCAGCAGCCCAATCAAATCCAAACTTCTGCAAAAACTGACCACTCCCACCACCATTTTCGATTTTCTCAGAAGGACTGATAAGGAATTCCCCTGACTTATTCAATGTTTTTTGAAGCGAAATGGGTCGGGCCGGCAGTGTGTTTCTGATGTTACCAGCAACCAGATACATATGAGACTGCACATTATTAGACTTGTTTATGTTTTTGTTGCTGTCCAGTAAGGCCTTTGCATCTTTTAGTGCCTTGCTGATTTCTGCTTTCTGGTTCTCATTGAATTGGACTTGTTGTGCTGAGGCCATTGCTGATTTCTCTTTCTAGTACCTAATTAAGTAAGATAAATTTGTTAACGGGCTTGTTACACGGGCTTGGGCTCACAAACCCATGGGTGATAGTTGATAGTGTTGACGTGCATACAGATTTGTGTTAAGGAACTAACTAAACCAAAAGCTTAAGCTGATGGTTGTGGCACCAACATATGTTATATACTCTAACACGCCCCTCACACGAGAGCCCTTTGGGCTAGTAGTATGGATGCAACAATGGGTGTTCAATGGGCCGGATAAGGGCCAGGCCGGGCTTAAGTAAATATGGGCCGGGCCGGATAAGGGCCCTTTAGAATTAATATGGGCTTTAAGTGGGCCGGGCTTTGAAAGCCCGTTCCGGCCCAATCCGGCCCATTTATACTACTAAAAATATTTTTAATCCCCAATTTTCAATTTATAACAATTAAATTATCATTTATAATAAAAAAAATTAATAAAATATTAATAATTTCATTAACATTATCATTTATAATATTTTTTTTTTTTTTGGAAATCATTTATAATATTTAAATTATACATTAATTATGTTATTTACAATACAAAAACTTGCGTAAGACCGTCTTATTCTAAGACCATTATTGGGCCGGCCCATTTTCAAGCGCGTGCACCACACCCGCTCCAGATTTTAATTTTTTGGTTTTTTCATTTTCTGGACATTTTTCAATTTGGACCTTAAATGTATCAATATTGACCTTAAAGATATCAATTTCAAAGTAAAGTACTAAAACATATCAATTAAAGTAAAATTTTCAATAACAACATACAATTTATTACTTATCACTGTCAATTAATACCAAACATGCATCAATTATGACTTTATTTTGTTTTTGTTATGATGTTAACTATATCAATTATAAACAAAATAAATGAACTACATAACAACATACAATTCATTACTTATCAGTGTCAATTATTACCAAACATACATCAATTATGAACTTATCTTGTTTTTTTATGATGTTAACTATATCAATTATCAACAAAATAAATGAACTACATAACAACATACAATTTCATACTTATCACTGTCAATTATATTAGATAGAAATTGATCACTTTAACGTTAAAGTTAATCAATTATAGGTTCAAATTGAAAATTTTACTTTAATTGATATATTTAAGTACTACTTTACGTTGAAATTGATATCTTTAAAGTCAAAATTGATATCTTTAAGATTAAAATTGAAAAATGCCCAAAAAAATAGAAAAAGCTTATGAGCTCCATATTGGGCCGCGTCTTATTCTAAGACGGTCTTACCCAAGATCTTCTGTATTTACAAAGGCCCGTTTTCGGCCCTTATTGAGCCTTTTTATAGCCCGCTTCATTTTACATAAAGTAAAGCCCATTTCCGGCCCGACCCTTTTCAACCCGGCCCTTACAAAGCCCTTCTAAAAACGGACCGGATAAGGGCTCAAAATGGGGGCCCGGCCCATTGAACACCCCTAGATGCAACACAGACCCTCCTCATACCTGGATCTAAATATTTCACTTTTGAATGAGGGGTGGTTGAGATTCGAACATGTGACCTCTTGTCACACTAGCTTCTAATACATGTCTAGGAACCAACTCAACCAAAAGCTTAAGTTGATGGTTGAGGCCCAAAATATGTTATATACTTTAACAATTTGATGGGATTCACTCTTTTCCAAAATCATATGGTAGATAGGAGGATTACCCATTAAGTTTTATATACAAGTTTACAACCCGCTATTTTAACGATCGATATGTGATCTTCCTAGCTAACATTTGAAGTCTTTTTTAACGGGACTTGTACACAACAAAACCCACATAGACTACACATAAACTTGATGAGGTTCCATGATTAAACTTATATGTCAGTCAATCTCACTCTAATTGCTTTACTCGATGTGACATGCGAGATCACATAGGTTATGAAAATAATTTTATTTGATCAAAATAAAAGATAATAATTCTAATAGCTCTGTTTGGCAACAACTGATAATGAATAATTGATTTTAGTGGAGGATTTGAAATAATTTTATATACTGGTTTGACCAGCTATGAGCAACTTGTGCGAAAACGGCTTATTCATAACATTAGTTAACTTGTTTCAACCAGCTAATTTACCCAAACTTTAAAATAACTTAAAATTGTCTGATAAACTATTTCGCTAAACAAATCTTATTCTTATTATGAAACTACAAGTCTACAATCAAAAGCAAATATGTATTAATTAAAAGATTAATGCATAGGAGCTAGTACCTTTAGTCTTCAAGTAGTACAATATCTGAAGAAGCTTATGTTTTGCACTGCAAGATGACCCTTAGGTGATAACAATTGTATGTATTTATAGGGTTCAGATGGGTTATATTGATGAGCTGGCCGGATCGAACAACGTGTATGCAAACATATTATCGGTAAAATATAAGGTGCATATACTTTATAAGTCAATGAGAGTCCAACTCAAAATCATATGACTATGAAAGAAAGGATATTCTTATAATGACTTATAAAATATACACGCCAATTTTAGTTATTGCTGTGGGACAAACATCCCAACACGATGGTATAATTTCATAAGTGGATGTAATTTTTCAAAGTAAAAAAAACAAACGAATAAGAATAACTTTGGAAAACAGCACGTTTACGTATCAGATACTTCATCTATTTTATTATAGTTGTTGCAATTTCTTTTTCAATGGTTTAATTTATTATACATCATTATTATTTTGAGAAAAAAAAAACTATTAAAATTTTTTGTGGTTTACGAATAAAAATAGCCTTTTTTATTTTTAACGAATTCAGTCAATAAGAGTCACATTAATGCATTGATTCAATTAAATAAATTCTTCTATTATATCTCTATTCTGAAAATGTTGCTATATTAAGGTATTTGGAAAAAAAAATAATGGTAAAGTGAAATCTTAGTTCAATCATGATCTAATTCTATACTTTTATACTATTATTCTTTTTTATAATTTTAGTTATACATGTGATTTAAAGATATAAATAATTATAATAACAGACTAAATTGCGTAAAATGAAAAATATAACAATTATAATGAAACAAAAGAAGTATAAAAGTCAATATTATAATTAGATTAAAAAAACATACTTAATATTATATTACTAAGCGAATGAATTCTGACTATTTAAAATATAAAAATATAGAGGTCTGCGTGACAAGAGGTCATAAGCATGAATCTCAATCATTCTTCATTTAAAGTAGAATATTTAGCATCAGGCCATGATGAGGACCTGTGTTGCATCCACGCTTATAGCTCAAATACTCTCATATAAAATCCGAAAATATATTAAAATATATAACATATTCTAAAACCTCAACCATTTATTAGCTTTCACCATTTTTAATATTCTCTCATTTTCTAGGTAGTTAAATCACTTTTGGTTAACGTATCATAATTGCAGGAATACTTATCTAATTTGATCAAAGATAATTATTAATTAGTTAAATAATCATATTCCACATAATGATAATTCAAATATTCGAGTGGCATAAAACAGCATCAAACGACAATGACATTGATAAGCATAATCTTTTTTGATGATCAATGATTCGATGTTCTTCATCCCATTTATGATGTTGGTATTTTTGATGTTGAAACTCACAATTCTAACATTTAAACATTAAATAACTAAAAGTGAGTATTTTGAAAGTAAATAGATTAATTTAGGATTGTTTCACGAAAAAACCGTCTTAATTGAGTATTTGTGATGTTCTATATATACATATATAATTATTGGGCTCTCGTAGCCTTTCTTAGGGTTGAGTCTGAACAATGTCGGAGTCTTTATCCCAAAATATTGGGATTGACTTGTGACTATAATTTTTTGGTAATGTATCGGCTACTTGTCTACCTATTTTTAAAATTTCGGTTTATCAACTAAATTAATTATTGTATGAGACAGTCTAATGGTCATATATGGATCTTGTATAAGTATTTTACGTACGAATATGGATGAGCTATCGTTTATTTTGGTAAAATAATCAACACATCTTGTATGAGACGGTCTCACGGTGAGACGACCTTAAAATAAAAAGTGATAAAAGTTTAATTTGTGTCAAAAATAGAACTTTGGATAACGTCAATTTATATGGGCCTATTTTCTTGGGGTTTTGGATGTTGGCTAATTGTGATTTATATGATAAAGTTGGACTCTATTTTTAACACAATCAAATGGACGTTAATATTTGGTTTATTGGTTTAATTCTATATGATAAAGTTGAAATGTAATTTTTTTTTTAATGAAATTTGAACTTAATTTTATGTTCACTTGTTTTCAGGCTTATGTCCAGGCCGTCTAAGGAGGGAAGGACGGTAGCAACTCATACCCATAAAGGAGAGCACGACCAAAATTAAAAAAAATAATCAATGAAAAATACAAATATTAAACTAGATCATTTAAGTACAGATTAAACCAGAGAAAAAATACAAATTAATTTTGTTGGCTATGTTTACAGGAACTTAAAACAAGTAATAAGTAATTAAGTTAGTAAAAGTAATGTAAACCAATATTAAGAATGATCTAATCTTATTTAGAGGTTCATACACGGTATATCACCTTGTAAAATAATTATATGTCTATATTTCAATAATACACACTTTGTTTTATTAAAACTGTTGTGTCTTAGTGGTTTAAGTCTGCTTGCAATTTGGTTAGTTTTTTCTTTATAGAGGTGTTGTCTTCGTATGTTCTAGGTATTATGTCTTCTGTTTTCTGTTTTCCATTTTCTGGTCTTTTGTAGGTTTTTCTTTGCAGGGACTTTATATGCTAGACAATACTCAAATTGAGAGTTTCCCTTCAATCACGACCACCTCGTGATGATGATATTGGTTTGCTTTTTCCCAGCCTCCTAGAACCCTGCCTTAGGAGGGATTCATTGGGATAATGATGTTGATATACTCCCTTCGAATCATTTTGGTTGTCCCATTTTCTTGTTTGGCAAAATCATATCAATTGTCTCATTTCATTTTTCGTCTATCTTTTTTTTTTACCTAAATACCCCCACTTTTACTACTCACAAGTCACAATACCCAACTACACTTTTACAATTAATTTAATCAATTAAAATACCCAACTACTCCCACTTTTACTGCTCCCAATACCTAACTACCACATTTACAATTAATTTAATCAATTAAAATATCCAACTACTACCTTTTTAATGGACCCCACACCACCCTTTCTAACTGTGAAAACTCAAATGGGACATCTAAAATGATTCGGAGGGAGTATTATATATTGTAACTTTTAAGTGTTTAGGTTTTTTTCAGCAGATTGAACAAAATCAGTTAGTTATTTATTATTGATAATTTGAACATAAATTTTATAGGTTTTTGCTCACAATCAAAATAATTAAACAAGTCTTTCCAAGAAACTATTCCAAACACAAAAGCATTAACAAGAAATATTAAATGATTGTTTCTTGCTTGATAATAATTACTTAAACATAAATTTTTATGAGAGACGATCTTTTTTTTGAATATGAAACCATCTCTAAATGGGTCGGTCTATAAAGGAAAAGATAGAATAAGAGTAAGAATTAAACTCTAATGAACTAGGCTTAAGAGACGTCTCTCAAAAAGACAATCTCTCAAGAGATCAGTTGCTGTTATTTAAATCACAAAACCAAAGGAGATTATTTATTTATTAATAATACTTATACATATGCATATGCATGATCGATAATAATATTAGAGCCTAGAGTTGCGCGCATTACATTCATACATACATGATAGATCATAGAATGTAATACAAAGCTTAATTATTATATTATTTATAATTAGGCAGTCTTAATTAGTGCATGTATTTAATTGATATTTTCTCCTTATTTGGTTATAAATTTAAGGTCGCAGATTGATGACAATATCATTAAGCACATTTAGCTAGAAGGGGCAAGCCTTCCAAAGGCGGCACCAAGCAAAGCCAAGTGCTGGCCATCTTTCTTGATTTCAGCGACACCATTAGCACCAGTGTTAGCAAAGTCCCAGTCTTGGCTAATCTCGCCGGAGGCCTCCAATTTCTCATTGATTTCATCCCACTCCATTTTCAGCAGCACTCCCAGATCCCCAGCCTTCACATATACCTGCACATCATACATCTCGTCTAACCGTTACAATTCTACAACTACTTACACATGTAACAACTAATCGCAACATTTGTTATAGCAAGTTTTATTTTTAAAAAAACAAATTAAAAAAAATGTTAAAAAAAAAAAGATTTTACTTTTTAATTTTATGTTCAAAAATTTTTCAAAATTCGTCTCTTGTTTTACATGAATTTTCACTTTATTTTTTTTAATTACCTACTATAACAGGTTATCGGGTTAGCCAAGCTTGCTCTAAGCAAATACCCCATAAAGTTGGGATTATTCATAGTTAATCAATAGTTGGGATTATTGCTGAAGAAAATCATAAAAAAGTTGATTATTATATACTCCCTCTTATTCAAAATAATTGTCCACTTTAGGTCGGACACAGATTTTAAGAAAATGGTAGTTGGGGTATTCTAAGTGATTATAATAATTGTAAAGGTAGTAGTTGGGGTATAATTGAACAATAAGTCTCATGGGAGACGGTCTATTCTATAGACGGAATCCATGAAAAGCTCAGCCCAAAATATAACATAGTATATTTGGGGTTATAATAACTTATATTTGGGGTTATAGAATAGTATATTCGAGGTTATAATACCTTACATTTAGGATTATAACATAATATAATTGATATTATAATAAAAAAAATCAGTTAAGGGAAATGGGCTGGCCCAATTTTGTTATCTATCCAATAGACCGTCTCTTGTGAGATTTTGTGATAATTGAAAAGGTGGTAGGTAGGTATTTTAAATAATATAAGTCGGGTAGTTAGGGGTATTTTGGTAAAAAAATCTTTGTCAAAAATAAAAGTAGACAATTAGAATGACTTGACTAAATAAGAAAAGTGGACCATAATTTTAAATAAGAGGTAGTATTAAATTTTCCGTAAGTAAGTATACCTTGTTGACATCAGCTTGCTTGTTCCAAGCCAAAAGATAACCAAGACTAGGAATACCATTATCAAATGTCCCATAGATTAATGCAGCTTTGCTACCCTGAATGACCGGACCAATTCCACCCGCTACTGGCCAATCCAATTCAAACATATGCATAAACTTTCCATCAGCGCCATCTCCATCAATCCTTGCAGGCGGATTGATAACGAATGAACCCGACTCATTGAATGTTTTCTGAAGCGAAATTGGTCGTGCCTGCAGTGTATTTCTCATGTCAGCTGCTACGATATCCAGATGTCTCCGCACATTTCCGTCCGAGTTGTTGATTTTTATGCTGTTTTTGTTGCTTTCTGATAAGGCCTTTGCTGCCTTCAGTGCCTTGCTTAGTTCTGCTTTCTGATTCTCATTGATTTGAACTTGTTGTGCAGATGCCATTCTTGTTTTCTAGACAATGATTATATTTAATATGGAAGTATAAGTAAGTTGTGTGCGTATATGCGGGATACACGAGCTGCACACACTTTATAAGCCAAGGAGTATATATTATCCCAAAATCAAAAATGTATTTGGTAAATGGCTTTTAAAGCGGCCGAAAAGCTTGCTTTTATGCCATAATGGCTGCTCCAGCAAGCTTTTTGGATTGGCTTTTGGCTTGTTGACCCACTTTTTCTTTAATAAACAGCCAACAACCAATATTTAAATTTACCAGACATCTTCACAAACAGCTAGCTTTTTAAGTTAGCTTAAAAGCCAACAAAAACAGCCAACATTTATGACTGGTCAAACAAGCCAACCGCCAACAACCAACAGCCAATTGCTAAACACCCCATATGACAATGGGAAGAAGGGCTCCAATAACTTATAAAGCGTGCACACCATCTTAAGATTGTCGACATGGGATAAACTATCCAACATGTATATACATACTTTTTTGGACCAAATTAATAAACTTAAATGTATTAAATAACTAATTAAAAGATCACACAAATAAATAAAAGATAAAATTTGACCATGTTAATAATATTAAGATGAATATACTCAGTTACCCTTAATTGTTAATAGTCAAATATTAGAGCTTATTTGAAAAGCACGCAGTTTTCTATTAAGGTTTTGAGCTTTTATTATAAAATAGGTTTGGTTATCGGATAAAATGGTAGTTAAATAGAAATAATAACTAACGAAAAAAGTCTTAAAAACATTAAAAAAAATAAAAAAAATAAAAAAAAACACTCAATTATAAGCTAGCTACAATAATTGAGGAATGTAAGATCATATAGAATTAAGAATATTAAGAAATAGGAATAATATATACCTTAGTTAGTTCGTGATTGATCGATGAATAAGCTTATGTTTGCGCTACAAGATGATCTTTTGGGGTTCGTAATTGCATGTATTTATAGAGGCTGGATGGATATAATGTACGTATATGCATGGGTGGTTTTCTATATTTAAAGTAAATAAAACAAACGAATACGAATAACTTTAGAAAATTGCACATTTCTGAAAAACAAAATTCGATAATAGAATAGAGAATCTCTGCTGATAAATAGAGAAGGGATTTTTTTTTGTTTTTTTGAAGTAGAATAAGTATCGGGTAATTTTATAGTTTAAGCAAATTAACCACATTACGAGCACTCAATATCCAATAGACTAAGCCAAATAGCCAATAAGATAAGCGGAATATAATGTAACCAATAGAAGTTATCTGATTTTCTAATAGAATAATCAACAGTCGAGATTACACAACCACTACAAGAAAAACTACTATGATTGTCTTAATTAACTAAAAAATTGTATTGGCGGAATCTATAGTTTGTCGCACTAATTTTGCATTATAGATATTTGGTAGAGAAATCAATAAAAATAAACCGAAAAACTAGTATTTTATGGAGAATTATGAGAAATTAGTGCATAAGATGATATGGTAAATTAAATGCGTTGATGAAAATTAATAAAGAAAAAATGTGCATTATAATTTATGACTAGAAATACAAATGAGATAAATTTGGTGGAATTAACTAAAAAAATTACACACGAGTATTTGTGTAGTTTTCAATCATAATTTAAGTGATAAAACAGCATCAAATGACAATGACATTCATAAGCATATAATCTTTTTTGACGATAAAAAATTCCATGTTCTTGATCCCACTTATGATCAACAGTTACACTTGATAGTAGATAAAATTAATAAGATTTTGCCAAGTGTAAACTCGAAAGTCTGATTGTTAAATTGGGCAGGACTTATTGTCGATCCCAACTTATTAACTAAGTACAAGGTACATACGCTCAAAACCATATGACAATAGGAGGAAGAGTTCCAACGACGTTTAAAGTGTGCACACCATCTTTACTTCATTGATGTGGATAAACTATCCTAACACCTCCACTATCTCACATGTAAACCCTCGTCAAGTTTTACATCGGATTCATGAACTATGATACCGTGTTAATTCTATCATTAGGCTTGTACGCAATAAAACTAGCAGAAAATAAGAGTTGACTATACACAAGCACAATGAGTGTTCATCCTATAATCAATATCATGATAAATTTGTCACTGGGCTTATAGACAACTAGACTTGCACATAGGAGTATCAAAACCAATTGGTCATAGGTGGAGCAGCATATCAAACTAATTATATATAAGATCAAGTAGCTCCAAACCAAGTATATAGGGAAAAAAATGTATCTTACATTGCATATATACCAAAGGTTTTCATATTATTAAAATAAAAATAAATGTACATATATGATATATTGACAATATATTTAAGTATATAGTAGAATTATTAAAACACAAATTCTTGACAAGATCGATCTATTTGAGTAAATATCTTTAATTAAACAGGCCCATAATGGAAATGTAGAGTAAAAATAGACGGTCACCCAGAAGACTGGTTGTTATTAAATGTAGGTCATATATAGTATAATAGATAGATAAATTGTGAATTAATTAAGTACTAGGATTATACCCGTGCTATGCACGATGTATTTTTACTTTTGTTTATTATAAATTGTTTTGGCTACTAATATGTAGGACCTTTAACAAAATTTAACAAAGCCTTCATTTAGAATTTTTCACCATTTCATGATAATTCAAGATAATTATCAATTAAGCATTAGCAAATTTATATTAAGTGTAATCATAATACATAATAGAAGTAATACTTAATTAAAGTGCTAATGATGTTATCATGCATATATAGTTAAATTATAGTAGTATGATTGAATATCACCTCTTAAATTGGATGTTAGAATTATATTTGAAAAGGGATACGTAAATTAGTGAAAATATATTTTTGGTGACCATTAAATATAGTAGAAGTTGAAGAATCTACAATTATACCATATATGATGATGACTCTTTTATTGTATATTTATAAGTTAAAATTAGATTGCATGAGTTAGTTTCAATATATACTATTTTAACTTTATTAGTCTTCTTTTGTAAAATCTAAAATTATATTGCATTGTTTTAGGAATGTGAAGTGAGTGGTTAAAATAAATTTCTTAACAATGATTAGCCTTACATCAATTTATGAGTTATATTCTCTTATAAAGCTAAAAACAACATTATTAATATTTGTATGAATATGAATTTGTTGAGTCTATGTCAATATCAAGTATTCTATTACAATTAAAACCTCTACAAAAACTCTTCATTGATAATTTAAATTGCATTAGGGAAGATGAAGAGATAGAATTCCAAAATAACTATCCAACACTATTAGAGTGACACTTGGTAAAGAGATTTTAAAAAGCATTTGTGTAGTGACACTTGTCATAAATGTTTTTAAATTACTATATGTATGATGATTATTAGATACATCAAAGAAAAGGCTTAGGTTGAAATTAAAGTTGAAAAGTGGCACCAAGCAAAGCCAAATTGTTGGGTTGGTCCTCAATTTGTGCGGCTGCTACGGCTCCGGTGCTGCTGTCTACGTAGCGACTTACGCTGCCGGAAGCATTCAGCTTCTCATCAATTTCACTCCACTCCTTTTTCATCAGCTCTTCCAACAGCCCAGCCTCCACGTACACCTGATAACCATATCATATTCTTAATTAATCGTTGTAATAATTTTTTTTATTACAAAATAGGCCGAGAAGATGAAGGGGCCAGGTGACAATCGATCGATTTCAGAAAAGTGGTGATTGCTCTACAACTGAGACAAGTTTACGAGCATAGTATTATTAATTATAGAATTTCATTTAAAGTTTTTGAAGGTCGGAAAAGTCTTAATTAGCTTGTCTTGTAAGAGACTCATCTAATTAATCTATGTTTTTAACACAAAAACTTAGACTAGATGGTCTTATTATGAGACCGTTAATTTGTGCCGGCCCGATTCGTGCTTGTAACAACGTTTCAATTTTCTGGACATTCATCAACTTTGACCTTAAAGGTATCAAGTTTGAAAATTGATATCGGCATACCGCTAAGCTCAAATAAAAAATGCTCAGATTGTTACACACGCGAATTGAGCCGATCCAAATTGAGGTCGTCTAATCCATTGTTACGGTCTCATATAAAACTTGTTGAAAAAACATACCTTATTGTGATCAGAATTTTGGGGCTTAAACCAAGCCAAGAGCCATCCAAGTTGGGGCAAAGCCTTATCCATAGTACCATAAATAAGTGCAGCCTTACATCCAATAATAACTGGGCCTGGGCCTCCACCACCTCCTGGCAAATGTGGGATATTAAATGAAGGTGCTCTATGCACAAACCCACCATTATCAAACCCACCAATACTCTCACTAGGATCCGATACGAAAGACCCGAACCCGTCTAGTGTTTTGTTTAACAAAATGGGTCTATCTTGGCAATTCTTGATACCACCAGAAAGTGTAGCAAGCTGCTTTTCAGTGTTGTCAATGTTACTATTGTTCAACAAATTTTGTGCAACCTTCATCATTTCATGGATCGTTGATTTCTCTTTCTCAGTCAATTGGGCCACGTTTTGGGCTGCTTCTTCTGATGCCATTGTTTCCTTAGCTACCTGTGTAATTTGAGTTAATATGGGCCTATTAAAGATCACAAATTTTTGCTATAGACCGTCTATAACATAGACGGGTAAATATGGGCCAACCTATTTCGCAAAATAAGTAACTGATTAGTCATCAGCCTTATTATTAAATTTAAAATTATTGGGTTGGGCTGTTGGGAGAGTCGTCTTTGCCATAGACGATCTCTCAGGAGACCTTCTGAAGAAAGATTTAATACCTACTTATCGTATTTTTAATGCCTACTTACATTATCCTTAATGCTTACTTACCGTATCCTTATTGCCTACTTTCAATATCTTAAATGTCTACTTACATCATTCTTAATGCCTACTTATAATATTTTAAACACAAATTATTGTGAGAGACCGTCTGTAATTGGTCGGCCCATTATATATTTTTTAAAATATTGTATTTATAAGTATGCATTAAGAATGATGTAAGTAGACATTTAGGATATTGAAAGGAGGCATTAATAATATGATAAGTAAGAATTAAGGATAATGTAAGTTAAAAATACGGTAAGTACGCATTAATCTTTAATAGGCTAAGCTTGGAATACGTCTCTCAAGAGACTAGTTGTTTTTTAAAAAATATATCATGGCCGACCTAATTAGAGATGGTCTTTCATGGAAAACTTCTCTCACAATAATTTTTGAAAGAAAATAGGTCCACTGATTTCTATTAAGTTGGCTTTTGATACTATGCTAATAAACTAATTCAATCAAAAGCTCAAACTAGGAGTTGAAGCTTCGAGATATATTTTATACTCTTTCAATATAAATAAATTCTTTAATGAGATAGATAATCTCATAGAAAATCATTTTTAATGGACTGACCCAATATAAATTTACTGTTTTGAAGTGATCATTTATAATTTTAAAATAACTTTTAAAAATCTAAAAATAAATATTTAAAGAATATAAATTAATAGGAGGATTACCTATAAGAATAGTTTACAATCTAAAAGAAATAAAGTCAAAGAAAAATGCTTAAAGTCAATAGCAATGTTGGACACTCTATCATTGAGTGGCTAAGCATGAAACAAGACTTTTTTTTGTTTTATTAAAAATATTAGTGCTTCATTCCAGCTTTTTGATAAACCAAATATATATTAATATTTGGAAAAATTACCCATAATAATACGACCTTTCACCTATTTCCCACGAATAATACGAACTTTCAATTAACCACCAATAATACGAACTTTGACATGTATTTTCCAGTGGTATACCTTACCTTTTTACAACCGGTTCTACAGGTCAAATTATGACCGTTGCTTCTCACAACATGTTGAGGAACATGTCTGCACAACCTTTTTTGGTCTTCCTAAACATGTTGTGAGAAGCAACGGTCATAATTTGACCTGTAGAACCGGTTGTAAACAGGTAAGGTATACCACTGGAAAATACATGTCAAAGTTCGTATTATTGGTGGTTAATTGAAAGTTCGTATTATTCTTGGAAAATAGGTGAAAGATCGTATTATTCTGGGTAATTTTTCCTTAATATTTTAAATTAAAATTTCAAATACTTAATTAGTACTCCCTATTTAATCATCAAATTAAATAAAAATAAAATAAAACCTTATAATTAACCTCCAATGACTCTTTTTTACCCTTTTCTGACATAAATCTAACTTATCCGATGGGTATATTCATTGTTTAAATTTTTTAATTTGTAAGCAAATTAAAAAATAGTACAAAAACAAAAATAAAGGATATAATAAGAATGTAATACCTGAAATACAATAATGTAAAGAACGTAGATCTTGATTACAATAAGAATATTATGTTTTGCTTTGAATGAGGATTTTTGGTTTCTCCAATTGTTTGTATTTATAGGTGTCATCAAGGAAATTAATTCAAAGAACGTTCTTATTTTTTTTTTTTGGTTAATTATGTCGGCCAATGAAATGTTTAGAATACTGGTCAATATAAATGGATAGGATTGGATTGCTTAGTAGAATTTTGTTAGAAGAAAGTAGCCAATGGTCCAATAGTCATTAGAATTTGAGCTTATCCTTAAAAATATTTTTGAAATAAAATATTTCAATCCTAATGTATACACGTTAAATTAAACTGGATTTTTTTGAAAATAAATTAAACTGGATTTAGTGTGAATATAAGCATATTATCGGAGAATTACAAGGTACACACACTTTATGGGCCAAAGGGATATATACATTCAAAACCATATGGCAATGGAAGGACTCCTATAATTTATATAGAGTGCGTACACTATCTTCAATTTGTTGATGTGGGATAACTCATCCCAATAGTACGGCCCCTAACTAAATTTGATCAACTTTTTGAGAAATTTTGCATGTGACGTGTTGAACTTTAGTAAAAATTATTTTTTCAGGTTGAATTTTAAGTATTGTGTTTGATGAGAGGAACTTTCGACGTGATTTTTGTCTAATGAATTTTCACCTATTGGTGGTTTGAACATCAACTCACTTTAATTTGAATTTTGGTTAAAAATAATTTAGCACACGTTTGTCATGATTTTATGAATATGTCAAAAACAAAATAATAAAACAAATTAATTGGTGTCTTTCTCAAATTAGTTTTCATAAAAATAAAACAAATTAATTGTCAAAAATAGACAGCTAACAAATATCTTTATAATAAAACAATAAAACAATTGAGTTGAAGGGATTAGCCAGAAATACTTGGAATTGACTCTTAACGTAACTAAAGTCGTAGCCTAAGCCATGTGGTGATGACTCAATGATTGAATTTTGCATCAACATTACATTCTTTAAATATAATCGCAATTTATGATATGTAAGAATCAAATTTAGACTTTATCAGATGAAATTTGCTTAATTTTTCTCTACTAATTTTATTACTTTATTTAACAAAATAATATCTCCGTTATCTAAAATATTCAACTTTTTCATAATTTCAAAAGCATTTTTTATGGGAACATCAAATAGAAATGAATCAAATGTTGTTTAAGATAAGAATACGCATATGCTAGTCACCAAACTTATTTGGCGTAAGTAATAGGAATTTCAGCTTTGTGAATTTATGATCATATTTAAATAATATTTCATGTTCTAGCCTGATCCTATATAAATTTAAACCTATGTCATAAATAATTTAAATTTTATTCCCAAATGAAAGATCATTCCTGGGCCTTGTTCATAACAAAATTTTTTGATGCAGTTTCAATAAAAATCTCTTGTTCTTCATCATCATCATACCCAGTGTATCTCGTTCATAAAAAACTATAATCAGGATCTGGAGAGGAAAGAACGATGGCAGACTCATACCCATAAAGGAGAGTCTTTTGTTCATTATCTTGTTTATTTTTACAAACATGATCATATTTAAACTGTTTAAAAATATGAACAAACAATTAACAACAATTAACACAATATTTGCGAGTTGCGACCCATAGATTACATTAATTTGACATAGAATAAGGATTGGGAATGCTAATCCATTCATACATCTTCATTATTTACTGAATTAAGCTAATAAAATGTTTACACATAATTTAAGAACAGCGGTTTGAACTAAGGTAAAGTTCACACAAACAGGCTTTGACAGTCGCAATATACTCGAAATCAGCTGTGTATGATCATCAGAAGATCTGCAATGGTAGAACTACGAGTAAGTAACAAAACAAAGGATTAAATGAGCAAGGGAACGATCATGTTAAATGCTCCGAACTCTGATAAAATTTGACAGAAGTCGGGAATAATCCAGGGAAACACGGATGATATCAACGTAGTCTGCGGAGTGTAAATGGATATGTCAAAGCCGAGATGTTATGAAAGGGTGAATTTGAGAGCATGATGAGAAGAATCGTGTTCTGGAGCAACGCACACTTCTTGAACGATAAACAAACAGAACAGAAAACAATCCAAGAAACAGTACTATCAATCCAAATGTTGAAAACACGAAACTCACATTGTCATGAGGGTACGGGTATGGTATGTCCATGACACAACTCTAGGTACCCTTTATCGAGATTAAGCAAAATACATTTCCAGCACACGCTCTCTCCCTCGAGAGGGTACGAGTACGGTATGTTTGTTACCTCTCCCCTCAGGTCCCTGACTTCACGCAGAATAATGGGTTGTTGACCATGACCATATTTCCAGGACACAAATTTATCAGAATGAAAACTTTTGCCCTATAACTTCATCTAAACTTCCGAAGAATTTGAAAATTCAGTAATACGAGACAGACATTAAGCAGAACGAGTTCTGAACCATAGACTAAGATTGAGGTGAAGGAGCAGTAACCATTATAGTCGGAGAAAAGTACATACCTAGGAGCTGGAACCATCAGCAGAGGCGTCGCCTACATACTTGAATTCCTGCAATTCCTGGAAGTTCATCCATGGCTTGACCCACACTTTTGCTTCATAAACCTTCTTCTTGTCACCATCGATTGCCTCGAGAGTGATATAGTACATAGTGCCAGCAACTACCTGTTGCTTTGTGTTAACAACCCTGTTGAATTCCAACAAAGCATTCTGCAGAAAGAACACATTCAATTACTTCTTGGTTAAGCACAGTGAGATCAAACAATTTACTCCTCTATTCATCTTTTCAAAAGGCAATCTCGCACAAGGTGTCAGACTGCATAAGACCTCCTTATTTAAGGTGTGTAAGGTGTGATCACAACTATTTTAACCAAAAGCACTCAAAAGGCAGATGTGATTCTGGATAAAGATAGATTTTTGGCACGTGTAAGGTGTCCGACTGCATAAGACCTCCTTATTTAAGGGTCTCAAGTATTAATTGATATTATTGTACCCTACTTTTACTTTAGTCTAATTACTTGTTTTTCGGCCCTAAAATTTCGAAAAAATGTAAAATAAACAAGGCCTTAAAAACTAATGTGTATTTTAGCTCCGCCTCTACGCAAAGGCACGCCTGATGCACATAGAAGCAAGAAGCAACGCATTTCGCCTAAGTATGCCTCGCGCTTTTAAGAACCAAGCCTATATTAGACTCAATTGCTACCTCCAAATAATCCACATTTGAATAAGGATTAGTGAAGTGAACAAACATAGGGACCTCTAAGAATTGATCCTACATCATAATCTTCAAAGTTCAAACCATTCAAATTTCAAACACAAGTTCATGGTAAATGATTTTTTCTTTATAGGGTAGGTTGCGGGAAAGATTCAATGAGAATCGAACTCAAGTCTCACGGCCGCTTAGGCAAGACCCCAATTCTCTTGTGGTTCGTTCATGTTTAATTTCCTTCAAGGGTAAAGTTGCAAACTTCAACAAAAAATTATAATCAAAAGTCAAAACCATAATAAATACTCAATAGTATACCAAATGTATTCACTAAAAATGAGATTATTGCTAGAAGTTAATATTAATTAATATGAATATAACTATATAAGCAAATGCTTAAACTCATGATTAAAAATATAAGAAAAACATTTGTTCTTAATTGATTAGATACTTGAATATTATTATCCATTTATCCTTTCGCTTGTTTGTTCAATCATATGAAGTACTTGATCAATATTTAAAAAAAATTACATAAAATTTCAGATTGTCCTGTACAAGTCAACGTTTCACATGGCCAATTCCATAAAAAAAATTAAGCATGATATTATCAAAAACCCATCCAATTAGGAATCAATCAAGAGTAAATCAACAATTAATTCCTAAATAATGGTCAACAATTACCAAAACCCAAAGATGAAAACTTAAGAAATTACAATCAAAAACAAAATTGAACAGACAATAAAACTCACAATTAAAATCTGCGCTGAATCAAAGATTAAAATGCAAATAAAGTCAATCTGTAAAAAGGGGATTTATAGAAACAAAGATTGACGACAAAAAGTAATTAATACAGAAAAATGGTGAAAAATAAGAGAAAAAAAACCTCTTTTTTGTTGTGTTCATCAACAGCAAATTTAGCGAGGGATTCGATTTCCAAACTGTTTTCGGATCCATCTTTTTGGGTGATTCCTCCCACTGTCGCCATTTTTCTGTATTTTCTCTTAATCTGGAAGAGTAGAACTGTTTTTTTTTTTTTTCTGGGTAAGATTTCAGATACTCTGGATACTTATATAGGAGATACTGGGGGAGAATACGAGTGATTTGGAAGTTAATGATAAATTGACTACGCTATTGGTTCTTTCTTTCTGGTCCCACATCGGGATGGTTATCGGTCTAAGACTCTAATAGACTCATTCTTTACGGACTTGTCAAATCCGCTCTAGACCAAAGCACCGAACTTATTATACAATTTAAAATTAATTTTTAAATTGTTTCAAAATAGGTCTAATCCGCTCTGGACCAAAGTACCGAATTTATTTTACAATTTAAAATAAATTTTAAAATTGTTTTAAATCTATTTTTTATGTTTATGTTGATTCAGTTTAGACTTAATAGAACTCATAAATTCATTTTAGTGCTAATAAAACCTCTATAAAAAGTTTAAATATTAATATGTAAACAGGTCCGGCCGGTGGGCAAGAGGGGCCGTTGCCCAGGGCCCCTTGTTAAAAAAGCAAAATTAATGATTGTAAAAGGTTTATAAACTGCAAAGGAAAAGAGCCCTAATATGCTATTTCGCTCAAGGCCTCCAAATATCTAGGATCGGCTTAAATTAAAACCCAATCCATTTAGAATCCTAGATCAATTGGACCTAGCGCTCTTAAACCATGTGAAGAAATTATCAATCAACCAAACAATAACGTCTAGGAAAACGAGGTATTCTATATTTTATTTTACTCTGAGGGCCGTCGAATGGCAAGTGCAAATCGGTCAACCGCCCAGGGCCCCGTATTTTTTAGGGCCCAAAAAACTTATTTTTATGTATATAAGTGATATTGATTTGAATTAAATTTATATATAACTTACATTTTTTGCTAAATAATATGAGTTTTTAGTGTTTTTTTGTAAAGTAGATTAAATATTAACAATAAAAAACAAAAGATGTATTATATTATGCGTTATGCCTTAAGTTTTTAGGGGCCCATTTTTATCTTTTGCTCTGGGGCCCAAAAATGAACGAGACGGCCCTGTTTACACTAATTAAGTGTTGAAGTGACACTATTAAACCTTAAGTAACCAAACAAGTGGCTCTAATGCATGTGAAAATTACATATTGCATTCTTGCAATTTGCGAGGCTATAAATGAATTCATGTTACGTATCTTCACGTCAAAATAATAAAACAAATAAATTGCATAAATTGGTCTTGAGCCGAGGTATCTCTAGATCTTTCTGAAGCCGAGGAATTTTTGAGTTACATCCTTTTTTATGGATATAGGTTGTCGTTTTCCTTCCTTCCCAAACCCTAATCATAGTTTTTATGAGCGGGATACACTGAATACGATAATGATGATGATGGTCTTGAGACTATGTAAACAAAAAAAATTATGGGTTTTTGATAAAATTTTTTTTGAGCCCAAAGAGGATTACTTTTTATCAATAGCCCATCTCATTGCAAATTCCAAAGCTTTTGCTTCTAAAATGCTTGAATCTCCACCTCCAAAATAGACATCTGATATTGTTGCTTGCACTTCGCCCATATGATTCCTGAGAATACCACCCCAACCAAACATATTAGTTTCTTTAAAACTTGCAGCATCTACATTAAACTTCCACTTGTTTGGGTCCGGAGCATTCCAAGAATTAGCTTTCGCACCCTGTGGCTTCTTCGATGCGGTGTATTTGTCATTGACAAACCACCATTCTTGGACAAAAGCTTGTACCTGTGAAAAAAGATACTGGACATCCACTGAATTGTCATTCCAAACTCTATCATTTCTAGCATTCCAAAGGCGCCAAGCAAAGCAAACATACAACGCAGCTTTTCTACTGTCACAAGTATATAATATAGCACGTATCCAGTCTCGAAAAGAACTAGCATTATGGCAATCTATAGGTAAAACAAGATTTGCACGAGCCCAAGCCTCTTTAGCAAACCCACAGTCTCTGATTACATGAAGTATATTTTCTGTTTCATTGGCACAAAGCTCACAAAACTCAGAACCCAAATTAATTCTTTTCTTAATAGCATCTCCTGTAGGAATCACATCCCTACTACCCCTCCATACAAAGTCACGAACCACCCCAGGAACTTCTAAGTTCCAAATTCTTCTCCAAATATCATCATCAATAAAATTACTTTTCCATCCATCATTCCTTAACTCCATAGCTACCCAATACCCCGATTTTACCGTATATAATCCATCAGTAGTTAAACCCCAAATTAATTGATCATTAACGGGATTATTCTCTAAAGGAATTGTAGTGATTAAATCCCTATCTTCCTTATCAAACAACTGCTCTAATCTCTCTATGCTCCACCTTCTTCTTCCTCTATCCTCTATGATTAAATCACTAACTCTAAGATCTTTAAACTCCTCAACAATCGGTGAATGGACTTTCATATCTCTTCTTTTTGGAATCCACTTATCATTCCAAACTCTAATCTCTCTTCCTGACCCTATTCTCCATCGCATTCCTTCTTCTAAAACACTTCTAGCTCTTAATATACCTCTCCAAACAAAACTAGCATTACTACTAATACCCACCTCCCAAAAGGAAAGATTTGTCAAATATTTTGCTTTAAAAACTCTAGCCATAAGAGAATTAGGAGAAGACAATATACGCCAACCCTGCTTAGCCAAAAGAGCAAGATTGAATTCATGTAGCAAACGAAATCCCATACCACCAAATTTTTTGGGGATACATAGTTTCTCCCATGAAATCCATTTTAATCCAAACAATATGAAGTATAAAATAGATATGAGCAATTCAAACAAAAAGAAGAGATAAGTCGTTTATAAGTCCAAACATCCACCGTCAAAATCAATTAATAATAGTTTAAGAGACTCTTAAATTATAAAATAATATTATTTTTCTTTTTTTCAATAAAGAACAACTTACATTTAAATTATAATAATGAACACTTCAATAGTCACTTTACTTATCTCATAGTCATGCGTTATACTCATAATAATGACGTTTAAGAATTAAGATATTATATGTTTTTTTAAAGGTTCTTGTACCAAATATTAGATACGTAATGAGTTAATAGTTAATGGCTTTAAATTGAATTTTTGTTTGATTATGACCTAATTTGAATCGAAAGTAATCAAGGAGTGTTATAAAATATAATATCAAATTTATACGTATATATTAGGCCGTGACAATTCGTCACATAATCTCACCGTGGCCCACTCGTGGGGACATGGGACACCCGTGGGCTCGGGCCCACAAACCCACGGGTCAAGAGCGTTGACTTGCACATACACCCGGTGAGGTTCATTGTTTCCCAAAAGCATATGGCAATGGAAAGATTAGTTCACCCACTATATATGCAAGTCAACAACCCACTATTTTATCGATGTGGGATCTTGTCTTACATGTGAAGTATTTCCAACAGTATACAAAGATATCCACAAAGTTCATGCTATTCTAAGTATAAAAATAAAATTAAATAGAATAAAAATAAAATTAAATTAACGTATCCAAATTACAACAAAATTTAAAAGTGACAGAGTTATATTTTCTTTATTCGAAAAAATTGTGCTGAATAATGTTGTTTATTGTAATCTGATGTGTATAATTTTTATTTTTATTATTGTTATTTTTAAATAATCCAACATCTATACAGTTTTTGTTAACAGTCTCACTTGCCACATTTTAACCGGCTACTATAAGTACCTACCACCAAAAAAGAGTAGAGATAGACCAACGAAGAAGTATAAGAGAAGGAACTAAGTTTAACAGTTAGTAGGTATCTAGTGTTACCGGTTAAAATGTGTCGACGGGTATTGTTAGCAAAAAAAAAATATTAAATATTAAATTATTTAGAAATAATATTATTAAATAATATATTATTCGTAGCAAATTTTTTTTTCCCGTATTTTAGAAGGATTTCCAGCCGAACAGGCTGAGGCGGTATTTACCTGGTTATAGTTTCCCCTTTTCCGTATTGTTGAGAAGATCAGAGGACCAACAAAAATGGCGATGAAAGTTGTAATAAAGCCCCCATTTTTTCACTCTAATTCCTTCACTTCATCTCTTTCTTGTTGCCTGTCAACTTCTTCTTCTTCAATTTCAGTGGAGAATAAATCCATTTCGCTTGGGCACCGAACTAGACCCGATTTCCCTATCCTTCATCAGGTACTTTTCCTTCGTTACACCTTTTAAATTAGGAATATTTATTGAAGATTCTCTTATACTTTTGGATTATTTTGATTTTAGCCATATTAGGAGTATTTTATGGAATCTGGATAGGGTTTTTTGGGGGGGTGTGGATGTTACATGTATTTTATTTGTTTGTAAATCACGCTAATAATATTGAGAAGGTAAAAGCATTTGGAATTTTCAGAAGCTAAAACATTAGAATTATGACTTAGTTTATAATTCATATGGACTTTGAATTTGTAAGTTTAATCATTGAAGCTTTCTGTTGTTAATGAACATTTTGCATTTTGTGGTGCTAGATATTTAGGTTTATCCAAAGTAGTGTTGTATACTTGTACCAATCTATTTTTATACTTGGTTGAGGTTTCTTTGATGCATAAATTTCATATTCCATTCTATTATAGGATGCCATTAAGTGACTCCTACTAAGGTGGGGTTATACAGGGAAGATTTGATTGAAGTTTGAATGGCGGATATGTGTGTTCTAACCAAGAAAAATGTATCATCTAGCTTGCTGGTATCTGTAATTAATTCAAATGGGTGGATTTTAGTGAATCTTGTGCAATGGTTCTGTCTTCTACCATTTGTCCCTTATATTAATTTTGGTTTTGAATTATAATGGATTATATTAAAATGACTCATTAAGACTTAAACAAACCAGACCTTTTCTCAATTAGAGCATTTACCACTTTTCCTGGATAAGATCCTAGGTTAGATTCTCGTTGTCTCCTCCCTATCCCTCAACCTACCTTGTACATAAAAGGCTATTTAAATCATATGCACTTTTAATTATACAAAGTTGCCACTCATGTTTGATACCAAGGTCGTCTTTGTTAGGGTAATGTTGCGTACGCCTAACCCCAAAACCGTAACCCTAGGTTGCAGCCTCTTAATGACATGGCATCGGGTAATGAAAAGATTTATTGCTGTTGGGTATAGTATGCGGTCGGATTTAGAAATCATTTGTTATGTTCATATGAATTTTGTGGTATTTTTGGATCTTGTTATGTATGATTATGAACTTTGTGATGTGAGTTTATTTATGGTGTAGGAAGTAAATGGTCACAATCTAGTTTACTTGGACAATGGTGCAACATCTCAGAAGCCAACTGCTGTCTTGGATGCTTTGAAATATTATTATGAAGCTTGTAATGCAAATGTGCACAGGGGAATACATTTCCTGAGGTTTTGTGACTCTATTTAGGCACGTTCTATTTTGAGTTATTTGTCCTGATTGTGTACTTATTCAAACTAAAAATTTTAGTGCCAAAGCAACTGATGAATACGAGTTAGCAAGAAAAAAGGTTGCTGTGTTCGTTAATGCCAAAGAGTGGGATGAGATAGTATTTACAAGGAATGCTACTGAAGCTATTAATTTAGTGGCGAATTCTTGGGGCCTCTCAAATATAAAAGCTGGAGATGAGGTATGTCTCAAAGTATTGTTTTGCTTTTCTGATAGATCTTATGCTCCTAAACTTTGAGAAGCACAAATATGGTTGTCCCTATCAATTAAACACTTATGTATTTCTATTATGTAAAAGTTTCTTGAGTTTTATGCAAAAGAAAATTGGACATCTGCCCTCGTTTCTCTTAAGGCTGCTTTCTTTTTTTAGCATGAGATATTGAAAATATCTTGATGGTAAACACAGATGATCAGATAGTAGTATTAGATTATAAGTTCATAACCCAAGTCCATTTCCATTTTAGGCGGAACAATTTTTATAATTCTTTGATTCTAGCTTATAAGAGTGAGAGGGATCTTGAACAAAGGAAGAAACTCAAGAAGCTACAAAAGGGAACCCTCACAATTGTAATAATCAGGTTGATTGATGTTCCTAGCATTGTAGATGCTATCACACATACGCTTACCACTCGACTCGATGTAATTCTTTGATCTTATTGGGCTATTCTACAATTTCACACATGAAGGATTATTTCTTGGTTTTGTCCAGTTATTAATAACTTGGTTGTTTCTGGATACCATTAGATAAAAAGATCGCTCGTAAACCCAAGGTGTCTAATATATACTCGTTGCTTCTCTACTAGATCAGGATTTGTCAACTTACAGTGTGTAGAACTGTTCCTTTTTTTTTTTTTTTGAGAATAGTCCTTGTTTTGTGCAAATACCAGGCTAGTAGGTATACTTTCCCTTTTCAATCACACTCTCACCTATTTCTCTTTACTTTATGGATATATAATATATCTGGTTCAAATCTGCTAGTTTGTAATGCTGCTAAATGTTTTTACTAAAAACTCTCCTTCAGCTAATAGAAGCTAAATGTTGACTTAATTTCATTTTGCAGATCATCCTCACTGTTGCTGAACACCACAGTGCTATAGTACCTTGGCAACTGGTGGCTCAGAAAACCGGTGCTCATTTGAAATTTGTCAATTTGACCAAAGATGAAACTCCTGATACAAGAGCATTGTTAGATATGATATCAAGAAAGACGAAAATGGTAGTTGTACACCATGTCTCCAATGTGCTTGGTAGGTCTGATATTTAGTTGATAACTGTTAGCAAATATGCTTTCTTTGAGGTTTAATTGATATAAGTAATCAATTGGCCAATTGGGTATCTAGGGTCTTGAATAAGAGATGTCAAAGAGTAATTAAGAACTTTCTCCCCAAGACTTCTGAGCTCTCATCAACTTTAGGTTGTTCTTCTTGTAGCATCGACTCTACCCATTCATGATATAACGCAGTCAGCTCATGCTGTCGGAGCAAAGGTTTTGGTTGATGCTTGTCAGAGTGTCCCGCATATGTTAGTTGATGTTCAAAGTCTTGGTATTGATTTTCTTGTTGCTTCTTCTCATAAGGTTAGTTTCTTCCTCTGTTTAAGCAAATCTTCAATTCATGCAATCAAAAATAAAAAATAAACAATGCTTCAGATGTGTGGGCCTACAGGAGTAGGTTTCCTCTATGGCAAGCAAGAGCTTCTGTCAAAAATGCCGCCATTCTTAGGTATGAAGTGTTTCTCTCTTGACAAAGTGATTATATCTTGTATTCACTAGTCTGTTTATGATACTGTAATTTTACAATTAATTTGGTTGTTGCCATTTGTATTAGATGGTGGAAATAGTGATGAAAATTTAATGTAATCTAACGGAGAAAATTACTTGACAATTTCTGTGATTGTTCTTGCCTTGTAATCGTTTTTTTATTCACAAAATTTATCCTAATCCATAACCTCTTGGGTGAGGGTATTAGATGGCAATAGATTTTTGTGAAGAAAAACATGATAGCTTCATCACCATGGAAATTACATGACATATTTCATGAAAATGACACTTTAAACACATTGCCTAATCACCATTTTTGACCGACTACCAAACGGTGCCTTAAACCCACTATTTGATTAACTACATGAAACAGCCAGCTTAGCTACAGCACATTGCAACCAGCTGGAAAATTCTCATTTGTTACCCACATATTATTGTAGAAAACACGCACTCCTCTGTCCCTCTAGGATAGTAGCAAAGAGAAAATTGATGTTTCTAAAGGAAAAGACGGATATTTGGTAATAATTGAAGAGAGAGAATGAACTATGTGAATGAAATCAAGAGTTAAAAATGTAAATGAGATTATAAGAAAGTGGTGGAGGATGCAAAATGAGAGGTACAACCAAAAATGAAAAATGATGCTAAATAGGATTGAGACACTGAGAGTAGTAAATACATGTTATAGCTGCATGACATTATACCTCATTTGATTTTTTATTATTTGCTTTCCAGGTGGCGGAGAAATGATTTCTGATGTGTACTTGGATCATTCGACTTATGCGGCTCCTCCCTCCAGGTTTGTATGCATCAATTAGGATTTATGTTATTTATATATGATTTTGGTTTAATTCTTGTTGCTGGAACAGATTTGAGGCTGGAACGCCAGCAATTGGTGAGGCCATTGGATTAGGAGCAGCTGTAGATTATCTATCTGAAATTGGCATGCAAAAGATCCATGATTATGAGGTAGGTTACCTGCAGATATGTTCTTTATGTCTTACAGTGATTCTAAACATCCGATTTCAATTGTCAATGTTTGAGTAGCTTGGTGGGTGCTTGCATCAATTAGCTTCTTTCGAGTTTAAGATCAAAAGACACCCCAAGGCACTGTGGGGCACTTGTGCTTGACGCTACAAGGTGTTTTGAGGCGCTCGCCTTAAGGATTCGCCTTGCCTAGCCCCATTTCAAGGCGCCCAACCTATTGCCCGCCCAAGTCGCTAGGCAAGCTTTTTAAAGCTAAGCTGTCTTAGACTATTACTGAGTTTCACAAAAATCTTGTTATTTGCACAAGAAGCTCATCTCCCTTTACGTTAGTCTGAGATGCGTAATAGTATAAATGTGTTTGCATCACATAATTGTGGGTGTGCTCACGTGAACTTGCTCTTAGATGGAACTAGGTGAATATTTGTACGAAAAGCTATCATCAGTCCCGAAAGTTCGAATTTATGGCCCCAAGCCTTCACAATATGTTGGTCGAGCTCCTCTTTGTTCCTTCAACGTTGAAAATATTCACCCAACAGATATTGCGACCTTTCTTGATCAACAGGTATGGCACCACTTCTAGCAGCGAAACTTGTTCATTTTTCACTCTTTCATTTTTTTTCTTTTCTTTGATGTGCTGTGATAATGCCTAGCTAATGTGGGTTATGTACTTGGATCAGCATGGAGTGGCTATTAGGTCTGGACACCATTGTGCACAACCACTCCATAGACATTTGGGAATGAATGCAAGTGCGAGGGCTAGTCTTTACTTTTACAACACCAAAGAAGACGTCGATCACTTTATTGAAGCGCTTAATGACACTATCTCTTTCTTTAGTTCTTTCGCGTAGTTTTTTGCATCTTGATTGTTTGGCTTCCCTTGAACAGGGCTTGTAATTAATTTGAAATTCAACCACTTACGCAGAGTAATTCTGTGTCTTAACGCAATTTTTTCGAGATGTAATTTTGCATATTCCCCCATCGTCATTTGTTAGCTTCCGATTTATAACATGTTTCACCTTTGGTGGTTATTTTTGAGGAAATCTTTTGGTGTCCAAGGAAACTAAAGGATATAAGTTTACTTAAATACTTCTCGATCTTGTATTTGTATTATATTGAGCAAGTTTTAAGGAACGGACATAAATAGTCGATTGACCTCAGTTATTTCATTTACTGTCCAAACACCTAACATATATTAGACAACATGATGCAACTTGCAAAATTTTGCATAATATCGAACTTGAGTGCAATAAACTGAACAACGTAACAATAGAAGTAGGAAATTTGGTGACTTCCTCATATTATTATGAAAAATGCAATGACCTTCATTAGGGAAAAAATACTTGATAAATAAAATTACTAAACTTCAAAAAATTTAAACAAATTGATCATCAAATGTCTTACTTATATGAAGCAACAAATGATGTTTACTATTATGCTATTAACGATCAACCGAATACAACATCTTAAAGGTATTGTTACAAACATCTAACCTTCTAAAATCCTGCTTGATTGAAAACCATTAAATGGCATTACGATAAGGGAATGAACATCGAATTGTGTTAACATGTGTAGTGTAGGATACTTAAAATACGGGATCACGATATAGGAAAAGGGGGTAAACGGAGCAAAATTGGTATTAACTTGGAAGTACAACAAAATCCAAACCACCACCCTCACATTAGTTTCTTCAGTAATCAAAGGTCTTAAAATATAAAGATGGTGCTCATACACCTACATTTTTCTCTTTCTTTGCCAAAGACTCCCCTTTGTATTCACTGCCAGCAGTAACCACAAAACCTGCTCCAACCTGAATCAAGTTTGAGACTTAAGTATTAACAATGGCGACAATAACAAAACAAGACTATAACAACGGCAAAGCCTTAATCCAAACGACAACGTCGATGAACTCAAGTTTTGACAAAGAGAGACAAAGGGGGAAAAATAAGTAAGGCACAACTTTTACAGGCTTAGAAAGATTGTTTATGAAAGACTAGCACATTGGTATGGAAAAGAGGTAAATTTAGTTAATATGTAATTTTAACTCAATTCCGTCAAAACATCTCGTTCCTCAAATCAAACAAAAGTGTTGCTTTTATATGATAGGAGACTCATCATCATCATACCCAATATCCAGCTCGAAGGCAGGGTCTGGGTGAAAGAAGGTGGCGAACTATCCATACCCTTAGTCTCTTCATAGGAAGGACAGGAGGAATGTGACCCTAAAAAGAAAGAGCCCTACATAAGAGAAAACGAGTGACAACTGGCAACGTTATCTCACGAGTATAAAGAAACAACACAAGCAAAAACTATGTCCAAAACAGTATAAAAAACAATGAGTATCAACATGAGAGGAGACTGGGGACTGGGGAGTAATAATCAAACCATCACATCCTGAAATCCTAATGCCACCAACTGGCTCGCATTTAGGAACGGTTAGGGACTTGGGGGAGTTCAAATGTATGCAACCTTACTGTTGCAAATAGAAAACTTCATCAACTTCACATAAATAACAAGAGCATATGATTCAACGAACCACTTTACTTTGCTACATCATGCATTCATGCTCCAAAGCATAAGAGCTATAAATCTTTGGTCCATCAAGACCAGAAACACAATAATGAAATCATCGACATAAGAAATATGATAGATAGAAAGCCATAAAGCACAAAAAAGACAAAGGAGCTTTACCTGACAATCTTTTAGAACTGCTCGCTCTTGGAGCTGTACATCACTACAAATAACAGAACTCTGAATCGAACAACCATCGGCAATGGTAACATGGTCCATAACCACTGAATTCACAATCTGAATTTAAAAGAAAAAGGCATTGGTGTTACAATGACAGTAAGAATTTTATTTCAACTCATCGACACTATGTCATCTATTACACATGTAACCTAGTCAGCTAAAAAAGAGCATTATATAAAAGAACGACCCAAGATAGCCAACATGGCAAGTAGGCAACATAAGAAGCTCGGTTTATCAGAAAACAAATAAGTATACCTTCACATTTGAACCAATGCGACAATGGCGGTCAATGACAGATCGTTTAACACTACATTTATCTCCCAATTGTGAACCTTCACCAATCACACAATGTGGTCCGACCTAAATGGAATTCAAAGATATCGATCATGTAATGGCATCAATCAAATTACAAAAATTAAATGGGTTAAGGAAAATAAGACACATTTCTTAGCCCATAAAAAAGGAAGGAAAAAAGATATAGATAACCGATCTTACAGTAGACTTTGATCCCATCTCAGCAGAAGGATGAATAAAGTTGTTGTGGGCGGAGAATGGGTATCGAGATAGATGGCTAGCCTCTCCAATAACCTAGGAAAATTTGAGAGTTAAGGTCACTAAACAAGTCAATAGTAGTACAAAGTCACTGTCAATAAAGCTGTTTAGTGGAGAGTCTCACATCACGATTGATATCGCAGAAAGCTTGAATGGAATTCAAGCGTGCACAATACTTGTCGGTACTCGCAATGTAAACACAGCATTTGTGGGTTTTTCTTGGAGAATGAGCAGATTCATTATGGCCTAATGCATATAGCTCATGGAAGCTCCGGGTAGAGGCATTAGCCAAGAGTTGGGACAGCATTACTTGGTTTTTCTGTGATGGAGAGACCCTATTCCCATTTTCTTCTGCGTGTATAGTCGCATTTGCCAAAACATCTGATTGCTACAGTATTTCATTTAAAAATTATAAATGCGGACACTTGTATAAGCTGCGAGGCAGACAAGACAACTCTTATGGCAGGTACCAAACTCACCAGCTGTGTCCGTACAAGATAGGGCAGCACATCCTGCTGTAGGCTAGTAAATTTCAGATTCTTATCGAGAACTTCTTGAAGAACAGATCTGAATGAAAATAGAGATAAAGATTATGTGAGGGCAGACTCTCAAAAGTATTAACAAAATCATACAACTCCAACAACCCACTCTCCATCCAAAAGAAGAAAAAAGGATAAGAGAAAGAGATCAAATCTGCAAACCTCTTGAATGCATATAAATGGGCATCCATAAGATCAGTTCGGATCTCCATCTAAGACCACAAAAGAAAAGGCGGAAGTTAATACACAAAGGCTCAGTGTTACATGATTCATCTCCTGAATCGCAAATCGAAAAAAGCGAATTATGGTCGGCTTTGGGCTGTTTTTGGGCAAACGTGAGCGAATCACGAATTAGCTAGCGAATCATGTTACACAAACAAATGGACACTCACAGAAAAATAGAGAACACTGACACGAGGATCAAGCAAGAGAATAATGACAAAAAAAATAGCAGCACTACAATTTATTTAGGCCATAAATTTCAATTAGGTGGAAAATTCTGATGAATCCCCAGAAAATAAGTAAAATACCTGGCCTGCCGCACGTAGTATGCTCTTTTGAACTCGCATATCTTTGTTAACCTCGGTGCCTGCCAAGAATTATCCAGTACTAAGGAAATAATATCGAAAGAAATATTCTAGCTAATTGACAAGTTATTCAAACAAGTAGACATCTAAAATGACACCTGCAGCTATGTGCAATAAAAACTGTTTTGTGGCATCCAACCCTACAAGATTACTACTTGCTGGTTTCTTTGCTTTATCCTTTCCGCTGGACGATGCAGAATCTGTTGGCCCACTAACAGGGGTGGAACAAAGCATTGCTGTCACAACAGCATCGTGTCGTCTATGAACAGCAGCTACAGCACCCGGAGGAACATCACAAACAAGGTCGCCACTCACCACCTTTACAGTCAATGAAGCTAAATAAGAAAAATAATCAATGCTTGGCAGAAACTTTGCTAGAAAGCAGAACATTTTCATACCAATAACAGTTTTCTATAAAATATCATAACAATAGGTTAGATTGTGATAGAAACGTATACACACTGCAAAAGAATGATAGTGTAGGCTGTGTAGCTCAAAAAACCAGCATACAAACATTATCAAGAACACGGGCAAGCCATACACAGAAAGCTTACCATGATGTCACTAGCTTTTAAGTGGCGGGAAAGTGTGCGCAGTGCTCCAGCAGTTCCCTTGTCCTCTGGAGCCGCAACAACCTGAATAAAATCAAGAAATGAAATAATTTATCTGTTAACAAAACAACCAGCACCTAGAGAATGTGGTTAGCTGGGTTGTTTGAAAATCCCAGATACTACGAGCGTCATTTCCCCAAATGAAAAAGACAAGAAAACAAAAAAAACAATCAGAAAAGAAAACATTTTAAAAGACATTTTCTAGGACAGTCGGCGAAGACAAACCAGCAGACTACAGCCCGCCCTCAAAGATCAGTAAAAATTGTAGTTATGTTGAATACTCGGTTGTTTTAACTTTGTGTTTAAGCCAAAATAATCATTCGTTTCGTTGTTGAAATAACAAAACTTTTCCAACACCCTCAAAATTGGTTAACCTTTCACCATCCTCACCTAAAACCTCTATGTAGTGCTGACATGAAAATTTCCAAACCCCTCGCCTAAAGTCATGGCTTCTCCGTATTACTCTCTAGATCAAGTGACTCAGAAACATCTCCATCCAATTCACATTAATCCGGACAGTTAGACCTCTTTGATCTCTCCCTTACATCCCCCAAAGTATAACCAACCAACTTCTAATCAGCCTCACAAAAGACCTCGAATTTGATATCTTTACTAATTCTGATCCATCTACTTCATTACTTCTTCCCCCCATCCTTCTATGGTCGGTTTCACAATCCAGACAGCCATGAAGTGTCTGGACTGTGGACCGTGGACCATGGACCGTGAAACAGTGAAACACAAAGTGTTGTGTTAACTTGAAGAGACTAGTAAAAAAATTGTACGATGCTCACATCTGACTCAAAATGCCCAAACAAAATTGTCAAGAGCAATCTAATATTTGCGATCTTATCTTAAGAATTACATAAATTGATCCTCTGGATAATTTAATATCCAAGTGCAATCAATGAAATTTCCAGTACAACAGCTTAGAAAAATTTAGGGGATTTCAGACAGATTATGAGTTATTCCTTTACTTCAATTTCCACTGAAAATAGTAAGCACCACGTATACCAACCAATTCAAGCTTTCCAGTAAAGTAAAGGCATACAAGATTCTTTCAACGAGTCAAACAAAAAACGAGTAGGTTAATTTCAGAGACATGCTAGAATTCATGATCGATTCCACAGTAAATTTAAAAGGAAAACAAGGTGTCATATATGCCAATGCTTACACCCTTATGATCAAAACAAAATTTAGCAAATATTTTAAGGTAACGTGGAATTTCTCAAATGAACATCATCCCTAAAGCTGTATGTTGCACTTGTTTACATTTTTAATATCCTAATGGCTCACGTGCATCGCATACAAAACAACAGGCATAACATCTGATAATTATGCTACCTAGAGATGTCATAACATCTGGACTATAGCCACAAAATTTACTCCTACAAGACAATATGCTAGATAGACACATTTGACCTCCAGTGTGTTGGCTGCAAATACTCAATCCACCACAAGGGTTTAATTCTCCTATTTCCAATCCCAATCCGGAATTCCAAAGAACAACACATGACAACAATGTTGCAACCTGCAGTCTCTTAAACAAACTTACTACTCCTATAGTCCTATGCAACAATCAATATTCAATACCCAATAACTACACAAATGAAGTTCCACATGTCATTCAAGTAAACCAAAGTGTTCTTTATTTTGTTTTCATTATCCAAAGTATCAAATGAGAAGAAAGCAATGCATCTTAGAACGATCATAAAATGGTACACAAAGACTTCACCCTTCAACAAGCCTAAACGACAAACTTGGGTTCAAATGAACAAGCAACACACTTGTAGCTTCTATGTATCACGTATATCAGAATCCTTAATATCAGCAAATACCCAATTGCGTGAAAATGCGAAGTCTCATTGTTTCATTTTCTTTTATAGAAAGAAGTAACAATTTTGTCTGATTGTAAGGCAAAACCAAATCCATCCTCAGCCTCCATACTTATGATGCGTGTAAATCTTGAATCAGAGCAAGTCGTATGGCACATAAGAAACATTCTACTTCATTGCCTAGTACCTATCATAGGACCCCAACTTGTGATAACTAATTTCTACTCATCAAAATTGAACTACACTGTTTTTTAAGTTGGAATTGAACTACAAATATTATAACTTACTTCTATTACGTAGTGAATTTGTGAGAGAAGTATGGGGACAACTTATTACACAAATTGAATCGATATCAAAACTAAAGGGGACTTTATGAGCATAAATAAGTTGGTGAGAGTTCACAGCCGGCCCTTAATGCCAGAAATCTCACAAAAGCTTCATTTTATTAAGTAAAGAAAAGTCAGAGTGTATCCTATAACATTTATAAGGGTTGAATGTTGAATGCCCTAAAGAACCCAGCTAGGAGAAGATACAATCTCATAGCCCGAAATTCGAAATGTTGAAACTCACCAAACTATAGGCAACAAATTTTAATTACTTTAGTTCATAGATTCTTTAACCATCCACCAATATACCAATGTCAAACTATTAGCAACATCATAAAACATCTAAAATCATGTTTAGTTAATTGCAAGCATGGAAAAAAAGAATAAACCCCAGAATTTCTAACACCATATCAAATGTATAGGGGAAATCACCTCGACGCGAAGACGATCAACATAAGCCCTAGAAATCCATCCTTCAACCTTAACAGCAGCATTTTCACCACCAACAACCTGAAAATACAAATAATTCACCAACATTCATAATTAATTTAGAGAATAAACTATGCAACCCAATTTCCCAAATAAAAATTGAACCCATTTTAAACTATAAAAAAGATACCACAAAAATACCCTTGAAAACGGAATTTGCCCCAAAATCGTAATCAATAAAAGGGAACAAACTTTCCATACTTAAAATTGAAACAATCATATAATAAGAACATACCACAATAATATCCTTGAGATTGCTTTGTTCCAAAAGGTCTAAGATATAAGACAATACTGGGCGATTCCCAACTGGGAGCAATGCTTTGGGAACCTCCTGAAATTTACAAATTGAACAAGTATTAAAAAATAAAGGGTAAATAGTCAAAATCAAAATTGGGAAAATGGGATTGGAGTAAAAGTGAATAAAACCTTGGAAACAAGAGGAACGAGATTCTTAGAAGTGCCACCAGCTAGTACAACCACTTGAAAATCCATGTCTTTGTTCTGAGTTTTTTCTGCACAAAAATGGTGGAAATTGAACGAATATAAAGGGTTTATTGAAAGGTATCTGATTTAACAAGGGTTGAAATGGCAATTTGAAACAAGGTCTAGTTAATGCAAGTGGGTTAAAGTCAGTTGGGTCATTTTTAATTCGGTAATCACTTTCGATTATTCGTGAGATCGCTCTTGATTTGTTAAACATTAAATTTTTATTACAAGAAAATGTTAAAATAAATATTTAATTTGTAAGTAATTAATAGAAGACTATTCGTGATTATTTTGAAACTGTAAACATATATTAGATCAACTCAATAAAAATGATTTTACGTTAAAATCGTCTTATATAAGAATTTGTCAAATACTACTACTATGATATTGGTCTACATAGAAATTGAATTCAAATACAAAAAATGACTCAAACTATAATATTGTCAACTCAAGTGAATTAGTCGAACGATGATTGAATTCGAATTGGTTTCTGTAAATCAAGTCACGTGATTTTTGGATCATGAATGAAAATAATTGAAATAAGCTAGGTTTTTTTAACAAAATATATTAGAAATTTAAGCCCTTTCAACTTTCATCATTACAAACAAGTAAAATTAACTATATTAAATTGTGATAAATGTGGTATCAAAATTCTTAAACAATGCTTCCCTTTGAAAATAATGAAATCAAATTGTTAAATTCTTGCTTTATTTAGATTACTAATCCTTTACTATTTATTTGTTTAAAATATTTTTATGTATGCCTAATTATTTACACACCCACTTGATAATCCATATTCAATTGTCACATGAAGATTAACATACTAGAGTCAAACTTTGATTTTTAAAAATTACTATTAATTCATACCAAATCTAGTACTACACTTGAAAAATACCAATAAACTTCTAAGTACCAAATTTCTCAATGAATGAAAAATACATTTGTAACATCCACATTCCACAATATGGATATAACCTAAAGCCCTATTTACATTGGGCAAAATACTAATCATTAAGATTAGTACCATTGTAATTAAATCATAATGACATCAAACCCATATATGTTAACCATGAAACAACTACAAAACTCGCTCCATGATCGTTACAATGAAAAAACGTATATATAATACTTTCTCCATTCTGTAATACTCACACTCAATTATAACATATTGTGTGAAAATATGTCACTATCAGTAACATGTATAATCGAACGAAGAAGTGGACAATCTTGACTAGCACTCAACACAAACACAAGCTGCCCTTTGCACCACTTCAGGTAAATCAGGCCCTCTACTCCACTCCTCAGTCACACAATCAAACACTAAAACTAACCCTTCTTTATACCCTCTACCATTCCTACCACTTCTCCTTAACAAATCATCTATACACCCCATTACTTGTATCAACACCACCTTATCCTCCACCCCTACACAACTAAACCTCACCGTCCCGTCCAGTCGAACTTGCGCCGGCAATGGCGGACTCCTCATCCTACACCACTCCCCGAACCCACCGCCATTCTCGCCTTTCCTCCTCCCGTTAAACCGCCAAAAGGACAATTCAACCGCGTGGCTAGCGAGCAAGTATACACACCCCTCCGCCCCACAAGCCGCCACCACACACCCGCCACCGGGGATCGCCCGACTCCTCAACCACCCACGTGCTGCCACGTCATACAAGTCCATTGAGCTGGCACACACACGTGCCTCAGCCGCGCGTAACTCTAACGCGCCACCGATCATTAAGCCGCCTATAATGTAAAACACGCCATCCACCCCTACGCCGATACAACCGTACCTCCTCCTCGGGGCGGTACCCACCACGCGCCACTCATCCACGTGGGGATCATACTCTTCCACAGCTGAAGCACGTAGGGACCCACCTGCCACGTAGATTCTCCCATCAACCGCCGCAACAGCAAACCGTTTCCTAGGAAATAACGGTCCAGACCGGGTTTTAACTAACCCAGTCCAAGGATCAAAAACAAAAGAATTGGACCGGGTGATTATAAAAATCTTCCTCCCAATACCAACAACACGGGCGTGAGAGAAGTCCGTGTGAAAATGTACACCCCCTAACACGACGTCGTTTTGCGGTGGAAGTTTCCAAGAAGGTTCTACAAACAAGCGAAGAGTAGAAACAGAGGAGAGAGAAAACGCGAATATAGTAGAGTGAAGAAGACGGTAGTTACGACGGAGGAGAGAGAAAGTAGAAGATTGAAGAAGGTGGGCCCAACGACGACAGACGGCGGCAATCGACGGAAGAGTAGATAGTGGGACCCTAGACAAGATTTCATAGAGAAGATCATCAGGAAGGGTAGCAATGGAGGTTTTTGAAGAAAATAGTTTAGTTTTTGGAGGCTTTGTGGTGGTTTGAGGTAACGGAATGATGGGTTGAGATGGGTTGTTTGGGTTTGGACAACAAGATTTGATAAAAAGTGAGAAATGGCGTGAATTACAAGTGTTAGTTTCTCTCTCTACCGCCATTGATGGAGGTAAGAGAGAGAAATGGAAGCTTTTTTCAATGGAGGTGAACAAGTTGGATGGAGTGAGAATTGGATTCGATTGGGAGTGAAAAAACTGAAAAGATTTATAGGTGGTTGTTTATTTTTGTCGTGGATTACTAGGTGACTAGGACTAGAATAATTAGGAGTATTACTTTTTTTGTTTTTTTTTTTTTGATTGAAAAAAATAATTATACAAATTTAGGAAATATTTGCAATGATGCAAAAGATTGTGTTCTTCATGTTCAAGATTTGGTCTAAGGATAAATGTATGAATTTTAACTAAAAAATTAAAATAGAATTATTGTAATGTAAAAAATTATACTCCGTATTAAAATTAAATATCTATAAATTTGCGTGAATAAAATAGAACTCCTTCTGTTCTTTTAAGTTTGTCCACATTACTATAATGGGCATTTCATAAGTTTGTCTTATTTAGAATACTTTCCTATTTTGGAAAGTTTTTATCTTTCATATACTCTCTTTATCTCTCATTTAACCCCATTTCTGTTTGGACATGGGATTGAGATTGTTTGGACATGTGCAACGAAAGACATTCGACGCCCCTGTTCGGAGGGTTGAAAGCATTATAGTAGAGGGTAAGAGGAGTCGGGAAGGCCTAAGAGAACATGAGATGAACAAATTAAAATTGACATGCACGAGCTGAACCTCTCTAAGGACCTGACTAGGGACAGGAATAGTTGGAGGCGTCTTATCCATGTTTCAGATTACTGATTCTTTTAGCGTATATTATGAGGTTCTTCTCCTCATCTTTTCTCGAGCCAGGGGACTCCTTTTTGTCGTGCTCTCCTTTATGGGTATGAGTTGCCGTCGTCCTTTCCTCCCCAAACCCTGTCTATAGTTCTATGTGGACGGAAAACACTGGGTAGGATGATGATGATGATGATGTTGAAATATGTTGATGAAAATAAAACAAAAACAATAATAGAGATATTTTCATAAAAGAAAATTACATCAAAACAAAGAGGACTAAAAAGAAATAAATGTGACAATCTCTTAAGAATGAAAAGAGTATAGTAAAAGAAAATTACATCAAAACTAAAACTAATTTATCCGGTTATAAATCATCTTTGACTTTAAATATAAAATGGGCCTAAAATTAAATAATAATCAATTGTTGGGAGTTTTATATTTAAATCGCGAATAATTGAGAGTTTCTAATGTAATTTTCCCTAAAAGTAATGGCCAATCAAATATTAAAACACTGTAAAATATAAAAATTAATACTTCATAATACTCCACAAATTAAGTGTTACGATCAATAATTGGTTTCTATAAAAATACTGCTACGATGTGACTAATATCGGATTAACCCATATGTCAAAGCTGATGAGATGTAATAGAAGTATCAATAATTCAATTGTTAGGCAAGATTAGCCAGACGGCATTGCTTTGCAAGGTGTATAATGTATTAGTATAGCTAGTATTCGTACTTCATACTTCATTGTATGTATAATGTGTTTGGATTCCTATTTTTGAATCTTATGGATCCGGGTCTAGGTTCGTGGTTGAGTTCATCACACGATTGAGACCCAAATCCGACCAATGGATCTATTACATTTTTTATTAAAATACATATATATATATATATATATATATATATATATATATATATATATATATATATATATATATATATATATATATATATATATATATATATATATATATATATATATATATATATATATATATATATATATATATATACAGGGGCGAAGCCAGGATTTTAAATTAGGGGGGGCCAAATTATTGATATAGTAGGATTTTAAATTAGAAAAAATTTTATTCCGAAAAAAGCTAGAGGTGTTAGAAACAGACATAATGGCTCGAAACTTACACGACAATGTAACCGAATCCGATTCGATTCGATTTTAAAAATTTACAATTATGTAAAAACAATATGGACACGAAATTCGATTTCAAGCCTACCCGAAACACGTAACCCGAAATCAACGATGACCCGAACGAACACCATTAGACACTAGTTAAGCTATGAAAATATTAAAATCATATAGACTGAAATGAAGTTGAATCATTGCAAAATTTATATTTAACAATAAATAGAGTTGAAGCTTCCCTATAATTGTTATTTTTGAAAAAAATTAAGTGTTTTTGACTCTATCTATTTGCCTAATAATTCTCCAAAAAAATATTATTAAAATTAAGATAGAAAAATATAAACAGACACTAAAAAAGATGAATGTTAGATAATGAAAGATATATAGTAAGGACATTATAGTATAAATTTATTAGTCGATAAAAAATAATTGTTTGAATGACGATTTGATCCCTTAACCTTAGATTATAAATGTGTTACTCCAACCATTGAGCTATAGTAATTTTTGTTATATTTTTACTCTCTTTAAACTATATATCGTATTAGTAAGGGGGGCCAAAGCCAAAATTACAAAGGCTCGCATTTTCGGCAAGGGGGGCCGGGCCTCCGCCGGCCCCCCATGTGGCTTCGCCCCTGTATATATATATTAGATATCATGTGTATTTTATTGTTTGATTTGCAATTTTGTTATATTTCTAAACATTATGTGATTTGAACTTTGTCCCTTCATGTAACTTGAAAGTCGATACTTTAAAAATTAAATGATTTGATAAATATTTCGTTTTAAGAATTTGAACATTGAAAGCTTCATAAATTTATTCGCTCAATTAGTATTAAGTATTAGAAGATCATTGTTAGTCAAATATGTTTAAATAATTTTATACGACTGTCGAAAATTGTATAATAATTAATATATTTTAATTATGTTTTCAGGAAAAAAAATAAAAATATTTTGGGCACAAACCCTAAACCCGCCAGACCTTAAGCTTTTGGGTCCGAGTCAATATTTTTCAAACCCTATGGATCCAGCCTCCAGGTGTGGGTGTGGGTCCAATAAAAAAAATTAGTGTCTGGATATATGTCTAGCTGGACTCGATCCAGATCCGATCCATACTCATCCTTAATTACAATATAGGCCAAATTGTGGAAAAAAATTGACTACTAGAATTAAATTCAAGACATTATTTGAAGAAAGCGATACTTGTTAACTAAGACAAAACCCAATTATCCATCTTATAATTATACTCTTAATATTATACTCTTAATATATTATATAGTGTTGCATGCATGCACAAGCTAATGCAACATTAAACAATACACCCTTTTTCCAATCAAATGCATGGAATTATAAATTGTTGAACAACCAACTAGCAACAAATTAGTAATTAAGGTATCCAACTTTGAAAACAATAGGATTGCAATTAGAGAATTAATAAATATACTTCATTAAGTAATATGATTAGGTCAAACATCTAATTAACATCACTAGTAGAAATGTACTATATATAATAATGTAAGTTTGGTAGATTATATAATGCTCGTTTAAATTACTCCCTCTGTTTTCTAATGTTCTTCCCATTTATAATATTTTATTTTGGAAAGAGAAATTTAATTAAAATTTTTAAGACATATGTAGAAGACAAAATATATTCATGTGGGATCTTATTAGATTCGTCTTAATGTATAATTTTTTATTATATATTTTTTGTAATTTTTTATAATTCGTATTTAGAGATATTTAGGCTCAAAATTTACTTTGAAAACTGTGCAAAAAATATGGGAAGAACATTTAGAAACGAAGGGAGTATAATTTAGTATTAATTGAGTACATTAAAAAAATATTAGTATTATTGTAATTTTTTACCGTTTTATAGAAAGACTGAATGTTTTCTTTACAGTAAAAAAAGTTAAAAAAAATCCAACCTTATAAACACTGCTTGATTCCAAATTCCAATGTTCAAATCAAGTCCACTAAATTGACGAGAATTTGATTTGATCCAAGATCTATGATATGTCATTTATTTAGATTTAAAGTTCTCATTGGAACATGATAAGATTAGTAAATAACTTATTAATGTTTGACCCTTTAAATTAGCATGAAAGACAAAATAAATTATTTTCATAAAATAATAAAGTTGCGTTTGAAAACAAACATTTCATTTTTAAATTATAGATATCAATTATGAAATCATTAATGTAGAATTTGTAAATGAGTGATCGTTCTCAAATCATCAACTTTAACCATTTTTATAACATCTATGGATTTAACACAAATCCAAATTTGAAATTTTTTTATTTGTCAAACACTACATTTAAGTCAAATCCATATTTTCAAATAAAGATATTTGAAAATAAATAATAATGAGATTGATATCGATAAAATTAAAAGAATATTATAATATATGTTTCAGATTAAAAGAAAGTAATAAATTCGTTTTCAAATATGAAAATAATGTAAGATGATAAAAAATAAATAATCCAAATTGAGTGAGATTGAGCGAGTTCAGAGTGTGATCCAATCTCTCTTTCATCATTAATTATTATATTGTTGTACTGAGACTCTCTATGTTTAACCAAATTAATTTGTTGCATAGGTATTTACTATTTAGTGGGAAAAAATACACATAAATTGATATTTTAGTGGAAAACAAGAAAAATGTACGGATGTAAATTAACTACATGAATGAAGTTTAAAAAAATAGTGTGGTCATAGTCAAAATAGAAATATAGAGTACATAAACGCAGTATCATTAATGAAGTTTATCTAAGTAAATCACGATTATTTGTTAACTTGATAAATTGCACCCTTATGTGACATAATTTGATAGGAGAGGTACTTTGGGATTTTTTTTATTTTTTTATATTTCAGTAATTTTTTTATAGTGATTTAAAAATCATGTATGTAATATATTTGTCAATTGTCTGAGTATTTATCTCGTCTTGAGTAACGAAGAAGTAGTCAATTAGTGATATTAATTTGTCAAACAATATTAGGGATGCAAAATCAAGATAAGAAGTCAAAAAATGATAACTTTTATAATTATCAGCCGAAAGATGCCTATGAAATTAATAAATGTAGAACCACTTTGCGTACAAGGATGGCATATCGAGCTAAAATAATCAACATTTCATAATAATGTAGAAGTATAGTATCTTATGAAAACATGGCTTTCTTAAAAAAAAAATAAAAAGGCTACAAAAATATTGATAATCACAAAAATTATTAGTATCGATGTCTCCAAAAAAAAAAAAATTATTAATATCGATCACTATTTATCGCCTATCTTATTTCAGTAACTTCGACTCATATATAAAAAAAATAATACAGTTATATGAGATTTTGATTTATTTTTCATAAAACCTAGTTTTTGAATATTGTTTTTGAATATGTAATTTTTATAGTTTTTCGTATAGTCAACATAAAAATATTTGATATTAAAATATATATTAAATTACGTGGAAAAACATACAACAAGTATTGGATAACAGAGGAAGTATGTTCCAAATTGATATTAATTTTTAAAAAAATTATAACCATCATTAATGTTATCATTTAGGTTGATGATGGAAAATTATTGCATTAGATAATGAGAAAATGAAATTTTGGTTGATTGGGATTTAAAATTTTAATTTTAATTTTTAAAAAACAAAAGAAAGGGAAATAAAAAAGCCAAAGAGTGTACATGATTATGCGTGAAAAAAGCACGTGACATTATGATAGCCAAAGAAAACAAATGCATGTGACTTCTCTAATAGACGACAACTCAAAATGTGGCCCAAGAACTCTTAAGGCTCCTTGCCCATATTTATAAATTCTTTTATTTTTCGACTAGTCTCTTGAGTGATCGTTTGAGATATTTGTTTTATAAGTCTAATCCATTAAAATTTAATGTCTACTTATAATATTTTAAAAAATATATAATAGACCGGTTCAATTAGAAATAATCTCTTAAAAAGACCGTCTCTTAAAAGAATTTGCATTTATTTTTTGTTGTTTAAAGTTTCAACTCTTGTCCCTACTTGGGGTGTCTAAGACTCTCTAAAGTCCTCATGATTCAGAAGAAACAAATTCCATGCTCTCTAGAGAAAAAGTAAAATTAAAACAAAAAAAAAATTGTTGAAAACTAAAATAAATTGTGTAACGTGGCTAGAACCAAATTAAAATAAGAATTATAATTTTGGTAATAATAACAACACTTCACTAAAATTTAAATCAATTAGCTAAAATTTGAGATTTATGAGGAAAATATATAAGTCTATTGACAAATAATTGTTAGATAAAGTTATTGGCTAGTTTGATCAGCAGTAACCAGTAAGTATTGACTGATTTGCTAGCTATTAAGCAAACTGTTAGGAATGTATTTGACAAGAATTAATTCTTGATTAATCGTTATTTATTAGAAAATAAGCGCGTCAAACACATAAAAATGATCTTAATATGTTTAATACTTATTATAATTTATTGTAGCTTATTCAAAATACATGAAGATTAGTAGGGAGTATTATACTTTGCTTTTAAATATTGTTTTTTTGATGTCTATTGTCTAGTATTGACTTACCATTATTATTCATTGTTCAAAGTAACAACTAAACAATGTTCATGCTCATAACTTATAATGAGATTTTTTTGTTGATTAAGTATCAGCTAAAATTAGTCGATAACTATAGTTAATAATTAATTATTTGTTGAATAAGCTATCGACCTAAAATGTTTGATGAGTTGGATATAGGTCTTAAAAGGGTTTCAAATGGATTTAAAAGTAAGACTAAAATTCGTCGTGATTTGAGTATGGATCTGATTGGTATAAGTTTTGATATTAAACTCATATTTAAACAATTTAATTTTTGTTATTAAACCCACACACTCATGGATCCATTGGATCTCAAAAAGGAGAATTAAACTCTTAAATTAGAATTGAAACGAGTGCGAGTCCAATACCATCAGTCCATCCTCGTGCCATGACTTGTGTTATTGGGTTAAAAGTTTGTATTATTGGACAGTTGGACTATTTAACCTAAATATGAGGCTGTTCTCATGATGAGACCATCTCATACAAAAATTTGTAATTTTAATTATAAATCTTAATGAATTAGTTGAGTCATTACACGAAAAGTGAGATATTCATATACTTATGTATATATTTATTAAAAAATAGAGGAAATAATATTATAATTTTGTAGTAACAATACTAACTGATTGATATTTAATTATAGAGGTTGTACACTGATTGCACAAAGCTATACAAATCTGTCAAGAAAAATTCTTGAAGGTACTATTATAAGACTACTCTAAACCCAATCATATTTAACTATGAAGTTCTTAAATAAATAGGCTATTTAAAAAAAATATTATTTTATTTTCAAAAAAAAATTTATTTTTAAATAGTCTTTTCCTTTGAGTATGACAATATACTACTCTTTCAAATTCATCGCTTATTTCCTTCAGTATTCGTGTTATTACAAATTTTATACACACAAAAATTAATTGGCTATATGCCTATATCATTGATTCATGGCGTTATGTTATTTCTATTAGAAATTTATGTAAGAATTTCAACTTTTTAGGAAAGTACCAAAATAAATTGTTATTGATTATTGACAATAAATTTAGGAATTTTAATTTTGTGAGGAGAGTTAATTCTTACCTACAACTTGTTTAAATTTAATCACCATAATGCACTTATTCAAAAAAAAAAAATCACCATAATGCACTTACTAAAAAAAAAAAAATCACCATGATGCACTTTTATAATTTTAAATTTATGTATTATATAGCCAACCAAATAATATTGTTTAATTTATAGAAAATTAAATAAAACCATTAGACGGACAATAATTCTTAATTAATAATCTGATTTGTAAATCATTATAAAAAACAAAAAATAGTAATAAAATAAATAAAATAAAAAAGTAAAATTAAAATACAAAACTCCTACCCTATCAAATTCAGCCACATAAATGTATTTATTAACTTCACAAATCACCGTTATTTACTAGGACCTCTCCTTGAACCGGATATAGAAGGAAGTACTACTATATTAATTTCATCGGTAAAAGTTGATGAATCCAAACGGTAACTTTTTTTTTAAAGAAAAAACTACGATTTCCATCCATTGGATACATTTAAACTTCATCCAACGGCTGTAATTTGAAACCATCAAAAAGCTTACATTTCCCTCTTCCCTACACAAAGCAGAGTCTTAACATCCTTTTCTTTCATCACCATTAATTCCATCCCAAAATTCCCCAATTTCTATCAAGATTATCTTAAAACCCTAGAATTCAATTCAATTTAAAGTTATAAGCAAATTCAAAGTGGCGTGGGTTAAGAAAGAACAAGAAGAGACGGGCAACGGCCGTCTCCATACATTTTTATCTTCTGTAATTTCAAGTATTGGAGGTGTTTTAAGACAATCCCAAGAAAAAGACGACGTTCTTCCTTCTCATTTACCCATTAAAGTCCCTGGTAATTTTTTGTTCTTTTTCTTTCTGATTGTAATAGTTATTGTTTTTTTTTTGTTATGGGTTTTTGATCTTTGTCTAAATTTCAAATGGGGGTCAATTATTTTATGTTATCTTGATCAATGATTGATTATTTTGGGTTGTAACTATAATCTCTGGTTTCTTGTTGATGTATTGCTAATATTTTTTGGGGCAATTTTGATTCAGTGAATGGACTGTGGGTATTGCAGTTAAATTCATGGATTTCTTGGATTTTTCTTTTGATTTTTCTTCAAATTTTAGTTGTTCATGTGAAATTGATTAATGGGTATAGCAGTTAAATTCATGGATTTTCTTGGGAACATGTGTTCTGTTTGTTGGTGTGTTTAAGAAGATTCGTGAACAAAAGATAGAAGTAAAAAGATGGAAGTACATTGTAATAAACGATGGTGTATATTGTAATAATTAGAGGTGTTCATTCAGGTTTCGGATAAGGTGTTTCGAGTCAATATAAAATCACGTTTTGCGTCCATATTGTATTTTATATAATGGTAAATCACTTTTGAAGTCGAGTCAAATCGGGGGTTCGGTTACAAAGTTAGGTAAATTTCAGGTCATCGGTTGCATTGTAATTATCCATGGTGTATATTGATGCTTGATTGATTGACTAATGGGTATTGGAATTAAATTTGATCATTTTGTATCTTTTTCAGAAGAAATAAAGCACAAGAAAGAAATGGAAAATCGTAGACCTCTTCAAGATATTGGCAATGTAGCTAATTTCAATAATGTCCCCATCACCAAGTACTAATCTTTGACTTTCTTTAAGTATTTACAACCTTTATTGTGTTTTATGATGACAACCTTAATTAATGTTTTATGTAAATATTGTATTGTTCCAGGAGCCTGGAAAACTTGTCAGTGGTAAGTCAAGATGAAGGAGCAGCTGCCAAGAAAAAGGAAAAGGTAAAGATTCAACAATTATAAGAAAATTAAGATCATGTTTAAAATATGTGTTTATTGAAATGTTAATGTTGTAGATTCTAACATCTCGTTTGGTTGGTGGTATTAAATTGTGGTAATGAAAAGGAATTTTAGTGTAAATTTTGGTCTAATACGCTATATTATTTCCATGTAAATGAAACTCTTATCCTCGGACACGTTTTTCTTAGCACACTACACAAAAACCGTCTGAGGTTCCATCCTATAACCAATTGGTATTAGGAGTAGTAGCGCATCAAGTATATATCCTAGTCAGTCTTTCTCTAATTTTTCGATTTGAGATCACATATGGGTTATTTTCCAATAGGATAAGCATGTGACTATGTGAGTAAAGCTTGCCAAGTAATTTTCTAGCCAATTTACACTATAATTGCAATACGATTATCATCATTCAATACCAACAACCTAATTGGCCGCAAGAGTAATGGGGTTGATGCGTTTATCTGATCTACAGATTAAAGAAGGGGTGGCTAGAGAACCAAAGGTGCGTGCTCAGAAGAAGGTTACATATAATCCAATCCCCGAAACTGTGATCGTAATAAGCTCTGATGACGAACAAGAAGCCGAAAAAGAGAAGAACAAGAAAAAGAAAAGGCCTCTTAGTAATAAAAGAAGTACTAGGAAGAAGAAACATAGTCTATCTTCAGTTCTCACTGCCAGAAGCAAGGTGATCATCTGATCAATTTACATTAATATTGTGCACTTTTGGCCATTTTGGGGGCTGTGTACTGAGACTTGTGCATCTTTACAGGCAGCTTGTGGAATTCTAGATAGGCCTCGGGATCAGGTGAAGGACATTGATGCTGCAGACGCTGAGAACGAGTATGCTGTGGTCGAATACGTGGAGGAAATCTATAAGTTTTACAGGATTGTAGAAGACGAGTACAGGGTGTGTGATTATATGCCGTGGCAGTCTCACATCAATGAGAAGATGAGGATGATTCTCATCGATTGGGTGGTCGAAGTTCATAAAAGATTCAAACTAATGCACGAAACTCTTTATCTTACTATCGATCTTGTCGATAGGTTTCTTTCCACGAAGGTCGCTTCTAGGAAGGAACTTCAGCTGATTGGCATTAGCTCAATGTTATTAGCCTGCAAATATGAAGAGATTTGGGCACCTGAGGTGAAGAACCTTTTTTCTTTGAGGGTTTTAAAGCACATTTTGAATCCAATTAAAGGGTTTTTAATGGTTGATTTGTTTGCAATTTCAGCTGAATGATTTCATGGCTATATCGAAAAATGAATATACCAAAGAACAGATACTTGCAATGGAGAAAGAGATCTTGGATAAGTTGGAGTGGAACCTCACTGTCGCTACGCCATATGTGTTTCTCGTTAGGTTCATTAAAGCTGCCTCGCCTTCTGATAAGGAGGTAACTAAAATAACTTTCATATAACGCGTTTGCCGTTTGGATAGTCGGATGCACTCGACCTTACCTTTTTGTCGAATGTGCAGGTGGAAAACATGTCCTTTTACTTGGCAGAAAACGGTGTGATGCAGTATCAATTAGTACATTCGTTCCGCCCATCACTTATCGCTGCTGCGGCTGTGTATGCCGCCCTGCAGAATTTAGGCAGAACACCGGTTTGGACTGAAACTCTTAGGCACTACACAGGCTACTCTGAAGAACATCTCAAGTAATTTTTATCTATGGACATGGATTTTTACATGTATATTGAGCTTTTACTAACAATGAAATTCTTCATTTACTATTCAATGCAGAGAATGTGCAAGGATGTTGATCAAATTTCAAATGGAAGCTAACAGTCGAAATGCAGTTTATCGAAAGTTCTCGAGTATCGATTGGGATTATGTTGCTCTGCTTCCCCCTGCTAAACAGATGGATGTTAAGTGAGATCGAATCTGATTCTGGCCGGATTTTATTGTGTTATAGTATATGGCTTTGTGTTTGGCTTTTAATTATTCTCTCTATCATCTCTTTTGTAGTAGAAGAGTATCTCTTATGTGAAATTTGAAAGATCATGGTATATCATGATCTCTAGGGCTTGCTAATTAGTGCTTTGCTATGTGTCTAGATTCTGACTCTTATGTTTATATATATAAAACTTAATCTAGCTATATATAGTTTATTTTGCATCCCTTTGAAGTTAGATTTAGAGATGTATGAAAAGCTAAAAAATAAAGTACAACTTCGATGAAGCCAACAACACTTTAGGTGTTCTCGGTTCAAAAAGTGTAGAGTCAAAGCAAACATTCTAATATTGGAATGACAGGTTATCAGACTTCAATTGTTGTACTTTAAAGATGTTATCGGTTCAAAAAGTGCCGAGTGAGATTTTTGTGACTTACAAATTCGACGAAGTCAACAACACGTTTAGTGATTCACTGATTCTAGTTTAAAAGGTAGAATGTTAGTAATTTTCCAAAATATTAGGGCTAAGAATTTATGTGAATAATCGGGTCCGTAGTGCAACAAGGTCAATTCATATCGTACATACTGAATGTAAAAGTTTTCAAATCTTCATATTCCATTACCACTTGCATCATAGAAGTGTAAACAAACCATTTTTGATCCCGATTCAAAAGATATCTCATAGACTCGGTTGATATGACGGGTGTCAACAACCACATCACTCTCATTATCTAAGTAACGTAATAGCATTCAAAAACACATTTTTGCAATGTATTCCACTCCCATATGAGAAAATAGAAATTTACTTCACTATTTATTAATTAGTGACATAAATTTATTGATCAATCAACATTAGTACAAGTTTACAAAAGATTTGTCTACAATGAAAGCAAAATAAATTACAAGAATTTCTTAATGATATGGTTCAAGAAAACTACTTCCAAGTAAAAGTATTCAAATGTTGTATTATCATTTATCATTCTTTGTGTCATTCTCTCTTTCTTCATCCACTCTAACTTTAGGACGGCAACATATGTTCTTCTCATGATCTTCCGTCACCTTTACTTTTCTCCGGCAACATCCCTTCTCCCCATTCTCTTTCCCGAGCTCTGACCTCCTCTCCAAGAACTCTGAGTTCTCCTTCCAAATCTCTCCGTTGGCATAAACCTCTTTCTTCCAAATAGGCACCGATGCCTTTAATTCATCAATCAAATACTTGCAAGCATCCATCGCATCAGCCCGATGAACCGATGAGATAGCGATGAATACACTTGTTTCACCAACTGGAACGGGGCCTAAGCAATGAGCCACAGCAATTAAGTTGAGATTCCAAATTTCTCGAGCAGAAGTACATATGGACTCAATACAGCGGATTGCCATGGGAACATAAGCTTCGTATCTTAGCTCTACCACAGTTTTCCCATCAAAAGTATCACGCGTTGTGCCAGAGAAAGTCGCTATGGCACCACATTCTGGAGCACGAACGAAGTTTATGTACTTAACTATGTCAATCGGGTTATTCTCCTCAAGAATTTCAATTAAAGTTCTCTCCTCCGCCATTCAAAAAGCTTGGCCTTCGTTCTTCTAATCTATATAAAAACAATCAAGTTCAGCCTTCTAGTAACACACAAACTTGTCCATCAAACAGATATAACTTTTCTTCAAGGGTTTCTAAAGGATGCACCTAAATGATCATACAACACCTAGTTCAAGAAGTTTGGGCACATTTACAAATTCATAGTGTAAACATTAAACCCACAAAAAAAAAAGTGTTGCCTAGTTCACAAACCCAAAACAGATAACTATTCGATTTGTGCGAATTCCTTCATACAGTGTTACCTAATTCACAAACCCAAAACAGATTACAATCCTACATTCCTACTTACGCAATTTCCTTTATAAAGTGTTTCCTAGTTCACAAACCCGAAACAGATTGCAACCCCATTTGTGTAAATTGCTTCATACACTCTAACCCAGTTCACAAACCCGAAACAATTTACAATCCGATTACCCAAAACAGATTACAAACCGATTCGTGCAAATGGCTTCATTCAGATTGGTGCACTGCCAAACTTCTATACTAGTTTAGTTAAACTGACCCAAAAATGTTCTCAGGCCATCCTGTCGGTAGTGAATTAACTCTGTCCAATTCCATTCCATGAAACCCCATACAATTAATTGAACATTTAACCTTCCATTATGCAAAATTAATTCACATAGTTATTCAAACCATAAAAAATTAAGAGTCTAATCTAATTTCAAATTTTCAATGAGGAAACCAGAGATTCTTTTTTCCTGAATTTCAACATAATCAAAATCCGTTCTCAATATCCCCTCATTTCTGCTTTTAATTTTCACATAAATCAAAGTATTATTAAATCACTTACAATTTGTTTCTGTTAGCAGTAAACAAATCAATTGAGATTGATACTAAAAGCAAGATAGTATATAAATCCTTTGTAAATCAATAAATAAAAATTAATTACAGAATATAAATCCTATGTAAATCAATAGATAAGATGAAAGTTAAGAGGAAAAGATACCTGAATTTGGGTTTAGTGGGTGGTAGGCAGCCAGTCGAGGACGAAGAAGCATATCAAATCAAGATAATTACTCTGACCAATTTGATTTTATTTTACTTGAACTAAAAAACTCTGACTTTAATTTCTGCAATCTAGTAAAATCAAAGGCCGACTTCATATCTGACACAGATCCGACAATCCGATATTTATGCTTTTTTAATTGAAACACAATTTGATCCGACTTCAAAATGAATTTTAAATTATATAAAATTTAATGTGAATATATGAACCGATTTTAAATCAACACAAAACACCTGACCTGAAAATAACCTCATCCGAAATTAACCTAATACCGAATAAATATGGACATAAGAGTAGATTTTTGTGAAGAAACTCCAAATAATTTATAAGAATATTGTTATCTTAATAATGTTTAAATATATCAAATTTTCCACTCATGTGGGTCCATTTTTTAATTCCGACTCTAGAGTCCATGTAGATGTAGGATCAAGTTAATCAGATAAAAATTGATAACAAAGACAATAATATATCACAAGATCCTTAATTTAAATCGAATTTTTAACATAACTAATATCAAATGTTAAACTCTAATTAGAAGCGATGAGTTTTGATGAATGAGAAGTGAGACAATGTATTCTACATTCAAATGAAATAAAAAATTACCTACATATTAATCCTACATGGCCGATACAATGAAAAGAAAGTAACCCTAAAATGAGAATTTTGATTAATTTTATAGTTTTGAGCAAAAATTTGAATTTGAAGCTTAAAATGTAAGAATATGGATGGAATAGAAGTATATTAGACTTCTACGAAAATTGGGATAAAAAATGTCTTCACAAAGGAAAACCAGATATTCAAGATTTGTAAATCGATTTTTGTTGAGTATAACATAAATCATAAGTACTTGAAGATAATCTCCTACAAACCAAAAAAGAAAATTAATTTTGTATATAACAAAAATTACCTGAAAAATTTTTCAACCACTAAATTAATCCATAATTCTCAAAATTATTTATCTTTAGATCAATCATATCTGTTTCAAAAAAAAAAAAAGATCAATCATATCGAGTTTAAAATATCGATCAAAATACTTGTGCATTCCAACAATGTTCAACTCAGTTCAATTCAATTCCGTTCAGATGGATAAAAATCCTTGAACAATACTAATGCTAAATTAAAAAGAGCTTGTAACAAAAATCATAAAATAAGCAACAAAAACAAGAATTAAACAAACTTTTTTTCTGCTTTTTTTTTTCTATTATCCAATCACAAAACCACTCAAATAATCAGAAGCTATCAGCCCTGTCTTAAAAAAATTTTAAAAATACATGGTTGATGCTAGTAAAAGATACCAACCCTGGATTTCCATAAAATAAATCCAAAAAAATAAAAATTGAAGAGGTAAACCAAAAAAAATGGATTCCCTCTTGGTTACGGAAGGGAGACGATGACGGAGTGGTCGCACACGAAAAAAATTTCACACATGACATAGTCGAAGCCTCTGCTACAACCCTTCTAGTAGTACAGGATTGATAATATACAACACCTTCCTAATCTTTGTTAATTACATTTAGCCGAAAACTCGAGATGATGCAAGTTTATGATCCCATGGGTGTTCTGTCACCAGGACCGGCAAGTATGACCTGCGAAAGTAAAGAAAAAGGGAGCAAATTTCGTTAATATTTGTTATTTTCAAAATTACGATCATTGCTGTAGTTCATGAATGGAGTGCATTAGTTTAGGAAGCTTGGAACTTACGTTACAGTCGAAAGCAAACCTCCTGGCAAGCATAATGGCAGCATTTCTGTCCCTTTCCGATTCAAATGCTATAATGAAGCTCAAGCCTGGATGTACTTGCCAGAATAGTGCTTGCGCTGCTGCGTTGCCGCCACCTCTAACCCCACAAAGCTGAAGATTGGAAAATGAAAACAAACGTACACATTTTAATCGAAAAATTCTTATATCATAGGGCACTTTCTGATTTAGTTGGGTAATTTTTTTTCCTTCAGATTACCTTCAATGGTACTCGTAATAAAAAGGCAGAAAAATATTGCATCAGAAAGGTAGGGGTAGTGAGGCTCATGGGAGGGGGTTACCCGTCCGGGAACCAGCCTGAACTGCGGGTGGTTCCAAAAATAAAACTGACAGATCTGTGGAATCGAACACAAAACTGGAACCGTGTACCGCCGAATTGGCTCATTTAGCCAATCCCATGTCGTAGTAAATTGTCATGGGTTCATATAGCCAACCCCATGTCGGGATTAAGGCTTAGGCATTGTTGTTGTATACTACACTATAATTAGCTGCATTCGTAGAGAAAGAACTCAATTTGATTATATTCATTTATTGAAGGATGGATGGATTAGCAATTTTGTTCTTCTAATTAAAATCAAGATGACTACCGAGCATAAATTCACCTATTAATACATTAACATTCAATAATCCCTAGTGGCATCCCGACCATCACTCTGACGTCCATAATCCATCAAGAATTAAACATCCATTCCTTTTCTTTTCTTTTTTTCCATTCCTATCGCCTTCCTCTTGTTCCCTCTTCTTGCTTCCCCAAGCCATTGTTTAGGGGATTGAGCCACATAAACCATTATTTTTGGCTTCTGCAGTTATCATATTTGTAGCAACGTTTTTACCAATATTCAGCCTAAATCAATCATTATCAAATGCCAACATTGAACCGAATGCCTTTAAAGAGCTCTCCAGGCAAGGTAAAGGGGGACTAAATGAACACAACAATACTGTTGTTAGCTAATTCAATTGACCTCGTATCCAATATGCAACAGCTGTCTGCTATACTTCATAATGAATAAGAATTGTATACAAATTTTTAAGGCTTTGTATAAAAAAAAGGTTAATCCTAAAGTCAATGAATAAAGATCTTAACGTTCAAAGGAAGTGAACTGAATAAATTTCAAAGCAACTGCTAAATGATGTTATTTGGAAGTTGGAAAGCTCAGAGATACGTTTAGTACACGAATGAAAATTTGTGAAGTGCACCTGCATTGCAGAGGAATAGAACTCTTTTGCAACTGTTGTCTTCCCCTTACAAAGCTTCATCCTCATCTTTCCGACATGCAGGGCATGGATAGATTGTGATGGTTGATCTACACCGTTCATCTGAGTGATAACTACCTGTATAAGCCAAGGCAATTATTCTTAGGCACAGAGGGGTCGATAAAAAAAATGCTAAAAGCAAAAGGCCAACAATTGGAAAACAAGTTAGCAGCGACACATTTATTGAAATTTTCTTACATTGAATTCCGTATCATAACATCGCACAAGCGCCTCAACATAGCTTCCCAAACCTGGTGCTGATGAGCAAAAAAAAAAATTTAAAATTAATAAATACAGTGCATAAGCAAATCAGACTGTAAACAATCAATCCATAATAAGGATCATGAACAAACCAGGATCAATAGGACCAGTGGTGTACGCGAAGAATTTCCCACCATCGAGGGTGATTTCTGCAAGCAAGATTCGTCCAACATCAAATGGCTCTGGAGCGTAAACTTGCTTATTTGCCCCTGAGAGACAATTCAACAATAAATCCCACTTACATTTGGTTTTTGACTTCTCAAGAACCATGAATATTCACAAACACCCACAAAAACTACTCCCTCCTATTCACAATGATTTTCCCATATACTTTTTTGACACTTCATTGATCACTCTAAATTTGTATTTTATTCTTAAAAATTATAATTAAATTGTTTCAAGAAGCTGCATGATTTCTCCCTCGAACAGAATCCCCTTTGCATATGCCCAAGATAACCAAAATTGCTTCCTTGAAATAGAGTAACAAACTAACAATTGTTACCTGAAATAGGCTCCTTTTTGTCACTGTCAGATGATACCCGGTACCACTGAATCGAGCACTCAGAGAGCATTGCAGCATCTTCAGATCGTTTTTGGATCCGTAGAAACGAACCCAAGAGCTCTTGCCCATCTAATTCATATAGATTAGTCACTTCCTCGAGCTTTTTCTTCACTATAAGCTGCAAGAGGTAGAAGATTCAAATTTATGAGTTGGCAATCCAAAACAAGAAAGTCCCAGGACATTCAACTGTGGAATAGAAAACTCAATTGTAATTCCAAATTCAAAGCGAGGTAAGTAGATTACAATTTCCACCATAGGAGATTCCTTGTAATGTTAAATTTTAGACATTATATTATATTTATTTTCTTTCTTCAATTTCCCATATGCATTCATCCATTCAGAGCAAGAATATACATTATGGTAATATGAACAAGTTGTGACCTTCATTAAAGATCCCTTATTAACAATTAGCTCACAACATATCACAGGCTTTGAGGCTCATAGCTATTCATGAGAAAGCAACAGCATTACAGGTGTCTTTCTTAGGATTCAGCTAGAAGCTCAATCTTCAGTATTATAGGTGTCTTTCATAGTATCAAAAATTAGACAAATAATACCAGAAAAATAATACATGCACTAACACGCACACTTTGAAGTGTTACCGAAATAGAACATGAGAAAAAAAAAACTTATACCTCCTTTTGGAGTTGAATAGAATGTTTAGATTTCTCTACAAGCTGAGCTCTTAATGCTCTAAGTTCATATTCCATGTCCATTACCTGCAAAGACAACATCAGAATTCGAATAAAAACACCACCCACATAGACAAATATCAAAATGTTCAACCAAGGTGAGCATGAAGTCACTGTCAAGTGTCAACTGAATGCACCATTTTTCCTTCCAGAGGTTTATGGCCCAATTATTAATATCAATTGCAATGAGAGAACCAATGGAAGGGAAGTTAAGCCATAAGAAATGATTATAGAACAAAAGTTATGAGAAAGTTAAACTTTTCCAAATGACAAGCGACAGCCAGCTACAGTCTAATGAACTGTCACATGACATGATGAGTAAAACTCTATGCTAACCAAAATAACATTAACATTAAAACTTTTGCTCAGCAAGTTTAGCCATTTCCGATCCTTCTATTGGCCTTTGCGAGTACACAAACACTAGTCTAAGAGATTTATAGTGAGAGGACCCCTAGGGCCCTAGCATGGGGAAAAGAGCCATTTTAAAATGTTGAAAAAGGATGGAGTACAATAAACATGCATCAAACCGTGTTTTGTTGATATGACCATAAAAATAATAATAATACTCCAAATGAGAAAATCTGGATACATCACGACAACTACGTAAAGGCCAAGGAGACGAAGTATATGCATGCCTGAACAAAAGAATTCAAAGGAGATTACCTTGCTTGGCTGATGAAGCATTTTGATGCGTCTAGCCTCTTGAACTTCGTTCATTAACTCTTCATAGTCCTGATCATACACATTGCATATTCAGAATGAAGAAAGAAATTCAGCCAGCAACAAAAACATATACTACTACAGTCCACAATAACATGTATAACAAAATATCTCAAACTAATTAGAAGCTTAAGTTAAGAAATCTAGGACAATGAGAATACATCCCCTAAAAGCTATTTAAATAAACAGAAGTCTAAATCTGGCAAAGCTAAGTCAGTGTAAAGTGTGGCAAAGAAGATGAGGTGTTTGACTACAGCCAAGAAATACAAAAACAAGGGGACACATTTAAGAACATCACAAACTAATGCACGTTAACTCGCTTAGGGAGGGGAGGGGGATTTGAGCATCAAAAGCAATGACATTAATTGACCTGCTTTCCTGAAGCGCGGGACATTTTCTCATGTTCCTGAATGGCTTCTTCTACACGTTGAACAGCTGCTCTTGCATTTTCAATTTCAGCACGAGCAATAGATCTTTCCTCTTCAACAAGCCTTTTTGCTTCTTCAGAAGCCTAAACCAAAAAAAAAAGAAAAAAAGTGATCTGCTATAAGCACATTTGTATACTCATACTTCTTTATGTACAGCCAGAAATCAAAGAAGTTTAACTTGCACCCAAAAAGGACGGGAGTTCAGGGAATAAACTCATCATGTAATGACATGGATAGACATAAAAGTAAGCCATTTCAAAAGAATCAAATGAGGTCCACATTTTAAGAATACTGACTTCTAGAATGTGAGAAATTTAGCAAATGAACAAAACAAATTTTATTCGGTTTAATCTTTTTGTTGAGTTATATACTTATATTTGAGTAACCTTGCTTTATGTAATAAAAAGGTTGAGTTAATAAAAAATATTGTCAGGGAATTTGAACCCACAACCTACGCTCAACTACTCAATTTATAAGGTAGCCTAAAAGGCTAAATTTAGCTCCCTTATTATAATGCCTCTTTAATTAGCCCAAAATATATTAGTCCAGAAATTTTAAGGGGCAAAGCTCCCATCTGTCCCTAATGAAGTTTCGCCATTGATTGCATACATGAAATTATATTGAGAGGAAGGATTTCCATCCACCTAGTAAACAAGTTACATTCTTAAGAAGATGTCATTATTTATTAAATTTTAACAAATAGGTAATTCATAAAATTAAAAAGTACCTATACCTGCTTCAAAAAGTGAGCTAGCCTTTTCACTTCTTCCTTTTCATGAAGCAATTCTCCTTCCCTTTTGGCTAACTGAACAGCTAGAGACTCAACCTGGATCAAGATAAAGGACCAGCTACGGTGAAATTTTATACTTATACACACAAGTAAAAGTGTAAAACTAAAATAACATATCAATCCATTTAATACAATACAGAGTCTACTCACAAAACTTATTTTTCTAATCTAACTACAAACCAAATTTCAAAACCTGATAATTTCGTAGTACTATCAATATGCATATAGTGTTCCTGACTTCCTGTATGAACATAGTGCGAAATATAGCCCACGTCATCGTATGGTGATCAGATTTGAATGTTTCCCGCCGACATATAGGTCGAGACAACCGCAAAACATTTTGAATTGACCGTAACCGGCAAACCGCTACCTTGACAGTAACCACATTTTAGCAAGATGTGATGATGTGACGGTTGTATCACTGATTCAGATGCTAGTTTAACATCAACTCCTAGATTCTTATAAATCAAAAGTCTATAGATCACCAAATTGCTCTTAGCTCAGCAACATCAATTGAACTATGCAAACAAGTCCGCAGTTGGATCCTCATATTCCTCATTTCCTCATTTCTTGTGCCGAAAAAAAGGCTCCAACATAGGCTGGGTTAGCCAGTGACGAGCTTATCGTCCAAAGTAGAAAAAATGCTCAGCACATCCAATATGCAAAAGCCTGTTTATTTCTTTTTCATTAGAACTAGAAACGTAGGTGTCAAAATAAAGAAGTATATAACTCATTTGCGAGCTACCTTTCTCATTAGAACTAGAAATAAAGGCTCCAAATTCTATGTCCTCCGTATTTTTCGCACATCTTGTTGAATTTGAAAACTATTTCATCACAACAGAAGCAATCACCTTTAAACTTCATCCAACTCAAAGTTAAGCATGCCTGCTCTTCACTTGAACAATAGAAAATTGGGTCCAATATAATTGAATTTGATTCCTTTAAAGAACTCGCGGGAAAAACACTGATCATGATCAGTAAAGTCAGATGTTTTCGCAAAATGTAGATTACATTACAAATCAGATGTTTTCGCAAAATCCTTGTACCCCTAAACTTAGGCACACATAGTTCATAAATCATATATAAACCATCATATCTTTCCCTTTTTTTTTCTGGAACACTTACGACCGAATCTTATCTTAGTACTTCAAAGTCAAAGTCTCAACTTTCCACTCTCCAGGAATAGAATCCACTAGTGCCTAAGCATAAAATCTAAGGTGAGAGAGAATTTACTAAACCCTCATTGCTCAGCACCCAATTCTTAGCATATATTTCCAAGCATTGGTAATTGAACCTTCGAAGTTATTCCTAACGAACAGAAACAAAATCAAAGGCTTTTTGTCGAATAAAATATTGGAAATGCATGAGCTTCTTAAAAGCAAACTTATTACATCTTTCTAACATATAACACAAACTGCTTTTAAAACAAGCTAGGGGTAATAAATTTCAGTAGTAGCTAAAGATGTAAGAAAAAAAGAAGGGGAAGGGAACAGACACAATGGTCAACTCGGATCATGCTTACCATGGAAATAGCTTCCTCTACATCACCCTTGTTTTTACCAGTCACACGACCTCGTAAGGACTCCAGGGCATCCCTAAGCTTCTTTAAAAGTACATGCTTCTCCAAAGAAGCAACTTCCTTACGTTTGTCCTGTATCCAAAAGCATATTTAGGTCCATATTCGATAATCTCTAAGTTCGCATTATTTAAGTCGAGCCACATGCAGCTACTATAAGCTCTATAAATGCAATCAGCATTGAGTATAGAACAGCAAAAAATTTGTGAAGCTATGTAAGGAAATAGGAATGATAGACCTCTTCAGATAATTTGGCAGCAGCTGCCAGTCCCTTCTCAAATTTGTGAGCAAGATCACGAACTGACACGCGTTTCTGCTGTTCCAACAACATTGCAGTCTCGCGGGCAACAATCTCTTTCATTGACAACATATTTGGCTCATCTTTGACCTCTAAAACCTTATTATCAACTCCTGTCTTGTAATCTGGAAACCGACTCGATAAAAAGTGCACATCAGTGGAATTTCCCTTTTGCATTGTAGCAAATCCACGAGTCAACCTCGTCATGATTCCGGATTCTCACAATTCTGTAGTTCATCATGTACAGCACCATTACTACATAAAAACTCTCTCAACATACCAAATACTATGCAGGCAACAAACTAGATTTATTGTTACAATGACTTCTCAACCTAAAGTTCTGAAAATGCGGGTCAGTGTTCACCAAACTCAAGCCCTAAAAATTAAAAAATTAAAAAATTAAAAATTAAAAAAAAAACTACACATTACTCAATTTCTCTAACCCAATACTTTTTTTCTTTTTTCCTCAAATTTCAAAGACAAAATCAATTGCAGGCTTGTAGCATTTGATTACAAGCTAAATCATAACATCTAATACCAAATCAGTAACTGTTAAACCACTAGAAAGTCCAACAAAATGACCCCAATTGCAAGGTAATGTAAGAAATCAACATAAACCCTAAAGTACCCATTTTTCTATTAAAATTAAACAATAAAAAGGTAAAAATTGAGAAGGGAAAACTTACAGATCATGAAAATGCAGGAAGAAAAAAAATTGTTTTACTGGGTTTTTTCAACTCTTCTACCAGGTTAATTTCATGCAGAATTCTTCATAAGAAATGAAGAGAGAGAAATGAAGAGGGTTTGAAGGAGTGAGAAGGAAGGGTTTGTGTGAAAGAAAGATGTTTGCTTTTTGTAAAGGGAAAAAAACATCTCATTGTATAACTTTGTTAATCTGAAAATCTGTCTGAAAAAAAATGCTCAAACAAAAAATGGGTTGTAGAAGTATATTCACTATTTAGACAATTTTAGAAAAATTACTAAGAGGAGTATTATTTAATTATTATGGTGTTTGAGTAACATCGATCGTTTTCATCTAGTTCTCCCTGTGAAGGAAATACAGACATGAATTGTTTGTCAACTTTTCTCACTCAGTTTCTGCTCTTGAACGAGATATTGAGGATGATGATGATGATGATGATGATGACGACGACTAATACTATTTCCGTCTCTCTTTTACAATATTGATTATGTATTTTATTTTTGATATTTCTCTTTGTTGGTTATATAAATATTATAGATATTTAGATTTTTTTATGAAAAGTTATTATTCTAATTGGTTGAAAGAATAAATAATAAAGAAGGATTGTAAGAATGCTAAAAATCTCTTTAGTTTTAATTATTTTTATTAATTATCGTGTAAATAATAAATACAACTGACAATGTGAAACCAAGTTAATTTGTATTTACTCAAAAAAAAAAGTTAATTTGTATTTAAAAGTCTTTGATATTTGGTTTAATTAAAGCTTGATTTAGGTGAGGATTAGCTCCATCATCATCATCATCCTACCCAGTATATCCCGCACATAGAAATAGGTGAGGATTAGCTGATTAGGTATATTTTTTAGAGCAAACAAAAAACCCTATCCAAATAGTTGACTAGTAGTTGTATGACTTGTATCAACCTTGAGGTATTATTAAGAATTGTTAATTACTTGGATATTTAGTGATTTGGATTGCCCTCTTCAAATGGAAGTTGCTAAAATTTATTTGAATAATAAAATTAAAATAAATAAATGGAAGAAATATATTACTCCATATATTGACAAAATAAAATGTGAATATAAGTTTGTAATTATAATTAGAAGACGAAAATGAAATATAAAAATAAAGTCAAAAACAAAAAAAAAAAAGCAAAATCAAATAAACATCTAAAACTAAAAGTTAAAGGAACGTATAGAGAATACTATACTAATATTGATCTAATAATTTAATTTTAAGTTTTTGCCTCAAATTCAGCAATAAAATCCAATTAAAATCAGTGAGTAAACTAAATATTTAATTCATAATCTGAAAATGACCAATTTCCAAACTTGTCAAAATTTTCAGTTCCACGTCATCATTTTATCGACTCAAGATTTTTTAGTCAATTTCTATTTAAAATTCATATTTATTTATCATATCATTCCGAAAATTAAATATAATTAGACTTGAAAACAATCGACCGTTTTGACGGGTCAGCACGGCCCGGCCCGCGGGCCGGGCCTCAACAAATGTCATTCATAGCCCTTAAAAAAAAAAAGAGGCAAATTTTGACAAACCACATTTTCTTTCTTGTTCTTGTTCTTTCCCTTGATCCCATCTTGCTCTTAACATTTCTCTTCAATGGCACCTCCAAGAAAGCCTTACATTTCCATCTTTCTCCTCTCTCTCTTTGCTCTCTTCATCTTCACCCATTACTCATTTTCACCCCCTTCTCTCTCTAACCCAACAACCCACTTTCTCTCTCCTCAAAACCCTACTTCTTCCTTCACTTTCACCATTAAAGTTCTAGCCTTTAACCGCCTTTCATCCCTGTCTAGGTGCCTCAACTCTCTATCCTCTGCCCATTATTTTGGGGACACTGTTAATCTTCAAATCTTCATTGATCACTTTCCTAATTCCACTTCCCTTGATTTGGGCCAAAAAATTGAAACTTCCCACAAAATATTGGATTTTGTTGATGGGTTTAGGTGGGATTTCGGGCAGAAATTGGTCCATTATAGGACTGTTAATGTGGGCTTACAGGCCCAGTGGTTGGAAGCTTGGTGGCCTTCATCTGATGATGAGTTTGTGTTTGTTGTTGAAGATGATTTGGAAGTTTCACCTTTATATTATAAGTTTATTAAAGGTTTGATCTTGAATTATTACTATAATCAATCCAATTTTAGCCCTTGGATTTATGGTGCTTCTCTTCAGAGACCAAGGTTTGTCCCAGGTACTTTCTTTTGCTTTAACTGATTTATGTTATTTTTTTATCACAATGTAGGCTAAGTGAAGGAGAATGCTAGGTGAGAATCGAACCTAGAAACTTTATCGGTTTTCGCTATCCAACTGAGACAAGACCCGATTCTCGATTTGTGATTTTGGTGAATGTAATGTTGAGAAATTATGGGGTTTTGGTTAAAATTTGGAATGAATCAAATTCTATAGGGGTTAAGAAATCCCTATGGAATTGCAAATTGAAAACAAGCTACTTATTTGGGTAGAACTATGTTGCAAATTAGGTTAACTGGTTTGTTTCATGGAATGATGTAATATTGTTCATCAAATTGATCAAATTTAGCTTAAGTTGGTGTGATTTTTGTGTTGGTTTGTTCAACTGAATTGAATGTGCTAGCTAATTTTGGCTTGTTTATGGTGTTGGAATTCACCAAAAGCTAGCTTAAGTATGATTAGTGTCACGTGATTCGCTAATTAATTCGCATGTCTTGATTCGAGATTCGCTCAAAATGCACCAAAAATACCCCATAACCGACCAAAATTCGCTTTTTTCGATTCGTGATTCGCAAAGAGATTAGCGAATCATGTGACAGTGAGTATGATTAATGCTTGTAGTAACTGATGTTTCTGCATTAGGCAGTAAGAACTTGCTTAGCCCTGAGTACATATAACTTTCTTAGAACTTTCCTATGTGCGATTGGACACATGTTAGCACTGGTTTACTAGTTGTTACATAGTGTAAAATTGCATTAACAATTGCGATCATGATAACGAAACGCTGATACGGTAATGGAAATGATGTGATTAATATAGCGCCTAAATATCGGTTGAAATCATAAGATATGCCTTGATACAATCCAAAACGCGGTTTTTTACATCTTTACAACGCGGAATCAAAATAAAGAGTCCGAGTAACAAAGTATCGAACTTAATTGTTTCTAGAGGATAGCCTGTGCTTTCGAGATACCGTTTCCAATCCAAGTCTCTGTAAATGCCACCAACAATTAGCTCTTGATACAAACTCATCAATTTCAGTGCCGCTAATGAACTGCAGGTAAACACGGGAACAAAATAAACTTGGACAGTGGAACCAGACTCTTCCTCTACCAATTGGTCGGAACTTGGGGTCAGCTTCTCTTTCCTAGACCCTGGAAGGAATTCCGCCTTTGGTATGATGATCATAAGGCCAAGGGCATCAAGCCAGTTCTCGAAGGAATGGTAATCAACCCTAAAACAATTTATTTTTTTTAACTTTCCCATATCCCTGGACCTCCAAAATCAACGTCGTTGTAAAATAGTTTTGACCTCAATTTATGTGCAGGTGACAACAGGATGGTACAAAAGAATGGGAGAAAGGATATGGACCCCATGGTTCATCAAATTCATTCATGCCCGTGGCTATTTCAACATCTACACAAACTTTCTTCACGAAAGGGCTCTTAGTGTCTCTCACAGAGATACGGGTGTTAACTACGGGAAAACAGCCGGGCCAGATTCACAATTGTTGGATGAGAATGCTCGTGATATCAACATATTGGAAATGCAACCTTTGAGTAATCTACAATGGTATGATTTCTGCTTCAAACGAATACTTCCGGGTAGAGCTGCAAAGAAACTCGATGAAATTGGCCGAATACTTGATACCATGGGGAAACAAAAGCCCGTCTTGTTGATCAGCTTGTCGAAATCTTCCGAGGAAGTTATAAGGAATTTGATATGCCATTTTGAGAGGCTGAACATTCAGAATTACATTTTTATCGTCCCCAAGTCAAAATCAGATTTGCTGCTTGATCTTCCAAGACGGGGGCATCCTGTGATTGTTATAGAGGAAGTCTTTGACAGCATTAGTGTTAGTAAGAAATCAAGTTCTGAATTGATTAAGAAGATAACCGTGATTTCTTATGTGATTAAGGAATGCTTAGATTTGGGGTTTGAAAGTTGGGTGATGACTTCCGACATGCTTCCACTCGTTAGTAACCCACAACTCGACTCCACTAATTCTGTAGACGACTTTTATGTCGGTAAGAGCTCCGGATTCTTCTTTGTCAGGAGCTCTTCATCTTCTCGCCGAGTTTGGGATAAAAGATTCTTGCAGAAATTTGCTGCCTTTATAGACTCTTTCGTTCATCTAGATTCATCGGTAAAAAAGGGTGAAAATTTTGTGGATTTTGTTGAAAAGTATGCAGTAAATCACGATCTTAGATTGAAAATTATCGATGACATCGGCTTTACTTTGAAACTTGAGAGAGTTAATGGGAATCAATCGCTACCGACAAATACAAAGATGATCTCATGGTCGCCCGGGATGAACATGGAATCAGTGCATAAACATCTTGAAGAACTGGGATTATGGATCATTGACGACGATTCTTGCAAAGCTGTGATCTGTCACGAATCATGAGACATTGCTGCACGTAGGTTTTTCATTCTCTTCCACGCCCCCGTTTTTTCTGAACCTAGCTTTTATGTAAATTGTGCTGTGTGTTGTTCTGTGGTGATCACATATAGGCCAACGGCTTTGTTCGTGAAGGCACTTACTAATCTTCGGGGATTCATAATGCAGGGATCATAGTGCCTCAGGGGGAACTTTCTCATGGGCAGAGTTGTTTAGAATCTCATGGGGACGACAGAGAAACAAGGAAAAGTACCAGGGAGGAAACTCAGTTTCGCCTCTGCAGGAGTATTGACTATTTCCCAGACTTCAACGGTCCAACCAACCCGACCAGACAGATAAAGAGCAGAGAGCTCAGAATGAAAAGCCTTGATTTTTGGTTTGGTTTTATCCAATAGTGAATAGTGGTAAATTGGCTTCACCAACTCTGCTTCCGGAACTAGATTGAAGACGAATTTTGTTCGGAACTGTGTAATGAGCCAAAAAAGGCCACCTATCAAACAATACCGGAGGCGTGTGATTAGAAGACGACAGATAGTAATTGAAGTATGCAGAATATAATAGAAAATCTCGAAGATTTATTTTTGTAATCCGAGGGGATTATTAATTGTTATCGAACTGAATATCATGTCAGTATTTTGTTATTGCAAATGGCTAATCAATAGTCTACATATAAAGAACAAGAAAAATGTCGTGACGACAATGTACATAGGATCTAACGTCAAAAGCATAAGGCGGGAAAATTGTCCCGCCCCTTAAATCACATTTCAACCCTTTGAATTTCCGTATTTCCGTATTCCTTTTAGCAACGTAGGAGCTTTTGTAAAAAACGGGCCGAAATCAAAGAGACGGACAAGTATATACTAACAAGTACCGACCTTTTACATGTTAACAATGGGAAGCCCTAACTAGTTTATACTACCTGTCAGCCGATTCCCCAACCAGAAAAGCATGAACCTGATTACGAGTCTGAACCCAACTATATGCGGGGTCTTTCTTAACCCCTTTTGACTTCATGAGTTCCCTCACCCTTGTTGCTTCATCCCACCGTTCTGCTTCAGCTAGCATATTCGACAGCAGCACATAATACCCAGAATGTTCGGGTTTTAGCACAAAGAGATGTTCAGCTGCCCGTTTAGCCAGCTCTATATTCCCATGGATTCGGCTGGCACCTAGTACAGCTCCCCATATATTGGCATCTGGCTCAAATGGAAGTTCTCTAATAAGCTCCACCATCTCTTGCATTAGTCCGGCTCGACCAAGAAGATCAACCATGCAAGTATAGTGCATATTTGTTGGTATAATGCCTTTACCCTTCATCTCTTCAAAGTATTTCTTCCCTTCATCAACAAGTCCTCCGTGGCTACAAGCTGACAAAACGGCTATAAATGAAATCGAATCATGGTTTATTGTAGCTTCCCTCATAGCTTCAAAGAGAGAGATTGCCGTTTCAAATTTACCAAGCATTCCATACCCTAAAATCATCGTATTCCATGACGCAACATCTTTTTTGTTAGCTCTTTCGAAGATGTTTTGAGCTAAGACAATCTTTCCACACTTCATATAAAGATCCAAAAGTGAATTGGAAATAAAAAGGTGTGTGTGAAACAACCTTCTTATGGTAAATGCATGAATCTCCTTTCCCGACTTCAGTGCAACAGAATTGGCACTAGCTGAAATAGCGCCTACGATTGAAACTGTATCTCGCTCCATACGAACAACTCCCATCTCTTTAAACAAAGTCAGAGACTTCAAACAGTCGGTAGTTTGTGAATAGCCGACTATCAGTGTATTGTATGAAATTTTATCTCGATTGGATATATCAAATACATTTTGTGCAAGGTCAAGGACACCACATTTGACATACATGTCCATCAACGCATTCGAAAGATAAATATCATCCACAACTCCCTTTCGGATGGATCTGGCATGTATTTCTTTTCCCGAAGAAAGTGCTCCTATTCGAGCACAAGCCGGTAAAACATTTGTGAAGGTTACACCATTTGGAGTTTCATCGAACGCCTGCATTTTTCTTACAAGATCTATTGCATCGAGCTCGAGACTATTTTGAGCAAAATTAGCAACCATGGCATTCCATGACACCACATTCTTCACACCCATGTTATGAAATATGCTAGAAGCCTTAGTAGAATCTCCTGCTTTCGCATACATATCTATCAAAGAATTCGATATAAAGATATCGAAATCAAGACCCGTTCTAATACTATGTCCATGAACCTCTTTCCCTGCATCAAAGTACTCCATTTCTACAAGAACCGGCAAGATACTCGAGAGGGTGTCACCACTCGGTTTCTCCTTTGATTCCATCATTTGCATAAATGTACATAATGCATTACTGTAATGCCTGCCATGAGCAAAACTACTAATAACAGCATTCCATGATACTGCATTCTTCTCTACCATTTCATCGAAAACCCGCTTGGAATCATCCAATTTTCCACATTTTCCATACACATTAAGCAATGCATTGCTAACTCTGACTTGACCGATCAACCCAACTTTAACTACATACCCATGAATCGCCATTGTTGATCCCACATCCCTAAGTTCAGCACAAGCTGGCAAAACACTCACAACACTAACCACATTGGGTAGGAACCCTGACCACATTTTCATCTCCCAAAACACTTCAACACCACATTTAAACCAACCATTATCAGAAAACACTCCAATCATAGTATTCCATGAAACAACATCTCTCTCACGCATTTCAACAAACACATCCTGAGCACTCGCCAAATCACAACCACAACTATAAAACAACAAAAGGGTATTACACACATACAAATCTTTATCAAAACCAACTTTAATTAAAAATCCATGTATCTCTTTCCCCTTTTTATACAAACAATGATCAGCACAAGCCTTAATAACAGAAGGAAAAGTGTAATCGTCAGGCCTGACTCCAATTTCAATCATATGATTGTAATACCAAAAAACATCAAAAACTCCACAAATTGTACAGCTTCGCAAAAGGGTATTCCACAAAAATGATGTCTTGCAGTATGAAACCGATTTCTCAAAGAGAAATTTACATGAATCGGGTTGATTGAACTTGGCATAGCTTAGAATAAGCGAAGCAGAAAGAGATACACTAGAAGGGAGAAACCCAGAAACGAGTGCTAAAGCGTGTGATTGTTTGGTTTGTTGAAGAGATTCTGATGAAGAAATTAGAGGGAGTAAATCTATGGAATTTGAAGGTAGAAGAAAGCTTGATGATGATGAAATTAGGGATGAAAATTGTTGTTTGGAATGGAGGAAGAATCGAGGTATCAGAGGAAGATAACGAGCATGTTTGATCATCGAAGAGATTTTATGAAGGTCAGAATTCAGAATGTGAGACTGTAATTTTGCAGATAGTGTGGATGGTTTTGGAGGGAAAATCTTGTGAGTAGAATTACATATTCTAATTTCTAATTACGTTGCTAATTTTTGGGGAAACAGAAGGTATCCTGAGAGACCGTATATGAAAATCAATATCAAATGAAACTGTCTCACGTTCTAACCATTTTTATTAGATTGAGCAAATGTATATTTTTAGTTTTACATTGATCACTTAATCGTATATGATCATGATTGAAGTATAATTTATAACTTTTTTAAACTGAACATATAATTTTAAAGTGATCACTTACAGTTTTAGAGTTATCAACTAGAGAAGTATATTGGTTGTATGGATTTGTCTCAGGGTGAAACATCAATAAATGAAAATTTTGATTAAAAGCTTACGTTAATGATGGGACACTTATGGCCTCATTGTGATACCTTAGGTTGAGCTTTAAAAATGATTGATAGACAATACATGTCAACAACAGTGGCGGACCTACATTAGGTCCCCGGGGTCACGTGCCCCTATGCGTTTTTTTTAAAAAAATATTTAAAGCAAACTTTTCTATTGGTAAGAGTAAAAGTGTAAAATTAATACTGAAGTCTTTTGATGATAATTACTCCCTTATTTTAGTAATTTTGTTTTATTTATTTATTTATTTTATCATATTTGTTAAATTAGGTCAGTTAATTTAATTTGTTCAATATCATTTTGTGGTAATGTCGTATATAAAATTTTAGCAAATAAGAGTAAAATAGTTGTTAATTTTGCAAATAAAACTCTGCCGAAATCTCGTCCAATAGTTGGTGCCCCCTAAGACTCCGGACCCTGGATCCGCCACTGGTCAACAAGATGCATTTATTTTTAAAGAGTCTGTTTTCTAAGAACTCTCTAGTTAAGCGTGTTTTTTGGGATTCTTTTTCAAGTGTGCACAAATTGAAACAAAGCGCCCTGAAAGGAAAAGTGTTGGTCTGATGACTGATCTACAACCTCCATGGGTAGTCACCAGCGAGGGAGTGTGTGTTACACATATGATATATTTATATTCTTCATATGTTATCACAACCCACGTACGAGAGCCCTTTAAGCTGAAAGTGTGGATCCAACACGTGTCGACTTCTTTGTCATATATGACACTGATATATAATATATTTACTTGAATTGACAAGGAGTAAATGAGATCCAATCCACAATCTTTTATCATGTTGGCTTGTAGATCTATATTTTCCCATCAATTTCTACTTAAATTCAAAGGTAGATGTTTGATATCCCAACTTTAGAATTCCTTGTTTAGTTGCTCAATGGGTTTGATTTGGAGCAAATATCATTTCTATAAGATAAAAAATTTAATTCTCGCTTAATCTTCTCATTTCCTCGCTCTAACCTTTAGTTAAAAATATAGCTAAATTGATGTGCATATAATTGCTTGGTGCCTTGATTATTAAATAATGCCACTCAAGAAAAAAAGTTGACAATTTGAGATATAATAGTACACAAGTAGTTAATTTGTAAATAGAGCAATCAATTAGAAGGCAAGGCACTTATCATCATACCAATTTGTTTGTCTGACCCTTCTTGATGATTTTAAGTAAGAAGCAAGTCAACTAATTGAGTTTATTTAGCTTGATTATTCGAGTGCTTTTACAGTCCGTTTGGTTAGTTGTACTAAATGGTAGTGATGTAAATGATTTATAGTGTAAAATTTCATCAAAAGTTCAATGTCATTCTCATAGTAATGAAACTTTAATCACAAAAATGTTTTTTGTTTACAAAATTCTATTACCATCTAATATCACATTTTTCAATGGTAATGCATTGGAATGAATTTTATGAGCAAAATAAGATAATTGAAGGTTGTTAAGTATGGTCATCAATTGCATCCAATAGATTTTTCAACCGAAATTACACTAGTTTTCATTCTCATTGCCGCAGTTTATTACCACCTACCAAACGGGCCGTTAGAAGTTATTATTGCATATTTGTTTGGTATATATAATTAGGATTGATCCATCAATAAAAATTAGAAAATTACTGTTGTATTAAAAGTTCATATTTATGTTAAATGTATTGTCCCGAGCCTTTCAAATCCCAGGAGTGATTCTATATATAATTCACATCAATCATCATAATACAACAATCAACTAGCTTCTTGAGAGACCGTATTTTATAGAGACGACTCTCCAGGCCCAATCCACTAACATTTTACAATTTAAAAAAAAGCTTAAAAACAAATGTGCGCTCTATAACTATTTTAACCTATATGAAATTTATTTTAACTCAATAAAGTTGATATTTTAACCTATTTAAGTTGGTATTTGGTGAAGAAAATAGAGTTATTTTAAGAAGTACTTTCTTCGTTCCATAATACTTGCTACATTTCATTTTTTTACGCAATCCAATGCACAAACTTGATCATTAATATCTTAAACTACACTAGGCTAAAAATTATAAAAATTAAATATTATAAAAAAGTATACAGTCAGACGATTGAAACAAGATCTCACTTAAATATATTTCTTTTTACACATTAGTTGCGTTATATAAAATAACCTCAAACAATGAATAATACACATAAGTCAAATATAGCGACTAGCGAGTATTTCAGAACGGAGGAAGTAAGTGGAAATTTGGTAATGAATAAAATTGATACTTGGGCTTGAAGGTGAGTGAACTTTAACTAAAAGAAAAAGATGTGATTTGGTCTAGTAGAGTGGTCATTACTACTCAATACTCACTGGTATAGTAAGCTGGCAAGTCACATGGAATGAGATTGCTCATTTGCTCTATCATGTGAATACTTTTCTAACCTTTTTTATGTCCCCTTTCCTACTTCATAACATACTAGGACTAGGAGTGTTCCTTTGTTTCATTTTCAAGTCACATGGACTCATTGAGTATTTTTCAAGTTTTATGGGTCATGTCTCATTCCTTATCTAATTTCTATCACAAATTTTTACTTGATACCGTTTTTTGTAAAGATGGCTCTCAAAAGTCCAAACTAACTCTAAATATATGTTGTTACAACTTTAAATATAGATTGAACTGAACTTTTTAAGTCGTCTTTACAAAAGACGGTCTCTCAAGAGAGCACCTGAATATCTATTGATAAAGTTATGTTAGGGTATTATTTTAGGACGGAAAAGGGAATGAAGAGATTATGATATTTTGCGTTTTGATACGTTTCATTTAATTTGCACTGTTTTGTTTGGCAATGATTCCACTTGTTTGGCAACACTTCAGAGTGTCACGAAGAAAACTGCTATTTAACATTGGATCTGAGATATCTAATACAAAATACAATTTTCACTATTCGAACAAACACATGTATGGTGTATTTGGTTTTGAATTACCTTTAATTAAGTACTTCCTTCGTTCTATATTATACTTGCTGCATTTGATTTTTTTTACGCTATTCAATGTGTTAATTTGATCATTTGTATATTGAACTATATACATGTAAAAATTATAAAACTTAATGTTTTGAAAGTATACGATTAGACGATTCAAACAACATCTCACTAGACTATATTTTTTGGTACACATTAGCCGCAATATGCCAATATATAAAATAAGATTGGACGATGAATAGTGTCAAAAACTCTTATGCGGCGAGTATTTCAAAACGGAGGAAGTAATTAACTAACAAGATTGCAAGATAATATAGTGTATAAGACGTGTCCAAAATAGACTCGACGATCCGATATTTACCCGACTTTTATAACCGAAATCAACTTCAAATGATTTTAGAGTATGTAAAATCAAATGCGGACATAAAATTCAAATTAAACTTATTTCTGAAAAATTTGACGTGAAATCAACCCGATGCGAATAAACACGTGCTACCGTGCTACGGTGGGACCCATAAGGCCATAACGTCTTGTAAAAATCACATGATTAGAAAAATCCTGAAGGCATTTTGGTAATTTCACAATCAAATATTCAAATTTAAATTTTTGAAGACAACCAGTACATCGTGGACCCCACCCCAATTAAAAAATCAAACCTCCCTCACAACTAAATCTGCATCGTCCAATCAAAACAATCCAGTAGGCATCCAACGGCGATGCTGTAAAACGGAGGGAAACGTTTCTGACCGTCAGATCTGTACCTCAGTTTTAATCTACGAAAACCCCCCTAAAAAAATCTCACTCGCATCTCATCTTATTTAGCCATAAATCTAGGGTTCTTCATATTCTACTCTAATCCTTTCTTTCTCTACTTTGTTTTCCTGCTCTCATTTTCTCTCTCAACAGTCTCGCATTTTCTGCGGAAATTTTCGGAGACATTCTTTGTAAGTCTCTTCTAATTCGACTTATTTTTGTTCTGTTCTGAATTTGAATTTGAATTTGAATTTGAATTTGATTTCTATTATTTTAATGTAGCATTTTTGGATCCATGCTAGTTCTGTTTACTTCCGATTTGTAGTCATATTTGTTTTTGAATTTCTATATCTCAATTTGAATGCTTATTTAGCTCTAAAATGGAATATGTTTTGAATATATGCTTGTTTTTACTTTAGATTTATGTTACTAGCATTTGCGGTGTAACTAAAAAGCTTACTCTGTTTGAAAATGGTTGTTTTTTTTTGAATTTCTGCTCGTATTCACTTCCGATTTATGCTTTGAGTTCATACGTTTGAATTTGAATGCTTATTAGGTTCAAAAATGGCTTTTGTTTTTCAGCCATGCTTATTTTGGCTTTCGATTACGTTTGAGTTTAAAACCTTATCTTCCATAAAAATGTCCATGCTTATGTTTTTTATCTTTGATCTTAGATGTGATTTTTGGATAAATCTATGGCTGTAAAACGAGATGTACATTGTGGCTCACGTTCTATGTTTACTGGTTACTATTTGCTAATAAATCAATCAATAAATAAATGTTTACTAGTTAGTTTGAGCTTTCTATCAAGCAATGTTTGGCTACTGTGAGCTAATGTCCTCTTTTCAGAACAACTTCACGAGTTAGAAATTCGTGATTTGTTGAGAAGTTCAGTATTGATAAGTTTTAGTATCAGATCTGATTGTAAACTTTAGTGATAAACTTAATAAGATGTTTATGGCTCTAAATGAAAACTTTGGTGTCGGTTTCTGTGATCTGAAATGTGATATTTGAATAATTTTGTGGTTCGTTAAACGTGACGTACATTGTGGTTACAGGTTCAGATAAATACTTACTGGTTATATGCTAATAAAATAAATCAATAAATTAATATTAACTGGTTATTCACAGAATGCAATCTAGTCCTCTCCCATACACTTCGAACTCATTTAATGCCGCATTGATGGTCAACCGGATTTTTGCAACATTCTGCTAAATTTTTTGTCAATGACTGATAGATATTAGATAGAAGTGTTGCAGCTGATAAACAATTGAACTAGTCATTGATAACGTGGACCTTCTGATAAAGTGTGGTTTTCTGTTTGGTTGCAGGTCAAAGATGAGAGAAATCCTTCACATTCAAGGTGGACAATGTGGAAACCAAATTGGATCCAAATTTTGGGAAGTTGTCTGTGCTGAACATGGCATTGACCCAACTGGAAAATACAGTGGGACCTCTGATCTTCAACTTGAGAGAGTCAATGTTTACTACAATGAGGCCTCTTGTGGGAGATTCGTCCCTCGTGCTGTGCTCATGGATCTGGAGCCTGGTACCATGGACAGTGTGAGGACTGGGCCATATGGTCAGATTTTCCGCCCCGATAACTTTGTATTTGGACAGTCAGGTGCTGGAAACAACTGGGCCAAGGGGCACTACACCGAGGGAGCAGAGCTTATTGATTCAGTTCTCGACGTTGTTAGGAAAGAGGCTGAGAACTGCGATTGTCTTCAAGGTATATAATCTTTTTTAGTATTTCGATGTGAAATGATTTGTAATTGACGTTTTTTTCAGACAATGTCAGTGGATTCATGTACTTTCACTCTGATATAATCATAAAACTTGTTGGATTATTTGCTTAGGCTTTGTCTGGGTATTCTTATAGGTTTCCAAGTTTGCCATTCACTTGGTGGTGGAACTGGTTCTGGTATGGGTACATTGCTTATTTCAAAGATCAGAGAGGAGTACCCTGACCGAATGATGCTTACTTTCTCTGTCTTCCCGTCACCAAAGGTTTCTGACACAGTTGTTGAGCCTTACAATGCTACCCTCTCTGTCCACCAGCTTGTTGAAAATGCTGATGAGTGTATGGTACTTGACAATGAGGCTCTTTATGACATTTGCTTCAGGACTCTCAAGTTGACTACCCCTAGCTGTGAGTATATATTTTACTTATTTAGTGCTTTGTCTATTAGTATCTTGATTTTAGCTGTATATTCTTTTGTGATGCCATATAATAATAACAAAATTTCTTGTTTGCAGTTGGTGATTTGAACCATTTGATCTCTGCTACCATGAGTGGTGTCACTTGCTGCCTGAGGTTCCCTGGTCAGCTGAACTCTGACCTCCGCAAACTTGCTGTGAACCTGATTCCCTTCCCCCGTCTTCACTTCTTCATGGTTGGCTTTGCCCCACTCACATCTCGTGGGTCCCAGCAGTATCGTGCGTTAACTGTCCCTGAGCTCACCCAGCAGATGTGGGATTCTAAGAACATGATGTGTGCTGCAGATCCTCGCCATGGACGTTACCTCACTGCTTCAGCTATGTTCCGTGGTAAAATGAGCACTAAGGAAGTTGATGAGCAGATGATTAATGTGCAAAACAAAAACTCGTCCTACTTTGTTGAGTGGATCCCCAATAATGTGAAGTCTAGTGTTTGTGACATCCCGCCTATTGGCCTCTCTATGGCTTCTACTTTCATTGGAAACTCGACTTCCATTCAAGAGATGTTCAGGCGTGTGAGCGAGCAGTTCACTGCTATGTTCAGGAGAAAGGCTTTCTTGCATTGGTACACCGGGGAAGGTATGGATGAGATGGAATTTACCGAGGCTGAGAGCAACATGAACGATCTTGTGTCAGAGTACCAACAGTATCAGGATGCCACTGCAGATGAGGACCTGGAATACGAAGATGAAGTTGAAGACGACTACGAGCAGTAGAGTGGATTTTTCCCTGTGTTCCTCCTTGATTCATGCAATCTTGAGTAGGAAAAATGCCCTGTTTTCCTTTCTAGCTTATGACTCAATTAGTATTTTTATTAGAATTCGTGATATGCTCAAACCCGCTGTTCTCTTGCCCTTCTAATTACTTGACATATAGCTGTATGTTAGTCTCCTTGCAAATTTATAATGTGGCATAGATAGTCGTTGTCAGTGATGACCTTTCTGCAGTGTCTACACTGTTACTTTACCCATGAGTCCATGACCTGTGGCTGTGTGTCTGTGAACTTGCTCGATAATTACGATTTGTTCCATGTTCTTCGTGTGAAGTCCAATTTTGGAAGGAGTTAAATATTCAGTACTATTTTTTTGTGGTTTTGAATCATGGTTTGAATTATTATTGCTTATTATACGAAGCAAATGTAAATGATGTTTGCAATAACGCGTAAATTAGAACTAATCTTATTATATTGTGTAATTTTAGAATAAAATCTTATAACAGTGAGCCTTACGGGCAAACAAGATGAGATTTGAGCTTGTTAAATTCAAGTAAAGGATCGAACTTGTGATTTATGAAGTATCAAACCAATTTTCTTGAACCTAAGGAAAATATAATAACATTAGGCTTAAAGCAAATTCCATTAGGCATAAAAAAAATTAAGAATGTCAGAAATCAAAGTTATGGAGTTCCATCTCTGTAAGCCAAGTATTTAAAAGCAAACATACTTGCCTTCTTAAAAACTAGGTAGTTTTCTTTACCTCGACACTATGTGTGCTCATTTGGGCTTGATCTGTCTATATGGAATTTTGCTAATTTTTAAATAAGATCTTACGGTGAGACTATTTTTATTGGATTGGTCAAATATATACTTTCAGACTTAAATTGATTACTTATAACATTAAAATAATCACTGATAATCATAAAGTGATCACTTATAATTTTAAATTAATCGCTTTTAATAGTCTTAAAACGATCATAAAGTAGTCTGTTAGTAAAATGGGTTGATTATACAGGTGTGTTTCATGGTGAGAGTCTGAGACAATCTCATACAATATGAAATGTTTGCATTTAGCATGTATTATGATTTTGAGGAGTTTTAAAGGAAATAGATTCATCTAAATTTTTGTCATATGAATTGTGTGAACATGCTGAACGCATCTTAAAATGAAACTCAGGCTAAAGTGCAAAAGAATCCACAGTTAAAGCTAAGTTTTTGTATTGTATTTTTCGGTGTTTGACGAGTGGTTGTTGGCCTTTTTGCTGGATAAGCCAACTATTTAAGAAAATTTTTGGCAAAAATTATATAATGATTGTTGATTTTTATTAAAAAAATTAAGTCATACTTTTTAACTTAGAATTATTTAGCTTTATTCCTCTTATTCATCCTTTTGTTTGTGTGATGGATTTGCCAACACTTTTTATATCTTCCTATTTTTCAATGTATCCTTATAGTAAGCAGAAGATCGCCTGAGAGATCGTTTATGGCATAGACGGCACTCTCAGCAGCCCAACCCAATTGGAATTTCTGTTGTTATTTTTCAAAAGTGTAAAAATGAGCTGGCCCATTACACCCGTCTATGCTATAGACCGTCTATAGCAAAAATTTGTGTATAGTAATTGCCCTAATGCCTAATCAAGAATTTTCATTATTATGATAATAGTTTATTGATATCTTGAAGGAAACAATTTTCCTCCTTTTGGAGGTTTTGATTTGTAAATTTTTTTTTTTTTTGAAAAATAATTTGTAAATTAATCCTATTTAAGTTTGTTGATATTTTATATCTTCCCAAAAAAAAAAAGTTTGTAGATATTTTATAGCATATCACATGAATTTGGGAACCAAAAGCATCAATTGGGCCTTGATATTTGTAACAAGATTTATTATGGTCATATACTCACATATTAAAAGTTCATTATTCCATACCACCACCGACGTTTTCAGCTTTTTTAGCACTCCAATACTTTACTCCTTATTTATTCTATTTTATTGAAGTTCCTCTGTAATACTCTCTTCGTTTTCTAATATTCTTCTCATTTGAAATGTTTCATTTTAAAGGGAGAATAATTTAATTAATGTTTTTGACTCACGTTTAGAAGATAAGATATATTTATGTGAGTTTTTATTAAATTCGTCTTAATGTATATTTTTTATTATGGATATTTATAAATATTGAAGTTTAAAATTTGCATTGAAAATTGTAGAAAAAAATAAATGAGAAGAACAAAAAGAAATCAGATAGTATTTTTTTTATCATTTATAATATTGTATTATATGGATAAAGAAATTTAGATAAGGTTTAGTTATTCCATTATACATGTTATAACTTCATTTTGATTTGTGTGAAATTATTTTCTATATTAATATTTTTGACAAAATTAACTATTTAAATGTATATTATTGTCGTATTTTTTTTCTACTTCATATTTCATCAACTTTTACACTTAATTTTTAAGGGATATAATATCGTAAAAAAAACGAAAAAAGATGATAATAATAACTTAATAAGTTTACATGTGAGTTGTGATCACTTTCCAACTTTAGCCTTAGCTTAATTTGATTATTTGACTAAGTTTGGGAAAAGTTTATTGACTTTCTAACATGAAATTAAAAGTCTAATCTTAGAATTAGATCAATAAGGATCAAATTTGTAAGTTTTATGGTAGAGTCTATTCTCATCTAAACAAGTACAATAGAAAAGTTATTAAAAATTATTTATCTTACCTTAGTTTTAGAATACTTATTAGAGTATATAATAAATTTTGGGGCTTAACCCTAATTTAAGCTTTTGGTTGATTAAACTCCTTGACATGGTATTAAAGTCAACCTGATAAGAGGTTACAGGTTCGAATCTCAAACACAAACACTTCTCATTCAAATGGAATATTTAGTTCCCGATATGAGCTGAAAGGACTTGGGTTGCATTCACAATTCTAGTCCAAAAGATTTTCGTGTGAGAGGACATGTTATAACATATCTTAAGGTCTCAGTCATAAGTTTAAACTTTTATTAGTTGACTCGATTTGTTGACAATATTTTATGATCATAATTCATTAGATTTACAAATATAATATCTTATCAAGTTTGGTAATATTTAACAACTTTTGATAATGAATTATCACCAATAATAACCAAAATTAATGATAAGAATTAACAAGTACAAGAGATTAATATAAATGGGTTGTAATACACATGATCCAAAATGCTTTGTTGGTCTAAAATGATTGGTTATTTCAACCTGATCCCACCATAAATTTGTTTACTTATAAACTTATGTATGTTGCCAGCTTTTTTGTTGTAAGTTCAGATGTATACTTGCATGTTTCTTCAATCACCAATGCACCACCAACTTATCTTGATCAATGCATTATTGTCCCAAAGAATCTCATCAACTAGCTACACATTTATATCAATATCAAAGAGATCAATAGTATCCTACTGTCTAGAGGTGTTCATTCGGGTTATCGAGTTGGTTTCGGATCAGGTGTTTCGGGTCGGTTCAAAATCGGGTTTTGTGTTCACTTTGATTTTTACATAATTGTAGATCCATTTGACCATTTTTAAGTCGGGTCTAATCGGGTTCGGTTATAAAGTTGTGTGTCTTTCGTATCATCGGGTCTATTTTGAACACCTCTACTAGTATTGTCCCACTTATTTTGCATCTTTATGTGAAAAATAGAAAAAATTACTTAAAATAATCTAACCTATTCATGATTTTTCTATAATAATCTCACTTATTGATTAACTATTAATAATCCCAAAGTTAAGCGGTATTTTCTTAGAGTAGACTTGGGTACCTGATGAAATTGAATCAACTCTACAAGTCTATGATAAGATAGCAATTTTTACTTATATCACCTAATACAATCATTAACAAAGACTATTAAACAATCAATATGTCTCTTGTGAGACCGCCTCATATTGTGATCAATACGGCCTAATCCACAATTACATATTATTTTTGCAAAAAAATTAATTTTTTTCAAAAATAATTTTTTGGAGTTGAAATTTAAAAATTTAAATAGACATTAAAAATCTTTAAATTGACAATTTATAATTAAAAAGTAGTCATAGGCAATTTAAGCCATTGGTGAACAAAAGTTATGTTAAGATTTAGAATAAACAACTAAACAATTAAAATATATTTTTTTTTTGAAAAGAACCTAAGAAATATCATAAATCAAGCTCAGCCAAGATTTGAAGACCTTGAGGGAAAGGATCCATACAAATTTTTTATAAGCTAACCCCGTATCCCACCTAGCCACTAACAATTAAAATAGCTAGTTATAAAATAAATTTAAACCGTCAAAAAAGAAAAATAAAATCTTGAATTAAGAATTTCAAACCTTAAAATAATTGCATAATATTTTTTTAAGTCTTAAAATCAACCATTTAACTTTTATCTCAACTTGTCACAAAATTGTTGACTTGTATAGATGTTCCAACTTCCATCGCACCATACTTTTGTCGGCAAGTCATTTTTCCTCCCTACCAAGTACATTTAAACCGCTCACAGAAAAACTATGATCAGAGTTTGGAGAAGAAAGACTGATATTTTTTAAAAATATATAAAGAAGAGTGCGCTTAAAGAGTCCTGCTCATAAAAAAAATATCAATTAGTTAAGTTTATAAAAAACAAAGAAATATTCACTTTGCCCGAATCGTTTTGCAACACTTATTATTAAAATTGTCCCACCAACTTTACATCTCGAGTAACTTCAGATGTGTAATCTAGACAAAAACTTGATGATGTTAAATAGCACATTAAGCTTATACTAGTTAGCATTTCACTAACTTTCCAATATGGTAACACATATGAGCATTTCCTCGACATTCTGTATGAGTCATATGCTAGTCATTATGTCACTAAGTCACCAAAATGAGATCACATTTTGACATTTTTTAAACATTCTCCACACATATGAACCCACAAAATTTTATAAACTCGTGAACGGCCAGAAACATGGCTTTGATACCATGGCAAGTCCTTGTGGGCTTGTGTGGATGATAAGTCCACGACCGATCACTAGTGGGTTCATGTGTACAAGCTCACATAAAAGAGTTGACTACACACACAATTGATGTGATTTTTTAAAAATACCATATGGTAGTAGGATGAGTAGTCTATCAAGCTTATATATTAGTCAACATTTCACTAAATCACCGGTATGAGATCACAAGTGGACATTTCTTCAATCATCTCATAACAAAGATTACTTTGAGCAATTGTGTATCATGAATAGGGTTGAAATATATTTGTAATAAAGGTTTAATTTTCACAATTCACCATATGGATATTATTCCTCATCAACATGTTAAAAATATAGACAATTAATAGAAATATAAATGATTAGAAAAGTTATATGGAGTATTTGGTAAATACATGATATTTTTAGTTAATTTTTGGCTAAAGGAAATGAAAGTAAATAACTTTGCTTTATAAGCTAAAATAAAAAGGCTATTCTGTTGTGCTTGTTAATTTTTTTCTCTACTTAACATTTCTCTAAACAATCAATCTTTCTTGTTTAATTAAAAGTTAAAAAATATCTAATACCTTTTGTTGGTCAAACATACCAATTCAAAAGCCAACTGCTAACCACTAAGAAACACTTGCAACAGAGTTTAATTACATCTACCTATCAGATTAACAATCCATTACTAATACATATCAAAAAATAAATCCAAAATAAATACATTATAATATTTATCTATTTCATAATAGATACTCCCTCCGTTCTTTTTTTATTGTCCACATTACTATAACGGGTAGTTTCATATGTTTGTCCAATTTCCTAAAATGGAAAGTTTTGATACCCTCTTTTCACCCCCTCTTTCTTCTAATATCCCATTTATAATAATTAATTTATATTTTCTCTCTCATAATACCAATACAATCATTAATTTACACCACTATTATAATAATAAAATATCCCCCTCTCTCTTCTAATATCCCATTTATAATATAATTAATTTATATTTTCTCTCTCATAATACCAATATAATCATTAATTCACACCACTATTATAATAAAATAATACCCACAATCAACAAAGATTCCCACTATCTTAATATGTGTGAAATCTTCAAATAGGACACACATATAAGAACGGAGGGAGTATAATTTTTTCACCAAGCTAACTAAATTTTTTTTCCAAACTCTCCCAATGGTTAAATTTATACATAAATTATTGTGAAAGACGGTAATTTTAAAATACCATTTCTCATTTGATAAGTTGATTACCATTTTTAAGTTTGATTTAAGATAATTAGTTGAGATTTGGAGTAACACCTATTAAAAGCTGGCAATGTGGCAGGTACAAAATTCCATGCTCTTTTATTCTTGTAGACTGTAGTACTCCTGATAGACTATTAGATTACTTCATCTGTCACTCTATTAATATTTTTTTATAAAGATATTTTTGCAGCTCGTAAGGCTGTATATAAAACTTAATAATTTTTTTTATTATTAATAATTTTAAATTTTTAAGAGAATTTAATCTAAATATTGAAAAAAATTAATATTTTATATATAATGATTTTAACTTTGCAATAAATAATAAATGATAAAATAATAAATTATAATTAAATATAAAATTCTTAAGGGCTGTATATATTATTTCCCATATTTTTTTTATGAAGTACACAAAATACGTAGACGAGATAAAATATATTTCCTCCTATTAATTTATTTAGGGATATTTTTTATTGGGTTAATTCATTGATTATGTTCAATTTCTATTTTTATCATTTTTTTTACCCTTTTACTATAACAACACAACAACACATAAATACTTATACGTCCACTTTAAAATGATCCCCCACTCCTCTTAGTTTTTGGTGCAAAAGAAAAATGTTCCTCAATCAATGAATAGGAGGGAGTAAAAAGTTAAATGTATGTATATAAATGAAAATTAAAAGATCATAAATTATGACTAAAAGTAAATATAATATAAATTTAATCAAACAGACTAAAAAGAAAAGTGTGAAAATTAAATAATCTCTTCTTATTCATAGAGAATGAGATATTTGGATTTTGCACAAAAATTAAGGAGGGGTAAGAGACCACTTAAAAGTAAGTAGAAAATTCTCTTTTTCCATAAAGGGTATTGATATTTATTCCCCCGTCCCTTATACTTTGCAGCATAATCTATTTTCGTCCGTCTCACTTAAATTGCAACATTTCTATTTTGGGACTGTAACCCAATCTCATCCATACATACCCTCTTTTAATTTCATCCACACAATTCATTCTCTGTTCATTTATTACCAATTTTTTAATTCTCGCTTATTTTCTCTATGCTACTAATTCATCAGGACGGAGGGAGTATGTGTTGTTGAGTTGTTAAAGTAAGAGTAAAAAAGTAAAAAAATAACAAAAATAAAATGATCCAATAAAAAAATGTCTCATTCTGGAGGGTGCACTAGAATAAGATTACATAGAATAGTACAAATCTTATCATATTATAATATTATATCCACCTCATAGGGGTTAGGACTAGAGAGTAGTACATAAATAAAAGCATACACCCAACCAATAACAACAAAATTAAACACACAGAGTAGATACTACATACTATATACTACTAATACAAAATGATGAAACAGAGCATTGTATTTCAAGATATGCTCTGTTTTGCTCTGTTTTTCATATGTTTAATCATAATACCAACAATTCCAACTACTGAAGCTTACAAGAATTACACAGTTGGGGATTCTTTAGGTTGGTTTGATAAACTTGCTAAACCTGGAATTGATTATGATCATTGGGTTTCTACTAAATCTTTCTCTTTGGGTGATTTTCTCAGTAAGTAATCCCATCTTTTTTTAACTATTTATTTTATATAATTTATGGATCAATTATTATTTTTAATGAGATTAATATAAACCCATCATAAATCCAAGATTTTATTTCATGGCTTTTTATGCTGTAAATTTTTAGATTTTTTTTGATATTTTGAACTTTTAGATAATCCTAGATTCCCAGTGTTTGAATATATAACATATTCTGGGCCTCACCCGTTAGCTTAAACTTTTGGTTGAGTTGGTTCCTTAACATGATATCAAAGCCAACGTGACAAGAGGTCACGAGTTTGAATCCCAACCACCCCTCATTTAAGTGAAATATTTAGCACAGGTATGAGGAAAGTCTGTGTTGCATTCCATTTCTAGCCTAAAGGGCTCTCGTGTGAAGGGGCGTGTTAGAGTATATAACATATTCTGGGGCCTCAACCATTAAGCTTAAGGTTTTGGTTGAGTTGATTCCTTGACACCTAGCGCCTCAACCATTAGCTTAGCTTTTTATGCTGTATCAGAAATCAACGTGATCAGAGGTCATTGGTTTGAATCTCAACCATACTTCTAGCCCAATGGGTTTTCTTGTGAGGAAGTGTGTTAGAATATATATAATATATTCTAGGGCCTCAACCATTACTTAAGCTTTTGGTTGAGTTTATTCATTGTTCATTTGGGTCATGGCCATGGCTTCGGTCGATTTAAAATCAAATTTTGTATACATATTAGTTTTACTTAATTTTAAATTCGTTTTACTTAATTTTAAATTCATTTTGAATTCGAATCAAAATCGGGTCGATAATACGGTTTGATGTATGTTTTGAAAGTGTTTTTTTTAAGACTGTTTTAAAAGTTTTTAGTAGTAATTGATCATGGGTTTTCTGTATTCCATGTTTTAAAAATATCGTGTGATAAATAATGTTCAAATCATAAACTAACTCATTTCAATAACAAAAAAAAATCATTAAAAAATAATTATTAGAAACTTCAAAAGTTTATAATTTTGTAAATAATAAATTTTTATGATAGTTTTTGATTTGATTTTTTTCATTATTTTTTCCTTGCCAATACAACATAAAAAGTTTTTTAGGGTAAAAGAGTATTTTATCAAAATTTTTTATCAATAGCTTTCAAGTGATAATTACCTCACTAACAAGTTAGGAGTATTTTTGGGATGTCATTTCATAATTTTATTAACTTTATACTTTGATCTAAATTAGTTAAATTCAAAAGTACAAATTTATTATCTTTGGTTTATTTTATTTATTAATCAAAAAAAGTGTACATTTTTTAGCTATTATTCATCGGTTTTGTATTATTGTCTTAGTTTTTCTACTCAATCGGTCTTAATTTTTTCTTGGATTAAAATCAGTTTAATTTTTACACATGAATTTTCAATTTCATTCATTTTCACTATATACCAATCACAAAACAAATTAAAAATATTAACTTGTAATTTAAAATAAAAACATATTTAAAAAAGCGAGTCAAATTAATCAAATTGTTATGATTACTTTGAGTCTAATTAAAATTCACATAAAAGTAAAAGGAGATGAAAAAAAAGTGATGATAAAGAATCAAAACTAGAAAAAAGTTTTTAAAGAAAAATATGATACTTGTCTTGTGAATGCAAGTAATGTTGGGCCATTATTGGAATAGCAAAATGTAACACTCCATGTTAGGTGTCTTTAGAATTTAGACCATATAAAGTCAAACTTTATTGCTATTGCTATACTTGTACTACATGACCCATGAAGTAAGCCTAACATGTGAATAACACAATTTAGGCATTTACTAATGTAGTTGATTATTACTTTTTAATAATCACGAATTCTAGTAAGAGACAGTCTTTTTAAGAGACTATCGCTAATTAAACTAACTCATAAAGAAAAATGTAAAGTAAAATTAGATATTAAGCTTTAATGGATTGAGCCTGAAAGCCGTATTTTAGAAAGACGGTCTCTCAGGAGACTAGTTAATGAATAATATAACCACTTTTTATAAGGAACATGTCCCTAACAAAATGATACTACTAAAAAGAATAGAATAGCTAGATTACACTCCATGTGAGCAGAATTTACATGTACAATCTTATTTGTAATATTTAAAAATGATACAAATAGCCTTAGATTTAACAAGTACAACTTTAGGGTGTGTAATTGCGTATATCTAACACAATTTTATCATGCAAATTGCAGTTTTCAATACAGATAGCAATCATTCAGTGATCCAAACATTCAACTCTACTACATATACTTCTTGTGATGCTCAAGGGGATGACAATGTGCAATGGTCGAACATTGATCCCAATTCTACTGTTGTACGTCCTATTACTGTAGCAGTTCCGCTAATGAAAGAAGGTGTTACGTATTTTTTCTCGGGTGACTATGATGGAGAGCAATGCATGAATGGTCAAAAATTTTCCATTAATGTGACTCATGGCCAAGGTTTGCCCCCAAGTCTTAGGGACAATCCTGACTTTGCCGTGGGACCTACCTCAGGGGAAGAATCCGCCCCTGGGCCTGTCAATCCCGATTCTGGGGATGATCAATCAGCACCAGATACTATAGTATCTTCCGATTTTAGTCATCCTAAAAACGTGCCTCCCTCATCGGAGGATAGTTCCAGTACTAGTGATGATGAGGAAGGTGAAGGAAAGAAGAAAAATAAAGCAGTTGATTTTATCCCTAATTTAAAATTAATTTTTATTAGCGTGACTATGGGACTTTGCTTGATCTTCATTTAGTGATTTTCTAATTTGAAGAAATTTGTTAGTGTTAGAGCCATATATATTCATTTAATTTACAACACTTTTGCTATTTTTTTATATACACGTAATTTTCAAAGCTCTTTGTATGCATTTGGTTTATTTATTATTTATTTATCATACACATCATATATGTATAGAGTGTTACTTTTTATGCGAAAACAATCCAAAAATTCTTCACGTTTTTCTTGTATATCTCTTTGCTCACATAATCAATTCCTAATTTGAAATTTTATTTATCTCTTAATTTAATGCTCCAGCATTAACATTTATTGTCATTATAATATAAGCAAGGGCAATGTTGAAATTTTCGTACAACATATCCGCGATAGCAGACGGAGCTAGGGGTGGTCGAGGTTGCCCACGGCCCGCTTCAACTTTTAAGTTTTCTCTTCATGATATAAGCTTTAAGGAACTTTTATGAATTTTGATCACTCGAACAACTATAGTGGTTATATAAACTTTTCAACCTTAAAAATAATGTAAGTACCTCTAATTCTTACTCTTCAAAGTCCAAATATTATGGATCATACCCCATAAGATTATGTATCATATCTAATCCTTTATAACCTCTTTATAAATATTAAATAAACTATGTTTGTAAAGAGCTGATTTATCCAAATAGCTTAAATAAAAAGCTAATAAGTATAATTCAACGTCATAACAATTTAGGATATAAATATCTCAAATTCAAACCTCAATCTTAAGACTTTCACATTAAATTTTCATTGATTTTTATTCACTTATCACTACAACTTATATAAGACTCAAATTTTTTTACACTTAATTAACAAATTTACTTTAGACTCAATTTTCTACTTCACATTTTTTTTCAAATAACTTGTCTCATTTAAAAGTTTTGCAATGAGTTTTATTTGTGAAGACTCAAATTTGACACTTAATCCACAAATTAACAATTTTATACTTCACAATTTATAAAAACTTATGTTAATGATTTGTTGGACTAAGAACAAGTTTTAATAACTTGTCTCATTCAAAAGTTTTGCAATGAGTTTTATTTATTAAGGTTACAAATTATACATAAAACTCATCATTGTTTTAGAATTAGAGGTGTACATTCAGGTGTTCAGACGGATTTTGAGTATGATATCTTATATTAAATTAATTTCAATTTTTATGTATATCTAAAATTATAAAAGTCTTAGCGCTCTAATTCAACTTTTGTAATGGAGTTGAATTATACTCAAGTTCGACTAATCGAACAAGCCAAGTGAACCGGCTTAGGAGTGAACCGAGTGAATGACGTTTGCCAAACAACCCGTATAAATAACAATGATATTAACAGTTCCCGTTCTTATTTAACAAACCTTCGAAGTTCGAAGTATTCTTCCTTCTCAAGACACAACTACCTGAAAGTAAAACTGAAGCGAAAATCAATGGCGGAATCATCGCCGTCACCAGCACCATCATCGTCGACAGTGTTGTCGACTGTGGCGGCGATGTCTGACAACGACATAGAAGAAATGCTGGAAAGAATGCTTACTAATTTAGCTTTCTGCGACGATTCTAAACTCGAAAACTTACTGGCTAGGCTTCTTCCTCGTGCTCTCGCTTCTCTCTCTTCGCCATCCACTGCTATTCGCAACAAGGTCGTTTAATTACACACTCTTTTTGTTTTAAATTGCTGATTTTTCTTCATTTTTTTAAATAATGGTTGTGTGGATTGAATTCTTTGACTTTGGAGACGTTTATGCATATGTTTTTTAAAATTAGGGTTTTTGGTTATTAGGGTTAGGAATTTATATTAAGTATGGTGTTTGTGAAATTTTGGTGAATTTTATTTGGTCCCAATAGTAAAATGCGGTTTTGGTAAATGATAGAAAATGAAAATGATCAGCGTGACTGCGTGAATGCTGAATAGTATGATTCAAATTGGAAATTGAACAGCTTAGGTAATTTAATTCACCTAGTAGGCTTGAAAAGTTCATGCTATTTACTTTAGGAATCAATTGCTACTTTAAATGATTGGTGATCAATATCTGTTCTAGTTAAGCTTTTGAAAGTTGGGGTTTTCGATTATTATGATTAGGAATCAATTGAATTATAGGTGAAATGATGTGTTCATTCGTCAAATGCAATTACTTTTTGATTTATTATTGTGTTACTGATGTTTAGATGCAATGTAATTAGTTGAGCAAAATGCATTTTTGGTAAAAATTGAAAATGATCAGCGATTTTTTTAATACGCATCGGAAAATGAACTGTTTAGGTAAGTTGATTCACCTTATTGGCTTGTAGAGTTCATTTGTAACGTTAGGAATCAATGGCTTTTTGAAATGATCGGTGATCAATATCTGTTCTAGTGATTGCCTACGACAGGATCAGTTGATTAACACTTTCAATTGCTGTTTTTCTTTCTTTTTTTAGTAGAGGAATAAACAACGCGTACTGTTGTATGGACTGTCTGTGAACTACATAGACTATTTTGATTCACCAAAGAAGTTTTGCATTAGATCAAATGCTTATATTAAATGAACTGATTGGTGACAGAGAGACAAACCAAAAGTGACTAGATAAAGATTGAATTGGTGACCTCGCATTTTGTTATGAGTTTAGAGTGTAAGTTGTCTTAAGTGGAACTTGAAACTGTTGATTTTGAGTGATTCATTGTTTGATGCTTATTTTGTGATGATAATTATGTGAATGAAGCCATTAGATTTTAGAATAATCTGACAAAATAATGCTGTTTGGATATCTGTGCCTGAGACACTGAATTGGTTTTGCACAATTGTGTAAAGTAACCTCTTATTGCTCATCTTTTGTTCTCCTTGTGTTTCAAGGATTATCCATATGATGTGTTTTTAATTTTAAGGTATATTCAAATGTAGTAAGACAAAATGGGATTGAGATAATTTGACCTCTTTCTTTTTGGTTGGCTGTAATTCTTGGTGGCTGACACTAGATAGAAAAAATTTATCCAAGTTACCAATTTTGTAATACAAGGTGGCTGACGCTTGACATAGCAACTGTTAGATGTTCTCTTTGTATTGTCAAGTGGTGGAGTTTTTGAGTGTTTATAGCTTTTCAATTATCTAGGTTTTCATAGTATTGCTTGGCTGGAAAGAAGTCACATAGTATTTAGTTGATACTTGATATTACGTTGTTGCTCCCTGAAATAGGTACTTGAAATACTGAGCCATATAAATAAGCGTGTGAAACATGAGCCAGGAATTGGCTTGCCATTGTCGGAGTTGTGGAGTATGTATACAGAAGCAGCTGCTTCTCAAATGGTCCGGAATTTTTGCATCATACATTGAGATGGCATTTGAGCGCTCTCAGATAGAGGTATGAGCTCGTTGCTTTGCCTGAATTTCAGTTCAATCAGTGTATTGAATGACACTTAAATTCATTTTGAGTAACCCTGTGATAAGCTCCAGACTCCAGTTAATTTCTAATTCATGTTGGACAGGGTCCAGAAAAGTATAGTTCCTGATCTTTTAATGAACATTTCAAAGCTTCCTTCTCAGCACCAAGCAATTATTTTGAGAGTGTCTGTGAAGGTATATTTTCATAATTTGTTTATTTCGAAATAGTGCTGTAAACCATCACCTCATTATATTACCTGTTGTACACTTGTATGTGAGGGCACTTGAAGCACCTTATTTTCTCACCCTAAACTGCTAAGTGGGGAGCGCTTTATCATTTTACTTTATCAACAATTGTTGGATTTAGGTCATTGGTGAAGCCTATTCTCATAAGATTGACGATGATATTTCTGTAAAGTATCGGATGATACGTGGTTCTATGGACTCTGAATTATTTGTTGAGTTTTGCCTGCACACAATTTTGTACCAACCTTCATCTCAGAGGTCTATTTCTATTTACACTTAAAAATTCCATGGAAATTTGGGTTTTTCATTCATACTTCGTTTTCCTCTTATACTTTCAATTGATGTTAAATATTTCAGTGGTGGATGCCCAGCTGGTCTTTCTCTATCTCAGGCAGAACGGGTCACTGGGAAGCAGTTGCTAAAGCATGAGATTCTTTTAAACATGAAGGTACTATAATACCGTGCTTCTTTCTACATTTTGTTTTTTTTACTCTTCCTAGTTATATTTTAGTATATTCTATCTTTCAAAACATTTTTCTGTTTGACATTATGTGCAACTGCGGGTGTTTTATATTTGTTATTGTCTTATTTTCCTTTCAGTTGGGGGTGCTGAATGTCATTGAATCCATGGATCTTTCAGCAGAGATGGTTTACCCTATATATCTAGCTGCCTCTACAGATAGGTATATACTTACTCAAGATGTACCTTGTTGGAGCTGATTTTTCTTCTACTACACCTTTGCAAGATTTATAAATCCTGACATGTTTATGCAACATATTTTTGCAAGTCAAGAGCCTGTTGCTAAGAGAGGGGAGGAACTCTTGAAGAAGAAAGGCTCTCTTGCTGATTTGGATAATTCAAATCTTATCAGAAAGTTGTTTTTGCTGTTTAATGGTAAGCAATGAGTGCATTGTGTACATGCATTTTGAATAACAATTCATAGAATAATTTTATTCACATGTGTATTTACTCATGACTCATGACTACTCAAATCTTGGCATTTCTTTGTATTTGCTATGATATTTCACAGAACTGAAGATAAAATTCAGGAGATGGAATGTCCTTATGTTCTAGACTAGAGATATGACTTATGCAAATAGTTTTATGGTTTTTTAGCTAAGTGTCAATGAGATATATCCTCTCATCCTAAATTTACAACTTCTTTTATAGGAACTTCTACTGATCCCAACTATGTATCTTGTTTTTCTAAATTAATCATGCTAGAAACATACTTTAGTGGTTTTGTAATATGGCTGCACTGCTGCTGGCTACTTTTAGCTAGCTACTATGAAAATATATGGGAAAACAAGGTTGTAGTCTGGTCTAATACGTACTCAACTTTATGACACCTTTGTTTACCAGGAAATGCTGCTGCTGAAAATGTTGCTTCTGAATATAAAGTTGTACCTGCAAGTTATCCTTTGAAGACTAGGCTGATGTCTGTGTTTTGTCGATCTATCACTGCTGCAAACAGTTTCCCTTCCACTCTGCAGTGCATTTTTGCCTGCATATATGGTATATGTATATATATTGTGTTTGTTTTCCTTATCTCTTTTTGATTTTTGAAACATATAGCTTATGGAAAGCTGTCAGCATGTGAATGGATATTTTCAAGTATGGGGAAGAATGTACGATTGTGTGTTGTTGATTTGTAAATAAGGTTATTAGTTTATTGTTAGTAGTGTACTCCATTTTTGTTGATTTGTTCACGAGCTGTAGGGGGATCAAGATGTTGCTAAAATACTGAGCTGAGTATTACCCTGGTTAAATTTAGTTGAACTTGAGTTTATTTCAAGCTCAAGCTTTAGGTTGAGCTTTAAAATCTGTTCCAGATTAGTTCATTTAAAAAATGTAGTGCTCAAACGCGAGTCTTGAGTCAATCAAGCGGATCTAATATTTGGATTCTTTTGTAATTTGTTGTGTTATTAGTTATTTAGTTCATATTGAGCTTTGTTTTTCTATTTCTTTTTTGATTGCCTGTTAAGTTGGTGAACACTTGATAATTAAATCTTTGGAAAAATAGATTAAAATAAACAAGTAGATGAGTTTTTGGATATGTTTTGAACTTTGTTTTGTTCATGAACATAATCAAACTAGTCATTGACGACATAATAGGTTGTTCATTTTATGAACACATCTCCATGTCTATGTTTAAGCTCATTTCAATGTGGGCTTTAAAATTTGATCAAACTCTGGTCATTGTGTAATTTCAAACAGGTATGAGCTCCGGTCAATCCCAAACATGGGGTATTCATACCTCTTAAACAAGTGGTTTTGATTTTTTTTGCTGGTTTGTGGCACTTATCTTGTTAATGCGGTCTACTAGAAAGACATTATGTTTGTTAATTTATGTTCTCTCGTTGGCTGAAAAGCTGGCCTTTTGAACCAAAAATTAATGTTAAGTGAAGTAAGATTGACATTCATCGTAAGTTTAATGACTTATGAGTTTTAAGGTACTAGAAACTGATTTACCCAACACCTTAATGATGAATTTATGTTACTGGTTGACTAAAACAACGATACAAATAGCTCAGTAAATCCCTAATTGGTTAAATGAATGAGATTTAAATAGGTATAGTCTCACTCTACTCCAGAAGAATGATAAGACTTTGAGACGGGGGGATTCATTTGTTAAAAAACAAAGAAGTCGTTGTGAAGCTGTCAGTTCTTACATTTGTTTGTGTTTTTGGGTTAATTTAGACATATTCATTATAGTTATACTTATATGCATCAGTCTGTCACTCTGTTGTGTTCTTCATGATGCAATGAGGTCAATTACCTGTTTTATTGTTAAAATAGTTCACTATGACAGGAAATGGCACCACACCAAGACTGAAGCAGTCAGGGATGGAATTTGCTTTCTGGGTTCTCAAACATGTAAGGGAAAATGACGACAAGCTTTTTCCTCGCGTTATATTTAATCTTTATTATTATCATGGTTTCACATGTTTTTAAAATGAAATTGTATTAAATTATATATACTTAAGGTACAGGGACTCCTTATCTTATACTCCTTCCGCCCTTGAATTCTATTGTTCTCCTTTTTGGACCGTCCCAAAAAATTTTAATGTTTAATTGAATTAATTGTAGCACAAGCTTTTTTAACGGCACGGTGATAAGATACACTTAATCCTCTGCACCTTTGACAAGGTTGCATCTTGAGAGAACAATCAATTACTTCTGTTTGCTAAAATGCCATCATTTATGGTATTCACTACTTTAATTGTTTTTAGCATATTCAGCATAAAAGTCAAACTCAAGTCGGCAGTTGGAGCCGTATTTTGTGTTTGCTTATATGCTTATTCTTTGCTTAATGCTTAATAAATGATTATCATAACCAAATGTGATGAGAAGTACGTTTGGATTTGGATGAAGAAATGTGGCATCAGAAGGTGGGTTTGATGCAATTGAAGATTTTTACAAATAGATTGTTAATGGGTTATGGAATCCCTACTTGATGGCATGTTTAGTTAGAAAAACTGAAAATTTGGCTGACATTCATAGACTTTAAAAGTGGATGATGAAAAGAAAAGTTTAAATGCTATAGTGTGCTGCTGTCTGTGAATGAAGGAGCTGATTGATTATTTAATGAGTTTTCGTTGATGGTTAAGACTTAAGAGCCAATGATTAGAGTGGACTTGGAGTCTTGGTGTTTTGCATGTACTTGAGACTAGAGAGTTTAAATGAATTAAATGTCTGACAGTTGCTCTATTATGGTTATGTTACAGTAAGTTGCTGTTATTCTCTTTACAACTCTCAGATGTAGGACTCAGGATCGACATGTATTATAGCTCGTCGTCATGTATGAAACCATCTCACCATGAGACGAGCCCATATAATTAGCTCATTTTGTAATTGATCACTGTAAAACTGTTAGTGATCACTTTTAACACACTAAATGTAATGAGCCAACCCAATAGAGACGGTCTCACCATGAGACGTATTATTAAAATGATTATTTCTTCATTAAAAAATTAAGCACTCTTGCTCCACGCAAGTATTTATTAATTTATGGTGATTCTTTGATTGACCTTTTTGTGAGACCGATTTCAGTTTTACTTTTGAGTTTCTTATCAAACCATGTTCCCTTTACTCAAAACCTAACTAATTTGTCATCTCTTAATGGCTAAATGCAAAATAGTAACTTTGACACTTAAACTTGCAGTTTTTTTTTGGGTGATTTCTATCTAATACTTATGTATCCTTCCTCACTCTCAACTTTGTTCAGGCAAAAATGGATCAACTTAAGCTAATGGGTCCACTCATTTTGTCTGGAATTCTAAAATCTCTTGATGGAACAAATAATCGGGAAGCAGGTATATTGCGAAATTTACACTTTATATCTTACACACTTCATTTTGTTCTTATGTTTTAAAGCGAAGTTTATATGCTACAACCTTTTTTTAATGGCAATAAAAGTTTTCATACTGAAATGTACGCTTGTAAAGATGCTATATCTAGGGAGACAAGGACATTTGCTTATCAAGCAATTGGAATGCTTGCTCAGCGTATGCCTCAGCTTTTCAGGTACATATTTACTTGATAGAAAATTTTGTTTCAGACTTAGCTTTTCCCTTCTTAGTTCTCTTTCGAAAGCATGTTGACCTTGACTACTTTCAGGGATAAGATAGACATGGCTGTTCGTCTTTTTGACGCTTTAAAGTCCGAGTCTCAGTTTCTTCGATTAGTTATTCAAGAGGCTACTAGTTCCCTTGCTATTGCCTATAAGGTATTCTTTATTCTACCTATATTCTTAGCTTTTAGCTATTAATGATATGTTACTGTCAGTCTGTCATTTCATTGCTTTTCCACATTGAGGCAATGTAAGTGACTGTTGGAGATTGGTAGACCAGCATACTTTTGGTTCATGTGATCTCAGCATTTGGTACATTTTTTGTGTACATATTGTCTTGGGCAGGGAAGAGTTTAGTTTAATTGGTGGACCTTTTGTTTTCCTCTTCATCATGGCTGTCATCTGTTTTTGAGATCAGCTTGTGTGTCATTGAAAATTTTGCATAGTAACTTTGTGGCTTGGTAAAATTGATTCACATTGGTTATGTTCCATGGAGGTTATAGAATTATGTTGGACTATGTGTTCTTGTGCCCCATAGTCCTTCCCTAATTTTTTCTTCTTTGTGAACATCAGGGTGCACCTCCAAGCATATTGAAAGATTTGGAGCAACTTTTACTTGATAATTCCCAAGTGGTATATCATCTTAATTTTCTTTTATCTTCATTTTGAATCCCATTTTTGAAACTAACGCTTTCATTATAACCTGAAGGACAAGAGTGAGGTGCGGTTTTGTGCTGTGAGGTGGGCGACAACATTGTTTGATTTGCAGCACTGTCCTAGTCGTTTTCTTTGTATGATTGCTGTAGAAGATCCAAAGTTGGATATAAGGTAGCTTTCAACTGTGACATGTTGATAACTGTCCAAAGGCATTCCTTTTACATTTTTTTAGTGGCAATGTCATATCTTTTTATTGTTAATTTGGACTTCGAAAGAAAGTACCATCAAACGTTACCTAAATAAAAACGTTCTCTATATGATATATATATTTTTGACTCGCCTTTTAAATCCTTATTAAAGTTTGTGCTTATATCAATAAACATTTGTGCAACATCAATTTTATTATTGTTAGTTTTGATTCTAAAAGAAAGCACCATCGTAATTAACTTTGAACAACCCTGAAGTTTTGACTCAATTCTTGCATTCTAAGTAGCAATTGTTGTTAGGATTAAGGCTTTGACATTGTTGTGTTATTAAGCAACTAGTATTCTTTGGGCAAAAGCTGCTAAATATATTTGTATCATCAGCCTTTGTTATGCTATACGGTTGACTTTTGTAGCTGTTAAAAATATTCTATTTGAGGCAAAAATAGGAGGGAGTTGATTAACGAGAAGGCCCTTATAGTTTTCTTTTTTCCCCTTTACAAGTTTTGAGAATTTTATTTATTTATCTTGAGTTTCTTGTCTTGCCACGACCCTTCATATCCACAATTTAATGAAGTTAGCAACACTAATCATTTCTAACCCTTATAGATAATTCCTCGTTTGGACTTTGGAGGATCACGTTGATGGAGATCAACATAGTTTTTATGTAGTTAAATTGCTCGGTGGATTATGGTGATCGTTCCTTATTGTGATTTAATCTGTATTTCCATAGTAATTTTCTAAACAGTTGGAACATTTTGTGCCATAAGTGGTTTGCATTTCAATATTGAATATCTTCATTTGAAATTTCAATCAGGTGCTGTATATGCATACTCTGTGTGTTCTATTTTGACATTCCAAGTAATCTGGGAAAGAGCAGTCTGTTATATTTTCATCTTTTATGCTGTGCAGGATTATTATATATTATAATTACATGGCCTAATTATTGACTCAATGACTGCAAACTTTATCTGTTCAATTAATTTACTTGCTCCATCTGTCTTCACAAATTTTCCTACATTCGCTTCATATTGTGGACCATGGCAATGCTGTAGTATGAAAAGAGAGCCGAGTTGAAGTGATTCCTCTTCTGGAATAATCTGTTCAATTTTGACTCTCTTATTTCTCGTGTAAATAGAGCCTATTTAGTCATGTGGTTTGAATTTGTGTATCATATAGGATGAAAAAAAATTGTATTTAGCGTTCTGTTAGAAGCTAGCTCAAACATGGTTGATAATGACTCAAATGGTTTTTTTCTGTTTTCCCTTGTTTTGTTGTACTATGTCTCTTAGATTCTAAATTTATCACTTGCAGGGAGATGGCTACCCAGGGGTTGTTCCCTGATGAAGGAAGATCTATTGACCAAAAGTTAGATCTCAAATATCCCAGAGTTAAAGACATGTTGGATTATATCATTAAGCACCAAACAAAAGTGCTGGAGTCTGCAGAAATGGAAATGAGAGAACAACTCCTTTTTCCCTCTAAGACATATGATGTGATGATTAAATTTCTTTTGAAGTGCTTTGAGTTTGATATGCTGCAAGAGGATTCTAAAACAGCTGAATTCCAGCCTACTGTAGAAGTCTTATGCTTGCTAATTGAACATGCTATGGCTGTTGAAGGTTCTGCTGAGTTGCATGCTAATGCTACCAAGACTTTGATTAATATTGCGACTTACTTTCCGGAGGTAACTACCATATAGGATTCTTATTCTCCTTGCCTTTCTTCCTGATGTGTTCTCCCTTCATTGCTGACATATCCTTGTGAACTAGATGTTGGCATCACGCTATGCCTCAAAAATTGGTTGGTTAAAGCAACTATTGGGACATGTGGATTACGATACACGTGAATCTGCTGCACGTTTGCTTGGTATAGCTTCTTCAGCATGTCCTGTAGCTGTATCTTCTTCGCTGATAAGTGAATTGACAACTCTTATTACCGGATCACAGAAAATTAGGTGCGCTCTTTTATACGAGTGGCTTAGTTGAGGTATAGTAAATATTTGTTCATTGCTGTGATTACATGGTTTCAGATTTGAAATGCAACATGGGGCATTGTCTGCTATAGGCTTTCTTATTGCTGATTGTGTATCAAGGGCCGCTGAGGTTTGTGAAGTTCTACTCTTTTATATTACAAGCTCTTGACATGCATTTTTCATTTAATCACGTGTCATATTAATTGTGATAAACGACATGTCAAAACTAAGAACTGTATTTTGATACCCTTAAAACAGCAACTAAAAAAATCTTAACACTTTTATCTGTTCTTGCTATTGTTTTATGCGTGGTCTTTCTTAAATTCTTGGACTGCACTTTTTCCCTAATATTTGTCCTCATCCTTTAAACTTTGCCTGGACTTTGTTTGCATTTGGGCAGACTAATGGAATGTATGGGGTTCATACGGAAAACAAACCAGAAAATAATAAAGTTCAGATTGAACCTAATTGGATTTCATATCCTCCAGTCCTCCCCACCAAACCTGAGGCAGAGGAAGAGGGGAGGGGAAATCTTCAATTTTCATAAACGAAACGTTAAAAGCTGCAATATGTATATAAGTGGATTAGTGATGTTGAGATTGAGTTGTTAAAGTGCAAATATTGTATTTAGGGGTTTTAAACTGATCTCTTAGCTTTCTTCCACATTTGTCATCTTATTGTATTTGTTTTACTTTGAACCTCTCTTTCTAGTTATGCTTCAATTAACAAAATCCCCAAAGACCCCCAAAGGAAAAGTTCTAACTCCACCATTGCACCCAGCTTCCATCAGAGATCATTGCACCAGTAACTCATGTCTGCATATTCCCACTTTACTTTATCATGACTCCAGCGATGACCTTCCTCTTGCCACCAAAAGATTTGCCACCTCTTATTGCTTGGATTCATTTTAGCAATTGACGTGGTGTGGGGGTAAAGGAAGATTTTGCTCACATGCTTTGTCAAGTTGTGTGAGGTTCTTTTTTGTTTACTTGCTCTAGTAAAGTTAATCTTGCTGTCTGCTTAGCAGAGTTACATCGTAATATATTGATTTTGCGTTGAGCATTGGTGCTGGATCTGATTCTATCTTCAACTGAAATACTGTTGCATTATGATAATTGGTAGTTGCCGGAGATGGTTTTTCAGCATACAATAAAAAGCCTTGTTGAGATTGTTAACACTGAAACTGCGGCATTGGCTTCCATTGCAATGCAAGCACTTGGTTATGTTGGATTGCGAGTCGCATTACCATTACTTAGTTATGATTCTGGTCCAGGTAAAACACTGTAAATAATACTTTGGGAAGTTTTAATTTTGATAGAACCTCTAGAATCAAGTTTACATTGTAGCTACTGCCGAAAATTGTAGCTGCTGTGCTGATTGTTCTGCGGGAAAAGTTGAGCAAACTTCTTGCCGGTGACGATACAAAAGCAATAAAGAAAATTGTTATTTCTCTGGGGCATATATGCATGAAGGAAGTATCAGCTACATGTCTTACTGTTGCCCTAGAATTAATATTTGGTCTTTGCCGGTCCAAGGTGTGTGATTCATTCTTGTCTTATGCTTTGTCAATTAGCACAGGTGTTATGTCCAATTGTTTAAATTTTTTTTTTGACTGCACAGGTTGAGGATGTCCTATTTGCTGCTGGGGAGGCTCTTGCATTCTCTTGGGGTGCTGTTCCTGTGAATGCTGATGTCATCTTGAAGACAAATTATACCTCTCTTTCTATGACTTCAAACTTTCTTCTAGAAGACATGCCTTCATCTTGGTTGAAAACAAATTATTCTGAAGAGATGGAATCTAATAAAGATTCTCGTGACATGGTTAGGGATAAAATTACTAAAAAAATATTTGATGAACTTTTATATAGCAGCAGAAAAGAAGAGCGCTGTGCTGGCACTGTCTGGTTGCTCTCATTAACCATGTATAGTGGTCGTCATCATACCCTTCAGAAATTGCTTCCTGACATCCAGGTTTGCATGTGAATCTAGTTTTCTATACGTAAGGGAAATGTCCAATTATCTTTACAGAAAAAAAATATGTACATCGAAAAGAGAAGTCCATCTATAAGTAATAACACACATTGCTTCTTGCTAGTGGATAGCTCACTCTCCTTTTTTTTATTATAACTATTTTAGCTAAACACTTTCTGTTATCTATTGAAAATGAGCCACTTGTTCTTGTGGGGGATGCTTATTAAGTGTTGTGCTAATTTCATCTTGAATTGCTATGATATGAAATGTGTACAGCAGCACCACATGCGCATATAATTCTGTTACTTCTGTGCAAGCCATAACTCAAAATTTTTTTTGATTGAAGTCCCACCTCCAAGAATCAGTAAAGGTTGTTTGGTTGCCTCTTGATTCCCGTCACGTGGAACTTCTATTTGCTAAGAATTGCTTTTTTGATTAGTTGTTTGGTTGACATTTTTTGGGCAAGCATAGGAATTGAAAATTCCATGAAAACTGCAAATTTCTTCATAGTGTAGGAATTTAATTACCAAGGGGAGGGTCGGTAAATACAAATTCTTTTGTCAATTGTAACTTCCTATGCTCAACCAAACAAAAAAAGTTCCTAGTGACAAAGGAAATTACTTCCAAGTTTATCAATATTCCCATTGTAATTTATTTCCTATGGCAACCAAACGAGCTCTTAAAATGTCTATACATTGAAATGTACGACCTCCCAGTCTCCCACCCTTTTTCTTTGTGATTTTTTCCCCTTTTTATGCATCCCTTATTGTTTGCTTCTATTGCCTTTGGAATCTTCTTTATTCAGTACGACGTTTTTTCAAAAATCACAATCTAGTGGAGAGAATATTTATGAGGCTAATGGTTTACTGTCACTGTTACTTTTTGGGTGTTGGAAATTTCTAACATTTTTCTGCTTTATTCTTTCAATTTTAATAACTTGACATTCAGTTCACTTTGAACGATAACAGGAAGCCTTCTCGCACCTATTGGGTGAACAAAATGAACTTACTCAGGAGCTAGCATCACAAGGAATGAGTCTTGTTTATGAACTTGGTGATGAATCAATGAAGAAAAACTTAGTAAATGCACTTGTTGGCACTCTGACTGGTTCAGGGAAGAGAAAAAGGGCTGTTAAGGTAATACTTCATGCTTTTATGCTTCACCAGATCCTAGGTGTAAAAGGTGCGCTACTTGATTTTTTACTTTCATTCTTCTGACTGCTACCTCTAGCTGGTAGAGGATTCTGAAGTCTTTCAAGAGGGAGCTATTGGTGATAGTCCCAGTGGGGGAAAGCTGAGCACTTATAAGGAGCTCTGCAACATGGCAAATGAAATGGGCCAGCCAGATCTTATTTATAAGTTCATGGACCTTGCTAACTATCAGGCAGCTCTAAATTCTAAGAGGGGAGCTGCCTTTGGATTTTCAAGGATTGCAAAACACGCTGGGGATGCTCTTCAACCCCATCTTCGTTTATTGATTCCAAGGCTGGTACGCTATCAGTACGATCCTGATAAGAATGTTCAGGTATGCACTATGCAGTCCTTAGTTTTGACTTTTGAATTGTTTTGATGATGTTCATGATCATATTGCCGTCTAAGTGCTCTCATAGAAATCTTCTGGCCATTTTATTCTGATTTACATTTTAATATCATCGGCATATTTGATCCATTAACTTTATATCTCTTATATTTATTTAGCCTAGCAATTGTTGATTCTCAGGATGCTATGGCACACATATGGAAGTCTCTTGTGGCTGATTCAAAGAAAACAATTGATATGTACTTCGATCCTATCGTAGATGATTTACTGACACAATGTGGTTCTAGGCTTTGGCGTTCTCGTGAATCTTCATGCTTAGCATTAGCAGATATTATTCAGGGGCGCAGGTTTGAACATGTAAGGACCTAATCTAAAGTTTCGTTGTGTTGACTAGATCCCTTGTTTTTTTTAAAAAAAAATAAAAGAACTCTTAAGTTGATCATGCATATTTATATTTTGAAGTTAGTGTTTGTGGGTATCTGAGTAGTCACTGTCACACTTGGACGGAACAAGTGTTGGAGCTCAAGAGACAAGTCCCACCTGTCTTTTGAGGTGGTTTCCATTTTCTCATTCTATCCATCAGTCATCTTATTATTGTTAGAGAGAAGAATACCTGAAATTTGAAATTTTCTGATGGTGAAGCTTCTTAGCCTGCAAATATGGCAATTTATTTTCAACTTCAGCTGTTTGAGAGAAACAAAAAGATGAACATCTCTTTGATAATATCCAATGTAGCTGGAGAACATGATAAGTTTGACTGTTTGATTGCTGAAATAGCGAAAGTTGTCAAAATGATATTTGCATATGTACTATATTTACCAAGAAAATAGATAAAAAGGATTAAGATCTAGAGGAAATAATTATGAAAAATACTCCATTTCATTTATAATCAATATCGATAATACAAAAAAATGTTATTTGATTCAAAAACTATGAAGTAATACTGTGTATTATTTGTGAAATCACAATGTGACTATTTGACTGCCACATCTTGTAAGGTAGTCACCAGTGTACGCAAGGTGGAATTTTTTAAACTATGGTCCACTGCAAATCTGTGTCTACGTAGGTATTAGTTCATCTTTAAGAATACAGTGAATTATTTGATGGTTATTGGACATGAGTATGACAATGTTCACACGAATATTTATCTAGATTAGGAAGTCATGAAAATTGGGGTTAGTTTCCCGTTGCCAATTGAGTTTGGAATTTCATTTCATAGTGTCTTATCTTTACGTTAAATTTGCCTTTTTGAAATTATTATTTTTTTGATAGAGGGGAGGGTTATTGCCGTCTTTAGATCTAGCTTGAATTTTTTTCATTGAGTTTGTCCCTCCTGTTTCTTGTTGAATACGAATGAAATGTGGATGATTTGCAATGGACTCAACTTTGAATTTTACCTTTCATGTTTTACAGGTTGGGAAACATTTAAAGAGGCTCTGGATAGCTGCATTCCGTGCTATGGATGATATAAAGGAAACTGTTAGGAATTCTGGTGATAAATTATGTCGTGCTGTCAGTTCTCTTACTACAAGGCTCTGTGATGTTTCACTTACTGACAAATCTGAAAGTAGCCAAGCTATGGATATAGTGCTGCCACTTCTGCTGTCAGAAGGGATAATGAGTAAAGTTGATAGTGTACGTAAGGCATCTATTGGAGTGGTTATGAAGCTTGCTAAGGTCAGCAACTTAGTGTCAAATTTTGTCGTTGATTTGTCATATCTTCAATTTTTTCAGCAGGAGCTAGGGTCGGAAATGCATATGGCCTTTGAGATATATTATTTTCTTTCCTTCTGCGTAATTTTGTGTCTTTTGAATTTCTTTTGGCCTGTTTATTTTCACCTAGTGCTATGTGGAAGATTGTGGAGAATTTGTGTCCCCAACTTTCTTCTTGAGTGGACGAAAAAAATGATCCTTCTCCTCTAACAGCAAGAGTCGATTTGTGCTAAAGCAGATGATACATCATATCTGTTAGATAGTATGTTGTAGATTATGAGATTCTGATATCTTTGTTTATTCTGCTCCCACCTATTGAGAATTCTGTCATTATAGATGCTTATTATGTACGTTGTGTTGCTTTTGCTAATTCAGGGTGCAGGGATTGCCATCCGTCCACATTTAGCGGATTTAGTGACTTGTATGCTGGAGAGTTTGTCAAGCTTGGAAGATCAAGGACTCAATTATGTGGAGGTACCATCAATGTAACCCTTTTATGAATTGTTACAGATTTAGAAACGAGTATGACTAATGCCTTTTCTCATTTCCCTAGTTGCATGCTGCAAACATTGGGCTACAGAAAGATAAGCTGGAAAACTTGCGAATTTCAATTGCAAAAGGCTCTGCAATGTGGGAAACTCTTGAGCTATGTATTGATGTTGTAGATAAGCAGTCACTAGATGTCTTGGTTCCTCGGCTTGCTCAGTTGATTAGATCTGGAGTTGGGCTCAACACTAGGTATGAGATCAAACTTAGACCAAGGTGGTATACATCCAAACTTCCAAATCCTACCTAGGTGGGAGCCACTTGAAACCGGGTGATGACATACATGTTGCTGTTGCATTTCGTCAGAGACTTAGTTGCTAACTTATCCATTTTTTGGCTGTTAGCTCAATCTTATCTTTTTGTGACTTCCAGGGTAGGTGTAGCATCTTTTATCACCTTACTTGTACAAAGAGTCAACCTGGAGATTAAGCCCTTCACAGGAACACTGCTGAGACTTTTATTCCCTGCTGTTGTTGAGGAACGAAGCAGTTCTGCAAAACGTGCCTTTGCCAGTGCTTTTGCAATGGTCTTGAAGTATTCAACGCCTGCACAGGCTGAAAAATTAATTGATGATGTTGCTGCATTGCATGCTGGGGACAGAAATGCTCAGGTTTCCTGTGCAGTTATGTTAAAAAACTGCTCTTCATTGGCTGCTGATGTTGTGAACGGTTATCATGTTACAATCTTACCGGTGGTTTTCATTTCAAGGTATGGATTTAAAATGTTCAGATATTTTTTTGCTTTTGTTTGTGGATATGTTTGATTTTGCTAAAAATGTCTTTTGAACCTGTTGCGTAGTTTTCCCATACTCTTCACTTATTTTAACTGAATTGACCTAATTAAAACTGATTAATACTCATTAAAACTAATATTGGTCATCTGCAGTTATTTGGACCGACTGAATGGATTTGCATCTAATCTTTACTAGTGTATAAAATTGACTTCAACTAATTTTAACGTTTTTTTTTGCCATGCAAACTTATATTTTTTGATATAATCTATTGCACTTAATAAAACTGCTTTTCTTCGAAACTCAATTTACCGGCTGAACAGAACAAAGGTCATATTCCGATTTTTAATTGACTGGAATAATTTTGCAAATTGTACTCATAATCGTCTTATAGAGTTAGTTTGAATTTATTTTGGCATAATATTTAAAAACCAGCATTACTGTTCACGACTTCACGGTTCTTTCATTTTAGGATTTTGTGATAGTTTGCCTTAGGAGTGATTGCATGCTGAACATGCAATGGAGTCTCAGGCCATATCAGGTTCACCTTATATTTGCTTATCTGATGAAAGACCAGATCCTACTGTTTTCTGTGTTTAAAAGTTCATTTGGAGGATGAAGATCAATATGATGGTTGAGGCTTTTGTGCGGACTATGATTTTGGATGATTTCTTACTGTGGATAATTTGAAGGTGCAATGGCCGACTACAGTTTTGTTTCCTAATGTTTGTATCATGTTTAAGAAGTTCTGAATTGGTCTTCAAAGTGGTTCTATGCTGTGGGCTTTATGGTTTGCAGGGTTTTTATTTTCTTCTACTTTGGATCAATTTTGGAGGAGCAACCAATAAAAATTGCTTTGGAGGGGCTTTTATGTCTCCAATTTGGGTGCTTTTGTTGGAGTTTACGATTGGTGATTGCATACTTCATTAAGGCCATGGTAGAGAAATTATGAGACCGTTGGCTTCATTGTGGTCTATGGTGCCTATGACATTCTCTACTTATTTTGTGTCCTTGTGGACTGTGAGTGGCATTCTTGAAGGAGAATTCCCGTCTTGTGATTGTGTAGTTAGTAGTAGTTATTATTATTTATGATGATACCAATGTGGTCAATGATGGTGATGATGACAACAAAGTGGACTTTAGATTTTGTATTCGGTTATTGCAGCAGCTTACATAAAATGAACTATGCTGTGCCACAGATGGTGGGACCGTGGGAGTGGATTAGGATATAGGAAACGGGTTTACAATATTTAAGGTAAAAAAAGATCACAATATTGGTAACATATACACTAAAATAGAAAAAAGCACATATGATATCAGAGCTGAGGCTAGCTGATCAGAGAGACCTGCTATTATTTGCTCCAGCTTGTAAATGCTATCTTGAAATACTTGTATGGCTGATGAAACTATACTGTAATTTATATATTCAGTTTTCTCCTTAAATTGTCGCTGAATGTGGAAATATAACTATGGACACAGCATAATGGTCATACATTTCTGTGAATGATTGGATTCTGTATAGGATGTGTTTCTTTTCACCATTTTCAAAATTATCAAAACAATCTAAATGGATGAGTTTCAGTTGATTGGATAATTTTGTTTTGGGCGTTTTCTCCCTTGTGTAAGAAATATTATTTTTGAAATTAGACTTGGCACAATCTATGATTGAAATCATGCATTTCCTAAAATTGCAGATTTGAGGATGACAAACATGTGTCAGGCCTCTTTGAAGAAGTGTGGGAAGAAAATACAAGTGGCGATAATGTCACTCTTCAGTTGTATTTGGGAGAGATGGTGTCACTTATTACAGATAGCATTACTTCGTCGTCTTGGAATTCCAAAAGGAAGGTAGATACTCTCAATTTTGTCATCAACAAGCTCATATGATTTAATTTACTGTTATGTTATTAACGTTCTTTTGTTTTTTATGTTAATACTTTTGTCCATAAAGGCAGCATTGGCTATAACAAAACTGAGTGAGACGCTGCATGAATCACTGTCTACTCATTGTCAAGTACTACTGGACTCATTGCTGAAGGAAATTCCTGGTCGACTCTGGGAGGTTTAGTGTCTTGCTCATAATTTTTCCAAAAATTTGCTTTTGTAAAATTTGAGAAGATTTAAGGACTTCTGCACATTGCGGTTTCATGCCGATTTCATATAATGACTGTTTGACTTCTCTCTGTGATAGGGAAAGGATGCACTTTTACATGCATTGGCTGCCCTCTGCACATCTTGCCACAGTGCGATTTCTTCTGCTGATCCATCAGCTGCTAATGTTATCTTAAGTGTTATTACAGCTGCATGCTCAAAAAAACAGAAGAAATTTCAAGATGCAGCTCTATGTGCTTTAGAGCAGGTAATTCATGAGTTTCTCTTTCGACAGTATTTATTCTGTGCTTTCCTAAACATCTAAAAGAGAATGAAGAACCTATGGGTAGTTTGGACAGTCATTTTGGATTATTATGAAATTGTAGTAGGAAAAAATATATGTTTTAGGGGGAATCATGTAGTCAATGTTTCAGTTGGATGCGATACAATATAAATGCTAGAAGTTGGAGCTTCATATCTCACTTTTTCTATATGATATAAAGTGTGTTAGAACTTCGAAGGATGGTAAGCTGGTATCTGATGAATGGGAGATTGTTCAGGATCACTGTCACATGGTTCACGAATCGTGGATTGCAAAATGATCCTTACTTTATTCCGTTCCTTCAACTTTGCAACATTTCTATTTTGGGTAGTGTCCCCACCACTTTAATACTTATCCACACATCTTCTCTTATTTCCGCTCACTTTTAGTCCTACCTACACAATTTAGTGGTCCCTACCAAATTTTTAAAACTTGTGCCAATTGTAGGTGTTGCAATCTCTTAGTGATGGAGGGAGTATATGTCGATGAAAAGAAGTAAAGAACTTTGTAATGCTATTCATACTTTTAAATTGATGTATAATATATTCAAAAAAAAAAAATTGATGTATAATGATAAAATATTTTTCAAAGTTTTACCCCAGAGACCATGGTACGGAATATTCTTTTCTGAAATAGAGAACTTCTCTTGGTTCAGGTTAAGAGAAGCTGTTGCTTTTAGCTTTGTGCTCCCGAGCTATTCTGCTTATCAGTCAGTAACATGTTAAATTCTAAAAAAACATGTTTCCTAATTTTATGTTGGGCTGTAATTGGTATCTTTCTCTACAACATGAGATTTAATCTCTTAGTTTCCTCTAAATATATTGCTAAATGTCAAGCAAGTTCTATATTTTTCTCCAAAAAAATGCTTACAGTACACTGAGAAAAGTCAACCCAAGCCTCATTGGCTTTGCTGGTTTTAACATCTTGTACTACATCAACTGTCGTATCGTAACTGCATTCTTGTGCCGTTACTCTGGTAGATCATTAGAGCATTACAAAAGCTTTGTACTTTTCTAGAATGAAAATCTATGTGATGGTTCTTACTATCATCACAAGATTAACTGTTCTACACCAATAAGAAGCTTTTGTCTTCAAAAAATGGTGAGGAGAATGTCAAAGGACAATCTGTCATTTATAAATGGCAAGGTGAATTTGTTTTTAGGTTAGAATGCTCACAAAAGGGGCTCCTGCCATTCAAATTTTATTTTGTAATTGCCAACAGGAGTACCAAACTAATTAATTTTCCTTGGCGTTTGCAAGGGGATCATTGCACCCCTTTATTGTGAAATTGATCTGGCTATGACATAAAATACTAACATTTGTCCTTCACTTTTTTATAGGTCATCAAGGCTTTTGATTTGCCTGAGTTCTTCAATGCAGTTTTCCCTTTGTTATATGAGATGTTTGATCCAAATGTTGGAGATAGATTTATGCAAGATTCATCAGGAAGTGCTTCTCTGAAAGCAGGTAGCATGTGAACTGTGAAGTGTATGTATGTTTTTAAACTACGTGCCGTGTAGAAAGTAGTTTCTGCTTGATGTATTGTAAATGCTACTAGTCAACGATGCTTCCTCGGAGCTCCCATAAATCCGTGCATGTTTGATATCAATTTATCTTTTCAGAAATCATTCATTTTACGTTGTCAGCTTGAAATCCAGGACACTGTTAGTTTGTGACTCATGCATGCCGGTCATTAATTTATGTCTTGTAATCTACATTATAAGTGCTCATATAGGTAACTAGTACACTATTAGCTTGTAACTCATGAGAAATCTAATGATCGACATATAACGTGTGATCATTTTTGTACGACATGCCTTATTGATTAAAATTTTGATATTTGAAAGGCCTTATTATTGTTTGTATGGTCCTATAACTGCAGGTTCTGATAAGGAAGAAGACAACTATGTGCCACGTAGTAAGATTTTAGATTGCATCACATCTTGCATTCATGTAGCTCTCATGAATGATGTTCTTCAACAAAAGCAAAACATGATGTTGCTGCTTTCTAATGCTCTTTCACCTGCATTGCCATGGACGGGTAAGTTAAATTTGTTTTATTTTTCTGATTTACTTTTAGTCTTAGAGTAATGTGGTCTGACTGCTAACATGTAATTTTGCATTTACAATTTTGTCATGAACAGTAAAAGTGTCGGCTTTTTTGACCATAAAGAAGCTATGTTCAAAACTCAAAGCTACACTTGCTGATACCCAAGAGGAAGGTTCACTTGCTGGTGTAAAGACATTGATTCATGAGGTCCAGCTTGAATTTTTATTGGCATTACTTATAGTTTGTGCTTTAACTTAATTTGGATTGTAACATCTTTGTTTCTTCTTCAGCTATTCGTCACTGTGTCTGGCAAAATCGTGGATTGTATTATCAATGTTAAGATTGCACAGGTATTGGGTAATTGCATTGCTTTCTAGGGCTTTGATTTTCTACAACCTGAAACTCTTAAATCCGGATAAATGCTTGGTGACACGGCTTTCACAAGCATTCCTTAATTTGACGGAATTATAATTTATAGATTCAATAAGAAATTCAATTAGTTTAATGCACAGTGTCTTTATTTGTGCTGTTTTGATGTCAGCATAACTCTTTCCAGTTCAATTATATATCGGCTAGTCTCTTGAGAGACCGTCTCTTTGAGAGACGTATCTCAAGCTCAGCCCATTAAAGATTAATGTTTACTTACTGTATTCTTAAATGCGTACTTAGTACTTACTTTATCCTTAATGCTTACTTATCGTATCCTTAATGCCTACTTCCAATATCTTAAATGTCTATTTACATCCGTCTTAATGTCTGCTTACAACCTTTTTAAAAAATATAATGGGCCGGCCCAATTAGAGATGGTCTCACAAAGAGACCGTCAGTCACAGAATTTGTGATTATTTATTGTCTTGCTGAGAACCCAAGTTACAGGCTTCATTATCTTTGTCAAAAAAAACTTTTCCGAGTTGAATGAACCCTAAACGCCTCATTTCGTGGAATGGTCAATGCTAGTTAAATTCTCATTTCCCTTTTGGTTGCCTTTTCATTGAAAATATCATCCATCAAATTCTCTTTTCCCTTTTGGTTGTTCCTAAAATAAGTTTGGAGGGGGGATAGCAGAAGTATTTGTTTGGTGACTCGGTTTTTGGTGTTATTATATCAATTCATGATCTCACAAGCTTCACTTTCCTATACAACTAGGTCCACGTTGCTGCCGCAGAGTGTTTGCTGCAAGTAATTGAACTCTACAAAGCTAGTCAACCAGCATCTGGTGTAGATGAAGTATTCAAGGAAAATGTAGCTCAGTTATGTACAACAGAGAAGAATGAACAGGCAAAATCTGTTTTGAAAAACTGTATTGTTATCCTTGAGAACTTGTAGTTACATGTTGAGACGCCACAAAATTTTGATGCTGCTCACATCGACTGCAATACGGGACATTTCTCCACATGCTAACCGGATTTGTTCCAAAGGAAATACACAGAGGACGAGCCAATACCAAAACGAGCCTATTCCATCAAATGTCTCGCGAATGAGTACTTGAATAGGTGTCACCGTGTCGATGCATACAAATAATCCGTGCGCATCATCACTGCCAAGGACCAAGCTTAAGTGCAAGGAAAATGCCCTGAAGTCTTATCTTGTTATAGTCTTATAGATATGGATTTGACCATTATTTATAAATCATTAGTAATTGTAGTTTTAGCTTTTTTTGTCATTTATGTGAGTGATTAAATCAAAACTTATATTTCATTTTCATAAGTTGGTGCAATCTAATCTTTGTTCTGGGATTATGTATGCTTCAGTTTATGGTTGACGTCCCAAGATATGTTATATACTGATATTTTCAAGATATGATAGTCGAGCTGTGGATGTCCAAAAACCCCTTGATTATGACCTAGAGTGTGATATTACCACCGAGGAAGTAAAAGAAGCCCTGAAAAAGATGGGGAGATCAAAAGCGGTCGGACCAGATAACATTCCGATTGAGGTGTGGAGGGGTTTAGGCGATGAGGGCATTCGCTGGTTGACTAACCTTTTTAATGTTATTCTGAGGACGCATAAGATGCCTGATGAATGGAGAAGCAGCACTATAATACCACTGTATAAAAACAAAGGTGACGCGCAAGTATGCGGGAACTATAGGGGCATCAAACTTCTAAGCCATACCATGAAACTGTGGGAGAGAGTCATAGAGAAGAGGATCAGACAGGAAACTGTAATTAGAGAGAATCAATTTGGTTTTATGCCAGGTAGGTCAACCATGGAGGCAATCCACATTTTGAGGAGGCTGATGGAGAAATATAGAGAAAGGAAGAAGGACCTGCATATGGTGTTCATAGACTTGGAGAAAGCGTATGACAGCATACCACGACAAGTCATTTGGGATAGCCTCAAGGCTAGAGGTATTTCTTCTACCTACATTGAGGCAATACGAGACATGTATGACAAGGTATCGACTAACATTCTGACACCAGTAGGGTTAACAGAGTCTTTCCCTGTAAAGGTTGGGCTACACCAGGGATCATCTTTAAGCCCTTTTATCTTCGCGCTCGTTGTGGATGAGATCTCTAAATCTATCTGGGAGACGGTTCCGTGGTGCATGCTATTTGCAGACGATATCGTGCTGGTTGCAGAAACTAAAGAGGAGGTTAGTAGTAAATTGGACGAGTGGAGAGAAGCTTTGGAAGGAAAAGGTTTGCGCATTAGTCGTACGAAGACCGAGTACCTACGTTGTGACTTTAGTGGGACACAACCGATAGGGGAACCGGAAGTTTCCATAGGGGAAGAAGTCATTAAAAGTACGACCAAGTACAAGTATTTGGGATCGATCATCCAGAGGGATGGGGAGATTGACGGCGATGTAGATCATCGCATCCAGGCAGGGTGGCTCAAATGGAGAGCAGCTACCGCGGTGCTATGTGACAAAAAGATCCCAAATAAGTTAAAAGGAAAATTTTATCGGGCGGCAATCAGACCGGCCATGCTATATGGGACAGAATGTTGGCCTGTAAAGAAGAGTTTTGAACATAAGATGGAAGTCTCTGAGATGCGTATGTTGAGGTGGATGTGTGGTCATACTTTATTGGATCGAATTAGGAACCGAGAGTTTAGAGACAGACTAGGGGTTGCTCCTATCTCTGGAAAAATGCGCGAAGGAAGATTGAGGTGGTTTGGACATGTAAGGAGAAAGACTTTTGATGCCCCCGTGAGGAGAGTTGAAAGCTTTATAGTAGAAGGTAAGAGGGGTCGAGGAAGACCTAAGAAAACTTGGGACGAGCAAATAAGAGTGGACTTGCGTGAGTTAAACCTCTCGGAGGACCTGACTAGGGATAGGAGTAGTTGGAGGCGTCATATCCAGGTTTTAGACTCCGGCTTTTCTCATTAGAGTCTTTTTAGGCGCTCGTGTCTCTTCTTGTCTGCCATAGTCTCTTATGTGACTTGCTTAGTTCCCTCGTCTTAAGTCTTTTTGTGTTACATGCTTTTGGATCTTTTAGGCCCTTTTCTCTCATCGCGTGGCAGGTATGTAATCCCTACCTTCCTTATCTTTTCCGGAGCCGGGGGACTCCTTTCTTTGGCCGTGCTCTCCTTCACGGGTATGAGTTGCCGCCGTCCTTCCCTCCCCAGACCCTGTCCATAGATTTTCTATGTGCGGGATATACTGGGTAGGATGATGATGATGATGATGATTTTTGGAGTATAACGCGCATAAGGAAATAGAACGAGAAATAGCTCAGTGGGAGCATATGTAATCTAATGACATTATTATTATTCACATGCACGAGGCTAAGGTAGGAGATTGTTTATTGTTAGTAACAATAAGCAAAAGAAACCTGACCAAAAAGTCAAATAAAGCTTTATTCAATGTTGTTAAAAGTGAACATGTGTTAATTATAAGTTTTTACTATAAAATATAATTAAAAAAACGTTTCACTATTATTAACAGCGAACAAAGAAAAAACGTCAAAAAAAGGTTATTCTAGAAATTTGTTTGCAGAGATCTTAATTTTTTTAATTTTGATTGAAAACAAATTAATAAATTCAAACAATAAGAAAATAGAGCAATTTTGAAGGGTAATATCGTAAAGTACCAACCAGAGATAAATCTCAGATAAACCCTAAAACGGCCATTGGCTTATGAGTTTTGAAGAAGGTTCTAGTCACTTTATCAAGTATTTAACCTCAAGCTCATATCCAACAGTTTCATACCCCTACAATTGCAAAAACCCCATCATTTTATCTTCTTCAATTCAACTTTTTTCTGGGCATTTTGATTTTGTGAGATGGCAAAGCGGTTGATTCCCACTTTTAATCGCATTTTGATTGAGAAAATCACAGCTCCAGCTAAAACTACAGCCGGAATCCTGCTTCCAGAATCTTCTAACAAGGTTCAGATGTTCATTGATTCATCTTCTATTCTAATTCCTACAAACTTAGTTTAAAAACCTTGTTTTGTTGATTTATGTCCAAAGATTACTGGCTTTTGACTTATTGTGAATGCTCATATTGGAATTTATTGATATTGAATTTGATCTAATCTGGGTTTGCTTCATTTTGATTCATTTCTTTATGAATGTTACAAATTTTAGCCTTTCATATTTCTAGTTTTTCAGAAAATTTGCTCATTTTAGCATTTATAAATATACCCAATTGTGAATTTACAATTGATATGGGAACTAGTATTAAGTTAATCTGGGTTGCCTGTAAATTTGATTATTTATTTATATAAAAGTTGCATAAGAATGTTTGATAAAGGTTATAAAAGTTGCATATACCCAATTTTTTGGGGCGAAATTGTCGATAATAAATTAATCTTTGCTCGTTCTGCTCAAAGTAAATCCAATTTGTTGATCAATCTATGCTTGGGTTTAATTGATGAATATAAATACAACATATTTTTTAGTCTTAATTGCTTGGCTTACATAAGAATGTTTGAAAAAGGTTATAAACAGTTTATAAGTATTCTAGGGAAAATACTATTATTAACAAAATTTAGCTTGGTTATAATGGTGTTGTTTCTTGTTAATTTGTTGCAGTTAAACTCAGGGAAAGTCATTGCTGTGGGGCCGGGATCTCGGTCGAATGATGGGAAAATAATCCCTGTGAGTCTTAAGGAGGGAGACACTGTTCTTTTGCCTGAATATGGTGGCTCTGAGATTAAGCTTCAAGATAAAACGTGAGTTCTGTTTTCAACTCTGCATTGTCTGCTTTTTACTGCTTGTACCAAAAGATAAAACAAGCTATTTCTAACTCAATTCCGCTTTCCACTAAATTCCGTTCAAAAAATATTAGGTGCATTCTCGAAGGGATAGAGGGAGTACTACTTAGGATAGTTGTGGTGGACTTCTGGGTATAGATTTGTGTCGTTACTTCTATCAGTATACTATTTGCAATTACATTGAGCAATTAGATTGGATCGACCTTAACATGTTAGCGGACTAGAGAATAAGGTTAGCATAGAGTGAAGACTGAATAGTGACGAGTGGCACACAATAAAATTAATGTGCACCAAGTCTATATCAAACTTTGCCTTATTCTCGTGGGTTTAGATTTCACTGCACCGCCTGATTGTGGTTAATTTTGCAACTTAATTGATGAAACGGAAAAACATGTTTATGTATGTGAAACAAGACGTCGCTAAGGCACGGTTGTAACCATTGTCTTGTACTTCTGTTGCAGGTTTCATCTTTACCGGGAAGATGACATCCTTGGTACTCTGCATGACTGATTTTGATTCGGATATGGTGTTCGTCTAGTCCTACTTGATACAATATGTTAGAAAATTTCCATTCTCATGTGTTGAATTGACAAAATTGGAGATGTTCTTGTTTTGCAATACTGAAACTCTCTTAATTGGAGATTTTGAATTCTAGGAATTTTTTCTTGGAATAATGTTGATTGTGTATCACTTTTTATTCCATTGGGCATTGGCTAATTATATGGTCTTTAGTCTTTACTCATGAATTAGCACATTGATCTCAATTCTTAGAGTTATCTTAATGTTGTGCTTATTTCGGAAATAAACTACGACAATTATCTTTCGAGAGAAAAATCGTTACAACTAATTATAGTTTTAGCTCCACAAATTGTGAAATTGTCATGGTTAGATGTTGATGATAGATGTTGATGATGTTTGTTATGAAGTGTTAATTATAGATTATGTGTTTGTTATTACAAAACCAAGTGTATAACCCTGATTAGGTTAGAGCTTAAAAAAGCCATTTAGCAACATTATGGTAATGATTATCACCTTTAACAAGATGACCATCTTTGTTTAGAGTGTGTTTATCAAGACTATTAGTTGTCTTTTAGTTTTTGAGTTTGTCATATCAGCCAAAAGTCAATTGCTAAACGCTATCTCATTTCATTTGTACAAAGTTTTACTTTTGGTTTTTCCACTTAATATACGTTCTTTCCTCTTTTGGTAATGGTTTTTACCATTTTTTAATCTTATCGACAAATTTATTCATTAACCTTTTTAATCTCATTGACAAATTCATTTACTCTTTCAATCTCTGATCAATCTCGTGAACCAAAATCGCAACCTCATCCCTCGCTTCGTGTGAAATTGATGGTGCGGGCGGTTCTAAATTGGCTTGCTATGCATTGCACAGATAACAAAACAAATCAGATTCAAAAGAGAAAAGTCAGGCAGCCAACACAAGCATTTTTCTATGTTCATTGTGATCAAGTACACAACATGCTTAATTACCACAAAATCAGTAATATGAAAAATGCATCATTATATAGTATATACCCTATCCAAAATCCATCAACAAATAAGCCACATTTTCCCAAACCCTTTTGTAATTTGTGAAATCTTATCCCCTAAAGCCCTTTCTAATGGTTTTATAAGCATCATACAAAGTCTGCATACCTGTCCATTCTGACATTTCCAATCATAAATCACATTTAATTCAAACTATTGTTCATTTATCTTAACATTATTAACTTAAAAGCGATAAATGATAAGAACAATTTGATTTCCCGATAAATGTAAGTTCATATCTTGGAGATGTCGTGTGTTGATCGTCCTAGTGCAATAGCAGTTTTAGAAACAGAAGGACGACCCAGATGATTGCAGATGAACTCGCCTGCAGAGAGAAGCTTCCCCATGTCGACATTAGTTTTGATGCCTAACCCATGAAGCATGTACACCACATCTTCGGTGGCAACGTTTCCTGTTGCTCCCTTTGCATAGGGGCAGCCGCCAAGTCCTGCTACGGAGGAATCTATCGTGTTGATTCCCATCTGTTAGGAGATAAATCCAGCAAGCACGTTGTTAGGAAAATGATGTTTGTATTTTAGGTGAGAAGGTATAAAACTCGAGTCTTGCAGAGAAGCAATTTTCTCTAGCAAACTTCTTTATATCCAAACTTACCTGAAGAGCCACCAAAATGTTTGGAAGAGATTGTCCATAGGTGTCATGGAAATGCACAGCAAGCTTCTCAACGGGAACAACAGCCATTACAGCTTCGAGCATTGGAATAACACTACCTGCAAAAGAGAAACAGTGTCAAATAATTTGTTGATCTCCTTGCGAATCGCAAAACGCAAAAAATAAATGGACGGCTTCGAGCTATTTTGTGCGATTTTAAGCGAATTGTATATTCAAAAAATTGTTTAGCAGGCAAATTATGCCATTACGAACTTCATCACGCTAAACAGTGTCCGACCTACAAAGGAGAACAATCCGATCCTGCACAAAGTAGCTCGAGAAGATAGTTAGGGCACCAACATTACCTGGTGTGCCAATGCCAATAGTATCACCAAGAGAGATTTCAAAGCAACCCATGTCATACAGTTCCTTAGCCACATATGCCACCTTTTCAGGAGGAATCATCCCTTCAACTGGGCACCCAATAACACATGATACATACCTACAAAATGCATTTTCATATCAGCACATAGGTTTAAAGATTATATAGAGCAATATAATGATCCTTAGTAACAACAATCGAAAACTTTGTTGTCATTAAAGAAAACAATATTGTCAAGAAACCAACTCAACCAAAAACTTAAGCTGATAATTGAGGCCCCAGAATATGTTATGAACTGATATCATCTAGGTTTCAAATTTCATTTTTCATTGTTTCACATACATAAAAACTAAAAAGAGTATGAAAATAGAGGGGAGGGATGGAAGGGAGGGAGAAAGAAGTAGTTACGGAATTATCAAACAAGAGGTATCGAGCATACCCACGAACTGGAATTGAAAGTTTTTTTGCTGCAGAAACAACAGCACGATAACGAACAAGACTCTCGGCAATGCTACAGTTTATATTTGATTTGGAGAAGGATTCTGAAGCAGACGCAAAAACAGCAATGTCCTTGGCACCGGATGCAATAGCAGATTCAAATCCCTAAAAACGTAGTATAAGGAAACAATGACAACTTTTCTTAAGCATTATCTATTTGGTTCAGATTATAACAGCGTATAAAATCACTCACCTTCAAATTCGGGGTTAACGCAGGAAGACGAGCAGCATCCACATGACAAACCGCTTTCATAACGTCTTTTGCATCTGAAAGCTGCAAGAATTGAAAAGTAAGTTTACATGTATATTTGAAGAACTGACTGATCTTCAAAAAAAAAGAACTGACTGAATCACTGAGAATGAGAGAAATACCTGAGGCACCCATTTAGGTGATACAAAACTTGTTGCCTCAACAACAGATAACCCAGCAGAAACTAGTCTATGGATCAACTCAACCTTTATATGGGTAGGAACCATATTTTTCTCATTTTGTAGTCCATCTCTTGGACCAACCTCCACAATCTTCACATATTTCGGGATGCTGTTAAGAACCTGCAAAACAGTGAATGTCGAGACAATCAAGCGATAAAGAGAAAAAGAAAATGAAGAGGACAACAATTTTGAACAAAGAGGGATAAAGTTATTAGCCACATGATGGGTAATGGAAGATTCCATTATCCCGCCAGTGCCATTAAGTGGCCTCCACTAGGTGAGGTTTTGAGGGGTAGGATGTACGCAACCTTATCCTTGTTAGTGATAACAAAGAGTTTGTTTCTGATAGACTCCAAATAGAAAACATCATTTGTAACTTAACATATATGTTATGTACACAAGATTTATCAAGCCTCATGACAGATAATGTCAATCGGCTGTCGAGAAAATTGTGTCACTTAAGCAATGCAGCTAAAAGACATGGTGACCTATGTTTCTAATTACCTTACTCATTTTGGCACCATTACTCTTGTCATGGGTTCCATAAGCCATATGATTCCTACCTACGCTTAAACTCCTCCAAATACAAGCGTTAGCACGGGACTTCTCCATGTTGTTTCTTCCCCACGGAGAACCCTCTTCCATATAATCTTTGGCGTCTTCACTGTATTGAGTTCAAGAGCAGAACAGCTGTAAGTTCCAAAGAATATTCAAAAAATTGCTAAGATGGTAATGAATCCTTGATACAGTACCTACAACTGTTGGACGTGCTGCACCTGCTTCCTTCAATCCAGCGGGCTCCCATTCCCATATCCTCTCCTTGGGAACGACAAGCGCTAGATGAAAACCTCTGAATTCTGTCAATAGTGCTCATGCTAGGTAGCTTGTCAAAACTAAGGGGTTCTTCCAGACTCGACATTCTGAAATTAAATGTGGAAAAGAAAAAATTGAACAATCATACACAAAATCCTATTCAAGATCAATAAACTAGAGAAGCCATATCAAATTATAAGCACACTATCTATAGATTAAGAACCTCGGATAGTCAGATTCCACAAAGAAACCTTGAACGATGTACTAACTGTACTAAGTTATGCAATCAGATAAAAGTAATCAATTGGAAAAGAAGTACAATATAGCCCACAAAATTTGAGCAGAGTCACTTTGTACGCAGCTCGTCTCGTTCCTTTGAAAATGACCAGATTAATACTAATTATTGCATGTATTTGATCATCGATTCATTTACAACTCCAAGGAGTCTCTGCGATCTTAAAGCTAAGGAGTTCACTCCCTGTTATTTATGTCCATACAATCAAGAATAGGGGATTATTTAACTGTTTATCCAAGCTAAGAAGCCTGAAATGTGTGAGGCAAATTTAGCCAATTAAGGATACATCTTACCATAAAAGAGAAATGACACAACAAATGCACTCTTTAAATTCGATTATGGCAAGAGAAAGAAACATATTTTAGGCAAGGGCATGTTTGGTGAGGGCACTCTTGAACTCTTCAAATTAGGCAGAATTATTCTTCTACTTGTTAGGTAGAACAGGACACACATGATATGAATGTTTTCACAGAATAAAATATCCTACCATCAATACACAATATGAATGATTTTCTCAACACTGATGTCTACATTTGATCATTGTTTTTGCGGGTATTAAGATACCCTTTTGCAATTATACCATGTCAAGAAACCAACCCGGCCAAAAGCTTAAACTAACAGTTGTAGCCTCAGGATCTATTATTGTTCATCTTAGTTTGTTGTAGCATAAGCACATCCAAACACAATATTACCTGATGCATAATCATCCTACAAGTTACAAACTGAAACAAGCAAATTTTAGGGCTTTTGGACTAATTTAGGGTGGAATTGAGTACCAAATTTGGTAACATTGTTCAAGACTAGACCCTTATTTGGTAGCATCAATTATGAAACTCCTTTTTCAACTTCTTTACTTAATACAAGAGTTAACCAAGACCCAAGCCTTATAATTTCCTCTTATAACTAATTCCACTAATAGAAAGAGCAACATGAAACTACAAGCAAAAACTCAAGGATTATGCAGAATGCACTTCACAAAAAATACTGCAAATACCAAGAATATAACAATTAGGAGTATATCTATACAAATTATAACCAGCTATATGTAAAAAAATCTACAAAAATCAAAACAGATATACACAAGTAAACCCACTTTCAAATTAGTCAAAATATTAGAACAGAGAAAAAATATAACAATCAACGGTCTAAACTTGATAAATTTCAGATCCAATTTAACCAGAAAACAAGCGTTAAATAATTCCCCAATTCAATTTCACTATTCATCCTCTGTTTATAATCAATTGACCATGTATAAATACATAGAAATAATACAAATTATCAAAAACCCACAAAAAATACGCTAAAAACGAGCCTAGATTATAAAGAAATACCTTGAATTTCCTGGAAAAATTGAATAAAAACCCTAGAAATCTGGAAAAGGGAAAAAAATTGCTCCCCTGTTTTTCTTTTTTTGACTACTTTCCAACTAAAATAGTAAAACGTTGAATTAATTTTGTGGGTTAGTTGAGTAGCTGATCATAAATTGTTGTTGTTGTTTGGTATAGAAAATGAAATGTGTAGAATATAAAAAATCGAGAAAAAAAATGTGTTAAGATGAAATTAGGGTTCCTTGTTTTTGTGGTGATAAATACTTTGCCCCAATTTAAAGATTTCTGATATGACTTTAGACTTGATTTTTTTATGGAAGAATGAAGAGAGGAAAGTGGAGGGAAGATGGTAGGTCGGTATTTTTCAGTTGGAGGTTGGTCAATTCCTAATTTCCTATGCTATGGACTCAATTTTTTTGTTCTCTTATGTCCTTTTTCAATTAAAAATACTAAAATAAATCAAATAAAATAATATAATTATTAAAAAAAAATTGAAAAAATATTAAATAAATGTTCAAATTTTTTTTATTATTATTTGTAATTTTTTTATGTAAAATTTCAAAATTTTCGCACCGATTATTGATAGGCTCAAAAAAAAGAAAAGAAAATATTATCATCAATAGCAAGTATAATAGAACGGAAATGTAAATATATGATGTTTTCTAATAAATTATATAAGACGAAAGTATTATTTTTGTCTAAAAAGAGATTTTAAAATATAAAAAAATTATAATTAAAAGCTTTGCAAAATTTATATTTAGAGAAAATAAGAACAAAAACTTTTTTAGTAATAGATGGGCTAGCCATTCATTATACTCCCTCCTATTCACACAAAATGGGTCATTTGGGTTGGGCACGATTTTTAAGAGTGGAATGATGGGGTATTTTAATTGATTAAATTAATTGTAAAGGTAGTAGTTGGGTATTAGGATTTAGGAGTAGCAAAGGTGGAGGTAGTTGGATATTTTAATTTAATTAATTGTAAAGGTGAGAGTAAAAATAAAAACGGGACATTTTGTCTGAATTGACCCAAAATAAAAATGTCTCCTTTTGTGTAAATAGGAGGAAGTAGTATTTTAATGTCGGCCAACCAATATAGTAAATGACAAATGGTGTATTTATTAATAGTTCTTAGTTGATTATATATTAATATACTCATCTAGAACCTTCCTTTTGCTGCCTTTGCCACGCAACTTTGTGTTTGATGACTTCGTTGTTAAGTTCATATTTAGTAAGTTACTAGATTATGCCCGTGCGATACACGATTTTATTAAAATTTTTGACATATTTGTATAAATAAAATAATAAAAAATTTACAATATTATAAAATTTAAAAAAAACTCGAAAAAAAATAAAATAAAATATACTTTAATGACTTCCTAGTACAATAAATGATGTGACATTAAAAAATAAAAAATAAAAATTAGTAAAGTCAAAAATATTAATAGTAGTCATTATACAATGACATATTTTTAAGTCTTGGAGGAAATTTTTTTACTAAGAGAGTAACACGTAAATAATTTTGATAAACAATGATATCAAGAGTATTTTGTTTTAGTAATAGTTATAGATTATTTTGATTTTATAGTACTCTTTGTGAATAAAATATTCCCATAAATTAGTATTTGTTTTTTTTACCGTCACAGTAATTTATATGATCTGTTAAATATAATATTTTTTAACAATTATCCTCTTGATTGAATGAATTTACATCCAATGTACTCTTGTTTGACATGATCAAGTGTCATACATTATATGTTATAGATTATTTTGATGTGTTTAAAAATTAGGGTCTATTTGTGGTTGGATAGCTTTCAAACCTCTGTTTTTTGCATTGGACTAAAGTGTTGAACCAAAAAAGTTTTCATAACTCGAGATCTTATTGGTGAGCAAAGAACCATTTTGCTTTTACAATGTTTGTATAAATTATTGTCAATACATGTGAATCATGTGATGTTTAAGCCTTTGTAAACACATACTTGCTCCTCATTATGTTTCCCTTTTCCTTACTATGAGGAGATCAACCATGACCCCCTCATGATTTCACCTTCACAAAAGCACCATTATTTATTCTATAGAAAAAAGAATCATTATTATCGTACTCAATATTTCGCACATAGAAAAACTATGGTAAGGGTCTGAGAGGGGAGGACGACGACAACTCATACCCATGAAGGAGAGCACGTCCATAGAGTCCCTCGGCTCCAAAAAGAATAATATGAGATTCAGATTCTGCAACTGCTGGGACCGAGTGATGTGCGGCAAACTCCACGTGTTGACAGCATAATACAGTAGATACGCATTAAGGATAATATAAGTAAGTATTAAGAAAACGGTAAGTAGGCATTAATCTTTAACGAGTTGAGCTTGAGATAGTCTCTCTAAGAAATGATCTCACAAAAGACTAGTTGTTTATATTTTACAAATATAATGAATGAATGGATGGACGGGTTAAGTTATAGATTAAGTGATGGTGGGTAGCAACCTCAGCTCATACACGGTCTGATGTATAACTCAACTCATATACTAACCGCCAATAAATAATTATTAAATGTATATTTTTCTTCTTATGAGCCAAATGACTAGTGACAAACGCGTTAGAATTTTCCTTTTTTTTTTACAATATTTGTAAAAGTTAAAACTTTTACAAACAAAATTCTATAATTTAACCTATTTTTATGCGATTTTGACCTAAATTAAATTATGGTAGAAATTAGGATGCACATAGATAGCATCATTCATTGTTTTGCACGGCCGTAAACTTCAATCAAGGGAACTGCCCTTTAGCCTTTAGTCATTATTCCGCAAGCATAGGGTTTCAATTTTCAAGGAGTGAAATTCAAAGACCCAATAATGGATAAAGATCAAGAAGATGAAATTGTTTGCTTGGAATCATTTTTCCTCAATGATAAGTATGTCCTTCTCTATCTTAATTACTATTTATTGATCAATCTAAATTGCTTAGTTAAATAATCAGTCATACTCAATTCAATTTTTGCAGTTACCAATTAACCACTTTTACATTTGGGTCTCAAGTTCTTGAGTTATTTTGCCTTCAATCTGCTTCAAGTAAGTACACTTTGTTTCATTAGTTGGTTTGATGAAATGGGTTATCTGGAATATGCAACTGAATGCATTAAAGCTTCTGTCTTTATCATTTTTATGTTGGTGGATGTCACTTTTGTGATGTAATAAGTTGGAATTACTTGTAATATTTTTAGAGGTTGGAGCTTGATGTGAGATGAAGGGGTTTGGTTGAAAATTGTTTTTCTTGGATTACAATTCTTAGGGAATAAGACTATTAAGCTTGTGTTTGGTTAACAAATTAAACAAACAGGAGAAAATATAAATTCCAAAGAGTTGGATTGTTGGAAGCCGTATCGCATCACATCGCATGAGCTGCGTTGTAAAGATTTTCAAAATAAACGAACTGATATTTCTCACATTGTGAAGGTGTATAAGGGAAATCTTATGGTTTCAATATTTAGGCGCTATGATAACCGCATCATTTCCGTTACAGCATTAGCATTCCGTTACCGCGTTCATAATTGTTACCGCATTTGTACACTATAATGGCAAGGGGAATAATTTTCCACAATAGCTGTTTAGTGTTTTGATGTTTGTTAATTGCTCTTTTATGCTGCACTGAGTTGTCATTATGCACAATGTCATATTAAGATTAGAGATAGATGAAATATTATTACAAACTCTTAATGCTGATATAGCTATGTTGGTATTTTTGGGACAGCTGATTTTGATCTCACTGGGCAGTTGGTATGGCCTGGGGCAGTGATTTTGAATGAATATCTCTCGAAAAATGCTGAGATGCTTCGTGGACTTTCTGTCATTGAGTTGGGCTCTGGCGTTGGTATGCTCTTTTCTTTGATGTAAAACTTTGAAATTTGTACTTGAAATGGAGTTTCTTGTGCTATTGGTGTGACATGTGAACAAGGTGCGAGTATGGCTTTGCGGGTATGCTATCTGCAAGCACGGAGATAGGTTTAGGGTAGTGAGAAACATTTTACTTGTTGCACGTTTTGCATTTTCTCGTGCATATTGAGAACCAATATTCGACTTCTTAATCACAGGTGTCACCGGAGTACTTTGTGGTAGATTTTGCAATAAAGTTGTGATGACGGATCACAATGACGAAGTTCTTAAGGCAAGGTCATGGAACTGATATTTCTAGATAAATATATTGAAGCTTTGGGTTTGATCTTGGTAGAATAACGGTTTTTGTCTCTTCATATCATGCAGATTTTAAAGAAAAATATAGATCTACATTCATCTTCCGAGGATTTGCCTTGCTCTGGTATGTGAAAGGAACTTGAAGCAGCATTTGGTGCTTTATGAGTGAGCTGATATGTGATAATTTATTCCTCTTAGATTTAGTGGCCGAGAAACTTGAGTGGGGGAATTCTGATCAAATAAATGCAATCATGCAAAGATATCCCGAAGGATTTGATCTCGTTCTTGGAGCTGATATTTATATCCTTTTCTTCTTCGTTTATTGTTGCGTATTTATTAAACTGAAAACATACGATGGCTATGAATTATCTCTTATGTTTCTTCGGTTAGGCCATGAGGCCAACATATCTTCTGATGTGCTATGTTTTGATCAGCTTATGGCTCGACATAGGCTCTTCAAGGCTTGCACTTGATTGAAATTTGAGAATAATGTCGACGTTCACGCTTGAATTCTATTCTTGGGCATACGGTTGATCACCTTGACAATTTATAAGCTTCCAACAATCTAGCATTCCCTTACTTTTCAATACAGTAAAGAAGCTTCTTCAAATTAGAGGGGAAGGAAAATGCAAATTTATTCTTGCTTATGTCTCTCGTGCAAAAATGTGAGTGTATAAATTACCCTGAATATCTTATAAACGCCTATACTATTTTGTTTTACTTGTGTTTTTATAAAGATTTAATTACACGATACAAATCCCAACTGATATCTCGCTCAAGGAGATCAGTAAATCATGTGACAGTGGTCCTTTGTTTAGTATAAAAACATGCTTTTCACCTTTACACAGGATGGATGAAATGGTTATCAACGAGGCCCTAGGGCATGGCTTATTGACAAAAGAAGTTCCTGGAACACGTTCCGTGGTTGGAAATCTCGAAGGAGTTATTTACGAGATTAGTCTTTAGTAGATCATGCAATTTTTCTTTGTACTTCGGCCTTAGAGCCTCAGCAAAGACACAAAAGATCAAAAGTGTCAAAAGAATTTTACTTACGGTTGATTTAGCAGTCTATTTCAAGAACCGAGTGCGGCACACGGCATATTAGAACAAGGTGATGATCTCAAACGTGCCTTTAGTCTACTAACTACTTATCGGATATTGTAATCTTATTGAAACCAAATCTTTACTTGTTATCAGGATCCAAGCAACCTGAGTTTGGTGCTTATTTTCGCTTTTATATTGTATTTTGTGTGGAGGTATGAAGTACTTTCCAATATTTTAGACATAGTTCAAATTGACACACCATATGCTTCAAGGAAACAATTTTTAGGATCATTGTTATTTTACAGCCATACTTTTCCTCCCCTCGGCCCCTAGCATGAGTTTGTGTCATGTGATCACCTCCAAACCACTACCATCGATCGTTGCCGAAATGCAGGCCATCTTAGTCGGTTTTTTGATATATTTTTCTATACAATAACAGCAATGTTAGAGCCTTAATCCCAAATGAGAGGGAAATAAGGCCCGGATGAAACGTTGGCCCGTTTGGATCATGTTTTAAACAAATCTTGAACTCAATTGGGCTTGTTCTATTTATACATATTCCCACCTAGTCGCCCATTCCACAAGCCTCTTTGACCACCTATACCTCCACCAACCAGAGCTTACTCCAATAACTCCCCAAACCACCCCTCAACTTTGTTATTTGAAAATATACCCTAATACTTTCTTTTTAATCACATCTATATATTTTCACTCCCTTTTCATACCATACAATTCAAAATCTCTTTTTGTAAAATACCCCTCTATCTATTTGATTTTGCTACACAACAGAATCAAAATGAGAATTTTTTGTGTATTGCATAGCAAAATCAAAGAGACATGATATATTAAATTTCTACCTTTATCTTTAAAAAGTTCTTTTGCACAATAATACATATTTATAGGAATTGTTCCTTTGAGATTGCTACTGATAATGACATGTTGTGAGGGAAAATATCTGTACCAGTAGAAATTTCAAAAGGACAAACTAGAATCTTATTAAACAAGTTACTCTTATGAGAGATCGTCTTTTGGTGAGACGATCCTAAAAAAGAGCTCATATTCTCAATCTCATAATATGTGTTAAGAAGTATGAGAAATTAGAAGTATAAGACAAGTTGCTTTGTAACACCGTCTCATATAATAATTTATGTATTTTTATAGCTAAAAGAACAACACTTTTCGAGGAAGTCAAAGTTTAGGTAGTGTCACAAAAAAGACCAGTCAAAACTCCTGATAAGGATGGGATTCTTTAGAAAAAGAATGGAAAATATTATATTCAACCGTAATTTCCTAGAATCATATTCAGCCACCATTTTCTGTCTCCATTCATGCAATGGCTGCCTGCTAGAAGCTTAATTACTATTACTACTCCTTAATTTACACATGCCCAATGATTAGTACACGCTAAACAACATTATAATTCACTTTTATGCCCCAAAATCTAACCCCACCAAACTAACTAATCTCACTATTATCCATCATTAATATTCAAAATCACCCACCAAAAATGATGAACTTTCTCATACACAAACCATGTCTCATCATCTGTTCTTTCCTCTTTTCTCTCTAATCTTCTTTCTCCTTCTTTTTTCTGTTACTTCCCGCCAAAATCCTTACAGAATTCTCGAATCTTCATCATCATCATCATCATCATCATCATGTCCTCTGAACTTCAAAGATGTAAAACCTCTGCTACAATCATCAAATGTGAATCCTTCAAATGATCTTAATTCAAATTGTGCAAGTATTCTTGGGGTTTTAAGGATAATTCTTTCTGAGTATCTTAACTCAACTGGGTCATTTTACCCACCTCTTAACTCAGCTGAATCATGCTGGAACTCATATGACTCGGCTGTTGACTCGTTCATCCCGGGTTTCAAGATTCGATCTTCTTGTGGGTTTCGAACTCCATGGATTTCTGAAGGGTGTATGAACATCTCGACAAAATCTGAGTTCGAAAAGCTTGTTCAACCCGACTTAAACGACGTCGTTTCGAACTGTAATCAGTCTTTGTATGACAGTTTTTGTGCTACTTGTCTTACAAGTATTGCTACAATGAGGATTTCTTATTTGACAGGTGCTAATAATGGTAATATTTCTGATTGTACTAATATGCCATTTATTTATGTTTCTGGTGTGATTAATCAGTATGGACCGTCTGATCCTGGAACTGCCAAGTGTTTACTGTCACTTGATCTGTCCTCTGATGAAAATGGTAATAGTTTGAAGAAAAGATTGTTGATTTCTCTTATTTCAGTTGTGGGTTTTGTTGGGTTGTGTTGTTTTATTGGTGGGTTTTTCTATTATTTGAGGTTGAAGCAGGAAAAAGAGAGAAAAGCTAGGAGAAAGAGGAGGATGGGCCGGGTTGGGTCTGGGTCTGGGTTTGGGTCTGGGTCTAATCTTCAATCAATAAATGGAAGTACCCATTTGATAAAATATAGTTTAGATGAGATTAGAGAAGCAACTAATAAGTTTCATAGAGATAATTTGATTGGTAAAGGTGGATATGGGAATGTGTATAAGGGTGTTTTGCCTAATGGTGCTGATATTGCTGTTAAGAGGTTTAAGAATTGTTCAGCTGCAGGAGATGCTGGTTTTACACATGAAGTTGAGGTTATTGCTAGTATTAGGCATGTAAATCTTGTGGAATTGAGAGGATATTGTGTTGCTACTACTAATTTAGAAGGTCATCAAAGGTTGATTGTGTGTGATTTGATGCCAAATGGGAGTTTACATGATCATCTCTTTGGGGATTTTGCTTCGGAAAAGAAGCTAAGTTGGCCGATAAGACAAAAAATCGCACTAGGAATGGCTAGAGGATTGGCTTATTTACATTACGGAGCTCAACCGGCTGTTATTCATCGCGACATTAAAGCTAGCAATATACTTTTGGATGAAAATTTCGAGGCCATAGTAGCGGATTTTGGGCTAGCTAAGTTTAACCCTGAAGGGTTCACACATTTGAGTACAAGGGTAGCCGGGACTATGGGTTATGTTGCTCCTGAGTATGCCCTTTATGGGCAGTTAACTGAGAGAAGTGATGTTTTCAGCTTTGGTGTTGTGCTGCTAGAACTATTGAGTGGTAAAAAGGCCATCTTGTCGGGGAATGACGAGCAAGGACAACCTTTATTAGTGACTGATTGGGCGTGGTCATTAGTACGAAAAGGGCATATATTAGATGTGATAGAGGAAGGAATGCCAGATTTAGGATCTGATCAAATAATGGAGAAATATGTATTGACAGCGGTTTTATGTTCGCATCCTCAGTTGTACGCTAGGCCTACAATGGATCAAGTTGTAAAGATTTTAGAGACAGATTTACCGGTTCCTTGTATTCCAGAACGACCAATGTCTTTCATTGCTGAGCTTGAGGATATAGAGAGGTCTTTTAGTAATAATGGTTCAGGTCATTTTTCGATTTCCTAAGGGTTTTCAGGTTTATTTAATGCGAAAATTTGATCTTCATTGCCATTGTAAAACAGAGCAAAAAAGATTATCAGAGTCGATTCAACATCTTCATCGAACTCAGTATATTCTGCCCATAGAGACTATGAACATGGTTTGATGAGAGAAGGAGTCGGCAATGCATACCCATAAATGATAGAGTCAATTAAATTCCATTTATTCTCTAGTATAATTTAATTTGAAAATTTAGCGCTTTATGTGACTTTTTTCTTTGATAAAACATAAGTATCCCTAAAAAGGGAAAAATAGGAAGATATTGTATATATAATAATAATAATATAGAATAATATACTTTTTATTAGGAGAACTTTAATTCATTTGGTTAATCAATATTTTGTGTTGGCATATATGCCTTTATATACCATAGAACACAATTTGATTATTTAAGCAATTGTTCATTAGCTCATAGCAATCAATTGAAGTTATTTCTTGTGTGTTTAATCTACAACTTTTGTAGAAGGATGACATGTGAATACATTTTGTTTCCGATGTCATTAAATGACTTCTAAGTCTCATTTAGGGTGGAGTTTGAAAGAGTCAAATGTAAGCGATCTTACCCTTACTAATGATAAAACTAACAAAAATGTTGTTTTCGATTGACCCTTGGTATCAAATGTTATGTGCAACTTTACATAAATAAGAAGTGCATATGATTTAATATTTTATTTTATTTTTAGCTTCATCAAAAATATAGATATTTTGTGAATTCTATTAATATAAATTTAAATCCTTTGTGATTAAGATGAAAAAAATAAATACAATATCATCAACATGAAATATTAATTTAGGTGGATTTAAATAATTCTAAAAATATTATTAACAAAAAAAATGTAATTAAATTGTGGTTTGAGTTGGAACAATCATTTAGCCCATGTTCATATCTCATATGGAGTTTTGTATTGACTTTGGTAGCAAATCTAAGAGCATTTCCTTAGATTACCCATAAATGTCAAAGAAGATGTCTACTTATTTTATTTGCCAAGACCTACAATTATGCTTCTTCAAAATGTATTATATTCATAGTTTAAAGGAAATTTTTTTTCTAAAAAGCCAACCTTTTGGCCATCTATAAATAAAGAGTCAACGTTTCATTTATTCAATAAAAAGACAACCTTTGTCTCATTTTTGCAAATAAAGAGTCAACGTTTCATTTATTCACTATAGCAGGTATGTTTTCAACTCTAAATTTATTGAATAAATGAAACGTTGACTCTTTATTTGCAAAAATGAGACAAAGGTTGTCTTTTTATTGAATAAATGAAACGTTGACTCTTTATTTGCAGATGACCAAAATGTTGGCTTTTTAAAAACAATTTTTCCTAGTTTAAATTCAAATTTCATCTATATTATTTTAATTTTGTGGCTCTCTTTGTACATCAAAAGAGCATATAACACGTTACTAAAAAAAAGCATATAACACAATCACCGATCAGAGATTAAATTACTTATAAATAAAATTTTTATTTTCTGATATTAGATAAAAAAAATATATAGATAATTGTATTTTTTTTAAAAAAAGGAACATGTAAAATAGATCGTCAATCATCTAATTCATAGTATGATGTATCTTATGTAGAAATTCTACATAAAAGTATAAAACTCATCATATATATCATCTAAAAAATCACTTTAAAATATTTGGTTTAAACAACATTAAAACTTAACCTTTTATTTTTATTTTTATTTTCTTTCCTGTATTTGTAAAAATGTTGCTATACAAAAAAATTTACGTTCTTATAACTTTACCAATTAAATTAGTTGACATTAATAGTTATAAAAGTTATTAACCTCGTGTTTTTTCTACGTGTGTATAATAAGCATACTTACATTGCATTCTTTATTCACTCAAAAACATAACGAATACTTAACTAATTTATTCTCAGAGCATATATCATAGAAGCTATAATGTGTAAAAGTAATGAGATATATACAAATAAAAAATAAAATATAAACAAAAATAAAAATAGTGTGATCGTATAAAAAAATAAAAATAAGACAAATTCATTGAGACATACTAACATTATAACCAGGCAAATTAAATTTGACAGAAGATAAGTGTTTTTACTTTTGAGGTATATATATAGAGTTACCGAAGTAATTAACGCAAATGAAATTTAATATTACATCATTAATCATGTTAATTAGTTTACCATCTTTTTATATGGCCTTAGGAGTTAGGAGACATGTTCATTAGAGTTCCTCAATTAAGCTCAATTCTATTTAGACTAGTTCAATTTATTTTCACAAATTTTTGTGAGAGACGGTTTATATATGAACTAAATAGTCCAATTGATACAAATTTAGAAGAAATAAAAATATTTTTTGACACTTATTCTTAAATTTTAGTGACATTTATTCTTAAAATTTTGTGACACTTACTCTTTAAAATTTTGTGACATTTATTTTTCAGAATTTTTGTGACACTTATTCTTAAATTTTAGTGACATTTATTCTTAAAAATTTTGGTGACATTTATTCTTTTAATTTTTGTGACACTTATTCTATAAATTTTTGTGACACTTATTCCTCAAATTTTTTGTGACAATTATTCTTCAAATTTTGTGACACTTATTTTAAAAAAATTTTCACACTATTTTGTGACGCTTATTCTTTTAATTTTTGTGACACTTACTCTTTAAATTTTTGTGACACATATTCTTCAAAATTTTTGTGACACATATTCTTAATATTTTTGTGACACTTAAAATTTTTGTGACAATTATTCTTCAAATTTTGTGACGCTTACTTTAAAATTTTTATGACACTTGTTCTTAAAAATTTTTGTGACACTTAATACTTTTAATTTTTGTGACACTTATTCTAAAAATTTTTGTGACACTTATTCTTTGAATTTTTGTGACACTTATCCATTTTTGTGACTCTAATTCTTCAAAATGTTTGTGACACTTATTCTTAAATTGTTGTGACAGTTATTTTAAAAATTTTTTGACACTTGTTCTTAAAAATTTTTGTGACACTTATTCTTTAAATTTTTGTGACACTTACTCTTTAAATTTTTGTGACACTTATTCTTCAAATTTTTTGTGACACTTATTCTTAAATTTTTGTGACATTTATTCTTCAAAACTTTTGTGACACTTATTCTTAAATTTTTTTGACACTTATTTCTTAAAATTTTGTGACACTTAATTTAAAAATTTTTGGACACTTGTTCTTAAAAATTTTTGGGATAATTTTTCTTAAAATTTTGTGACACTTATTCTTTGAATTTTTATGACATTTATTATTCAAATTTTTAGAGACAATTATTCTAAAAATTTGTGACAATTATTTTTAAAAATTTTTGACAATTGTTCTTAAAAAATTTTGTGACACAAATTCTTTTGATTTTTTTGACACTGACTCTTAAAATTTTTGTGACACTTATTCTTTGAATTTTTGTGACACTTATTCATTTTTGTTGCTCTAATTCTTCAAAATTTTTGTGACACTTATTCTTAAATTTTTGTGACAGTTATTTTAAAATTTTTTTGACACTTGTTCTTAAAAATTTTTGTGACACTTACTACACTTATTCTTCAAATTTTTTGTGACACCCATTCTTAAATTTTTGTGACACTTTTATATTATAATAATAATAATAATAATTATTATTATTATTATTATAATTATTATTATTATTATCATTATTCTTATTATTATTATTGTTTTTATTATTATTATTATTATTATTATTATTATTATTTTTATTATTATTATTATTATTATTATTATTATTATCATTATTATTATTATTTTTTATTATTATTATTATAATTATTATTATTATTACTATTAGTATCTAATTCAGAATTTAATTAATAAATACTAATATTATTTAATTAATTAATTAAAAAATAAACTAAAAATAATGTCATTAACATTATTATAATTATTAAATAGTCATTTATATTATTATTATCTAATTAATTAATTAAGTAAAAAATATGTTAATTAAAAAATAAATTAACATAATAATATTATTACATTATTTATTTATTAAAAATATTATTTATATATTTATTTATTTATTATTTTATTAATTAAGTAATTAATTAATTAATAATAATAAGTAATAAGTAATAATAATAATAAATTTAAATAAAAAAAAAATAATAATAATAATAATTATAATAATAATAATAATAATATATATACTAACAATATTAATATTAATAATAATACTAACAATAATAATAATAATAATAATAATAATAATAATAATAATAATAAATAATAATAATAATAATAATAATAATAATAATAACAATAATAATAATATTAATATAATAATAATGGTATGGTCTGATCTGATCTGGTCTGGTCTGATCTGATCTGATCTGATCTGATCTGGTCTGGTCTAATCTGATCTAATCTGATCTGGTCTGGTCTGGTCTGATCTGATCTGAAACTTTCTGATCTGATCTGAATAGTTCTGATCTGATCTGATCTGGTCTGATCTGGTCTGATCTGATCTGATTCCAATAAGAATAAGTAATAAGTCAAAAAAATAAGTTGAAGAGAACACCTTCTTATTCTTCAAAACTTTTGTGACACTTATTCTTAAATTTTTTTGACACTTATTCTTAAAATTTTGTGATACTTAATTTAAAAATTTTTTGACACTTGTTCTTAAAATTTTTGTGACAATTTTTCTTAAAATTTTGTGACCCTTATTCTTTGAATTTTTGTGACATTTATTATTTAAATTTTTAGAGACAATTATTCTTAAAATTTGTGACAATTATTTTAAAAAAATATTGACAATTGTTCTTAAAAAATTTTGTGACACAAATTCTTTTAATTTTTGTGACACTTACTCTTAAAACTTTTGTGACACTTATTGTTCAAAATTTTTGTGACACTTATTCTTCAAATTTTATTGACTCTTATTTTAATTTTTTTTGACACTTGTATTAAAAATTTTTTGTAACACTTATTCTTTGAATTTTTGTAACACTTATTCTTTACAATTTTTGAGACACTTATTATTCTAAAAATTTTTGGACACTTGTTCTTAAAAATTTTCTTGACAGTTTTTCGTTATATTTTTGTGACACTCATTCTATAAATTTTTTGTGACAATTATTCGTCAAATTTTGTGACGCTTTTTTTAAAATTTTTATGACAATTGTTCTTAAAAATTTTTGTGACACTTATTCTTTCAATTTTTGTGACACTTATTCTTTCAATTTTTGTGACACTTACTCTAAAAATTTTTGTGACACTTATCTTAATAATTTTTGACACTTGTTCTTTAAAATTTTTGTGACACTTATTTTTTGAATTTTTGTGACATTTATTCATTTTTGTGACTCTAATTCTTCAAATTTTTTGTGACACTTATTCTTAAATTTTTGTGACAATTATTTTAAAAAAATTTTGACACTTGTTCTTAAAAATTATTGTGACACTTATTCTTTAAATTTTTGTGACACTTACTCTTTAAATTTTTGTGACACTTAATTTTCAAATTTTTTGTGACACTTATTTTTTGAATTTATGTGACACTTATTCTTCAAAATTTTTGTGACATTTATTCTTCGAATATTTGTGACACTTATTTTTCAAAATTTTTGTGACACTTATTCTTAAATTTTTTTGACATTTATTCTTAAAATTTTGTGTCACTTATTTTATAATTTTTTTGACACTTGTTCTTAAAAATTTTTGTGACATTTATTCTTTGAATTTTTGTGACACTTATTCTTTAAATTTTTGTGACATTTACTTTTCAAATTATCTGTGACAATTAATCTTAAAATTTTGTGACACTTATTTTAAAAAAATTTTGACACTTTTTCTTAAAAATTTTTGTGACACAAATTCTTTTAATTTTTGAGACACTTATTCTTCAAAATTTTTGTGACACTTATTCTTAAAATTTTTGTCACTCTAATTCTAAAATTTTTTTGACATTTGTACTAAAAAATTTTTGTGACAATTATTCTTCAGAATTTTTGTGACACTTATTCTTAAATTTTTGTGACATTTATTCTTAAAATTTTGTGATATTTATTCTAAAAATTTTTGGACACTTGTTCTTAAAAATTTTGGTTATAGTTATTCTTTTAATTTTTGTGACACTTATTCTTTAAATTTTTGTGACACTTATTCTTCAAATTTTTTGTGACAATTATTCTTCAAATTTTGTGACACTTATTTTAAAAAAAAATTCACACTTGTTCTTAAAAATTTTTGTGACACTTATTCTTTTAATTTTTGTGACATTTACTCTTTAAATTTTTGTAACACTTATTCTTCAAAATTTTTGTGACACATATTCTTAAAATTTTTGTGACAGTTATTCTAAAAATTTTTTGACACTTGCTCTTAAAAATTTTTGTGACACTTATTCTTAGAATTTTTGTAACACTTATTCTTAAATTTTTGTGACACATATTCTTAAAATTTTTTTGACACTTATTCTAAAAATTTTTTGACACTTGTTCTTAAAAATTTTTGTTTACATTAATACAAATAGATTTTGAGGGTGTTTGAAAAAAATAGTTTATTGGTTAATTTTAGTTTACATTAATACAAATAGAGGATTAGACGGTAAAACCATCAAATGCTAATGTTTGGTAAATTAGCTAGTTGAAATAATTTATAGATACGATAAGTAGGTTATTTTTTAACAAGGAGGATGTTTGGCAAATAGCTGATAGCTGATTCTAGTGGCTGATTTGACCAGCTGATTTTATTAACTGGTTTGACCTGCTGATTTTGATCCCGCTGCTATAAGCAACTTGTTCAAAAACAGCTTATTCGTATCAATAAGCTGTTTCAACCATCTAATTTTTAGCTAGTTTGACCATCCAACCCTCTATTTATATCCAAACATGCTAAAATTGCTCAATAAGCTAATTTGCCAAACACCCCCAAGATACTTATTGCAGGGTTTAAAATCAGCTAATCAAGCCAGTTAACATAATTAACAAGTCAAAATCGACCATTATAATCAACTATCATCTTTCTGTAAAACCCACTTTTGTACACCTTTGTTCTTAATCATGAGAATTGAGACTTAAGAGTACCAAACCTAAAACCTTATGATTACTCAAAAAAAAAAAAAAAAAAAACACCTAAAACCTTATGAATGTCGAACACCCCATTTCTCCTTCTCCACTCTTCCCTCTCAAATCTCCATGGACAGTACACTTTTTCAACCTCATAAACTCCAACGGCTAATTCTACCACCAAATTTCATGAACCCACTTTCTTCCTCTTCAAGATTTTACCTTAAACCAACTTCCCTCTTCTCAAAATCTCTTAAATTCCGCTTCTTTTACACTACTTCACACCATGTAGAAAACACCATTGAAGTAATTCAAGCTCCCAATGGAAAACCCAGTACTAAAACTAGTACTATTTCAAAAATTAATTCCCAAATACTTAAAGAAAACTGGTTATCTTCACTCTCAATTAATGGAATAAACAGCAACAGAAATGAAGGAGTTGAAGTAAATGGTGGGTTGGAATGGGTTATTGGTGTTGACCCAGATGTTTCTGGTGCTTTATCTCTGTTGAAATTTGATTGTAATGGTATTATTTCTGCTCAAGTAAGTAACTTTTACCATAAATTCAAACTTTTTTTTTCAATTGGGTGTTTTTGATTTGATTTTTTTACTTTTATTTTTCTTTCTTTTGTTTTAAATTGGTCTAATTTTGGTGGGTTTGATTGAATTATCATCTGGGTCACTTTTGTTTATTGTAAAATTTTTTGATTTTGATGCTTTATACGGTTTATATGTATTTTTACACTAATTAATTGCAATATACACTTCCTTGAGTGCCAAAATTTGGCTGGAATTGTTCCATTTGCTAATTCTGCTTGGTTTGTGGATGCTCTACATTAGATTTTCTTTTACTAGTGTTTGTTATTGATCTATTTTATCTTTCTAGGTGTTTGATTCTCCATATGTGAAAGTATCTGTTGGGAAAACATGTCGGAAACGATTGGATGCCAGGTCCATTGTTCAATTGCTGCAGAGTTTTGATGCTCCTGTAGGTATTAGATCATTCTTGAACCTCTAAAGCTACATTGCTACTTGTGTGGTTTGACTTCACAAAATCACAGGATCAATTTCCCTCCCGTTTGATAGGTGGTATTAAACGGTGGTAACGAGAATGTAAACTAGCGTAATTTTGGTTGAAAAATCTCTTTGCTACCTTGATGTGTTTGTCCAACTTCAATCATCTTATTTTCTTCGTAAAATTCATTCCAATGTATTACCGTTGGAAGGTGTTATTAGGTGGTAATGGAAATTTTGTGTTCAAAGTTTCATTACCATTGGAATGACATGAAATTTTTGATGAAGTTTTACACTATAAATTATTTCCATTACCACCATTTAGTACTACTAACTAAACGGGACGTTAAGTTTTATGCGCAGAACCTATGTTACTCGAATATGGAACTTCATGTTGCATACGTCCAATGGATATGATTTGGTTTCGGGTGTCAAACTCGACTAATTTATGGAGAATTCTAGTTATTAGTCCAGAACGAAGGGTTCAAATGTCCTACTCATATTCAAGTGTCGAGGATCTAACCACATGGCACTAGTACTTGAGTGATGGTTGGTCTTATTTACAGTATTTTGTTCTTCCCAATGCCATACGAAACACGTATTTTCCCTTTTGATGCTGCTAGTGACTTTGAATTTGTAATATAGTTCTATAGCTGCAACTACATGCTTGTACATTTGTTGATGGTTGTGATTAGGGGTGTTCAATGGGCCGGATAAGGTTTATAAATTTGGTCCATGCTCTTAAAAGTATCTCTTATCTATTCCTTTGGATTTACGAGTGTGTGTTTCTCTGTTTCTTAGAATTTGCTTGTACTTCTTTCCTTTCCGTTGCCACCTTGTCTTCTCTTTGGCATCTTGGGTTTCGAAAAACTTGTGCCAGAATATTCTGAATTCTATCTCTTCTTGCAGGTGCTACTGCGTATTTAGAGCAATCGACACCTTTTCCACGGGATGGAAAGCAGGTGATTGTTGGTTCAGTTGTTTGTTTTGCCTTTTGTTTGTTATACCCATTTACCTACTTGTGTACCATGCTATACGCTGCCAAATTTCGGTAACTAATACGTGCTTATAGTGTTTGTGATAACGTTTGGTGACAGTGTATTCGTAATAAATGGAAGGAAATTGTTAATTTCAATCAGTTTGTTCGTTGTGTATGAATAGCTTGAATCTAATCCCGGTGGGCTGTGGTTGTTGTAAGATTTAGGGTTGGTGGTCGGGAGGATTCGGCTATGGATTATGGATCGGGGTCTTGGTTGCTTCTGGGTTCTCCGTTGTTCCAGTGCCATCAAGCTTGTGGAAAAAGGAGTTCGACCTCGCTCGAAACACCTCAACTAAGGTTTCTCCGAATGCTATTAACTTAATTAACGAAACGACTCTGCAATCTTACAATTTCTTGATACACAACGATCATTTTTTTTACGATTCAATGCATTCTATTAAGCATATGAACTTTGCAGGATGACAGTAGAGAGCTAGCAGCACGCCTTTTCCCCGATTTGAGTTCTATGCTAAAAAGAAAGAAGGATCACGGTATGCATACTCGCTTAACCACTTATTTGTGGCAATTTACTTGTGCCTTGAAGGATTGGTTGCGTCCTTTCTTAGTTTCTCCGTTAGGGAATGTTAGGCCGTGACAGTTTGTCATATGATCATCCCATGGGCCCATTCACGTAGACGCACCATTAGGGCACCCGTGGGCTTGGGCCCACAAACCCACTGGTAATGCGCATTGACTTGCATACCCCACCTGATAAGGTTCACTCTTTCCTAAAACCATATGGTATTAGGAGGATTACTCACCAAGTATAGTTTGATGTCTGCAGGTCGAGCTGAGGCGCTGCTCATTGCAGCTTATGGTAAAGGTCTCAAAACGAAGGAAAAGGAATGCTGCATGCCTAATGAAACTCGGGAAGTTCTGGACGAATTGTGATTTATAATTCAGATCGATGTTTGATGAAAGGAACCGATGGATCACATAGAACGCTCTGCGTGACATCGAAGACGATGGACATTGTTAGTCTGTAAATTCATTCATGAGCACAAATTGCTCTTAACTTTTGTAATACATTCATTAAGTTGAGGTATTTTGGCTGTGAATTTGTGAGCATTTAACTAATTACCATCTTTCATGACAAGACTCATGTATCATATACACAGTCCGTTTGATTGTCCGTAATGAAAATTTCCTTTAATTTGGACAGGAATATCTATTTACAAGTTTAATGGTCATATAATTATTTTATTCTCTTAAAAAATTCATTTTAATGAATTATCATTTAAAATGTGGTATTAGGCTATAATAAAAATTATGAATTTTTTTTTTTTTAATTTTACCATTATAGAAATGATGTGATACATTTTGTAATAATTTTTACAGGACAAATTATTTTCCTTAAAAGTTTCCTTGAAAAACTAAAAGGATCAAAATTAGGTCATAAAATTCTTTGATCGCGCTCTTCTTCATGGGTATGAGTTGCTGCCTTCTTTTCCTTTCCGAACTCTGCTCAAAGTTTGTGCCACAAGGCCCACAACCCACAAACTTTGCATTATTAAAATTGTTTTACTCTCCTAATTTGAGCTTTAACATTAGTGTCACTCAATCACCTCTTTTTCTTTAATTTAATTTACTTAGAATATTCCATGTTCCCATGTGAAATATTAATAATGTTCACAATAACAAAAAACAAATTCAATTGAATCAAAATAAACATAATGTTTATTAAATTAAACTTATTATTTATTAAATATCATTTTTTATATCCGAAAATAATAAGGCCTTACTCTCGAAGTACTATCCTCTGTTTATTTAAAAGCTACAGTACTTACTCCAATAAGCTTTTGTATAGTAAAAAAGAATTAAGTGTAGCTATTAAAAAACAGAGATAAAATTAGTAAGAGATCAAATAAACATTAAAAAAGTACTTCATTAAACTTCCTAAAACAATTATCAAAACTCCAATATCCTCATTGGAGCAAAAAGTGTAACAATTGCCCATACTAGCTATGATGGATATGCATCATAAAAAAATCTTAAAAATTACTTGAAATACAAGTAATTAAATATGTTAAAAGATTCTAGGCCTTTTGATGATTGGTTGGTCATCAATAATTAAACAATCATCATCATGTTCAATGTCAACATGATCATCATTCCTTTGTCTCTTAGAGCTAGAATATTGCTCTTGACCTATTTTAGTAGTCGAATTTGAAGATGAAGATGATGACGATGATGATGATGACGATAAGGATGTAGATGACCAATGCCCAACTTCATGAGGAAAGTTAAGCCTAGCTTTACTCCCTCGAAACTCAAAAGCTGCACGATCATAAGCTCGAGCAGCATCAATAGCCGTGTTATAGGTACCAAGCCAAAGTCTATACCCTTTACGATTAGGATCTCTAATTTCAGCCGCGAATCTACCCCACGGTCTTCTCCTCACACCTATATAGTTTGCATGAGGAGTATTACTCTTAGCATGACTCCTAACATCTTTTATATTAGCCACCCTAATTGGCTTACTATAAACCTTACTACAATATATACGAAAAGTTTCATCATAATCAATACCTTCCACTGCTGCAAGTGATGAGTATATATAGTCTAAGAGAGGATCATCTTTGTTTGAATTATCGAAAGAAAGATTGAAACTGGAAACTTCTTCGATATTACAATTGTAATTTTGAGGATAGGATTGGCTCGTAAATGATGTTGATGAAGAAGATATCGAGGTAATTAGATTATGGTGATGATGATGATGATTTTCACCATCGTCATCGTTCAAAAGATGTTCCTCAATGGATTTTAACACCGTAAGTGTGTTTTGAGTTAACGGCTCCATTCTGTGTGTAAGTTAATTAATGGAATTATGATTATGGTTATGATTATGATTATGATTAATGGTAGAAAGTGTATGAGATAGAGGGTTTGAAAGCCCTAAGTTTACAAGATGTATATATAGAGATGGGAAATAATTATATGGTATTTATGTGGTCAAATAAGTATTTGAAGAATAATGCACGTAGGTGTTAATTAATTAATTATTTGATTTTGTCTTAGCTATTTTGTTCAATAACGGAATACTTATTTTAATTTATTCAATGTGTTACATATAAAGCCAAGTCCAAGTAAGAGATATGTGGAATTTTCCTACTTAATTTAAAAATTTTAATTGTAGTGTACTAAGCCAACATATAAGTTAACTAGGCCATTTTACTCATTAATTTTGTAAATTATAATTCAGTTTAAATTTCGAACCCTGCCTTGTGCGTGATACTGGGAGTGTCCTTTACCTTTACTTTTATCTTTACCTTTAGTGTAAATTATGTTTTGAGCAAAAAGTGATAACAAAAATAAATTAGCCAAATCGTATTATTTGAGGAAGTCGGAAAAAATACACGAGATCATATGACACTCGCTAATTACTCAGATTTTCAATAAAGTAGCATTATGTAAATTATTTTTTTAACGTAAAAAATTCTATTAATTCATTGACATTTAATATCACATTTATATGAATTTATCTTTGAAGCTAATTGATAACATGCATGTGGCATATGCCACATGATAAGTGCAATATTACAACCAAGCTTGATGTAATCTAGAATTAAGAGTATATATTTTTTTTCAATTACAATATAACAATATAAGCTAAGAGAAGAACATAAGTTAGTAAGAATCGAATTTAAGATCTTATCTGAGAATTGTAGTATTTGTTACAATTAAGACAATATATACTTCATTTTCTAATAGAAGTACTTAATTCATATGTTCCTCTTAGCATCATTTTTTATTTTGTGATGTTCTTTTCATTTTACAAAATTCTTTTTAGAAATAGACTTATATTTTCTTTTAAATTTATCTACACATTTTAACTTTTTTTTCATTTTATCCTCATAATACAATCTGCCTTTTCATTTACTTCTATTATTACTAAATATACATTTTCTTAAAAATAACTCACTTTTACAAATAGGAACATAAAATATATTTTATTATTTTCTCTTTATTACTATATATAGGTCACAAGATACAATATATAGTTGTATTTGTCTAGAAAATTGCAATATTCCAAACCCAACAAGAAAAAACATAAAGCATACACTTAGATCTAGCATGTTTGGACTATTTAGTTTGTTGTTCCACAAGGTACTACAAGACTTGGTTTAATAATAAAGTAACAGTTTTTTGTAAGTATTTTTTTAGTAGAATGTCTTCTAAGAGACCGTTTATGGCATAGACGGCACTCTCAATAGCCCAGCTCATAAACAAATTCAGTTTTTATTTTTGGGAAGTATAAAAATAGAAAAAAAAAAGAAAAAAAAAATAACTGCTATTCATGCGTATAGGAAATTGCCAAATTCTTTGTTTTGAATTATGAGCTGGCCTATTTACATTCGTCTATGCTATAGACTGTCTATAGCAAGATTTTGTGTTTTTTTAGTAGATAATTAAGTTTATAAATGGCATTTACCATATATTAAACTAGATGGTTTAAAAAAATTTATCTAGTTGTAGTTGTCTATCAATCAACGTGCAAACCTTCCCAAAAGGAAAACACATAGAACAAACACATAGATCTAGGCATCTAACATATTTCATGATTTATTTGGAGTATTATTAAATTATTATTGCTTGTTTTGTAGTCAGTATTAAAGATATATAAGAATTGTAAAAATAATTTAGAATAGTTTTAATGAAAAAAATCTCTTGATATGAGAAGTTTAATTATTATGTTTGTTTTACTTTTGATTATCTCTTTTTTTTACCATTTGAAAATATGATATTGGATGATAATAAAAAATAATGATAATAATTAAAGTTTTATTACTATTAGATTACATGCATACTAAATATTTTGCACGAGAAGCCAAAGGTTTGGAGTTCGACTCTTACTAGGTGCATGCAAGTATCAATTGGGGGTTTCTTGACTGCGCGTATATCTCTTTACTCCCTATTTGAGGAGCGGATATTATTTGTCCGCATCTTTCAAGAAAAAACCCTACTCGAACTCTACCTTGTGTGGGATACTGGGAGTGACCTATTAACAACCAATAAATCATTAGTCTATTAAGGTTTCAAGCTAAGTATGATGACTTTGAAAACCGTTGAAACATGATACATAGTTAAGAACCAAGTCAACTATAATAATTACATATCAAAATATCATTACTAGGTAATTAATTATTTTTATAATCTCATTCAGGTGATATGATGAGAGCTACAGCTATGTACAGTACATTCTAATACATAATTAGTATTTAATGGTGATATTAATTTTTTATTCTTAGCTGTGTTAGCTCTCCGTCTGATTGAAAAATTTGTGTAACACATACATAATACTCTCGGTTTCTTTTTTATTGTCCACTTATCTTATTTGGTCAGTTCACCTAAATTCTCCACTATCTATTTTTGAAAAAGAATTTTTACCTAAATACTCAATGTTCACACAAGTAAGGACCATAATACCCCACTTATATTATTTAAAATACCCCAAGTATCACCTTTACAATTATTATAATAATCACTTAAATACCCCAACTACCACTTTTACAATTATTATAATTATTTAAAATACCCCAACTACCACTTTCCTAATATGCGTACAGCGTACCCAACTCAAATTGGACAATAATTTTGGAGTGGAGGGAGTATAAAATTGAGTAAAATCAGTGGAACAGACTAAAATAAAAAGTGATGCAAAATAAAAGAATGAACGTATTAACTACCAAGAATATAATAAAAAAAATGAAATTCTTCAGGATGAAATGTTTGAATGAATTAGTTAAGGACAAAATTGCTTATTGCTTCTAATTAAGTGAGTAGACTTATTTAATCCCAACAAATTAAGGCATCTTTTAGGATAGTTCCTTAATTGTATATGCTGAGCTTTGCTTAGGCTTGAGTTGGTCAAGTTGAATTCTAAATTGGCGTCCATGCAAATTTTTTATGTTATGATTATGATTAATTGTAAAATTGTGAAAATTTTGGTTTATAAACTCCTCATCCATTATTAAACCTTTCACGAATTCTTGTGGGAGACGGGTTTTATGACAGATCATCTTTAATTGGGTTAACCCATCATATATTTTTTAAAATATCGTAAGTAGGTATTAAGAATAATGTAAGTAGGCATATAAGATATTAAAAGTAGGCATTAAGGATACGGTAAGTAGACATTAAGAATACGGTAAGTAGATATCAATCTTTAATGGGATGGGTTTGAGATACGACGGTTTTTCAAGAGACCAGCGGTTGTAACCCTTTGTAGGGTAAATGGTAAAGTGGGCCAACGGATATGGTTATAAGTACGGTTGGACTGTCTGTTTATGGCTCGACACAACATAGCTGCCTTGTGCCTGCACTGGTTATGGGCATGCCAAAATAAATTTTGTTGTTAACATGATACGGGGTATATACACATACACATGCACAAATCGCATAATGCAGGGTTTAGGTGAAGGGTTTTTTATTTTTCCTGCAAAATACGGACTAATCATACCCGTTTCCTCAAGGAGGGAGTAAAATGAGATGCGCGCAGTCAAAAAACCCCCCAACTAATACCTGCGTTCAGTAAGAGTCAAACTCCATAACCTTCTGCACCACATGCAAATGCTCTATCCATTGAGACAAGCACTTATGGTCAAGTACAACATGTTACATCCCTATAAAAAATGAGTGCTCATGTTATGTCACAAGCTTTTGCTTAAGTTGGTCCACATGACTCGATGTGTCACAACACGACATTAATGGCCCATCTTAAGTATGTTTGAGCTTGCCTTAGCAGACCTGATTTGCTATTAACATCTAGTTTTCAAAACAAATCTTGTCAAATTTAGAGTGTAGCCAACTCTTTTCTTATGTTGGCTTATATACACGAGCCCACTTATAGTTGTATCTTTATCCATACGAGCCTCAGTTTGTCACTATTTTTTTAGAATCTAAAAACACTTTAATAAATTTATTTTTTAATATTAAAGTCTAAGATATCAAAGATAATTAATATTGTGAAACGGAGACAGTACACAACTTGCTCAAGTAGGGAGTATTAAATACTTTTTCGGGATTTTATTAATTGCTACAGATAGTGACATCTGTGAGGAGAAATGTTACTATCTGTAGCAACTAATAAAAATCAGAGTAATAAGTATGAAGAAACTTTTATTTTTAGTTTGAGGTTGAACATTCCTTCATTTAACTGAGGAATCTTACGTCCTAATCAATCCTCAATAATGAATTACATTTATTATAATTAAATCTATACCTTAAAATTAACTAGCCCTACCAAGCTATAAATTATAATACCCTGGACCCAGGGGCGGAGCAAAAGTTGAAAAAAATTTTGAAAGCCCGGTGCAATTTTCGAAAATTATGATGTTTTTATCAATTTTGTATCTTTAGACACTAAATATATAGTACTCTGTATTACGTAAGTTAATATTGAGGCCCCCGAATTTTTTGGGGCCCTGTGCTGTGGAACATGCTGAACATGCTCAGAACCTCCCCTGCCTGGACCCTGGTGCATTATAAAAAATAAATTAACAAATAAATATTATTATTAAGTCGTGTAATAGTATAGCTAATAGCTCAAAGCAATTTGTGACTTTATAGCGACTAAAAACATCGGTGGATAGTTATTAGGACGAAAATGTAGCTAATTGTAAGATCCAAGAATTATATTTCTTTTTTGAAAAGTTGTAAGATCAAAGGATAATCAAGATTCATAAATCATTAAATTAAATATACTATAATAAATTTAATTTTTTGCGACATTGCCATTTACTATAGTCTAAAGTGACATTTGTGAGAAATGTTATTAGATCCTATTCATCCTATGTCGCAAAAAGCTTTAGTGTGATTTTTTATTATGCTGCCAAAGGGTCTAATAAATGCAACAAAATCCTTTATATATACTATTAGAAATTTAAAATAGCGACATTTAAATTAAATGTCGCGAAATATATCCCACTAAAAGCAAATTATATTGTAGCATATAAAACTATGTATATAATTATGTTGTTTCACTAAAATTGTTACTCCCTCCGCATTAGATGTCCCATTTGACTTTTCACGATTATTAAGGGTGGTGTGAGGTCCATTAAAAAGTTGATAATTGGGTATTTTATTAATTGATTAAATTAATTGTAAATGTGGTAGTTGATGTATTGAAAATTGAAAAAGTGTAATAAAGGTGATAATTGGGTATTGGGAGTAGTAAAAGTGAGGGTATTTAGGTAAAAAAAAAATAGACAAAAAAGAAAATGAGACAATTAATATGAATTTACCAAATAAGGAAATATGACATCTAAAATGATTCGGAGGGAGTATATTTGATTTTAAAAGCAATATATGTAATAATCTCAGCATAACAGAAGAATATGTATACATAATGTACTTTTCAATATATGTCCAATGTACTAAATTTCAAACTGAGCAATATCCAATATATTGCATTTGAGGTAAAAAGTGTAACAAACCAAGAAAACGCCCATACTACAATGCAAGCACAACTTTTCCTCATAAAAAAAATTTGCACTTCCTTGTCATTTTTATTTTGCAATAAATTTTTTTCATTTTAGACTAGATGCAAAATGACTGAAATAGAGGATATTATTTACAAATATCTTAAAATACTCTAGGCATTTTTATAATTGGTTGGTCATCAATGATTAGACAATAATTATCATTTACCATATCTTTCTCAACTTCATCATTTCTTTGTCTTTTAGAGCCGGCATGTTGCTCTTGACCCATTTTAGTAGTCGAATTTGAAGATGAAGATGAAGTTGAAGATGATGTTGATGATGAAGATTTTATTGACCAACGTCCAGCTTCATGAGGGAAGTTGAGCCTAGCTTTGCTCCCTCGAAACTCAAAAGCTGCGCGATCATAAGCACGAGCAGCATCAATGGCCGTGTTATACGTACCAAGCCAAAGTCTATATCCTTTACGATTAGGATCTCTTATTTCAGCCGCAAATCTACCCCACGGTCTTCTCCTGACACCTATATAGTTTGCATGAGGTGTATTGTTTTTAACATAACTCATCCTACCAATATCTTTTGTATTAGTAGCCTTATGTGGCTTGCAACAATATATACGAAAGGTTTCATTATAGTCAATACCTTTTTCCGCAGCCACAATTGATGAGTAAATATAGTCTAGGAGAGGATCATCATTGTTTGAGTTATCCAAGGAAAGATTGAAAGTCGTAACTTCTTCATTATTATTGTTATTTTGAGTATATGATTGGCTATTAATTAATGTTGATGATGAATTTGAGACAAGATGATCATCATCATCATCGTCAAAAAGGTGTTCTTCGATGGATTTTAGGACATTAAGTGTATTGTGAGTTAATGGCTTCATTTCAAATTTTTTTCGAGTATATGCAAGTTGATCGATGTAAGTACTATGATTATGTTAAGATTATGATGTGAGGAAGAAGGTGTGTTTTTTGGTTTTACTAGGTAGGCAGAAAGAAGAAAATTGTATTAAGCGAGAATAAAATTCAAAATTCTTTTTAAAAAGTGATATATACTTTTCAACTCAAAAAGAAAAACTCAGAAAAGAAAAAATCACAATATTCCAAGGGTGCGGACCGTTGGAATGATGGGTTTGAAAGCCCTAGGTTATGTGTGGAATGTTTATATATAAAGATCCGAAATCGTACGTTGGTAAAAATTAGAAGAATAATGCATGACCTTTTTGTTTCTTAATTTTGTCTTATTTTATATTGTCAATAATGGAATACCAACCTTAATACTAGAAAATAATAATGGTATATATTGCACAAATATAAAAAATTAATTATCTCAAAAAATATAAATAAGGAAAAATTACCTAAAGTAATCTAAACTATTCATGATTTTTCCTACAATAATTCCAACTATTGATTAATCATGAATAATCTCAACTTTGAGGGGTATTTTCCTAGAATAAACTTGGGTAACTCGATGATCTGCTATAGTAGTTAATTCACCAAAAAAATAAATTAAATATTAATTTAGAATTAGAAAATATTTTTGAAAATTTACATAAAAAATTCTAAATAATAAAAAATATCATAAATTTTTTATGAATATTTATTTTAACATTAATTTTTTCGTCATTTTATTTTAATTTATCTTTTTTTTAAAAAAAAAAACTTGCTATAGCAAGTCATCCGATCACCGGGTTTACTCTAAGAAAATACCCCTCAAAGTTGGAATTATTCATGGTTAATCAATAGGTGGGGTTACTGTAGGAAAATCATGAATAGCTTGGATTATTCTAGGTAACTTTTCCTATAAATAATTGATAACATTACTTGAATTGCTTAGACAATATTAAATTAAACATAATTAAAATTTACGGAGTAGAAAAAAGAATATGGTAAATCATCATCATATCCAGTGTATCCCGCTCATAGAAACTAAGGATAAGGTGTGGGGAGGGAAGGACGGTGGCAACTCATATCCATAAAGGAGAGCGTGGCCAAAAGGAGTCTCCCAACTCGAAAAAAATTAAGAGAAGTTTCTGCCACGTGGGAGATAAATAAAACGTATATAGATAAAATAAATAAGTAAAAAAACAATTATAAAACTAAAAATGAAAACAATAATACTAATAATAATACTACTAATAATAATAATAACAATATAAATGGAAACGAGAAAAAGCAATAGAACAAGAACACCAATAAGTACTCTAACAAGAAATCAGTAGTCTAAAAAAGAAAACGGTAAATACATTTCTAAAAAAATAATATCAATATAAAATTAAAAAAAAAAAGTGTACTATCTCTTAAGAAAAAAGCTAACGTCATTTTCTTAAAGAAGGTTACCCGGTCAAATAAAGGAAGAAATATTTGGAATTTTCTCTACTTAATTAAAAAAATTGTAGTGTACTAAGGCAGCAAATGAATTATTTAACTCTTTAACTAATTAAAACCTCTTTCATAGGTGGTAATAAATAGGGCCGTCTCGTTTATTTTTGGGCCTCAGAGCAAAAGATAAAAAGGGCCCTTAAAAACTTAAGGCGTAACGATTAATATAATACACTTTTTGTTTTTATTGTTAATATTTAAACTACTTTATATAAAAAGCACTAAGAACATACATTATTTAGCAAAAAATGTTAGTTATATACAAATTTAATTCAAATTATTGTCACTTATATACACAAAAATAAGTTTTTTGGGCCCTAAAAAATTTGGGGCCCTGCGCGGTAGCCCGCTTTGCCCTTGCTAATCGACGGCCCTGGTAATAAATGGTGGTAATGAAAACAAAAACTAATCAATGTAATTTTGGTTGAAAATTATCTGGACTACCTATGTTTGTCCAACTTCAATAATCTTATTTTCTTCATACATTCCGATGAATGGTGATATTAGGTGGTAGTGTAAATTTGAAAAAAAACTTCTTTTTTTTGCTCAAATTGTTTCATCACCATGGTAATGACATGGAATTTTTAATGAAATTTACGCTATAAATTATTCTCATTACTACCATTTAGTATCACTAAGCAAATGGGCCGCTAGTGTTATCATTTAATTTTCTTTTAAGTTTCTAATTATAGTATCTACCACATCTCTAGTAAAAAACTCAGGGGCTGATTTATTTTCAATTTTAACCTTAAATTAATCAATTTCAATTTATAGGCTAATTCAATTTTAAGCATATTATCTTGATCAATTATGACCATTTTAAAGTGATAAGTTTAGACCTTCAAGTGATCAATTATATATAAAATATTTAATTATAATATTGAGCGGACAATTTTAATTTTGATAACTAAAAAGTTTAAAAATGATCCATTACAACCTTAAAGTGACCAATTTAAAATTGTATAAAGTCATCAATTCATCAATATAATGATCAATCATAACTTATTATTTTAAATGAGTTGATTTATGTTAGAGTATATAACATATCTTGGGGCCTCAACCATCAGCTTAAGCTTTTGGTTGAGATGGTTCCTTGACATGGTATCCGAAGCCAGTGTGACAAGAGGGCACAGGTTCGAATCTCAACCACCCCTCATTTGAAAGTGGAATATTTAGCACCAGATATGAGGAGGGTCTGTGTTGCATCCATACTTCTAGCCCAAAGGGCTTTCGTGTGAGGGGGCGTGTTAGAGTATATAACATATTTTGGGGCCTCAACCATCAGCTTAAGCTTTTGGTTGAGATGGTTCCTTGACAATTTATTTTACATATTTTCTTTTAAGATTATTTTTGTATATTTATTGGAGTACTATATGTCTATATCTAGCTGTATTTGTTTATAAACTTAACTTCCAAAGTCCATCTTCAAAAAAAAAAAAAAATAAAAAAAAAATCCAAAGTCCAAATCCAACAGATAAAAACACTGAACATACACTTAGATCTAGCATGTTTCGTGAATAATTGTTTATAACACCATTTAAGGTGTCCTTCCAGAAGTTATTACAATACTCAATATAAGATAATATATAATTTTACATCTAAACAATTTTTGTTAAGATTTAATTAGACAAGACTATACCACATTATTTAAACATCAATTTGTTTATTATTCATCTATCCACATGAATTCGTATATTTTGACTTTTTTTTCTCTTTTCTAATGGCCTATTCTAGTCCATCTTGTTTTATTATGTGTTTTTGCTGGTTATTTCTCCTATGATATTTTAGAGCTACCCATCGATGTTTTACAGGGTTGTCACTACTTGGGACTTGATTGCGCGCATTTATATGCCCTCTTCTCGGAGGGTAGGGGTAGGGGTATGATTTACCCGCTATCTTTTTCCTCGGATCCTAATTTTGTGCGGGACACTGAAATATTAACCATCACCATGAACATATATGAAATATTCCAAATGTAGATAATTGATTTTACCTATTTATTTTATTTATATGCGTTTTATTTATCTCTCACGTGGCAGGAACATATTTTAATCTTTCTCGAGCGAGGACTCCTTTTGACCACGCTCTCCTTTATGGGTATGAGTTGTCGTCGTCTTTCCCACCCAAAACCTTGTTCATAATTTTCTATGTGCAAAATACACGCCATGATGACAACTAGATTTCGACACTTCATAGGATATTAAGTAATTGCTTGAATTAGTTGTTTAGTGATCAAGTGATGTTTCAAATAGTATATTCTTAGGAATAACTTGTACACCAACCTATACCTATTTCTGTCTTAAATAATATTTTTATATTAAAAAATGTACTAATTGAATAGTTGTATATTTCATCATAGATCCTTCACAAAAAGTATTATGTCGCATGATTTGAGTATTTTATCAACTATAATAATGGGATTGATTTGTCAAGGTTATGTTTCATATCATTAAAAATATTCATCCAATTCAATTTAGTTGTCTCATTTAATTTCGACGCAAATATAAAGAAAATGAGGGGACCACCTAAAATAATAAAAATTTTAACACTCCCTCCGAATTATTAGTTGTCTCATTTCTTTTTTAGGCAAAATCATATCAATTGTCTCATTTCCTTTTTGTGTCTATCTTTTTTTACCTAAATACCCCCTCTTTTACTACTCCCAATGCCCAACTACCACTTTTATAATTAATTTAATCAATTAAAATACCCAACTACCACCTTTTTAATGGACCCCACACCACCCTTAATAACCGTGAAAACACAAATGGGACATCTAAAATGATTCAGAGGGAGTATTTAGAATTGGAGGGGACCACCTAAAATAGTGGACCAATGTACAATATTGAGTACTTTTAATATTAAGAAAATGAGGGAACGACCTATATATGATTGATGATCAGGATGCTTTGTGCCCTTTCTGTGGTTTGGAGATTGAGACCAATGTACATGTTCTTTTTTCTTGTCCGATTGTCTGGTGTGTGTGGATGGACATACTTGCGTGGTGGGGTTTTGAGGGTGTTTTTCATTGTCAATGTGAGCGGTTTATGATTGAATGGGGTGGTTTTGTTAGGTCTAAGCGTAAGAAGAAGCTTTGGTCCTTAATCTTGGGATGTGTTATTTGGTCGCTGTGGTATGAGCGCAATAGGTTGAAATTTGAGCAGGTTCCTTTGGATATTCGTCGATTCTTGTATTCTCTTAAACTCCGGATTGGTCTTTGGGCGAAAGAGCTCCTTGGGTTCTCGGCTTACTCTTCACTTATGCTTGCCAACACTGCTGATCTTTCTCTACATTAGTGGGTTTGGTTATTGGGCTTTCTTTTTTAGTTTTTTTGGTGTTTCTTTGCGTGGTGTTTTTTTGGTATGGGTTGATCTTGGTGTTTTTTGGTGAATGTAATTGTATGGAGTATTGGGTGTTCTTTGTTTTTTTCTTTTGATGTATGGTCCATCCCCATGCTGTTTTGGATGGCCCGAATTTTGACTCCTCTTGCCCAATGGCTTTTTCCCCTCGCGGGGTTTTTTATGCCGGCGGTCTTGGGGTTTCCAAATTCGGTGTTTTTTCTTTTGTTTCTAATATACATATTCCTACTTTCCGAAAAAAAAAAAAAAATGTCTTAAAATGAAAATGGGACATTAAGGGGAACTACCAACACAAATAAATGAGACAATTAAAAAAAATTGGAGGGAGTACTATTAATGTTAAATTGTAACACATATATATAAAACAAAAGAATAATAGTCGAGTTGGTTTTACATATTAGACACATATTAAATACATACTCCCTCTATTCTATAATGTTCTTCCCATTTGAAATATTTCTCCTTAAGGAGAGAGAAATTTGATTAATGTTTTTGACACATATTTAGAAGATAAAATATATCTATGTGAGATCCCGTTAGATTCGTCTTAATATATACTCTATCTTTTATGATTTTTTATTATGTGTATTTAGAGATATTTTTAAAATTTGTTGTAAAAACTGTGCAAAAGTTAATAAGAACAAAAAGAACAAAGGGATTATTATTATTATTATTATTATTATTATTATTATTATTATTACTACTACTACTACTAATACTGCTATTTTACAGGGCAAACTGAGAGTAAATAAGAACTTTGTGAGAATCGATATCATACATCTATAAATATGAGAAAGTGATATTTGCTCACCGACTAAAACAAAATTAGATTCTATCTATAAATCATACAAATAGATCTAGTATATATATTTCATGATTAATTATTAAGTGTACTATTTAGGCTTCTAGAATCCGTTTAAACAACCATGGAAATAATTATTAATCAAGAACCACGTCAACTACAATAAATAATTATATGTTCAAAAGTCAATTAAATTTATAAACTTATAAAAACACATTATTAATTATTTATTTGCACTGTGCACTAATAATGCACAATTGATGAACGATCATATTTCGTAATTTGAGCTTGTTACAGTGTTTATAGTACGAGTTTTAATATCTATCAATATGTTTTATAAAAATATTATAAAAAATATATGTATTAAAATTCCTATACATTGTTTATAATCTGATTTGCGAACTTTAAAGATGAGTTTCTCTTGGCTCGACTTGTGCTCATTAATATCATCATCATCCTACCCAATGTATCCCGTCTATAGAGAATAATAGACAGGGTCTGAGGAAGAAAGGACGGCGGCAACTCATACCCATAAAGGAGAGCACGACCAAACGGAGTCTCCCGACTCGAGAAAAGATGGGGAGAAGAACATGCAAGAGAAAAAGAACCCCAGAAGGTACTCTCAACTCTCAAGGAATCAGTAATCTAAAATACGGATAAGACGCCTCCAACTACTCCTGTCCCTAGTCATATATGATTAAAATATTAAAATTAGAATAATATTTGATTAATTTTTGCTTATGAAATTCATATTTGATTTTATTTGAGTATTTAAATTAAAACTGAACTTTCATATTAATTTTAATCAAAAAATTGAAAACTAATATTGATTATATATTAATCAATAAAATTTTTTTATTTTCTTTTTTTTTGTATATTTGATACTCCCTCCATTCCTTTTTGTTAGTCCACTTTAAGTTTTTCCATCTTATGAAAGAAAAATTTAAATTTGATTTTTGAAGAATATATTGAAGACAAAATATATTAATGTGGAGATCTTGTTAGATTCGTCTTGATATTGCAAAGAATTTTAATATATAATTTTTTATTATGCGTACTAAGAGATATCGAGGCTCAAAATTTACGTTGAAATACGTAAAAAGGTAAAGTAGACAAATAAAAAGGGAAATAGAAAATATTTAGAGATGGTAGTGTTAATTAAATTTGTTTTATGTATTTTGATTTGAAAACTATTCCTCTATGATTTGTGTGTTGGGTTTTATATTGGTTTTTCGGTTGAAATTTGACTTTTAGCTTGTTGGTTCATTTAACAGAGTAACAGCCAAAATAAAAAGCTATTCCCTTTTTTGTTGGCGTTTGGTTTTGTTCACCCACTATTTCTCTAATAAAAGCCAACAACCAATGTCTAAATTTACCAAACATTTTTAAACAATTAAAAAAGCCAATATCCAACAGCCAATTGTCAATTGCCAAACACCCCCATAAAAAACTTCACAACCGCATGTTTCAAACCTTGAGTCCGCCACTAGATAAAATAAATATTGCAAGCTTTCAAATTTCCTTCACTTTAGTACCACTCAATAAAGGTTTCGGATTCTATTATCATCTAATTATCTCTTTCCTTCGGCTTGCCTTGTAAATATATAGATTCATAAATAAATAATTCTTTAATTTAGATAATTTTTGAGACGACTATGTTGAAGGGTTATGAGAAATTAATGGCTTTTGATTACTTACTAAAGGTTGGTCAAGTATTCAAGAAACCATTTCTCAAGGGTTATATAGTAATAAGGGATAACAAAAAAGACCTTAAAATCGTCCTCATTTGATAAAATATATTCTATTTGTTTTTATTCTTCCACTAATTTAATGGATATCATTTATGTAGTATTTTTTGTTATTTATAAATTTAAATGATATAGATGTTTTTATGTCATACTTCCTAGTATTCTATCTATTACTCCCTAATATGTTTTGTCACTATTTACTTATCAGTTATCACTCTTAATTAGTATTTTATTCATAATTTATAAATTAAAACATATTCATGTGGAATAATTATTTAATTCGTCTCAATACAAAAATTATTGATATAAATTTTTTATAATTTTTAATTGAGAATAATTAGAGATATGAATGGTCAAAATATTGTCTCGGTATGCATGCAAAACTAAATGGGACTAAAAGGTTGAATAGGAGGTAGTACGTAGAAACATTACAATTATTTTGAATTTCTATAAAAGCAAAAATAGAGGAAAATTCCATGTGGTAACCCTTAGTTTTTGGGTTTCCCACAAATATTTTATAAATCTGCATGGCATCCTTGAGCTTTCAACTTTTCCATGTTGTAGAAAATGGATAGTTTTTGGTTAAATTAGGTACTTATTTCGACTGAATTCAAAATATGTGGTCAATTAAGGTGATCACAACACTTATTTTTTGAAAAAAATGTCATTACGTTATCAGTAAGTCTCATGGGAGACGGTCTATTCTATAGACGAAATCCATAAAGCCCAGCCCAAAATATAACATAGTATATTTGGGGTTATAATAAATTATTTGGGATTATAATAACTTATATTTGGGGTTATAGAATAGTATATTCGAGGTTATAATACCTTACATTTAAGATTATAACATAATATAATTGATATTATAATAAAAAAAATCAATTAAGGAAAATGGGCTGGCCCAATTTTGTGGTCTATCCTATAGACCGTCTCTTATGAGATTTTGTGTTACGCTATTAGGTGAATACAGAGTGAAGTTAACAAAAAGAACTTGTCGAAAAATTAAAAGGTCAAGGTTACCACATGGATAAAAAAAATTTGTCTACCACGTCGAAAAATCAAAATTCAAGATTAACACATAAAATTTTCCAAAAATATAATATATTAAATGAGACGGATGGGGTACTAATTAGGCTTCTAGAATCAGTTGGATGTAAAGACAAAATTGACTACAATTACGGACTTAAATGGGAGTTTACTAAAATTAAAATACGCTTAGAGAGTACTTTAAAGTTTAAACCCTAGTGGCTAATTATTTAATTAATCAATTAAATATATAAGGAAAGTTTTTTGATTTAGTTTAAGGTTCAATCTATTACTTTCAGGTGGGTACCAGAGAGGGTTATATGTGCACAATTAATAATTAATAATAATTACTCCTAATAATTAATTCTATTACCAATAATTAATAATTAATAGTTAATGACAAGTTGAGATAATCTATTCTTTAACTTTGTTGTTTTGCTTAGGATAAGTTCGGAGAATTTTCTATATATAGATTAGGGAAAGTGGAAATTAATCAATTTAACATAAATATTTGGACGCGACCGTCGCAAGTTAAGACGAAGTATGTCGGCCCATTTCATGCGCGTGAAATTATTTCAATTTTCTGGGCATTTATATCATTTTTGAAGATTGATGCCTTTAAGATCAAAATTGATATACATTTTAAGATTAAATTTGAAAATTGCCTAGATTATGATAAACGTGCCCAGGTTGTTACCCGCGCAAATTGGGCCGGCCCAAATTAACGGTCTGATTATGAGGTCGTCTCGTCCAAGACCAACTGTTAATTTAATGTTGTTCAATTTATATCAATAATATTCTATTCAATTCAACATGAAATATATTCAGTATTTCAATTTATTTCATCAAGAAATATATTCTTGAAAAAGCCATATACAACTTTAGTTGTAGGTGTTAGCTAATTAAATTGGCCTACAAAATTGAATTTGTAATATTAATTGGAATTATATCATAATTCAATAACTCAATAAAATATCATTAAGGACCTTTAATAAATTACCATTTTCATAATTCAATAGAATATTAATTGGATATTAAGAAAACTTTTGTGATAATATAGTTTCAAGTTGAACATAGTAATTCCATAATTCCATTCATGTGGAAAATGGAGGAAATTATTTATTATAGGAGTTGAAGTGTTTAAAATTGATACGACAGGTAGATATTTATGTTATGCTGAATTTTTTTTTATTATTTCAAAATTGATTTACAATTATGTAATATGGACAAAAAAACTCAATTTTATTTTCGACTCTAAATATTTGATCTGAAATCGACCTAATAACTCGAATAAATTTCTGGAAAAACATCTAAAGGCATTTAATACATCGATTTATGAAATTTAATTGGAACAGGCGAAAATATTTAATATTGAGGTGTTTCCCTGAACGACCTCGTTTCGTTGAATAGCATTATTTTCCTTAGTCAAGGAATCATTTCTTATCATTGGAATCCAAATATAAATAGTCAATGTTAGTCTTAGAAGGGACACTAACAGCAGTACTATTCCATTTCTGTTTTTATTTATTTATTTATTTATTTATTTATTTTTAAATCCAAAAATGCTTGACAAAGAACAAACAATTGGAGATTTAATGGTAATTATCATGGTTATCAATGCTCTAGTCAGGGACTCTTTGATCGCACTCTTCTGTATGGGTATAAGTTGTCATCGTGCTTTCCTCCCAGACCCCGATCATAGTTTTCTATGAGCGGGATGTACTGGTCTGGGTATGATGATGATGTCATGGTTATCAATCCAGACTCCAGTATCTTAAAGTTAGGGTCCGTAGCAAAAGGTAGTGAACAGATCATAACCGTACCTTTTCGAGGGAGTACATATTGTTGTGAGAGACAGTCTTTCCAAAAGGCAGAAGGAATGCAATAATTTACAAGATATTAGCCATAGCCGCGGTAAAATAAGAAATTGGATGTAAAAATAATGAACATTAAGTAAATATTTATAACATCAATTGATGATATGATGCTTTTCATAAATTGCTAAATTAAGGTTATATTTAAATTGTACATTATATATTCATGTCATCGAATTAAACAATTCAATGTGATATATTCCTTCTTATTCAATTTAAATATCTTACTTATTTTTTTATGCTATTTACCAAAAACTTTTAGTTTATTTTATTCTAAATTGGAAGTCAAAGTATCTTGTTTGATTCGTCTCAATGCAATGTTTATTAATATTGATCAATCGTTTATTAATATTATGTCGGTAAGTATGCAAAATTATACAATCATTTGATTAGAATATGAGGAAGTAGAAGCGTACTCCCTTTAACATCATCCCTTCTATCTTTTTTACTATCTTGACAAACAGCAAAAAATTTGACTAAATCAAAATATAAAGTCAACAAGTTGAATTAAGAGAAGATTTAGGTCCAAGTCTGCCCTAAAATATATTATGATATTTAAATTATTTGATAAAAACCTATTAATATTATAATGTGAAACTTACAATTCAGTAAAATGACTGATGAATATAAATTATATACACATATGGAGGTGACTACTCGATCTGCCCTATATTATCATCTTAAATTTACCCCTACTAGGATTAGAAATAATACACCAAAAAATCATAGAAATAAATGGAGTATATGTACATATATATGCTTTAAACAAGATACATTTATATTTCCAAATATTGTGAATTTTAGAAATACAATATATTTGCAAAAATTCATAAATACAAAGCTACCTATGGAATTTCATCAACAAGAACATAAAGGTAATTACTAATTAGTAATTTGAACTAATACCTCAAAAATCATAAACTAAAATTATTAATAAAAAAAAGAGGTCAAATAATGGAAATGTTCAAAATAAAATACATTTTATTGTATTCAAACAAATTTAGTATTTAATTTAATGGTCAATATAATATCTCCTTTAATCATTATCAAAAGAAATCATCATCATTATCATCATCATCAAAAGAGGAAAAACTTTCAATACAAGCAATTTCACCATCATCAATCCGACGTCGTTTTTCACCCATACACTTTTGTTCTTGAACATCTCTTTTAATAGATGATGATGTTGACCAACACTCAACCTCATGAGGAAAATTAAGCCTAGCCTTATGACCTCGAATATCGAAAGCTGCTCGATCATATGCTCGAGCAGCTTCGATAGCAGTAGTATACGTACCAAGCCAAAGTCTATACCCTTTACGTTTAGGATCTCTAATTTCCGCTGCAAATCTTCCCCATGGTCGTCTTCTTACTCCGATATAATTCCAATGACAATTATTTTCCTTTTTATTTATTTGGTGTGTAGTACTACCAACTTTTCTTGGTTGACTACAAAATAAAAAGGATGTTCCATCATCGTTGTTAATTTCATTTTGAAACGACGAGTGAATATATTCTATAAAAGGGTTAGTGTCAGTCTGACACTGACCCTGTTTACTAAAAGAAATGTTGAACGTTGTACCCTTTGAGTTAGTTTCAAAAATTTGGCCATACGACAATGATGATGATGATGGTAATGATCTCGATTTATTAGAAGTGGTTAATTCATGGGTCGGAGTTTGGATCTGATCGTCGAAGAGGTATTCTTCGATGAGTTGTAGGGCAATGGCTGTTTCGGGTGATGGATAATCCATATTTGATATTTGGATCTAGATCCGAAATTATATTGAGTGAGGTTGATGTATAAGATGCAGCCAAAGTAAAGTGTAGGGCTTTATATATAGGGCTAAAATATTCCTTATGATATTATTTTATAAAAATAAACTATCTGGCACAATATTCAAAGCTGGGTATTAATATTTTAATCTCTTATTCAAACATGGTTTACCCAATCATGATCTTACTTAGTCCAAATTTGATAATATATTTCAAAAACTTTTTAATTTATCTATTTATTTTGATTTTTTATTTATCTATTTTCATCGGGAGTAAAGTTGGAGATTTGATCCCTCGCACGTAAATGCTGAGAATTAAATCTCTGTCACTATGGCGAAAAGAAAAAAGTCTATTTTCAACCATTAGGTCAACTCATGATTCTCTTTTTATATCAATTTTTCAGATACTTGGTTTTTATTTGAGTCGGTTTGTTGATATTATATGATAGGTAACACCTTTGATCTATATTTTTAATTAACCCAAAGAACTATGCGTGATTATAAATAAATATATTGTATCACAGGGTTGCTGCTAATATCAGTTTTAACTTTGAATTGACTTATCCGCTTAAAGTTTTACTTGAGTTTATTAGTTAATTAGTAGATGCAAAATTAGACCTAATACAACTTCATTGGAGTTTTTACAGTTGACATGTCTGAAAATGAGCATGCAACAACAATTTAGACAAAATTATTAAATGATTGAAATAGAAGTAAGACTTTAAAATGGTCAATGGTCAATAGTCAGCCAAGAAACATGTTGGTCAAAGGCACATAATTCATCATTAGCTACGTAAATGTAACTTATTTGAAGTAAATTAATTATTATAATGTACTATTTTAATTTAACTCCTTGTTTTAATTACATTATATTTACCTACTTATTATTGACAAGGTTACTAATTATTATGACCCTAGACCCAACTATTTATCATCATTATCATCATTTACAGTGTATCCCGCTCATAGATAAATTATGGTCAGGATCTGGGGAGGAAAGATAGACGGCAACTCATACCCATATAGAAGAGTACGGTCAGAAAGTCCCCCGGCTCCATATGTTTTTCCTTTCAACGATAGCTAAGTAAGACCAAAAAAAATATCGTTTTTGTACTTAATTTGATATATTTACTATATTTTAATTCATCTCGAGCATTTTTCATCATGATTTATTATACATGAGTCTTCTAACTCTCTTCATTTTATCTATATCTCTCTTTTATTTTAATGAAAAAAATTGTAAAAAACTAACTGACTAGTATAGTGAAATATTATCTACAAAACACATTGACATTTGAATTTGTAAAAAACTAACTGACTAGTATAAAAAAGCCTAATAAAAAATTGAAATTTCTATATAGGACAACTACTTGAAATTATTTCTACTAATAAAAAAAACCCTCCTATTTTTCTTTCCCATTTTTGGTAACTATAATATATTCATATATGAAGAGTATGAGTTAGCTTAGTGTGTAGCTGTTTAAAACAAATTTGACAATTTAATATTACTCAACCTTAGAACCGAATTATATAAAACCAACAATATGGACAAGACCCAATATTTTTGAACCTGTCCAAATACCTGACCTGAAATCGATCGATTATTCGAATGATCAACACCTCATGTTAAGAATTTTGAGAGTGATTTGATCCTAATTTCATCTCCCTCTCTACCTATATTGATTCTCAAACCTCCTCGAAATAAAAAAAATATACTCCCTCTGTTCCTTTTTATTTGTCCATTTTTAGAGAGAGAAATTTAAATTAGATTTTTGAAGTATATATTGATGATAAAATATATTCATGTGAATTGTGAGATCTTGTTAGATTTGTCTTGATGTAAAGTTTTTTAATATGTAATTTTTATAATTTTTTATGATGCGTACTTAGCGATATTAAGGCTTAAAATTTGCTAAAAAATACGTGCAATAGGTAAAGTGGACAAATAAAAAAGAACGGAGGAGTATATCTATATCCATTAATGTTTTATTTATCCTTTAGCTCGAGAAAAGTCATAATCTGACATCAAAAAATCCCTACAAGTCAACTTTCCTTTCTTAGACGCTTTTAATTTACACTTTACTTATAATCATTCGCTCTTGAATTTGGATTTGTTCCTTTACTACCTTTCTTTTTCTTTATATAGATATATAATATATATATATATATATATATATATATATATATATATATATATATATATATATATATATATATATATATATATATATAGATATATATATATATATATATATATATATAATATATAATATATATATATATATATATATATAGATATATATATCTATATCTATAGATATATATATATATATATATATATATATATATATATATCTATATATATATATATATATATTATATATATATATATATATATATATATATATCCTATATATTATAGATATATATATGTATATATATATATATATATATATATATATATATATATATATATATATATATCTATAGAAATTGCAAATAATAATCAATTTTGGTCAAAATTGTATGTCAAATATATATAGTAAGACTAAAATCCTATAAACTTAAATGATATCGATAATATAAAAATTATGTTTAATAATGGTTGAGCTTAAGTTAATATTGTCACATATCAAAGCTCATATCAACTTAACCAATATTTATATTAGTATTTTAGGTATATGATTGCACACTAAGTTTAATGTTGTCAGTTAATATTATTAACTTGATAGCATAAATTTCTCTTTCAATCTCTCTTTATTTTCAAGAAAACACCATATCTTATTTGTAATAAGGCATAAATTATTAGTTTTTTAATGCTTAAAATGAAGCTACACATCATGCTGATATAGGAATGGTTAATATGGTGCAAAGCAACTAATAGTCTTTTCATTAAATTTAACACATGGGAATGCTAGAATATAAATTTGTCATTCATCAAGGAAATCATGATAGAATTCAGAAAATAGGCCTGGACAATTTAAACAAAGAGGAGAAAAAGTAGTCCACTCATAAACGCAAAGAAGATTCACTATAAAACTAATTGGTGATAGTAGGAGTAACTCCTTGAGTTTATAAAGTGATGCATACTCTTCTCTTTCTCCGATGTGGGACAACTCACATGTGGGTAACACTTAGGCACTTCAACAAATTATAAGTTATAAGATATTTCCTCATATTCTAATATATCAAAATGTCCCATTTTATTTTGCACACTTATAATACATTTTAATCAAAAATATTTTTTTTACTTGGTTAAAAATTATAAAAAGATAATGTTACAATAATTTACATTGAGGCAAAACAACATAGTTAGCTTATATAAAGAGAATAAAATACAAATTAACAAGATTTATTATAAATAGTATCTGAAAAACAAATAAGACATTTAATAATAAATTTCAATAAGCATTTATTCAACAAAATGGTAGTATTTAAGGGCTTAAAAGTGGGAATGTGGGATAAAAAACTCTTGAAAAGTGACTAGTCAAAAGATTGACCTAAATTATTTTTTGTCTTGTATGTTTTACAGCATAGAAGCCATAATACCAGGAAATTAATTAGAAAATTCACAGTTCACACTCCACTAAATTAAATTCATGCATGATATCATCCATGTACAAATAATTCACCAATATCTCAAATAAATATTATTTATTTGTATTAATGACTATAATTACTCTATATTTTATATGCAAATGGCTTAAACTTTTATTAAATAACTATTATCCTCCCTCTAATTGAGGAACTTATGTTTGATTTAAATTTCAAAATTTGATGCATATATACTATATATAGGATTGCACATTTTTTGACAAATTGGATTTCCTAGAAGAATTCACTTTGCCTAGGAAATGGAAAATGTATCTCCAAACATAGATGATTTCTACTCATACTACACAAGTGCACCAACTAGTCCTAGGAAATATAATTACCTAGATGGGTTCTTATTTCTTAGTATGCCAACTAGCCCTACAAGGAATCGGGTCGGATTCACATCCGGGTCAATTACACCCGAGATGTCAGATAGTTTCTCTCCTTATGTCGATAACTTTGAATTCGAAGGGAGCAAGAGGTTTGATCGTCCCTATGAAGATAGATTTGGAACGAGTCAGGATCTTTCTATAGCGTATGCTGATGAGTTGTTTTTTGATGGAAAGATGCTTCCCTTAAGACCCCCACCACGGACCCAATGCACGAGGGCCAATAAAGGGAATGATTCGACTGCATCGTCCCCTGGGGGTCGAGGGTCGAAACTCAAGGTGCCATTCTTGAGGCATAGGAGCTTGTGGAATGATGGGTATGATCCCTTCTTAGATGCATTAAACAAGGTTAAGGAAGGTAATGATATGGTAAGTCAACATGGGAAGAAGGCCCAACTAAGACGGTCCAAATCTCTATCACCATTTAGAAGGCCCAATATGTCAACAACATGGAAGAGTACTCTCATACATAACAAAATGGGCTTGAGCCCAAGAAAAGATGTTTTAGGCCCACTAGATCCAATTATTTTTAGGCCCATTAAGGAGACTAAAGAGGAAATGGGAAATTTTGAATCTTTGGAGTCTAGGAAGCAAAGGATCAAGAAATTCTTATTGAAGAACTCATCCTTTGGGAAAGAAGTAAATAGAGAAAAGAGAGAACATAAAACTCCATTGTTGCTAAGGAAAATGTATACTTCACATACATCTTGTTCGAAAAATTCGAGCGCGATTATTAGGATTTCTAGAGAAATGAAGAGTTTGATGAAACATAGAGCTAGGTTTTTCTATTGCTTGGCCAAGCGCTTTGGTATCAAAAGCTCAAAAAAATGAGCATGAGTTCTTGCAAATAACCCTTTAGGTTTTGTGCTTGAAAAACACATGTATGTTCTTACATCTTTTTGTTATGAATTGGCAAAAAAAAAAGATAGTTTTGCTTAGTAATGATTCATTGTTTATTTTGATGTTCATATGTCTAAATTGAACAGATCCTCTGCACGATACAACACTGAACGATGTATAAAAGTTTGAGAAATATAATCTTTGAACGTATTATGAATCAAATGTAAATATCTACTTGTGTCTAGTAAGACACATACTAGAAAATGCGAAATTTGAGTAGCATAGGCGCGCTCTCACCTAGACATGATCTGAAGGGTCGGATACATTAGATTTTGATAGAGAAAGTTAGTAAAATAGAAGTAAGATTTGTGATTGAATCACTATTGTAATTATAAGGTTCAGATTACTACAAAAGATTTCTAATTTCCACTATTGTGCATTAAATTTGGTGAAAAAAAGCAGAAGAATAGTGGCTAAAAACAAGCCTTTTCTGCTGATTCTCACAGCTTATACAAACTATAGTACAGTATCTGGTTCAATGGTGTTTATCTCTACTCCAAAATATCTCTTGGCCATAAACTCTTCCAAGTTGCAATCTCCTCACTTTTGTGTAGCTTTCTAATACCTCCATAGAACCCATCGTTCTCGTTTCCTTCTTCTCTGTGATCCTTTCTACTAATGATTGTTCTTCTCCACCGCGATCCAGGAGTATACTGATTAAACTCGAGCACAACTGTGTCTGACATCAATGAAAAAAGTCTTTTCAATATGTGCACTTTTATTTATGTGAAGTCGCAGATGATGTTTGTTATTAAGAATCTATCAGCTTCTTATTATCGCTAACATGAATAAGGTTGCGTATGTTATTAGGTGGAAGGCACTTGTTAGCAAAATTTTATACATATAGTCTAGTTATAGCCCTCCAAATCAAGCATAGTAAAGACAAATCTAAGATTGCATTATAGTCCAAATAAATCTTATCCCTAGGCCCTCATACAATAGACCTTGGCTAGTACGAAGTAAGGCCATATATCATATCGTATTCGTATAGCTAGTTGTAAAAGTTTTCAAATTAATCGAATCAATGTTAATTCACATAATAAAGACGTAAAATCTCTTATGTCAATCAAGAGAAAAATTCAGGTTAAGCTTTGAAATTGAGGTGTGATAAAAGTGGTTCAAACATGAGAATCAGGTACTGTCTCAGTTAAAGAGCAAGTATCACTTTTCTGAAAAGGTGTTAAATTTAGTCTTTTTTTTCGCTCAGTCTACCCTGTAATCAGCCAAAAAAATGGTAGAAACATTCTAACCATTAAAAATGGTAGTTGAAAGGAGATAAAAACAAAAGGGGACAAATGGGTGACATTACAACTTGATAAGAAATCATTAAACAAGCATTGTTGTCAAAGTTAAAAGAAATGGGATATCTAAAAATCTACCCCAAAGTGGGGATCTGATGCATAAACAAACAGAACCTTAAGGTAGAGGACACAAGTTCTTTTCAATCTGCCTGGCATTAAATATTCTTTAGAAACAAGATGTGAGACCAGTGTTGGAGAAAATTGGGACACATAGACAAGGATATGTCAAGGGGACCAAAATGACTCACAAACAAATAAAGATGACCCATTTATTACTTTGATGATCATCATTACAACATTAAGGAAAAGTTTTGATGGTGCAACTCATTGCATTTGACATCCATATACTCCCCACTAAGAGCATCTTTTAATTTATTTGAGCGGGATATTGGATTGATGATGATATAGAATATCACCCATCACTGATCCGCTTGGTTTTTTATACTACTATTGCAACAGAGGTCGTAATAATTAAAGGTTTTCAAATTTGTCCTAATTAGTCAAGATCAAATATGACTAGGTCTGAAACAATGCAAATAATTAAAAAGTCAAATCAGGTTGTCAAGATATTTATGTACACACTAGAAATCGAAATTGATCCGACCTAGTAATAACTACAAAACTATTCACTTTGATCATAAAATGGTTTTCAAAAACGTTTAAGAAATTGCAACTGCTTTTGAGATTTTCAACTGTACACACAAGAAATCCTCACATTACCCTTGTATAATAGGTCACTTGAGGTTTTTCTTTTAGTTTTTAATATCCAAGGTAAGTTGAGGGCAGAATGAGAAGGGGTGGTCGTCTATCATATAGCTAGTGAAAATTGAACTTTTATTATAAAACACAAAAAGGTTGCATCAAAAACTAAATCAATCCATAATTCTCTAATCCAAGAGTTCGAGTCAAAATATAGTTTTGTTAGTTAGTAGCCAGGGCCGGCCCTAGATATTCGTGGCCCTGGCCGAAATAGCACATTAGGGCCCTTTCTCTTTTCAATTTATAACATATATGGACTTTCTAGTTTTTACAACCATAAATATTGCTTTTTTGACATGGATCCTGGGTGACGGCCCTACTTGCCCATCCTTAGGGCCGGCCCTGTAATTAGCCCATCAAAGAATCACCCTTCATCAAAATAGACTAAAAAGTAGGATACTTCATGAAATGGTTGTTAGGAACCAAAAGTCCATACAATTGTTGAGGTAAGGGAAGGGGCAAAAGGGATATAATAGAATGCAAATATTATAGTTCACGTTTCTTGAAGTATGCTTAAAGTAGATGATCAGTGAGTAAAGGCATTGATTCACTCACCATTGCTATGACATCGGCAGTAATTCTCATTCCCATCACATGACTCCAAGTGGCCAACTACACCATACCACCATCCTGCCAATTAATATGCCGAATATTTTGTTAAGCTACATAGGAAGTACAAATTAAAATATAGTACTAAATTCCAAAAAAAAAATAAAAATTATACCATTTGTTCTGATATAAGATGTCAAAGATAAATCTATTCCATGTTGGTGTATGTGATTGCACGCTTTTCAACGTAATATGGGTTCTCAAATTGTACATCGGATTGATTTCATATTAGATGTGGTGGATCGGTTCAAAATCAAGTCTTGTGTCTACATTGATTTTTACATACTTGTATATCTATTTTGAGTTGAGTGAAATCGAGTTTGATTACAAAATTGAATAAATATTGTGTCATCGGGTCTGTTTTGAACATTTATATATGATTCTTATTTCAGTATTATAAAAATAGTATCTACGTTGTTACATGGACAAAGTTACTTACATTTTTTTTGAACTTGCATTATAATTAAAACTTACAAAGAATTATCATGAAAATTAAATCATATTAGGGTAACGAAAAATTATTTTGTTCCGGGTTTTTAAAAGTATTATAATTATATACTATTAGAATCACATTGAATATAGCAAAAAGGTCTAAATAAGCCTCTTTTCTCAAGGCAGAGATATATAAGAGTATTTATATTTAACCAATTAATATACTCCAATATATGAATTTGAAAATAACAATTGGACCTAAATTATATTCTGCTATTAGTATGCACTATCTAGTAAGAAAAGGCATATTCTTTTTATTGTTAATAAAAAGAAAGTTATTTAGCTTTTTCCCCAAATGATAAAATCAATTACCAATAGAAATGCAAGTACCCAATATTCCAGCCACATACAAAACAATTACTCACTAATGCCAATCATGACACCATACCCATGAGTAACAAAGAACAACTCTATTACTGTTTGGATGATTTGGAAGTGTATAATGCTAGTCAGATTCAAATAATCTTAACCCTTGATTTGTTTTAATTTATATATCTAACTTTATATTATTAAGAATACGATTTTGCCATAATTGATCCAAAATATAAAAATTACGGCATTTTAAAGAACTTCAAAAAAAATAAGAATACTATTGAAAGTTATAAGGTAAGTGTATTTGCAAAATAATTAGTTTTGCAAGGGTATTGACCTTTTCCCGTGTAACTTTACATTCTGGTTAAGATAAGTGTTCATCTGTATTAAACTAATATTATGGATTCGCCCTTGCACGTACGCTAGGGAAGGTTTATTCACCAAATGCAAACCAATTCTGAACCAATCAAATACCAATAAAATAACAATAAAAAAATGAATTGTGAAACATACCATAAGGGAATTCTTTATTTCTTCTCCACTGAATCTCTATGTGATCTCCAGGGTGGAGATCATTTAAGCAATCAGATGTATGAAGATCATGTGGGGGAGTATCTATTGGAGCTGCCCTTAGCCTTTCCCATTGAATACCAGTCTCCATTGCAACTGCCCTTCTTCCATGAGGAGGATACCTACAAACCATTTATATAATGCATGTTATTCCTTTATTTTACATGTTCATACTTCATAAGAAAATGAACTTAAAAGAATATATGTAATAAAAGTAACAGTTTCACTAGAAGCGATTTTAGTGTCAGACTCGGCTATTGAAGGAATATTTTCGACTTTTTTTATTTGTTCAAAATGAATATAGTTAAATGTATGCACCGAGTCAGAGTGTATTTGACAAATGGTTTTTGATTGGTTTTTGATTGTCTTTTGGCTTTTAACTTTTGAGTTTGTTGTTAAGCAAACAAAAAAACATTTCTAAATGATAATTAAGTCATCTAAAATGCCGATTTTGACGCCAAAACCAAAAGGCTAAATTGATTTTTGGCTTTTGATCTACTTTTCCTTTAATAAACAATTAACTGACAACAATCAACAACTAAAACAACTGGCTTGAGAGCTAGCAAATCAATTAATACTTTCCGGCCAAGAGCTCCAACCAACCGCTTTCGCTAATAGCCATTGCCAAACAGACTCATCACTCAAGTGAAAATGAGAGAAAGGTTGAGAAAAACTCTTAAAGTTCAAAGCTTGAAGTGTGTATTATACCTTGCCTGGAAGGTGTCAGATTGGGGATCATAGCTAATTTCAGCATCATAACAAGACAACATAAAGCCAACATGACCATTCTGCAAGAAAATAGTATCAATAAACAACCCAATAACATAACAGAATTCCACTCAATGAAATGAATTATCAACCAGAATGATAATTGATTAGAATCAATACCTCACGGTTGTAAACCTGAGCAGGGAAGGAAAATTTGCCACTTTCAAGAGCCAAATACCAAGACATAACAGAATCAACTAAAGGGGTAATTGAATCCTTATTATTTACTCTTTTATTTGATTCAAACCAAGTAAAAGGCCATACAGAACAAATAAATTTGATGAACCCTTTTGATTCATCCAATTTCAAAGTACTAGAATTGTGCCTAGAAGCAATAAACCATTGCCACTCTCTATAAGCTGCAGGACTCAAAATTTTACCCCATTTTTGTTTCATATGTCTTTCCCAAAGATAATCACTTATGCATCTTTCTCTTAATGAACTACATACAGCTGCCATACTACACAACCCAGAAGGAGAAAGCTTTTCTAGAATACAATCCAATGCCAATTCAGGCAAATCTAAGACTGATAATGGCTCATTTTCTTGGGCATTCTCAAATTTTAAGGTAGAAATCCCCTGTTTTATTGACATGATAGAACTCATAGAAGGGAATTCACAAAATAAACCAAAGATCCCTTTTTTAAGTGCTTTAAAAGAGAAAGACAATTCTTTATATAAGCAAAGAGGTAAAAGTTTCACATCACTAGCCCAAAGAGGAAGTGGTTTTAAAGATAGGGAGTTTAAAAAGAACAAGAAGGAGAGGCTTGTTACCAAGAAAAAAAGCATTTAGGAAATTAAGAAAGTGGGGAGGAGACTTACTAATGATGGGTTTTTAATCTAAATAATCTAATTCAAGGTATGAACACAATTGTGGAAACCCAATTATAAGCAAAGAAAGAAGTTGATCAAAGGTCTTAGTGTCTTACTCTTTCTTCTTACAAAACTTCCCCACTTCCTTTAAAAAATTTAGAAGTATATATATGGGGTAAATGGGAAGAGAATCTTCAAACCTCACCCTTTCAAGATATGGGTTTTTATTGGTTTGTTGATAGTGCCCACCAAAAACCCAAAAGTGGACCTTCCCAACAATCTAATCCAATCAGAATAAATGGTTTGTTTAATAATGTCTCTTCAATGTAATAACTAATAAGGACACTAAATTTGATATACCAATATTACCATTACTATTTTGCTAAGTATTATATTTTCAAATTGATAACTCATTTTCACATATTTTGACCACAAAAATGCAAAAACACAGATGTAGTTAATAATTAACACAAAACAATTAGGAGTAGTTCAAGAAAGATTAGTCTTTGAAAAGTCCAACATTCTAATGTATTAGTCCAATGAATTGCTATCTTAGATGTGCTAATCCAAAAACCGAAATAAGATGGAAATAATCTATAATCCTAATCTAGTATGAGCTTCATATTTCAACATAAAGGTTATGGCTTAAGCTTCCAAGAGTTATGGTCATTCTATAAATTTTTGCCTCATTCAAATTTTAATAATTTCATTTTTGTATAAGATTTCTTTAGAAAAAATATAACTATTTGATTGTGAAGGAGGAATAAGCTCTTATAAAAGCAATCACCTTTACCTAAAAAAACTTAATAGATAATGAGTGAGATAAAGGTGAAGAAAAATAAATGGGTTATTTTCAAAACAAGCCAAACTAAAGTGGGAACTATATACTGTACCAAATTGAATAAGGGTATTTTTTATCTGACACATAGAAGTACCAAACGTGAATGAAAATATGAAGATTACAGGTCCAGATACAGGGGCCCTCATCTATGAAAAATAAGCATGAATTTTTATGCAACAAGAAACGGATCTTTGGAAGAAGAATAATAAAGTGGCAAAAACAAAAACAAGATTAGGGTTGTTGAAATTTGAAAGTGCTTGTGTAGCAGAATTAGGTGCACCCAACTTGAGTAAAACATGTATTTAAAACCCAATATTCTGATGAAGGATAAATCTTAAATGAAGATTGCTGGTAATGTTGGTGAAGGGAAAAACAAAGTAGGTCCCTTTCATCATAACCTTAGTTCCTGACATTTCGTCACATAATCTCACCGTGACCCTTTTGTTGGGCTCAGGCCCACAAAACTACGGGTCAAGAGCGTTGACTTGCACATACACTTGGTGAGGTTTATTATTTCCCAAAACCATATGGAAGTATGAGAATTAGCTAACCCATATTGACGTGGGATCTTGTCTCACATGTGAAGTATTTTCGACATAACCTTCACCTAAAAGTCCATCTTTCACCTACTATCTAGTTAAACCTGTCAATAAACCAACTCAACTGAAAACTTGTCACAAGAGTAGCCGGGTAGGTGAGAATTAAATCCGTCACCTTGTGTCAATTTAACTTTAATACTAGGTCAAATGAACAATTTAACCAAAATTTAAGCTTATGAATCCTATTATCTTCTAACCGACATCTCCTAAGTTAACAAAAGCAAATACATTAAAAAAAACATATCATTTATTATGTTTTTTCATTGTGGCATTATTACAAACAGTTGGTGAGCAAACACAAAATAAGAAAAATTCAAACGATTTTTTACGAGAAATACTACAAGTAATACAATTAGGAGTAGAATTTACCTTTGAAATAAAATCTACTTCGTTTCATTTCAAGTGAAAGAACGATCCGCGAAAATGCAGATTACCCGATACCGTTACTAAATCCCAACGAACCATTTGAAGTAGATTATCAGCCATAACTAAGTTGTTATTGGTAGTTGGCTAGTTCGACGAATTCTCATTTAAAACGGTTTTTGTTGGTTTTACCGTGACACATTACGTAATATTGCAACCTTATCGACATAAGTATATACATCCTCCGTTTCAATATAGCAGTGCCGTTTCTGGCATTGTACGGGCCCTAGGCAAACTGAGAGAAGTGGATCCTCTATATGGTCAAGGAGGGTCAATTCTGAACTTAAACGGGTGTTTGGAAAAATAACAAAGATAAACCCTATATATTATCATTAGTATTAAAAATGTAGACGTATCATATAATTCTTAAATAAGAAAAGAACTACTCATAAACTGCAAATTTTTATGTGTGTACTTTCATTAACTGTCATTTTCTAATTTTAGGGCCCTTTTTAACTCTGGGCCCTAGACAAATGCATATCTTGCCTATGGTCAGGAACGGCCCTGCAATATAGTCGCAACATACGAAAAATAAGCACTATTCACTCATTTTCCTTGATTTGTGATTAATAAGTAATCTATAAATTACAAGTGAGATCTTATTTGAATTGTCAATTTTTATAATTTTATATTATACATAATTATAGATATTAAGAATTAAATTAGTAATTAGACTGCATGAAAAAGACAAATATTACAAGTATTTTAGAACACATGTAGTGTCTAACTTGACATAAATAAGTATGACCCAATATCAAAATAATAGTAAGTGCCTTACTGATCATTGAATACGACGTAATTCAACCAAAATTGAAGTTTACTTGTCCCATTTGTTTGAACACATTTATCGAGGAAATATTTTGACTCTTAATATTTCTCATTATGCTTAAATAAAAAATATGAAAAGTTGATATGAATAATCCTTACATTGAGACGAATCAAACAAGATATCTCACATGACTATATTTTAACTTATAGATTAAAAATGTAAAAAACCAAATGTGACAACTAAATTGGTTTGGAGGGAGTAAAATATTAATTTTTCTTTCTCGTTATTAGTGTAATAGGATTATCTTTATTATAAATTTTAAAATATTATTACCTTTAAAATTTAAACAAAAAATAAAATTGAAATAATTAATTAACACGTAATCCAAACAACTTACATCAACTTATTCTAGTCTAGAAGATGAGATGAGAGGGACTAAGACAAAGATAATATTAGTTGCCATAAGCAACTTCTAATATGATTAGGATAAAATAAATCATACCTAACATGTATTAGTGCTTTATATTAAGACACCTAATTCTTTTAATCTTACTTCTTGCTTTTCTTATGATCACCAATTAAAACAAATCTATTGGAATATACTCTGTTATTCTTTTGTCGATTACGTTTGAAATATTAAATACATAAAAAATTTAAATATATTTTTTATGAATATATATGAGTTAAAACATATTCATGTGAAATTTTGTTAAATTCGTTTTAATGTATTTAATATATATTACTTTTCATAATTTTTTATCAAAACTCGAACAATGTAAAAAGCAAACATAACCAACAATATAAAATGGGAATATATAAGAATGTTCTTAAACTTAATATTTGATGCATGGCTTCGGGTATTTCATGATATTAAATGTGTTAATTATTGAAACAAAAATTAATATAATTATTCCTTTAATTCAATATTGTTTGATTTGTTTTTGTGTGATTGTCAATAAATTAATTCAATCACAAATATTTTTAATGATGCATGGTTAAATATTATAAATTCAAAATTAATAAATTTTATATTGAAATAAATTATATAATATTACTTAATTATTTATAACTTCTTCTTCATCATCATACCTGGTGTATTTCGCTCATAGAAAACTATAATCAAGATTTTGGTAGGAAAGAAAAACGGTAGCTTATATAATTAACATCTCCCTTAATTATATTTAAATTAATGATACAAATTTAAATAAAAATTAAAATAAACAATAAATAATGTAACAATAGAGCAAAATAATATATGAATCAAATCTTTCTAAAGTTGATATGGTATGATATTCAATTAGTAGCGTGGCATCATTTTGTATCAAATTAAGAAATTAATTATTTTTTATAAATTGACTAACTATCGTAATCTATACACGTAATGTAAGCAATTATGTTTAACATGATCTTGAAGACATGAAGTAGATTATACAATTCAAAATGATTTTTATATCTAATTTTAAATTTTTATTTTTATTACAGTACTAGGATAGAAACCCGTGCAATGCACGGATTTTTTAATACGTTGATATTTTAGTGAAATTTTATACGAACGAAAATATTAAATGAAGGTGCGTGATAAATTATTTAAATACATATATTGTAATTAAAAAAGAATTAAATATAAAAAACACAAAATAGGTTGGTAATAAAGAGTTTATAAGTTTTAAAACACCTATTTATATACGATGACATATTTCAAAATCCTGCCGTTTTAAATTTGTAGAAATTTTGTCTCAATTGTCAAAATCCCTGATCATAAATAAATTACTCACTATACTATTATTGCCATAAATAAAAAATTACTGGTCAAAATCTGATCTCAGTGTTATTATTGCCATATCGTCATATAATTACTATACTAAATATTAAAAATCTCTGGTCAAGTTTACTCCTGCTGTATTTAGAAACAAATTTGTGACACTTTTATTTAAAATTTGTGACACTTTTATGATTAAAATTTTGTGACACTTTTAAACATTTTTTGCGACACTTTTAAGGTTAAAATTTTATGACACTTTAAAATTTAAAAAAACTTTGTGACACTTTTTAGTTTAAAATTTTGCGACACTTTTTAGTTTAAAATATTGTGACACTTTTTGAGGTTAAAATTGTGTGACGCTTTTAAGGTTAAATTTTTGTGACGCTTTTATGATTAAAATTCTGTGACACTTATAATGATATTTTGTGACCCTTTTAAGGTTAAAATTTTGTTACTATTTTAAGGTTAAATTTTGTGACACTTTTAAGGATAAAATTTTGTGACACTTTAAAATTTTAATAAATTTTGTGGCATTTTTAGTTTAAGTTTTGTGACACTTTTAAGTTTAAAATTTTAATAAAACTTTCTCTCACTTCCTGGAGGTTCTCTCTCTTGCGATTGAGTACGCCTTCGATTGTTAGCCTTCTCTTCGATTCCTTCCCGGAGTCCGGCCATGGGCAGGAGAGGCCGGCCACCCAAGGTGAAGGCGGTACCCCGTGCACCGTCGGAAGTCAGTTCTTCGATGTCTTCTTCCCCGGAGAGACACCTTTTCTTCGACTCAGTGGGTTGTGAACAGAAAGTTGCTGGGTCTCCTTCTTTGCGTTCTGGTATGAATTGGGCTTCAGTGGTTAAAGCTGCCGTAGGTCAAACAGGTAACTCTTCTCATACGCCTGGTGCCATTGTTTCACCGGCTTTAGATTCACATTCTGTTGATTGTGCACAACCTAGCCGTAGAATTGCTAAAATCAGTAAATTGGATGTAGAACCTCAAATTCAATTTTGGGAGCGTGCGGTTGTGTGTTATGTTACAAGCTCTAATCCCCCACTCCATGTTATTGAGGGTTTTGTGAAAAGAATTTGGAAGGATCTTGATATAGATAAGATTGGGATGGTGAATAGGGGTGTGTTTATAGTGCGATTTGCCTTACTTGAGCATCAGGAATTAGCGTGTAATATGAATGGCATACTTTTTGATAAGAAACCCTTTATCGTCAAGCCGTGGAGTCCTTATATTTCCTATGAGAAAGCGAGTCTTACCTCGGTTCCTGTGTGGGTTAAGCTTCCTGGTCTTAATATTAGATATTGGTCTGAACATGTGTTGAAGCAAATTGCAGGGTACTTAGGAACTGTGTTGAAAATAGATACTGCCACTATTACGAAGACACGCTTGATGTTCGCTCGTGTACTAATAGATATGAATGTATCTGATGGCTTCCCGGAGGAGTTATTCTTTTCGGATGAACATGATATGTTGGTTTCTCAAAGGGTTCAATATGATTGGACTCCTATTTGGTGTTCTAAATGTGCTCAATTTGGACATGGAGCGGTTGACTGTAGAATGGGGATGCCGAAAGCTGCTAAGGCTCAGTTGGAGGTGGATGATCTTGGTTTTCGGCCTATAAAGAAGACTTATAGACTAAAGGCCCATGATAAGCCAGTAGAGGGTAAGGGGAAAGGTGGTGATGCTAAAGCTCCACCTTCTAAGGAGGATGCTGTTGAAACTTTGGATGTTGAGATTGTACCTTCTAAGGAGGGTATTGTGGGTGAGGCCTTACCTTTGGTTGTTGAGAAGCAGGATTCAGCTCTTCCTTCTGATGCTCACATGCCACGGGTTGAGACACAGAGTGGTACTGAGGTAGTAAAAATACAATTACCCCGGTTGATATTGCGACAAGAGCATGTGTTGCCGGTTAGCAATGGTTTTGGAGTACTTAGTTTGACACAAGGTGATGATCCTAATAATGTAGCGCTGGGAGCTGATCCCATCCTGAACCATGATTAACTTTGGTGCTTGGAACGTTAGGGGTATTAATAAGGCTAAGAAACAGATGGAGGTAGCCCAGTTTTTATCTGTGTATAATTTTAGCCTTATTGGTCTCCTTGAAACTAAGGTGAAGCGGAAGGGTTTAGGAGCGCTTTATCTTCGAATGTTTCCGAATTGGTGTTTTACTACTAATCTTCAGTGTCATGATGGTGGGAGGATTCTTGTTGCGTGGAAAAGTGAGGATGTTCTTATTGATGTTCTGGATTGTAATAGTCAATTTATTCATCTTCATGCCTCGCCGACTTCTGGTGAATCTTTCTTCTGTACTTTTGTTTATGGCTCTACAAACAGGTTGGAACGCCTTCAGTTATTTGCAGCTCTTCAGGGGCTTAGTGCTTCCATTTCGTCTTCGTGGATTGTATTGGGGGACTTTAATTGTGTTGCCAACCTCGATGAACGCTTTGGATCTTCGGTAAGGCTTGCTGAGATTCAGCCGTTTCGTGATTGTATGGCTATTTGCAATGTTCATGATCTTAAATACCATGGTCGGTTTTATACGTGGACTAATAAACAAGCAGGGTCACATCGTGTCATGAGCAAAATCGACAGAGTATTGGGCAATGATGTTTGGGAGGATTGTTTTCCGAATGCACTAGTCCATTTTCTTGATGAAGGTGACTATGATCATACCCCGATGCTTGTCTCCTTTTCTCCGATTCAACAGAATAGGAAGCCTTTTCGATTCTTTAATTGTTGGGCTTTGAAGGAGGGTTTTCTTGATTGTGTTCGTGCGGCTTGGGACATGGAGATAGAGGGTTGTACTAGCTACCAGATTACGCAAAAGTTGCGTTTACTTAAGGGCAAGCTAAAATCATTGTTTGGGAAAGAACAGTTGCAGATGGAGGTGGATAAAGCTTATGCTGATCTGATTCATGTTCAGAATCAACTCCATGCACATACAGATGATCCTAATTTAGCTACGCTAGAAAGAAATGCTGCGGTGCAATTTCGTCAACTGAGGCAAGAGTTGGATGCTAGTTTAAAACAGAAAGCTAAGCAGAATTGGATGAAGTTTGGTGATGATAACACAGCTTTTTTCCATCAGAGTATTAAGAGTCGACAGAGGCAGAATAGAATTGCATTCATACGACACCAAGGGCGAGACATTTATGATCCGGTTGCTATTCAGGAGGTGTTCTTTGAGTTCTACTCCAATCTGTTTTGTTTTGTAGACAAGGATCGGAGCCCAATCAATCTTGCCACGGTGTATCAGGGGCCCATTCTTTTGCCTCAGCATCAACAGTTGCTTGACCTTAATTTTTCTTCTGAGGAAATTAAGAATGCTATGTGGAGCATCCCAGATGATAAAGCGCCGGGGTTAGATGGGTTTAACAGCAAATTTTACAAGGCTGCTTGGGATGTTGTCGGTGATGATGTCGTCAGGGCAGTTCAGCAATTTTTTTCTAATGGCAAGATGCTTAAAAGTTGGAATGTCACGGCGATCACTTTGATTCCGAAGGTGCGTAGCCCCTTACATCCTGGTGATTTTAGGCCAATATCTTGTTGTCATGTCTTGTACAAATGCATTTCGAAACTTTTGTGTTCTCGCCTTAAGCTGGTTTTGGACTTCTTGATTGATCATGCGCAAGGGGCTTTTGTTGCGGGGCGTAGTATCATGCATAACATCTTACTTTGTCAGGATATTGTAAAGCATTATTCTAGACGCGGCTGTGCACCTAGTTGTTTGATGAAAATAGATTTATGTAAGGCCTATGATACGATGAATTGGCAATTCTTAAAGGAGATGTTGGTGGCGCTCAATTTTCCTCACACCTTTATCACAATTATCATGGCCTGTATCACATCCACGAGCTATGTATTAATGCTCAACGGATCCCCTACTAACATGTTTGCGGCTAAACGAGGCTTAAGGCAAGGTGATCCGCTTTCTCCTTTACTGTTTGTCATCGGAATGGAGTATTTGTCTAGGAGTCTGAAGAGTATTACAGGATGCTTTAGTCTTCACCCTCGATGCAAGTCTATCAATCTCACGCATTTATGTTTTGCGGATGATTTGATGATCTTCTGTAAAGGCGAGCTGTCGTCTGTGAGAATAATTTGTGAATGTTTAAAGGGTTTCTCCAAATCTTCTGGTCTGTGTGCTAACACAGATAAGTCGGCAATCTATCTAGCTGGGGTTGATCCTTCCACCAGGGATGAAATTCGAGAATTGTCTCAATTTGCTATGGGTTCTCTTCCTTTTCGCTATTTAGGTGTTCCTTTGTCGTCTAAACGTCTTAGTATTGCAGAGTGTGAACAACTGGCTGACAAAATGACCAAGCGGATTAGCTCATGGCAAAGTAAGCACCTTTCCTATGCTGCCAGGCTACAGCTTGTTAGTTCAGTGTTGATAGGGATTACTTCATACTGGTGTCAAATCTTCATCCTTCCGAAGCGGGTAATTAAGATTGTAAACTCCATTTGTCGGTCTTTTCTCTGGTTTGGGGTGGCTCAGTCTTCTAAGCCGGGTAATGTTAACTGGACTGAGGTATGCACCGCGAAAAAGGCTGGGGGTCTTGGTTTGCGAAATATTCAGCTGTGGAATCAAGCTGCGATTGGTAAAATAGCTTGGCATATTCATACTCTGAGGGAAACATTGTGGGTAAAATGGGTTCATGGAGTGTATACGAAGGGTGCGCGATGGGTTATCTTCAATGCTCCGGTTACAGCGAGTTGGACGATTAAAAAACTCTGTTTTGTCACAGCTTTGTTGCGACCATGGATATGCAAGGACTCTTACTCCATTAAGGAAGTGTATGAAGCGAGATTGGGGGATAGACCTAAGGCTCAGTGGAGATTTCTAGTGTGGAATAGGTTGTCCATTCCCAAACATAAATTCATTTGTTGGCTAGCTGCTAGGCATGGTTTACGAATGAAGGATAAATTGTATCCTATCGGTGTAGTTGCGGATGACTTGTGCCCCTTGTGTGGTATACACCCTGAAACTCATTCTCATCTTTTCTTTGAATGTCCATTTAGTAGGATGTGTATTGCGGGCATTAGAGATTGGAAAGGGATTATTCTGAAACCATTTCGTAGCATGGACTTCCGGAAAAGGGGTCTTTCCCGTATGGACCAACAGGTGATGATTGCAATTTATGCCTCTACCATATACTACATTTGGCAGTGCAGGAATGAGGCGGTCTGGAGTCATAGTGTTCGATCCCCTACATGGGCTGTTGAGCATATCAAACAGGATATCTATCATAGGTGTCTCGTTTTAAATGTTGTTGTTTAGTACTATGCTGAGATGTTGCCTTATTGCTGATCTGAGTTCCTGTTGATGATTATGTTAGTATTTGGCACCTGCTTGTTTATGCCTTTTGTGATGTTGTGATAGAAGTTTGTTGGGCCTTTGTGTGATACTGAGTTTTGTTGGATTAGTGATGGATTCAATGTGTATGTATGCTGGATGACGTCTCTTTGCTGCTGATTTTGGTCCAGAGGTTGATAAGTTTGTGCTGTGCTGCTGCTTTGCTGTTTTGGGTTTATGTTGGGTGCTGTTATTGGTTATGTTGAATGCTGTTGCTGCATTGCAATGGTGTTATTTTGGTGTTAAACTACAGTGCCTGTTCTCTGAGGCTGCTTTAGCTTCTGGGCTGCCTGCTGTTGATGTGCTGTCTGAGGCAGAGGGTATTGTTCTGTCCTTAGGCTACTGCTGATGCTACTGTGTGTGGGTCAGAGGACTACTGAACTGCTGTATTTTTGCAAATGATGGCTGCTGCTTGCACGATGTTTTGAGATTTGTGGCTGCTGTCCTTGTGGCTGCTTGCATGGTCATTGTGGAGTTGCTGTTGCGGATGCACGAGACATTAATTGAAGAGTGGTGCTGCTACACTATCGGGTGTTATGATGCACTGATGTTGCTGAATTGATGTCACTAGCTGCTGCCGGCTACAGTTGCTGATTGCTGCTGTTTTTTTTTGTTTTTTTGGTGCTGCTGGATTGATGGCTTCAAATACTTGTTGCTGGTCTTGTGGATTTGATGCTGCTAGCTGAGTTGTTTGATCTACTGTGTTGCTGATCTGTTTTTTTGTTGCTAAGGAGATGATCCGCTTGCTGTTACTTGATTGCTGTATGCTGATGCTTTCGCTGATGTGACTGCGGTTTTGGTGTTGAATTGCTGCTGGCCTGATGGTCTTTGATTAGTAATCTTGCTGCTGGTTGGTTCCATTTTGGACATGTTGATGCGGTTTCTGGTTTTATACGGTATTGATGATTGTTCTGCTGGGCTGCACACTCATAATGGTTGGTGATTGTCTTTTGCTGGGCTACACAATCATAATGGGCCTACTGATTTGCTTTTTGTGATCTTTTTTGTATTTATGTTGCATTTTTGTATAGCTTTTTTAGCCGTCTTTTTTCGGCTTGTTTTGTGGGCTCGGTTTTTTCCCGTATGCACATGAAGAGTGGGCCGGGGAAACCCTTCCTCGAAGGTGGGCCTCGGTTCCACACTGATGCAATTAGGCTTTTCCGAGTTTCCCTGACTTTGGATGTATTGGTGTTTTTCTGGTAAATGAAAAAGCTTTTTATTTGCCAAAAAAAAAAAAAAATTTTGTGACACTTTTTAGTTAAAAATATTGTGACACTTTTTGAGGTTAAAATTTAGTGACGCTTTTAAAGTACAAATTTTGTGACGCTTTTAAGGTTAAAATTTTGTGACACTTTAGTTTAAAATATTGTGACACTTTTGGAGATTAAAATTTTATGACGCTTTTAAGGTTAAATTTTTTCAAATTTGTGACACTTTTAATGATATTTTGTGACCCATTTAAGGTTAAAATTTTGTTACGCTTTTAAGATTAAAATTTTGTGACACTTTTAAGGATAAAATTTTGTGACACTTTAAAATTTTAATAGATTTTGTCACACTTTTTAGTTTAAATTTTGTGACACTTTTTAGTTTATAATTTTGGACACTTTTTTACTTTAAAATACTGACACGTTTTATGGTTAAACTTTTGTGACGCTTTAAAGGTTAAATTTTTGTGACGCTTTTATGATTAAAATTTTGTGACACTTTTAAAAATATTTTGTGACCCTCTTAAGGTTAAATTTTTGTTACACTTTTAAAAAATTTTTGTGACACTTTTAAGGTTAAAATTTTGTGACACTTTAAAATTTTAAAAAATTTTGTGACACTTTTTAGTTTAAAATTTTGCAACACTTTTTAGTTTAAAATATTGTGACAATTTTGAGGTTAAAATTTTGTGACGCTTTTAAAGTTTAATTTTTGTGACATTTAATGATTAAAATTTTGTGAGTCTTTTAAAAATATTTGTGACCCTTTTAAAGATAAATTTTGTTACACTTTTAAGGTTAAAATTTTGTGATACTTATAATTGTAAAATTTTGTGACACTTTTGAGGTTAAAATTTTGTGACACTTTTAAGGATAAAATTTTATAACACTTTTAAGGTTAAGATTTTGTGACACTTTTAAGGATAAAATTTTGTGACACTTTAAAATTTTAAGTTTAAATTTTGTGACACTTTTTAGTTTAAAATTTTGTGACGCTTTTTAGTTAAAAATATTGTGACATCTTTTGAGGTTAAAATTTAGTTATGCATTTAAAGTACAAATTTTGTAACGCTTTGAAGATTTAAATTTTCTGACACTTTTAAGGTTAAAATTTTGTGACGCTTTTAAGGTTAAAATTTTTTGACACTTTTTAGTTTAAAATTTTGCGACATTTTTTATTTTAAAATTTTTCGACACTTTAGTTTAAAATATTGTGACACTTTTAGAGGTTAAAATTTTGTGACGCTTTTAAGGTTAAATTTTTTAAATTTTGTGACACTTTTAATGATATTTTGTGACCAATTTAAGTTTAAAATTTTGTTACGCTTTTAAAGATAAAATTTTGTGACACTTTTAAGGATAAAATTTTTGTGACACTTTAAAATTTTAAAAGATTTTGTCACACTTTTTAGTTTTAAATTTTGTGACACTTTTTAGTTTATAATTTTGACACTTTTTAGTTTAAAATATTGTGACACTTTTTGAGGTTAAACTTTTGTGACGCTTTAAAGGTTAAATTTCTGTGACGCTTTTATGATTAAAATTTTGTGACACTTTAAAGATATTTTGGGACCCTCTTAAGTTTAAAATTTTGTGACACTTTTATTTAAATTTTGTGAAACTTTTATGATTAAAATTTTGTGACACTTTTATGATTAAAATTTTGTGACACTTTTAAGGTTAAAATTTTATGACACTTTAAAATTTAAAAAAACTTTGTGACACTTTTTAGTTTAAAATTTTGCGACACTTTTTAGTTTAAAATGTTGCGACACTTTTTAGTTTAAAATGTTGTGACACTTTTGAGGTAAAAATTTTATGACGCTTTTAAGGTTAAATTTTTGTGACGCTTTAATGATTAAAATTTTGTGAGTTTTTTAAAGATTTTTGTGACACTTTTAAGGTTAAAATTTTGTGACACTTTTAAGTGTAAAATTTTGTGACACTTAATGGTAAAATTTTGTGACAAGTAAGGGTAAAATTTTGTGACAAGTAAGGTAAAATTTTGTGACATTTTTAAGATAAAATTTTTGTGACACTTTTAATGATATTTTGTGACCATTTTAAGGTTAAAATTTTGTGACACTTTTAAGGAGAAATAAAATATGTATAAATTAAGAACCATAATTACTATATAAATCTATAACTAATATTAAGCCCATCATATATAAAATCATGAAATAAGTCTTCGCACATTTAAGCATCACATCTTATTCATACATTAAGGAATTAAATCACTTCAAGTTTGTTATAAGGACATTACCGTTAACATAAGTAAATTATAGTAACACATGCTAGAATAAATATGTTTTGAGTATATTTTGAGTATATTGTATATTTTATGTGTCTTACATATCTTTGGTAATTATATTATGCATTATTATGTAATTAGTATAGAAGCTCGTGCAATGCACGATTTATGAGTATAAAATAAATAAAAATATAATTTTACATTATAATGCAAGTATATATTATCTTGATTAAATTTATCAAATACATGACTTTTTTAACGCAAAAATTAAATGATCATTTTTTTAAAAATTGTTATCAAATATATCATTTTCATTCAATTAAATACGTCAAATTATAGGTCAGGTATATAAAATTGCTTTAGTAACTTAAATAGATACTTTACCTTATTTAGCTTCAATTTTTAAAAAATTAGATTCTAAATTAGGTAAATATTGTCATGTAATCAATTATCTTTCACTCAAATAAGTCTATTTTTCAAGGCTCCCTAAGGATGACACATGATATTTTCCAACATTTTTATTAATATGTATATGTGATAGGTTGAGGGATATAAAAGAGTATGAAAATTCACTTAGAAAAAAGTGATGTTTGCTTGGAATTGCTCCAATCAAAACAAAATTCGATTTTTTTAATTATTTATTTTAACATTAGTAAAATTGATGTGAACATATAATAAATAGGAGTTTATCACAAGAAATAAACCCAAAGAATAATTTATAGATTATAAAAATTAATTTAAGACAATAAATAACTCAATATTGCGCGTAAGACAATTACAATAATTCAGCATTACACACAAGACATTCTTAGTGTGTGTATGTCAAAATTAGATCTATATCTACAATATAAAAAAAATCATTTTTCAGCTTTTCGGATCTTACTCATCATGGATCAAATTTGAGTTTAAACATCTTTTTTATTTATTTGCTTCAAAACAATAATATGTAATAAAATTAATTTCATTTACATAATAAGGTGAATTGTATAAATAAGCATATTTCTCCGTTATTTTTTCGGTTTTAGTACATTATATTAAGTTCAACTCTTTATTTTTACCAAATGATTATTTAAATCAAGAGTTAAAAAGTGTATTTCATTTTATTTATAACAATTGAAAAGAACAAACCATGATTTTTTTTTCTAATTAGCATAATTAATTAGGGTGACTAGTGGCAACATTTGATGTCAATTTTAGAGTGTAGGGTTGACACCACTTCAACAATAAATGACAATCCAACATCCATGAACCAAACCTCATGATTAGACACATGTGTAATGGCTTTGCCATAAATTTACTTACACTTTACCATTAATGGTCAATAAGGTGTGGTTGGAATATGGTTGATAAACAGGTTGTCTCGTTTATTTTTGGGCTCCAGATTAAAAGATAAAAGATGGTCGCTAAAATAAATTTAAGGCGTAACGCATAATATAATATGTCTTTTGTTTTTTATTGTTTATATTTAAACTACTTTATAATAAACACTAAAAACTTATATTAATTAGCAAAAAATGTAAGTTATAATATAAAATTCAAATTAATATCACTTATACACATAAAAGATATATGTATGAATCCTTTCCCGTCAAGTATTTAAATTTTGATGGACCTTGATTTATTTTAATGTTAGCGGTAGCACTACGTCGTTTTCAAAAAAAATAAAAATAAAAATAAAAATAATGAACAACATCTTTTATCAAGATGCTCTTAGATGAGCATCTTGTATGATGTTCTACTTAGCTTGTTCTACCCACTAGCCACATTTTTGAATCCAACAAATCTTAATATTCCCTGCAAACTTTTTAGATTTCATGTTAATTTAAGCACAAAATCACATTTTTCTTAATGAAGAAAAATAAAAAAAAATAGCAAAATGCAATTATAAGCCTTTATCTTTGTTCCTACACATTGACATTTGACAATATCTATTAAAATAATTAAATAATAAGTCGGCAAAAGGAAAGAGGTGGCATTTTTTATCATAAAAAGGAACGATTATATATTCTTACATACTTTTCACACTTTTTACTTATCATTACCAAACTTAGAAATGTCAAAGTATCAAAAAAATATATTATAAAGTTAGCAACAATATGTATTGTACGATCATTGAGAAAATAATATTATGTGTTTTTTTTTTTTCTTTCCATTTATTTTTTGCACAGTTTTTAATGTAAATTTAAAGCTTTAATATCTCTAAATACATATAATAAAAAATTATAAAAAATACACAATGAAAAAATATACATTAAGATGAATCTAATGAGATCTCATATGAATATATTTTATCTTATAAATATATGTCAAAAACATTAATTAAAATTCTCTCCTTAAAGTGAAATATCCCAAATGGAAAAAACATTAGAGAACAGAAGGAGTAAGATATAATTAAATTGTGTAAATATGATTGAAAGTAAAAATATATGGATAAGAACTAAAGTAAATTACCAGTAAGTATAAATGAAAATAAAAATATTACAAAGTATAAAAATAAACCAAAATAAAAATATTGACAAATTTATAAGGATAGAAAGACTATAATTTAATTAATTTTATCTTCTTGAACTTTTGTTAGTGGGGGAGGTGCTAAAAAAATATGCTTTATTTATAGATGTTAAAATAATTTTAAAAAGAAAACCTAATCTCTATTAGTCAATGGACAAATGTCACATGTTTGGTATTCATTTAATTATGACTCCCAAAATTAAGCTTATCTTGGTATAATACCATTTATGTATTGATAAAAAGAAAAGTTCTTTGTTGATTCTCACTTAATTATTAGATCTCTTACTTAGTGGGATGAGTATTTCTTGCAAAAACTCATTTAATTAGATCTATTACCATCCATATATAGTAATTAATGAAGGTAATTAGGTTGATAATTAAGAGTGGTTTTTTTTAATGATGTGTTTCTTAGTACTTGTATCATTTTCGTGCATTTTTAAATTTACATTATTAAAAGTATAAAATTTTAACAGGAAAATTTACCTAGAATAATCCAACATGTTCGTGATTTTTCTATAATAATCTCACCTATTGATTAAACATGAATAATCTCAACCTTAAGGGCTATTTGCATAGATCGTTAACTTCAGTAACCCGATAACCTGCTATCTTCAGGGTCAAAATTGATACCTTTAAGATCAAAATTGAAAAATGCCCAGAATATGAAAAAAATGCCCAAGTTGTTACACGTGCGAATTGGGTCCGCCCAAATCTCATTATGAGGTTGTCTTGTCAAAGAGCAACTGATAACAAAAATACTTCACTCTAACTTTCTTGCCCTATCTTTATTTTTTTTTTTTTTGTATTTTTTAATTCTTCTACTATCTTCTATCTAAATTTAATCTATAAATCTTTTTTTAGAGATCATATTAATTGTTTTCTAACATATATATTATGTAAATTCATTCCAAAAAAGTATCACACCCCAAGAGTGATTATAATTGGTTAGTTTCATTTGGTGATGGTTGATTAATTAAGTTAAGTATACAATGGATGTTTACATAAATAATGACGCTTAAAAAGATGCTTAGCAAGCAATTAAGCATATTCTAGATTTAATCATAAAGATTACCAAGTTTATGGAAAGTGTTACATCCATTGAAAGCTTGCCCCCTAAAGTTTGAGCATTGTTTGCTATCATCATAATTCATAAACATCAACTCTTCATCAAATTTCCCATTCTTGGCCCACCATTATGTCCTTTGAAATTTAAATATTTTAAATATATTCCTAAATATTTTTTCTGTTTCAAAATACTTATAACATCTGATTTTTTTAGGCAATTAAATGAATTAATTCAATCATTAATATCTTTAATTATATATAAATAAAAAATTATAAAAATTTGATATCAATAGTGTTAATATTTCTAATTGTTACATCTATTATGAAAAGAACAAAGGAAGTATTTTAGCTAAAAATTAAACAATCGTTGTTTCACAATATTGATTACATTTGACTTTTTTTTCACAATTTTCAAGTATTATTTTGAGTATTAATCAATATCTATAAATACAAATTATATAAAATTATAAAAAATATATATTCAAATGCTTTACATCGAGATAAATCTAACAAGATCTCATATAAATATTTTTTACCTTCTTTATATTTATAAAAGAAAGAATTATATTATATTTAAATTATTTTATCTCTATATAAAATATTTCAAACGTAACCAACAATATAAAACAGAGGGAATGGTTGATTGTTGGTAATTAATATGTCAAATGCTAAAGAAACAATGGGAAGTTGGGAGTTGGATGTTGGGACCATGATTTGCATTTGGCCATATAAAGATAGTATATGCCATTATTAAGTTGTTTTGTTAATATACCAAAAAAAAAATTGTTTTGTTATTATGCAATGTAAATGTAGGATGGTGATGGTTTGGATATTTTGGATAGAAGTTAGGTCTAATTAAATTCATATTTGTCTACTTTAATATATTTATAATCTATTTATATTATTTTAAGCAAATTTGTAAATTAACCTCCATAATGAAAATTTTGGTCTTAAAAGTGATCACTAGAATGGTTACTAATAATCTTAAAATAATCATCTATAATAATTTTTTTTGGCAAATAAGAAATTTTTTCTTTCATTCATCTCATCTGATGAAAGGTCTATCCAACCTATACTATTTCCAACTTAGTTGCATCAATATGGAAATAGAATCCACATTATAGGAAGGGTTTTTCTGCCCCACTCTTCACGTGCATTGAAGTTGGAGAATCACTTATAAATTATAATCTTAAAGTTATCACCAACAATTTTAAATTGGTCAATTATAAAGAGTTATTCTTCTGAGAGACCATCTTTATGAGAGACGTCTTTTAGGTATTCATTGTAGCTTAATGCCTATTTTTACTCTACATTTTCTTTATGGGCCGAATTATTATATGCACTTATTTCAATGATATGACGGTTTCATACAAGACATGACCGTTAAAAATCTCTAATGAGTAGTGACACTGACACATACCCGCCCATTTAACCCAGTTTCCGTAAATAAATTGGCCACGAAATGTTGGGCTTCCTATATTTGAGTGGGCTGCGTTAAATTTGGTTCACGGGCTCTGACGGATCGAGCCTATTGGGCTTGACGTAATTATTTTGGGCTTGTCACTTAAGTTATTTATTGACTATAAAATTTGGACATTTTAGAACTCGTCATGTATGACACAAATTCTTGTGAGATGAGGTTTATTTGATCATCTCTAATTGAATTGGCCCATAAAGGAAAATGTAGATTTTAAGTAGATATTAAGCTTTAATGGATTGGGCATGAAAGACGTCTTTCAGAAAGACGGTCTCTCAGGAAACTAGCTGCATGTTTGATGCTATCTTACCATGAGACGGATTTATTTAATTATTTTGTTTCTCTAATTAATCACTTTAAAATTGTAAATAGTCACTTTAATTAACTTAATATATATGAACTAACCGAATATAGATAGACTCACTGTGAAACATTCTTAATCAAGAATTTGTATCCTTTTTACACAAAATTTTATTTAAAAATTGTTTTACCGTGAAATAGTTCTAAATTAAGGTAAATGATCTAACTAAATTGATTTAAAATTTTCTTTTTGGTTGTAGAAGTATTAGTAAAAGGCCCATGACTACGAGTAGAAAAGTCAAAGGAAAAAGAATAATAGAAGGCGACATACCAAAGACAGAAATGATCCAAAAGCCGAGTATTCCCACTTTTCTACACTTCTCTTTTTCTATTTTCTCCATCATCTTTCATGCATCTAATCAACTCCCTATCTTTTCATTCCTTCTCAAAAATTCAACAAATATATATAAAAAAATAAAAAATTAAATACTCAATCACTCCTTATTTTATTTGTTAAGTTCTTTACATTTTTTAAGATTAAAGTTGTAAAAAGTTCTTCCAATTTTTTTTTTATTTTGAGATATATTTTTAAACAAAAATAATCTAGTTTGTTTAATATTTTCTATTAAAAAATATTATTTATTTACATTTTTAACCCCTTAAATTTATTTGATTATTTTATATTAATGGTATATTTCCCTCATTATAAATATTCTCTTCTTTTACTAAACTTACAATCATTACTTTTTTCAATTAATATTTATTTTCAATAGAATTATTATTATTATTATTATTATTATTATTATTATTATTATTATTATTGATTTCTTTTCTTATTAAAATTTAAACAATAAAAAAGATCGAAAGGAAAAAAGGAGAGAAAAAGATACGAGAAGGAATTTCACATGATAAAACATGAAGGAATTTAGAGGAGGATACGAGAAGGAATTATTCCTTCCAGTATTTGATGCCCAAAAGTGCATATTCAATCATTAAGCTTATTGAAGTATACAATAGTGATAAATTTTATTGCAATCTATATCTAGTGATCAAATAATTTTGGTAGCTATTTTTATATTAATATTAAAAAAACATTATAGCTATATGAAAAAAATCACTTTTGCCAAATTACATCTATTAATTTTTTTTATCCAACTTAAAAATAAATTTGATTAAAAATTAGTTATGATTGTTACTTTGCCCTTAAAATACTAGAAAAATAGGTCAAACACGATTGTAACTTGATCCGACTCTGACTGTTTTGAACTGTTTTTTTAATCTTGTCAACTCTTTCGACTCCTAATCGTCATTTTAGTTTTAAGAATTATATTTTTTAGTCAACACATTATCAAAGGCACATTTTTATAAAAATATAAATTCAAAAAAAATTTATAAATATTATATTATAATTTTAAAAACATAATTAATTAGTTGAGTTGACCCAAACATGAAATAGCTCAACCTAACTCAAAAATAGTTGAAGGATGATTTAACTTAAAATCTATCCGTTGGCTCATTTTTTTTTTTTTTTTGAATAATACCTGATTCATTAATAAAGAGTCATACGACATCTACATCAGAGATAAAAATTAGCAAGTACATAGCAATTAAAACCAAATATAATTCAAAAATAACAAAACTACGATCGTTGTGTATGAGATCTGACAATTCTGAATATCCTCTTCCACATCGCTGTTTGATACAGCCTTCTACGAGGGGGTCTTTTGATCTGTTGTAGTCTTGAGATAGAATTGAATTTGATGTAGTTGATGATACTTGCAATTTTGGTGTCTGCTGCATCATCGCATTAATCTCTACTAATAAATCAACTAATGACCAAAATTCATAACTCCAAACTCTCACAAGGAGAGACTTTAAAACCCAATATATGCGGGTATAATCAACCCAATGAATGGGTAGAACAACTCTCTTACAAGGAGAGGACAAAAATTTATTCTAATCATATTAAAAAAATTTTAAAAAAAGAAATTAGGGGCTTACCATCAATCTTTAAAGATTGATGATAGCCCCAAACTCACTATAGATATTAGGGTTTTTATTAGAGAGAGAAGAGAGGAAAAAAAATGGGGGCGGCTAGGGTTTCTATCTACGACATTTTTTATCCGTTGGCTCATTTTATAGGTCTTTCCGTAGTGATAAACTCTTTTACCGCGCTTTTAGAAAATAGTTTATTGTTAATAAATTATTGTTAAAAGGTAAAAGACCTTCTCGATATCCCGCAAAAGGCAGGGTTCAAGTGAAGGATTTTTCTTTTCTTGAAAGATGCGGACAAATCATACCTATACTCCCAAGAAGGGAGTAAAGAGAGATGCGCCCAGTCAACAAACTCTCCTATTAATACATGTCCAGTAGGGAGTCGAACCCCAAATTGTTAAAGAGATTTATTATTCTAGCTAATGATAGCTTCATTGAAGCTTTATATATCCCATGTTTTTAGCACTTGATTGAGTTATTGGTTCTTCCTTGAAAAAGACATTTTTGAGCTCATCCTTTCATACTTGCTTTCATTATTTTTTATTTTTTAAATGTCACCAAGTTTATGGGAAACCCTAGCAATATCCAAACTCATGATTGGAAACCTTATTGTTAAATTTTTCACCAAATATAATCATTTTTACATCTCCATGCATATCAAATCAAATAAGAGAAAAAGTTTTGATTTCATAATAGCTAACTATAAGGTTAAAATAGAGAACAAATAATACTACGTACTCAAATTATAAAATACCAACTTATCAAATACTTTTTTCGTCTTTTTTTTATTATTAGCAAAAAAATTATAATAAAATTAATTAACTAGAGATTTTAAATAAAAAGGAAAAAAACATAAAATTTATATTTTCTTTTCTTTTTAGCGTAATTCTCTGGACTATAAAAAAAATAATAAATATACATATCATTTTATAGTCTTTTTTTACACAAAATTTAATGTAATGATAAATATAGGAATTGGATTCCACATGCAATAAAGAAAGAATTAGGAAGGTCCATATGAGATGAAATGATTTTCCATCCATATCTATTATATATCTAGTGCCCTAAAGTGTAAGTTCAATCATTGAAAGTAATGTAGAGGCACAAATATTGCAATCTAGTGGAACAACTTTGGTAAACTATTATAACTTGTTTGAAAGCCCTAACAAATCCATGATCTTAATACTTGAGTTCCTTTTTGATTCATTGCAAAGGATATATGTGATCTTAATCTAGCTCCTTCCACACAATTGTTTGTAGCAATCATTTTGAATTAGAATGTTGATTAAGTACTTATATTATTATTTGTTTTCAAATAGATAACTACAACATAATATTACACGCATATTGAGAAAATAGTAAGTATAATTGAATTGTGTAGTTTTTGGCAAATCGTCAACTCACAAAGTAAATTTTTATTTGGTAGTTTTTGGCAAACATTTATTAGGGAATTTTTGATAATAAATAAAATTTAATTAAATAATTTCTAATAATCTATTTGTTTATTTACAAGTATTATTATAGTCAAATTTTGAACGTTGTGTTAGAGTTGATTGTCACTCTAATGACATAAAAAAGAAAGCTTATTTTACTAGTAAAGGCAAGTGTAGAAATAAATATATTGGAACATTTAAAATATGATTTACTCTTTCTGTTTACTTTTGATTTTGCTTTACTTATTATTTTTAGTTTATTTTACTGAATTTTCCTAATGCATTTTTGTACATGACCTGACCTATATACCCAGTAAAATCGACAATTTATTTCTCTTTCTCATACTTAAACCTATAATTACCCACCCTTTAAAGGTCCTGTTTTCACCTATAATACCCCACTAATATACTCACCCACTCACTATTCATAATCCTTGTATCTTCATTTGAAGAGCAATCTAATCAAGGCGACACAAAAGTATAATTAAATACTTTTTCCGTTCTAAAATACGTGCAATACGTGCTAATTAAGAATTTATGTAATACAACTAGTCTTATAAGAGACTATCTTTCTAAAAGACGTCTTTCAGGCCCAACCCATTAAAGCGTAATATATACTTTTACTCTACATTTTCTCTATGGATCAGTTCAAATAGAGATGATCTTTCATAAAGACCTTCTCTCACAAGAATTTATGTAATATTATTTAAAAATTTAAATGTAACAAGTATAGTGCAATACGTACTAATTAAAATTATTAATATGATTTATAAAAAGTAAGTATAATGAAACCGAAAAATTACAATGTTAGAAGTAGAATATACTTAATTAATTCTAGTTAGTTGTAAATTTAAATACATTGGTAGAGAATTAGAATATAGAATTGCATAGCAATAAAAAGGTAAAAAATAAAGTAGTTGCATGGAGTGATTTCAGATAGAATTTTAGAAAAAGCAAATGATTCAGAATTAGATTTTGGGGTACGTTTGCATCTCATGATGCACTTTTGATAGTCACCCAAACAACAAAGAAACTTCAAATCAATACCAAAAGAAAGCCCCTTTTTTTAAAGTTTTTGGCAAAGCAACTTTATTTTTGCCATCATATATGGATTATAATCAATCACCTTTGTTTTGGATTACTCCATCTTTAAAGATCATCAGTAAAATCAATGCAACCTTTTTTTACACTTTCTTTTGGTAAATTCTTTAACTATGTCACAAAACTTTGATCACCAATGTGAAAAACACAATCAAAAATTAACTAAAATTTTTTAAGACATCAAGAAATTGTATACGTATGTACTCTATCAAATCCCTTCACACGAGAGTAGGTAATGAGATTCGAATCAGTAATCTTATTGTCAAGTTGCTCTGATACCATGTAAGGAACCAACTCAACTAAAAAGTGAAATTCATAGTTGAAGTATGAGAGTACGCTATATATTCTATTGAAAAACATGATCAGATTTCAAAAGAATTCCAAAGATAGAAAGGAATATCAAATCTTCAACTATTAAATCAACTCATAAATCTCGCCTTAAATAATAATAAAGGTGCAAATAACGGATATAACATATATGATATGTATTAATTATAAGAGCGATACTCAAACCATTTGTTCTCACATTGATTAAGTAAAGGTAAAGGACACTCCTAGTATCCCACACAAGGTAGGGTCCAGGTGGGGGTTATATTTTCCTGAAAGATGCAGACAAATCATACCCGTTCCCCTAAGGAGGGACTAAAGAGAGATGTGTGTAGTCAAGAAATCCTCTAATTGATACTGCATCTAGTAGGGGTCGAACCTCAAACCTTCTGCTCTATCCATTGAGGATATTCTCACATTGATGAAGTAATAAGAGTAAAATGAAAGGAAGCGTTTTAAAGACAATATTAGACTCAAAAATTGAAAATCAAAGAAGAATAATGATGCTTTTGGTATTTTCAGCTTTCACCCCATTGATAAACTTTAGCAGATACTGGGCCATTAAAAAGATGTTAATAAGTGGACCCTGCTTTTGAGGAGGGAATCATGGCATATACACTATGTCTATATATCAAACTTATATTATGAGACTTCTCATTATTGCCATGCACAACATTTTTTGAACTAAGAAGAATATTTTTGGACCAACAACAAGATCATATTCATATATACTTGTACTCATACCATACCATTTTCATTGATTAAAGTCATAGAACATTCAAAAAGTACCTTCTTTCTCACATTTTATTCTTCCTACACATTATTAGTGAATTACTTAGCTTCCTATGTTTTTCACCCACATGCATGCCACTAATCCTTATTATTATTGTTCAAAAATGAGTGAAATTTGCCTAACCTATCCAAATTTAAATTAACCCAACTTTATACTTTCAATTTTATGTGTAGAGTTAGAATCAGAGTCATCAACTAAATATTCCGTATAAGTTATAGTTTAAGAAAAGAGGGTAGACGAGGAGATCATACCTTATCCCCTCCAAAGAGAGGGCAAGGTGAAATACATGCACGCAATTTATCCCAAAAAGATAGATTCTTGTAAAGATAGGTGGAGTGTCATACAATGCGCTTGGGAATATACTTCTAGTATCATATATATGTATATCAAGTACTCGAGATCGACTCAATAAATTTTAATGAGAATCCAATATTATATATGAACACGAGAATGTTATAGCTAATAATTTTAACCCTAGCAACATATATACGATCAAATCTAATTTTTTTGTGCCATTTCATGTTTTATTTTTTGAGACACTTTTGTGTGAGACCGTCTCTAAGTGAGATTACCTCAAACAAAGAGCTTATATTTTCATAATATGCATCAGTTGTGCTATTTAATTTATGTATGGGGTTTCATTGTAAGACCATCTCATATAGCAATTTGTGTTTATCAATATGAACTCTATTATGTTTATGGTTTATTTGAATTTATTACACTACGTACATCAAACAAAAGTTTTCTTTGTGTAGTGTAGCTAATATAAAAAGACTGGAAAGTAATCATATAATCATAATAACAATGATATGAATAAATATAAAGATTATTTATGAACCCCTAAACTATTGTATACATAGAAAAGTTCAAACCTTAACACTAATCGAAAAATAAAATTTTTGGGGGGCCCTGGACGTAGGCCCGTCTTGCCCTTGCTTAGGGCCAGCCCTGAATATTCAAATGAAATTAATGATGAAATAGAATTGAGTAGAGATGAAACAAATAAAAGACAATGAGATGCAAAATTTGAGTCATATAATCCCAACTCATATTCAATACTAGTACATTACAAATTTTGATGCACCAAGTCATGAAATGAACTCAAGTGCTATTATGTAATCAAAACTTCACATCTCATAAAATTTAAAAATGAAACTCTACTAGTTAAAATCTAACCATCTAAACTAATAAACACTGCTTAACATAGTTAATTATTATTATTAAATAATTAATGAACTTGTTCATCAAAGGTTTCCTTCAGCTAAGTGCAATCTTTTCTTACTCTGAAGAGGAACTCCAAACAGCTTAATAGGCTCTCTCTTGCTCACATCACCACCATTCATGGCGGCGGTTTCGGGATGATCTTGATCATCCAATTCAATAAGCTTAGGAGGAGTCACAGCCATTGGATTAAAGTTAGGAGGGCGATTTTGATCATTATTACCATTAGGAGTTGCTGGTTTAACATGATTCTGAATGAAATAGATAATGTCATTGTAAAGGGTTTTCATGTGGTTAAGCTCTGATAAAAGCATGAAATTTCTCTTCCTTAACCTCTGATTATCTTCTGATAAGGCTGTTAAGATGTCATTAGTGGGTCCCACATTCGGTTTCGGAGACGGTAGAGGTGACTGTTGATGATCAATGTTTATCCATGAAGGATTGTGATGATCATCTGATGGTGAGGGAAGATATTGAGGTGGAAGTAATACTTGATCTTGGTACTGAATTTGATGATGGTGTTGTGGTGTTTTTCTTCTATGTATTTCACATAGTAAGTGTTTCTCCCCTTTTCTAAAATACTCATTTGCAAATTCCCATCTATCTGCAACCACCTTCTTGAAACCCTACAAGCAAAAAAGAACAAAAATATTAATTGATTGAGTAATAATGGAATTAAATAGTTATACTCCTACATAAATTTCATGCAATACATCATGCAGATAAGTTAATGATGGCCATTATCATGGTATCACCTGAGGTCTTAACCATCAGCTAATCTTTGATTGAGTTGGTTTCTTATCGTGGCATCAAAGCCTATCTTAGGATATATTATATAATCTAACAAATTATTCAATGTATTTAGTTCAAGAGTTACGATGGTGTATAGTAAAATATCTCATGTCAAACAACATTTATTCTATTACATGTAAAATCGCGAATATTCAACCCTTTCTAAACCCGTCCAAATAGAAGTCATTGACATTCACCTCAAAAAAGAAACAATACCAAAAATATTCTAAAGCATTAAAGCTTTAAAAAGTTACCCATATGTATCAATGTAGCCCTTAACCTTGTAAAAACAAGGAGGTTGAAAGGGTTGAAGAAGAATATCTTACTCAAACATGAAAAGGAAAAAAGGTTAATAATAAAAGAATGTATGGAAAATTGCATATACAAAAAACAGAAAGGTGTACGTACGTAGAATATAAGAAAGATAAGAAGATAGAGATACACAAGGGACAATGACCAAGACAAAGAACCAAAAGAATCTTGAGATCTTACAAACAGTTCACATGATGCTTCAAATTAAAATTGAAATAAACACTCAAAACTAAGTAATTGCACAAATCTTTAAGTTATTTTGTACCACAGACATTTCCTACCAAATACCTAGAGAACCTAAACTTTGAAAGGTCCCCCCTCCCTCCCCCTATACCTTCCCTACATTGATCCAAACAAAATCATCAAACAATTATTCCTTTGGAAAACAAATATGAAAACTAAGTACAACTTGGGTTTTAAGAATTTAATTTTTTTATGTTCAAATTAAGATTTTCAAAGTATATATGATCATTAATTTTAAAAAATGTTTACCCACCATTGCATTGTTATTGGCTGGATTAATACTCATTCTGTTCTATTAAATTTGCTACATTGTGTTTAAAATAATTCGCATAATATAACAAAAGGGTGAAAAGTGAATTTTCTTAAGTTTACACCATTTTTCTCTCTTAAAAGGAATACACACAAGAATATGAACAACCAATATCAGTTTAAGAGGAAAAGACAAAAGAAGTGTAGACTCCATAACCATGCACTAGCTACTTTTATCATTTCCAGTGTTTCTTGGACTCTCCATTTCACATTGGTTTATCCAAATAAGATTAGGAGACCATACACAAGACAAAAGGGAAATTCCAGATAATATAAAACAAGTAAGATCTCCAAAAGTTATAACTCAATCCTAACATTTCTAGAAATTATTCTTCATGTTGATAATCCAAGATAGCATATACTTTTCCAAATCATCAGTACTGACTCTTAATCAAAACTGCATGATTAGAATGTTGGAAAACTTTTAACAAATCAAACTTGCCATTAACACACCATTGAAAATAGATCAAATGCGATACCATAACATTGAGTATATAACATTCCCAGGGGCGTCAACCATCAACTTAAGCTTTTGATTGAGTTGATTACTTGACATAGAGGTGTCAAACAGACTTATATAATAGGAAACCTCCATTGTTGAGTAGGTTATCGGTAGCCAACGAATAAAATCGAGTTAATTCTTATGTCATGTTAACTTCTAATAATACTATCTCAAAGAACCAATTCAACTAAAACTTAAGTTTAAGAGGGCTCTAAAATATATAATATACTCTATCACACACCGTGACACCGTGTCTTGAATGCATACTTATGTACGATATAAGTGCAAAAGTTCAAGAAAAGCTCGAGTACTGTTCATGATAGAGTATATAACATATTACGAGGCTTTCTTAATTAAGCATGAGATTGAAGTTAATTGGTTCATTGACATAGTATCAGAAGCTTACGATGACATAAGAGTCAATCCAGCTAAAAGGTTTGAGTTGAGTTTCAAACATTTATGCATGTGATGCGGCCTATATAATAAATGTTGAGAATAAGTGATAGTAGTTAGCACATACATAGGTATTGAGCTGTCTGACAAAGCTGGAGAAATTGTTGTGTTTGAAGTAGTTAGGAAGGAGATCTCTAGCAAACTCAGGAGGACGCCAAACAACGAAAGTAGTTTCATCTTCACCCCAAGAAACAATGTGATCAGTTCTAGGGTCATCAACAAGCTGGTATGTCTTTGTTAAGAAAGGAGCAGGGACTGACTTTTGGGATTCTGATACAGAGAACACCATTTCCTGGTGCTGTTCTTGATGATTATGGTGTTGAAGATGAATGCTGTGACTGTGATGATGAACAGGATCACTTCTTTCTACAAGGAAAGCCATATTAATAACTAAGTTATAATTTCAAGTAATAGTGAAAGTTAAGTAAGATCTTAGGGCATGCTCTTTTAAGATGATGATTTATAGTATGATGGAAAATTGGAAATGAAGAATGAGGAGGGAATGATATGATATGAAATGAAATGAAATGCTCTCCAGCTGATGTATTTGAGGTTCAGCTAGCAATTGCACAGACTACTAATATTACTCCTGGCTAGTGCTATTTACATACCCTAGTATACTGTCACAAAAGAATTACTACAAGTACAAAGTGGGTGTTTTTTAAAAGTTATAAAAAGTGTATTTTACGAGAAGTCAGGAGAAATGTGCAGATAAAATAAAAAGATGAGTTAGATGTGTGAATTAGAATTTAAAAAAGGAGTGCGGGTTGTAGTAAAAATAGAGTTGTAACATATTTTATTAGACGGACAAAAATAAGTGTAGCAAATTTTATGAGACAGAAACAATATCTCTCTCATCATAATTTTCTAACTTTAAGAAGCAGAAACATATGACAAAATCACTAAAATAAAAGCAGTGATTCTTTCTCTCTCTTACCCCTCCCTACCTTCCTCTTACTCACTCACTCACTCACTAAGTGGCTTTCTAACTTTAAGAAGCATATGACCATGTCAGAAAAGTCTAGGGTATTTTTAATTTGGCTATAATGAGATCCAATCAGAGTTATATTAGGGTATTGATTGTCCCTTTTGGAAGCTGTAACTAAGGGTTTAATTTGTTTTACTCAAAGTAAATTGTATGGAAATTACAGTGCCCTTTGGGGACCTAAGAGAGCTCAACTAATTGTGGAGGATAATTACTCTTAGATGGTGAAGCCTAAGGGAGCCTAACTGCCCAAGGAAATTGAATGTTTTGGTAAACTTGTTGGAACTTTTATTTTTACATAGTCCTAATACTTAACATACATTTGAGAAAAATAGTAACATTAGCAAATTTATCGGAGAAAAAATCTTCAAGTGAGATCAGGGTTTTAATTCGTGCTAACCATAAATCCATAACCTTGAATTACTGTTGTAAATTGTAAGTTAGAGGGATAGAAGTATTTGACATTAACATCCATAAGATGATTGTTAACAATAACCAAAACATAAACAGGAGAAAAAAAAAACTTGTGTTACAAAAACAGTGTTAAGAAACTCATGGTGTTTTTCCTTCTTGCACCAATAACACCAATTGTTCATTTTCATCCTACCGTAAAAACATTGCTAGACACTAGGGTGATTGCTAACAATCCACTTAAGTTCGTAAAAATATGTCTTCATGTACCAAACCAACAAGTATGCATACTAATCAGCCTTCATATTAGGCCACACAATGAGAATGAAAGGAAAAAAAACGTGATGTTTAAATTAGGGATGTTTAAAAAATAAAAGCGGAAATTACGAGACACTACAAAAAATCATTTATTTCAATGGGAAAAAAGCGACGGGACGTGGTGATCGCCAATGGCGACGAGTTGACGATGAGAAAGTCACCGCCTCTTAATTTGCAAAATGGCGACGAACTAGCGACGGCATAGATGGATACTAAAATTTTCAACGGTCAATTCTGACAACAATAAGTAGACAGTTGGTCGCCAGATAAATTAACTTTTTTTGTTTTTTATTTTTGTTATTGGCGACGAGTAGGTGGTAGCCAGTTGGTCATAACATTACATTTTTCCCAATGTTTCACCTATCACTCTATTGCCTTAATTAATTTTTTTTAGGAGCCTTAATTAAACCTTGGGTGAATAATAGTAGTAGAATTGTTATGTCCTTGATTAATTTGGTAAGTTAGCGGATATAGGACATGAGAAATAATGTAAATTACTTATTTTTAGAGGAAGGAATAGTGATTAGAATAGTCTAACTCTCAAGTAAAACATAGCCTTTCTACAATTTTATCAAACACCCCGTATTAGTATCTTTATGTTTTATTATATAATAGATTTATCCTTTTAAGACCAAGCTTTGGGCGAAACTCATAATTGGGATGATTATAAGAATAAATTTATCCTTTCTAATGCGTTATCAACACCTTTCCAAATGACTACACATCCTACTTTGCATCATTTTCACAAGAATTTCTTCAATAATTGACATTATATGATTATATATATATATATATATATATATATATATATATATATATATATATATATATATATATATATATATATATATATATATATATATATATATATATATATATATATATATATGCATTTTTCATATCTAGCTTGTTATCACAATTATCACACTGCACACAATTTAGAAGTAGACATGAGGCAAACAATCAAACTAACAATGCAAGAATCGGGTCTTGTTTTAGATAGAAAGCAAATACCACTTTTCAAGAAATGTCATGTGTTTGATTATCACCTAATACTCTCAATTCCTCGGCCTACCTGTAGTCCATAAAAAAATTACTAAATTAACAATATAATTAAAGAAAAAGGTACATTCTTAAAAATTCTTTGTGATCCTTTATTCAAAATGGAAGCAAAAGAAGAAAGGACAATCAAGAATGCATGAGAGGGACAACGTTATTCCAAGTTTATATTATAACATTGCTCAAATTATAATAAGAAAAGTAATAAGGAACATTCCTATGGTTAACCATATGAGTTCACAGTAGATATCTAATCTTTAATTCATTTGTTTTTACGTTGTTCAAGGTACACCCGTGACTCTACAAAGAGAAAGAGAAAGAGAAAGAGTTACAACATGTTCCTTCTCTCATCCCTTTGCCTAGAAAAATCACTTTTCAGCTTCTCTCTTTCGGCCATTAGTCTAGTGGGGCGTGGGACTCCTAACAGCTGCTTCCCTATGTGGGAAGTAAAACAGTCCCTGAGTAAGACATGAACTCATCTAGATTCTCCTTTAAGGGGCCCACATAATTATTTCAAATCAAAAAACAAAATTTACTCATTATACATTATCAGAAAATCATAAACTTCAACTTCAATTTTCATTTTCATTTAGTTATTGGTCGTGATTACAAATAATATATACTCCGTTGTCAGTAAGATTGAGAAAAACTTTTCTAAAATACTTGTATACATTAAAATGAGAAAAATAGTAAGGCATAGTTTATCACTTTTTGCTTTTCTTTTGTCCCCTCCTTCTCCCATAAACAAATTTCAAAACCATAACTTTTTTTTCTTTTCCAAAAGGTGACAAAAGTATTACTATCTCTAAAGTCTTAAGTGGTTGAATATGGACCTAACTAGATACAGTGACTTTTTTGTTTGATTATTGGGTAGTCTTGACAAAGAGAAGGGGCTAAGTAAGAATGGAGCCCGAGACTTTATCCGAGAAAAGTGATACTTACTTCAACTGAGACAAGATTCGAATCTTAGGCATAGTAACTTTAGTCTTTACTCTTTAGCAAAGCAGTCAAGCACATACTAAAAATTATGCCAAAAAAGTCAACACACTTCCACCTTAAAATATTGAAATAAATATGTTAGGCGTAATTTATATAACATTGTATCTTCAAAAAAAAAAAATTATATAGCATTGCTAAATGCTAAGAAAACACATTACTAAATTATCTGAATCAAAAAAACAGATTATAAAATGGAAATTTGGACAGAAATCAAATTTTCATACCATTGCAACCATTTTCCTCTAAAATTTGAACAAAACCAAATTTCCAGCATTTCTCCCATACATGACATCTCTGTTTCTCCTATTTTTCCAATAAAATTAAACAGCACACATTCCATTCTGATTTCTCTAATGTCATTAAATGACTCCCACTTAGGCGGTGTTTAAAAGGTCGAATGTACACAATCGTATCATTGTTAATGAGAACAAAGAGTTTGTTTACGTTGACTCTTGGTATCAACAACATTTACAACTTCACATTAACAATAATAGGTGCACATAATTTGTAAGCCACTAACGAACCCTAGCCCCATCAAGATAAAAGAACAACATTAAATCAATTAAAGTAAAACTAATTATCATTTGTATTTTCTATTAAAAAACAATGTTTTATTATCATTAATATTTTCTAAGTATTAGACAACAAAATTCATAAAACATTGTTTTCCAAAAAAAACTATTTTCTGTTCAATTGTAAATAGTAATAATAATACATCAATCTATATCACTTTGGTCTCTTCTTTCTCTTATGTGATAAATATTATCACTGGCCTATCCACCCAATATTCAACACAAGGAAAAAAGATCTAGATTAGTATGAAGTGTACTGTAGCATATGGTTGGTACAAATTCCATTTCAAATTGTAAAGTTTCCCGTTGAGATAATAGGAGTATTTATTAATTTATTATTTTTGTTTGGTTTCATCTTGTCTAAATTAACACACATCTTATTCTAAAGAGCTAGAAAAATAAGGAAGATTCTATTCTGGATTTGACTGATTTCTTTTGTTTGGCTCAGAGAATGCACTGATAAATTATGCATTACATCACATGATCAATCTCTCTCCATGTGATCAACTGCAATACTTCCATATACCACAGACAAAGACACACACTCACTCACTCATTTTACCAGAGTGTGGGGGCAGAACACAGATAAAGAGACAAGAGCTAAATTACCTCTATGGAGTAATTTAGAGGTATTCATTCGGACCATCAGATCGATTTCGAATCAGGTGTTTTGGACCGTGTAAAAATCTGATTTTTGTCTAAATGGGTTTTTACCTCACTGTAAATCTATTTTTAAAGTCAGGTCAAATCGGGTTTGGTTATACAGGTCTGGTAAATATCAGATATGGTTTTGAACACCTATACTCTATGTGCATGGATTTGGACACGGACGACGTGGACCTCAGTCCAGATTCCAGAGGGTTTTTTTCCTTTTCTGTTTGTTGCTTTACGTTCATAGCATTTTCCTCCACAATTATTGCAAGCTACTGTCACTACTATCTTAAACCTGTATGCATTTACACGAACTATAAGCCAATAATCTGATGTAATTTAAGTCAGTCAAACAAAACAAGTATATATAGCTATAATTGGAAATCTCTTTTATTCTTAGGTAATACTAGCATATTCTTCTTTTACTGATGCCCTAAATAATCCTAAGTATTTATTACTCCTCCTTAAATGTTCATGTTTTTGCAACACTTACACCGCATAGAAGTACATTTTTCACAAGAATTCTTTTAGCATTAAATTTTATTTTGAGTTATCTCTCTCATTCTGAATTATTTTTATTTCTGAATAAGGACTTATTATTTTTTAAAAATCATTCATACAATCTAACTCTCTTTTAATTGCATCCACACATTTTATTTTTTTTCTTCATTTATTACCAAATATCTACATTTTCTTTTACTACTCCCTCCTATTTAACTCAGTAGTCCTATTTAGTTTTTTTCACACTTGTCGAGTCATAATTTTAACCTTTAATATTTCTAGTTATGTTTAATTAAAAATTATGAAAAGTTGATATTAATAATTCTTGTATTAAGACGAATCAAACAAAATCTCAATAGACTATGTTCTCACTTCAAAAAAAAACTTATAGATTAGAATAAAATACAAATTAAGAATGATAAGTGAATATAGTAACCCAAAAGCAAATAGAAGTACTAGAAAGAATAGAAGGGAGTATTTCATTGCCATTATATCCTAGAGGGACATAGGAGTAAACACGTAATTGTACCTGGCATGATCAATACCTTAGTCCAACTACCTCTGTTTCAAATTGATATTATTAGTCCAGAATTGCAACATAAATTATAGATAGTGAGAAGTATTTTTCAAGGATGAAGTATATGACAATTATAATGCAAAATGTTGTATTTCTCATCGTATTGATCATACCTGTGGTAAATGATTTGAGCTTACCAAAAACAAAATGTAGGTTGCAACACGGGCGAAGCAATCCAATTTTGCTGCGGAATCTGATATGTACGTTTCGTGACCGTTACCAAATTACATTTTTGCACTATGGAGACGTCAACTCACAATACTAATATGGCTATCTGCATTGAAATAAACAACAATGTCAAACCTTAATCACTAATAACAACGATTATACTTTATCGATCTAATCCACAAATAAATTATAACTAAAAAATCTAAAAACAAAAATCCCTAAATGCTTCCCAACTAGGCTTGTGAATTGTGATCAGACAACAAAACGTGGAAATACAAGACAACATCATTTAAGGTCTTGAAGTGAAAGATATATGAAAGATTTAATTCATTATTACTCAATTAACCCTTTGTCCTTTTATCACTTACCAATTAGACTACATCAGTAATAGTACTCATTACTCAATATCATCAATAATAAGAGTTCATGATACACTTGAACATACTTAGGTTTAATTCAAAACTATAATCAGAAAATAAGGTTATATCATATCGTGAGGACTGAATTATAAAAGTTTTTAAATTTATTAAATGATACTAGCTATATTATAACGGTATAAAAAATGGCATATTAGACCAATTCAAAACTAAATCATGGACTTCGTTGATGTTTAGTTATACAACAAGTCCGACAACCACTTCACTGCTACCAGCTATTACCCCAGTTCAGGAAAAACTTCAATATAAATGCATTGAAACACATTTAATACTAAAGCATGGAGAATTTGGGACACTAGCTAGTATAAATATGAGGCAAAAATTTATCTCTATATATGAGCTGAACCGACTTGATTATTATTCTTTAATCTTTATTATATACTTAAACTTATCATATAATTCAATTTGATACGATTTTTAATCAAAGTACTCAGAGTATGGCTTAAGTCCTTTGTGGGAAAGGAGCCAGTCCTTTGTGGGAAAGGAGCCATGACTTAAGCTTTGAAAAGTCCATCTAACTAAGTATACAGTATAAACACATTAACAAAGGTTAATGCCAGAAAAATCATGAAATCTCACATGCTAAGGATCTGGTTAAGCCTAACTTTTAAAAATAGTACATATCATAATCAATGTCCATATCATACTCTTCAAATCTAGAATAATGAGACGAAAGACTAAATTTATAATAGCAAAAAACAGTCTTTATAACAAGTGTGGATTTGTGAGGCCCACTAAATTTAGCTGTTAGTATATTCAAAGATATCTTTAGTCTTTTCCCCTCTCTCCCTTCTGAAAGTGAGCATAGAGATGCTTGAGTTGAGAATATCAAAGAGAAGGTCAGAAGAAAGAAACATACTTACATGTATTTTATTTCTTTCCCTTGTACACCTTTTCTAAATATATAATTTTCAAAGGGGAAGAAGATAAAAGGGGCTAGCTAGAAAAAAGATACTCTCTGGGTGATGCGAGTTTCAAAGACAAAAACAAAAATTGCTTTAGAGAAGAACATTTCTTCTTTTTCAATCGTAGGAAAGACAAAGCATATGGGTCAGTCAGGACTCTCCTAACAAGGGCAATTGAAAAATACTACTTCTTCCGTTCCCAATACATTGCAACAGCATGATATTCCAGTATTACACGCATATTAAGAAAATGATTAAAACATTCAAATTTCGAGATAAAATTAAAAGCGAAAAAAGATGTATGATTTGTGTATAATAATTAAGTAAGTGATGAGATCTTTATTCAAAATAGAAATATAGTAAAGCTAAAGGGACGAATTAAAATGAAAAGTATTGCAATCACCCAGAGATAAAGTCCGTATATGGATTGTTGTGTACTCAAAAAAGAGATGGAAAAGAGCAATTTCATATGATTTCTACTCTATTCTTCTTCTTCTTCACCCTCTAACCTTACATCCCTCTCATGATCTCTTCTCCCAAAAACCCCTTTTTTACCCATTTCTAGAGATCTGTGGATAAGCAGTGGCAGCCTTCAGTTTTTGTTTTTGTATGCATGTAGTATATTATATACAGACTAGCACGTGCAAGCAATATCATTCACTTTGGAAAGCATCTAGGGGGATGGTATGTAAATAATACTCCTATTCCTATAGGGTATAGTGATAATTCCCATCTTTTAGCTACGGTAAGAATGTCTGAGTTGCATTTACTAGAATCTAGGGTGGAGTTTTGATTTAAAAACTAGTAAGGAGATTTTGGGGACTGAAAAATAAAATTTCTTCCTTCATGCTAAATTAGTTGATACATTGGGTTTTGTATTTTTGGCCTTTTGGATGAAAAACTAATTCATTACCATGAGGGAAACAATATGTAATAGTAAATTAATAACAAGACATGAATAATACTCCTAAAAGTTTAGCTTTAGAAGGCATGAGGCGTCTTAAGATGTGGCTCTAGCACCAAAAGTAGCTACTAGACTTAAGGCGTGTGGCGCCTTAAAACCCAGAAAAAATAAATTAGAATCCTGGAAAATCAAAAAAAGAAGAGAAATAAAGAATGAGACGTGATATATATGGTAAGTGGTTGCATCAAATGCATCGAGGTGCTTGCTTTCAAATGCTAGAGATGCTCGTCTTAAGAAATCACCTCATGCCCACGCACCCAAGACGCTAGCTTTAAGCTCACCTAGGCAAGCTTTTCAAAATTATAAATAAAGGGGTTAAAGTTGTTAGCCTAATCATGTTTTGTTCATAGGAAAAAAAAAACTATTCGTATAGATAGCGTAATGGTTTTTGCGACCTTTAATTATAGAAATCACAACCACATTCAAAATTTTGCATTTTCGATCAGGTGTTTCAAATCGGTCAAAATCGGGTTTTGTGTTCTTATTTGTTTTTACATGACTGCATATAGATGTTCAAAGTTGGGTGAAATCGGATTCTGTTACAAAATCAAATACTAGTTATCAACTTGCAAACCAATATCTATTATTCTTATACTTCCTCTCGTGAAAACCATTGAAATTAATTATGAATCTTACCCGTATATTCTATTTCAATAAGCATTATGACCTAAACTCTAGAGAAATGATAAATTAGTGTTATGTTACACGAACTTTTGAAACCTCAAAATCAAAAACCAGAAAAATATATAGTGCTATTGAAAATACTAAAAACAATGAACAAAAAAAAAAAAAAAAAAAAACTATGATAAATTTTTGTACTAGCTTGTAGTAACTTATTTGCTGCGTAACGAAGAAGTTCTACTAGATTTAACATTGGGGAATGTAGACAAATAAGACATGAAAGAAGGGGTGTCATGGGCTTCCTGGCATATTAGATTAAAAATGTTACGTGAAAACAAGATATCGACATAGAAGAAGGGGTGTCATAGCTTGGTTGTTTGTTACCTCATGGATCAATCAACTAGAAAAGACTATGGGTAAAACAAATTTAAGCACTTTGCCACATAAACGACAGCTTTAGTGAGGTTCTAGTTCATCTTGAACAGTACAACAGCTACATCACTCTACTATATTAATATATGGCACTCCATGTAATCCAGTAGATGCGATAATTAAGGAGGAAACAAATCATCAGAGTAAATAGTTAAAAAAATAAAAATAAAAAATAAAAAAAACTGCATTGACAATGCTGTTATTCTTTATGTACCATTTATAACGCAAAAATACGGTAGCGACCGTGATCGCAGTAACAAACAATGATGTGATAACAAGAATAATGTGGTTATTATAACGCCAAATACTAACCGAAAGCATGAGATATCCCTCAAAATGACCCAAAACGTAGTTTATCATAGATTAAAATGCTATGTGTACAAACAATGATGTGATAACAAGAATAATGTGGTTATTAGACTTCACAAACAAATATATTAGTTCAATTTTTTAAAACCTTTACAAAATCCCTAATGCGATGCGATATGGCCTTGTTTTACACTATGTGTACCATAGATTGAAATGCTAAATTACCATGGAAAAAAAAAAAGCAGAAATCAGCATACCCATCTCTTTTATATCCTGACATCGTTATTTTGTTCATGTTCAACTGATCTCTCAACCACCATCCAAAGACAACACTAGTGTCATATTTTCAATCACTCCAAAGCAATTCACCAAAGCGCTCTGTACTGCCCTGACAAATGATAATCAAATCAGATTAGTGGCTAAATATGCAAATTTCAAAATTCTTATGTAACATAATAACAGAATTCTTCTGTCTTTTGAGTTTGCTATTGAAAGTAACGTGTGGTGAGAGAAAATATCACTCTTAGTGGCAAACTCAAAAGGATAGAGGGAGTATTAGCATAAGAATTCACTTTTAGAATACAATTTCACATCTAATAATCATACAATTGAAATGTTGGGGAAAGTGTTCAAATGAACAAAAATATGACAAAGACTAGACAGACTTTGAGTGGTGGGACTACAAGTCCATACTTGCACTAAGTGAGCCAAAAATTCACTTAAAACAATTTGGCAGCCTTAACAATAGATAGCATGATAGATAAAGTAAACCTTAAATCCAGACCAGTTAAAATAAACCCTCCCCTTAGGTCCAAACTTTGTATGAATTCATCTCGGAGATAAGATGTTTGATCAAAGATCAGATTAGGTAAAGTGGACAACAATGTTACTTACCTCAAAGTCATTAAGTAACTTCCACCTAGGGCAGGATACTGAACAGAGTAAAATGTATGCAACCTTAATGTTATAACCTTTGTAATTAATGAACAAGTTGCTACAGATAGACCCGTAATAGCAAACATTAACTACCACTTCACATTTTTAAGAAGTGCACATACTTTTACGAATTTTAAATATTAGATATAACTCATTAATATACCGTTCTATGGTTTTTGGCAAATCATTGAAAGCAAGAACTTTCATATGCAATACAAAGGAGTTTATTGTAATCACAAGTTCATAATCATTTGATTACCATTACAATGACCTCTACTTACATGTTTGAGGATTGAATGTGTCACATACTCTAGTACTTGTGTAAACTTTCACCAATAAATGTGTCCTCTTTTCTCAAACATTTCCACATAATCTTCCATTCACTGATCACATAGGCTAAGGCTCCCTGTTTACTATATTTAACAGCAATCTATCTACTACCTGGTTACCTGCAATTCCCAAACAAGCCTAACTTGGAAAGCACTTTCTCATCCAAATAGCCAAGAAAAAAGTATCCTTTGTATAAACATGGTTTCTTAAAAGCCTAAGTAGATTCAGATAGTATTTTACATCCTCTTAGATCCATTGAGCGGAGTTATCAGTCCTAAAGACATGGGAATTGTAATGGAATTCAGAGAAAACTCACTTATAGTCTAAAGCAAAAATCCGGTAACAGTAACAGTAATGTAAATATCAATTGTCATACCGCCAAATATCATCCGAAATTATTAAATAACCTTTAAACAGGTCTAAAACGCGTTGATTATACCTTTATAATACGACAATATCAGTCCTGTAGATTTGAAACTTTTATATGCTTCGTATAAATTTGAATTTAATATTTCTACCAGGTAATAGAATTAACACAAGGAGCCAAGCTAACAATTTATCTGTTACATCATCTCAGTCCCTGCCTATACTGATAAAGTTCACCAAGTACTACTGCAGCCATTACTATTAAGCTGTCTGATTCCCAATTTTGTGACCTGTTGCTAAATAATATCACACCAAGGACCACCAAACCCAATATAACATGTTAATCAATATCCAGATGGCCACAAATAGAGAAACTCCAGAATAAAGGATTGCTTTCTATGGGCCCTTAAAGGGTTTAAGGAGCCCAGCTCTGCAATGGAAGTGACAAGTTGTGCACTTCAGAACAAAAATGTGAATTTCAAAGCATTAAAACCGACTAGAAATTCCCCTAAAAAATATATTGGGTGGGGGCATTCCGAGAATCGAACTCGGGACCTCTCGCACCCAAAGCGAGAATCATACCACTAGACCAAATGCCCTCTCTGATGATTGGTCAATGGATTTGATTCAAATATTAAAACCCATCTACATACAAAATGGACCTTTGTCACAATTGTTTACTTGCACGGTTGCACCTACTATATAAAAGTAGAAGTATTAAATTGTAACCCACACATATCAATGGGCCTTTTGTCATAGTTTTCAAACATCTACCATATTTTAAACTGTAATTTGCATTATCGAAGCAAGATCAGAAGAACAAACATCCCAGCCAGAAAAACATCAGAGATGAGTGAGTGCACAGCAAACTAGACAAAAAAAAACACCGGATTCAAGAATCCAGTCACTTATCTCTATAAAAATGCCGTTCATCAATATAGGCATTGCCCTTTCTTTGTACTAGTTTATGCCCCCTCTCAACTGTCCCATAAATTTACTTGTATCTTAATCAACTGACCCATAAATATTATTAAGGCAGAAAAATCAGCTAATGGGAAAACAAAGAGCCTACTGTAGTACAGTGCATTGACAAAGATTTCAAAAAAATATATTATGAAATTATTAGACCTTGCTTGTGAAACTAACTATTGACTAGAGTATTAATTCTTTTTAATGCAAGAAAACCACAAAAGATAATATGAAAACCACAAAATATGATCTTAAAATACATTGACCCAAAAATCAAAATAAGTAAAAATTCTATCTATTACACCACACAGTCATAGTGGGAGCAGGAAGATTAGAACACGAAGAACACAAACATCATCAATGACGGACTATAAAGAGGTTGGTAGAACCACAGTTCAGTCCTCATATCATCCTAGCTTTTATTAGCAAAAATATATCACAGCACAACTGCAGCTAACCTTAGCAACAAGCCAACAACATGTGCAAAATTAAGAATAAGTACATCAAAAGGATAAATTTGGGCTCTAGCTAGACTGAATATATTACAACAAAGGGACAGGAAGCATCTTTTTTTAGCATAGTTGTCTTATCTATAATTATCCAGCTCTTAGGTCAAAGATGAACGGCAATTGATGGAGGAGGGAAAAGTAGATACCTAATTATCTCCATACCGATCTTCCAAAATGGTTTATGAGTCATAATACTTAGCTCCCCATCAATACTCCTACTTCCCGAAATGGTTTATGTATCATAATGCTTCGTACCCAATAAGTTGTGATTGACCTTTTGCCACTGGCTAAATCACTGCTGATTCGTCATTCTCAACTCTACAAATATACATTTTCAATGCTACTCGAAGACATAACATCATATCATCTACTGTCGCTAGCATCTGTTCGAAAAAAAGGAAAATATAAGAAAGCATGCCATAGAACATAAGCCTTAATTAATCTCCAGATACGGTCATAAACAAGTATTATAATTGCAGACAGGAGTATAAAGGACCAAGGATAAACGGATTTGGAATATTTTGGTAAACGCACGACACAATTACATAAAAGAAAAGATAAAAGATACAGGAAAGAGTGCATAACAGCATAACATTGGAGCTTTAGCTAAACTAAATTTGAACAAGAGTAACATATAAGTATATAACAGAAACAAGTTAGGACAGGATGACAATGGGATGCTACAGGCCTACAGCACATGTAAAACTCTATTGCTCTCCTTGCATTCAAGCAAATGATTCTTTCCTATTGATGTCGTTCACCATCAAAGGGCAATGTATAGCATTATAAGGACACATGAAAGTTGTCTAGTAACAGGAAATTCCGTAAATTGCTTCCTTAAATACACATGCAAATTTTATAGTTCAATAATAGACAACATTTTGAACTTAAGATATGATAGTCAGATATAGCCTTCTAATTTGTAACAGCACAGGAATATCAATTAAAATTTATAAACTTTATGACTGATGCAGGGACTATAGTTACAGATTAATGCAGTTCATTCACAGCAGCTCTCATCCAAAAATTGGAAAACCAATTTAAGTCTATCACACAATGGCCAACGTTTATAAACTGAAAACACATATAAAAAAGCACAAAGTAAACATAATATACAACCTATAGACATCCCATAACAGAACAGCAAAGAATAATGAATATAACTATAGAATCTTTGTCAAGTGAACCATATAGTTGTAGCCATTATATACATTACTAGAGTAAGCACTATGGATTCCTGTAGACGAACAGCTTAGCCAGAAAAACAAGCATGTTTAAGGAATCACATCAATAAATGTTGAGCGGGTCACGGAAAAAAAAGGATAGCATCTTAACTCAAGGTAAGTATACTTCAGAGGGGCAGTTTCACATATGCAAAGTTAACATTCCATCACTAAAGGTTTAAATTTCAAAAATTCTTAAAACAAATTACAAACCGAGAATGACAATCCACATTTAACAGCGTGCAATCAGAAGAAACAGAATCAACAAACTGCAGTAAGCAAGTCAGACATAACTTTTGAAATATATAGCTCTAGATGACTACAATTCTCCATAAGAAGCACGTAACAATGGCTATCAAAGCTTCCAAAGCTCCTAAAAACATATTTCTGCAAATTTTACACAAACTTTTTCAACTGCAACATCTTGTATAATTCTCGTAATTAAGTACTTTATCAAGTTCAAAATACCACGATCCATGGTTCTTCAATCTAATTAAAGAAGCAATTAGTGTAAGTAATCAAAATGCTTCATCAAATAATACTAACATCTTTAATCTTTTGATGTAATTGGAAATGGAATTAGGTGCAACACTGCAACCATTCATGTAGAACAACCAATTCTACATTGCTTATTTAGTTATTTTAACTCAATTTTCACATATAATAAGTTCGAAAAAAGTTATGAGGGTTTTCCCTTTCAACCTATCTACAAGGACTAATTATCTCTCCCCTTACTTGTACAAGATTCTCTACGAAAAAAAGGTTAATAATGGCTAAATCACATAAAGTATTAGTTAATAAGGACCATTAATTAAGATAAATGGTTGTCCAATTTAGTTCACAACTACCTTTCAAAAAAAGAAATTTAATTCACAACTACAATTAAAATCAAATTAATTTGGATAAGCAGTAATAGCTCGCAATAAGCCTTAAATAAGTTATGTAAAATCATAGTATAAGTTCAGATTACACAATAGGATGGAGCCTTAACTCCATTACACAATGTGTCCATTGTAGAGGCTTCATACATTACTTCATCAATCCTTTGATCTTACTTTATTCTCCATATTTTCAAAAGTCCCATAAAAATTGGCCATTGATCAGTAAAATTAGTTAGGACAACATATAGCTCCTCTCAGAAAGAGGCATATAAACATACTATTAAATATGGAGCAAAATCAAAAAGATTATACTATTAAGCATCATAGATAGAGTGCACAAATGCAATTTTAAGCGTGATTTCATCAACGAAATCACAATGATACCAGAAATCGATTATTGTATCTCCAAATACCAATCGAAATACTAAATATATCTCTTAAAAGTACTTAAAACTTACTAATTTCTTACACCTAATTTACGATAAGTAGTATCATATAGAGTGGTTAGGAAGTTTTTCGACTTGTACATACAAATTACGATGCCGCCGTTATTCACAATCACAAAACACGACTAACAATAATAATTACCAGGAAGTAAAATAAACACAACTGATTCACCAAAAAATCAACAGATATACTCTTATAAACCCTACATATTATATAACAATATGACCTAAAAACCTAAAAACGATTAAAATTAATTCAATCCAATCACATCACAATTTATAAATATGCCACGTAGTTTCCGATATGTAGTCAATAATCATGCAACAAAAAGATCAAATCGAATCCGTAAAGAGAGAACACTCAATAACAAAACATCCGTGATTCTATATTTCCAGATAACGTATAGCAAGATTAATTTAGTATGAGAATTTGAAGAAATGATAACCGATAATTCTTCGATTGGAATTAAAGAGACCGCGCGACATTGTAGGAAACTGCGAGAAAATCCCTACGTCTCCCCTATAGTCCATTGTTAAAGCTCTCGGTGAGTTCGATATTGCATTGGCGCGCAATTACTATTTTCCTAAGGGTACTCGACCTTACTTGTTTCCCCACTTCGCGTAGGATTTTTTATTATAGGGTTAGGAGAATTCTCGTTCCCATTCTCACTCCCGTAATCCCAAATTGATTAATTTCGGCCAGTCTTCTGAAAGACGTCTCTCAAGTTCAGTCCATTAAAGTTTAATGTCTATCTCAAATATAATATAGTATATTTGGGTTATAATAAATTATCTGGGGTTATAATAAATTATTTGGGGTTATAATAACTTATATTTGGGGTTATAGAATAGTATATTCGAGATTATAATACCTTACATTTAGGATTATAACATAATATAATTGATATTATAATAAAAAAAATCAGTTAAGAGAAATGGGCTGGCCCAATTTTGTGGTCTATCCTATAGACCGTCTCTTGTGAGATTTTGTGTGTCTATTTTTTATTTACATTTTACTTTATGGGTCGACCCAAGTAGAGACGTCTCTCCCACGAATTTTTATTATGGGTTCCACCTGCAACGTTGTGTATCTTTTACTCTCCTTTTTTATTTTTTTTACAATACCCTTTTATTAGCTCATAAATTTATTTACTTTATTTCAAAAAAATAATTATTTACTTTATTTACTATCTTCTTAAAGAATTAGATTTATTTTTTTAGATTGTGATGATTAAAATTGTCTCATTTGTATTTTAGACCTGTACAATATTGGACCTAAAGAATTTTGTGAACCCTTAACGAATATGCACGAAAATGTAAGGATATGATCAAACTATGGCTGATCTTAGATAAAAACTCATTTGACTTCACTCACCAAGAAGCCCTTACCCCAAGCTCTCAATCAAGCCTTCACTCACCTTAATCTTTACGAGATTTTGCTATGATGTTTCTTTGCTTCACTCACAAGGAAGAATAATAGGTTACGAAAAACAACCTGCAATTTTCCTTGAAAGAAAACACCCCTCCCTAAAATTCTAATCTCTTAGTATGTAACTAGATAATCCCCGTGCGATGCACGGTTTTCTTCATTTTTTGTTTTTTATAATAATTAAAAAATAAAGAATATAAATTATAAATTATTAATTATTCAATTTAATTGAATTAATAATTGCATATAATAGCAAAATCTATTTCAGTATTAATTTTACAAATATAATTTAATACAATTTATACGACGTTAAATAATGTTATCTTGATATTATTTTAATATTTACTAAGTATCTTTAAAATAAAATTTGATATTTAATCTATAAACTATTTTTAACATATATTACAATATTAAATCAAATGAAAAAACTTAAATAATAAAATAAATATAAGCATAAAGATTACTTTCCTTGTATGAGACTATCTTAATGTTGAGATAGATCAAAATAATTGTCATTTTATTATCTTTCTATTACATTAAAAGGTAAAATTTTGTAACCGAAAAATCAAATGCAAAAGAACCTAAAATCTCCATCTACCCAACTATTCAATCCAAATTTATATCAAATTCTTATTCATTCATGTTTGTTATTTTTGCTAACCTTCTGTTGTAGTTAGTAGCTATCACGTGAGCTTAATGTTCTATCACGTGAGATCCATATGCATTTTATATAGGAATGACCAATTCTTCTTTACAAACATTCACAGAAATTGTAAAGAAGTTTATTTTATATGGATGTTTGGTTGTCCTGTAATTTCCATTATTTTGTCCAACACCAAACTTGGCAATAGTGTGCAAATGTCCTTCAATGAGTTTATTATTAAATCTATTGATTAAAGACTTTTTAACAGCTATTTGTAATTTTCCACCCTACAAAAGTAAAACATAAAAAGAAAGAAATATGAATGATATTAATATATTTATTAATTTATATATTAAACAATGTAAGACAATATTACATAATAATAACATGTAGCATAAAAATTAATATAAATCAATGAAACATACCTTTTCATCTAAAAAAACCATTTCGATACTACCATCTACACTTGGATCATCATAACTTGGAGGCTTCCACAATCGTATTGTTCTAATTTTAATAACCATCGACTCATTGAGGGGTGTTATTTCTTCAATATAATTGCATGCTGTCATTTTTCAAGGAATAGGATAGCTTATAATATTTTTATTACTTAATTACTATTTTAATTTGTTATGGGTAAATAATCAATTGTTAATTACATGTATATATAAATATAGGGTGGAAGCTTGAACAATTACAAATAATTATAGATGAATAGGCAAGAAGCTACCAATTATCCCTTTACTCCCTTCCAATGCACATAGTCATTTTTGAAAATTGTAATATTCAACAATTATAAATGCTCCAACTGGAACCGGATGAATACTATTGTATGAAGAGATGAGCAATTACAAATAATTGTAGATGGAAAGGCAAAAAGCTACCAATTATCCCTTCCAATGCACAGTCATTCTTGAACAATTACATTGTAAATGCTCCAATTTTCAAAGTTTTGATTATTTCCAATTTCCAATACAATTTATAAGGTTGATTTAAAAATTAGGATGACATCATCTTAATTAATTGGAGGGAAAATTTTCATTCCCAAGGTGCCACCTCAATAGTTTTGGGAGTGGATAATGTAAGTGTTTTTTGCTTTAGTTATAGGTATAGATAGATTTTTTATTATTAAAAACGAAATCATACAGTGTATAGATGCCTTTTAATATAAGATAGTCATGTGACTTTTAACTACTTTCTATTACTCCCTCCGTTCTTATATGTGTGTCCTATTTGAAGATTTCACACATATTAAGATAGTGGGAATCTTTGTTGATTGTGGGTATTATTTTATTATAATAGTGGTGTGAATTAATGATTGTATTGGTATTATGAGAGAGAAAATATAAATTAATTATTATAAATGGGATATTAGAAGAGAGAGAGGGTGAAACTTTGTTGATTGTGAGTATTATTTTATTATAATAGTGGTGTGAATTAATGATTGTATTGGTATTATGAGAGAGAAAATATAAATTAATTATTATATATGGGATATTAGAATAGAGAGAGGGTGAAAGAGGGTATCAAAACTTTCCATTTTAGGAAATGGGACAAACATATGAAACTACCCGTTATAGTAATGTGGACAATCAAAAAAGAACGGAGGGAGTAACTCCTAACATTTGTAGTTTATTTAATATACAAAAAGAATAAAAGAACTATATGAGTTTAATTGTATTGATTAGTTATGATTTTAGTAGAATTTATTTTTCTTTAAACTTCACCCTCTATAATTGTGTTTATGTTTCGCCACTGCTTTTGGCTATCCTCTATTTTACACTATTAGTTACAATTTTTTTTTCGAAGTTACAAAATTAATATCCAACAACTATAAATTAAAAAATGATGAATAAAAAAAAACTAGAAAATCAAATATATGAGTTTGCAAATTAAATAAGCAAATCCTGAACCGATTTATAAATCAAATATTCAATCCAAATTATCCAAAAATTAGATTATATTATTCAATATTTAAAAGGAAAACATACCTAGAATAATCCAATTTATTCATAATTTCCCTATTTAATCCATCTATTGATAAACTATGAATAATCCCAACTTTGAGGGGTATTTTTTAGAGTAAACCCGGTGACCGGATGACTTGCTACAACAAGTTTTATATTTTTTTTAAAAAGATAAATATTAAAAATTGTCAAAAAAAATGTTCAAAAAAATTTATGACTTTTCTATTATTCAAAATTTTTTAATGTAAAATTTCAAAATTTTCTCTAATTTTAAATTAATTTTTAGTTTACTTTGTTGATGAATTACATACTATAGCAGGTCATTGGAAACACTCTTAAAGATGGAATTATTCATACTTAATCATTAAGTGAGATTATTATAGAAAAAGTAAAAATATATTAAATAATTATAGACAAATTTTCCTATTTAAATTTTAAAATCGATTACCAAATATTTCGAATCATTATTTCAATCGAAATATTTTTCACGCCCAGTTCTCACAACTCAGTCACAACTCACAAGTAATACTAATACCCTTGTGCCTTTCAAAAAAATACTAATACCCTTGTGAACTTCAAAAAAAATACTAATACCCTTGTGGACTTACCGACCATTTGTTTTGGAAAGACTTACCGACCATTTGTTTTGGAAAGAGTTACCGACCATTCCTTGCGACTCAAACACGTTGAATCACAAATATGACCACAATTCCAATAAAACTTTATTAGGGTTTAGAATTAGCGCGAATAACCATCTTCTTCAAAGCTTCATCAATGGAGTCATTATTAGGGTTGAAGAAGACAAAATCTAACCTTCATGAAAATTACAAATTAGTTCCATGGCTGAATTGGGAAGAATGGGATTCCGTCAGACTTTCACTCTTCTCCGCTTCTCCTGATTCCGTCGCCAAAGCTCTTCGTAAAGTATAAACCCTAATTCCTCATTTCACTTATTTTCAAATTGTTTCGTAATACAATCATGATTATTTTTTCTTATAAATGATTGTTATATAGGTAGGGGCATGGCGATGCAGAGGACATTTGCCAATTTTAGTTGAAGTTACCGCTTCGATAGTTGAAATTCAGCAAAAGGATCCTCACTTTAGGTAATCATTGTTTTGATTAATTTGTTGCTTGCAGTTCATTGTAATTTGGTTATGTTATTATGGTGCCTAATGGTTGTAATTTATGTTTGTTATTGGATTGTAGAGTTCAATTGAGTGATGGAGCTTCTGATTCAGAAGAAATGCTTGCTATGCTTTATACAATGGCCATTATGAGGTGATCTTTACAAGTTAATTTTAATGTGATCTATTGAGTTTTTTAGTGATATTTTGTGTTTGTAACTTCTCCGAGGTTTGATTGATATTGTTTTGGAATTACTTAAATGTGAAATTATATGGAAAATTATAATTAGTCAAGTTCTAAAGTTTAAAAGTGTAAAGCAATCGCCTTTTTTAGTTCTTTTATTTACAGGATAAGTATTGTATAGTATACTAAGGTTACATTATCACTTATTTGTAGCTCGGAGAAGTTTAATCCTACCCTAAAAAGTTTGATAAAGTTTTAACAAGTTTTACAGACAATCGGAGGCAATCAGGGACTGACTAGAATTATGACCCACATTATCACATAACATATCACTTTCACTTCTGTATTTTCACAGCTTAGTAAGTTATATTAAGTTCAGCTCTTGTTTCTAGTTAAATATAGTTTACTCATTGAGAAATTTTAATGCCAAGCAATTAAGATTAGTTTAAATTTGATGATATGTTGTGGGAGGGGAGAACAATCCCCTATTGATAAGGACGTTCATTCTTGCTTTATTTTACTGAGAAACATAGAAAACTTGATGTAAAATACCAAGCAGTTTATGTGTCTATAGCTTTTTTTTAAGAAGACAAATAAAGTAAAATTAAAGTTCTATAGATATCTGTTTTTAAAAATTTGTTTTTCTTATTTAGTTTGAAATATCCAACAACCAAACTTTGAACATGAAAAGTCAAATGTGAAATGTGTTTATTGGTTTCTACTATAATCAACTTTAAAATATAGCAATAGGAGGCATTAAAAGAGAACTTTGTTGCATGCTCATTGCTTGACAAAGGTAAATGCTCTATTTGAATGTTGAGGATTTTGCTCAGTAGATTTCCATCACATAATAGTTGGCTAGTTGCCTAAACATGTGGTTTTCTATTTGATGTTGCTTGGGCTTCATGATCATTTCTTAGGCTTTCTATTCCAATCTGCAATCATACTTCATTTAAATATGCAAACTGTAATTTCTATTATTGATTTTAGACATTTAAATTTGCTATTCTAAGGCTTGTGAATGGTCCGCTTGAAAAGTTATGCAAAGTAGCAGGGTCATCGATAGCTGATGCAGCTGAAGAAATTGGTATGCCACGGATGCTGGTCGATATTCGTCACGGTAAGAAACAAAATAAATTTTATGATTTGGATACGGTTCATCAGCTTTTTGGTGTGAAATCAACACATGTGTTGTAACAAGGATAGGGCTGGCAATACGTTATTGGATAATTTCCAAAATTACTTATGGTTGTCTTCTAGGCTAAAGATTGATAAGATATGTTGTTTCTTTGTCTGCTTGCTGGGAGCCTGAGGCTTTGTCAATCTTCTCATTGTCAGTCGTGGTTATTACGATGAATTCTAATTTATCTTGTCTGGTTTTCGCTTCTTTATGCAGAGGGTTCACATCGAGAGCTTCCTTCTCTTCGGCTGCTTCGTTTAGCATCAACTAAGGTTTGTAGATTCTTTATTTAATGATGTGTCTGAATGTATAACTATTGACTGTCAATTATTGTTTTCAAGCATGACTTGAGTTCAAATCCCACAAAGTTGATGTAGATATCTCCCTGTTCTGTAACCAATTTTTTATGGAGCTCTGTTCATTACTTGATTCTTATTTATGGAGGGAGATTTTGATTTCCTCAAACTTATCTCCTTCTTTTATATAAGATTTCTTACTTCATGTAAGCTTTTGTTTAAGCACAGAATATGCACGAAATCACATTTGGTTATAAGTTTTGACCTGTTGACAATGCATATTTGTGATGCTTAATTATTATTTATAGCAGAATAATTGATACTGGTAACAAGCTTTTTCTCTTGCATTTGCTACATATCCAGGCACTTGATTGGTTGAAATCCTTTTATTGGAATCCTCAGAAGAATGCAATTCCTTGCCGAAGTAGCAAAAGTGCAAATGTCAGGAAGGAAATTAAGTCAAAATTACGTGAAATGGCATTTTGTTTGAAAATCAAGCAGAGTTCTGGGTCAAGTTCTTCACGTATCAAGGGTAACCATGCAAATTAATTTAATATCAATGAAAAAATCTTTCTGCTTAACTCCTTAGTTTTTAGTGTCCTTTTGTAAACTCTTTTGTGTCAGCTACATTATAGTATGATTTTTTTTTTCATATTTTCCTTTTAACCTGGAGTGTTGATGTTTTATAGCTGTTCACTTTGTCATGTGAATTCTGCGACTGTGTTTGATGCATTCTCGACAGCACTTGGGCTGTTCTTAACTAGTTTTGAGGGATCTTGGAAACTCACTGCATATAAAGCTATGTAAAATCAATTGCTTAAGGTTCATGCAAATCACTTGGAGATTGAATCATAGAAAAATAATACTGGTACTAGGTCTTTTTATTGGTTTTTGTCTTGCTTATATGAAAGTCAGTTGTTTGGAAGCTTAGAATAGTTTGAAGGGTTTGGGTTGTTTAAGGTTGGAAAATATCTTGAAATTGGAGCTTAAAATTTGCAAAATTCCATCTAGTAAAGCTATGCTAGATTGGTTGGTTAAGGTGCATGCAAATCAATTGGAGATTGAATCATACAAAAATAATATTGAAAAATGATTACTTTTACTAGGTTTTTTTTGTTTTTTGTTGTGCTTATATGACAATCAGTTATTTGGGAAGTTTGGAATACTTTGAAGGGGTCTGAAATAATCTTGAACTTTAAGCTTAAAATTTGCAAAGGAATTTCCTTCTAGTGAAACATTTAGGTTTTACTATTGATAGTTATATGATGTTGACTGTGTATTTTATTTTGCTTCTTAGATTATCCTCATGCTTTCACCTGCACAATTTTATGAATATCGTCTTGAACATAACACTTTCTGTTCTTATATACGACACTATGATTCTTGTGGTTAAGACTTAGATTAAGATAGATGGTACATTGTTCTCTCTATTGTAGGCTTTATTTCGTGTGGTCCTTTTTTTTTTACTTATGTACTCTATTATTATTGCTCGGACTTGATATGATATGGCCTCTTTTTAGGTGCTAAAGTTCATGAACAGATTGTTGGTGCTACATTACATGGGCGACATAAATTGTTTTCACTTATGGCCAGCAAATTGCAAGCTTCAAAAAATGTAGGTAAGACATTCTTGAATTGCTTTTGAAATCTTAAGGAGATTCACACTTTTTATAATTATTAGCAATGGCATTTATTAAGTTATTATGTTTGTATTTCTTTGTGTTGTTGATGCTGTAATGGCTTCAGACTTCAGCTTAGTTTTAAAAAGTGTGAGGCGCACCGAGGCGCTAAAGGCCCTTAGAGCCTAAGCGCAGGGCGAAGGCGTGAACTTTTTGTATGCGAGACGCACTTTTTCGCTAAAGCTTAAAAAATAAGTTTTAAAACATATATAATACTTCAAACAGGACATTCATATTTAAGTACTAACAAGCTTAAAAACATTTATTATTCTTGCAATAAACACCACTTTAGCACAAAACTATTGGTGAGAATACGAAGAATTCCAAAAGTTATTTTCTTCTTTAAATGCTTTTTGTTTTTCTTAAAGAAGCAATGGTTTTTCGAACTTCATATTCAAGTAAATTTGAGTTTTATTTCTTTTCGAACAAGCAAGCATAATTTAATTACCGAATTCAACAAGGAAGCGTTCCGGGCGCACATGGCGTGAAGCACATCAAAGCGCACGCCTCTTGTAGTGAGCTTTACCTCACCTAGCTGAGGCGTTTTCAGGCAAGCCTGAGCTCGAGGCGCACAAGGCGCAAACGCGCTTTTTAAATCCAGGGACTTCAGTGAAAACTTTTTGTGTATTTTCTGTTTCTCGCATTACAAGTTCAGCTAACCTCTATTGGTGATGCTATGTGGGTCTTTAAGTAATTTTTTTAGACCTCAGAATTTTCTACGATTTCATTTGCTGTCTTGTTGCTTTATAAGGAGTGTTCAAAAGAGCTAGATTAGTGTCTGTGATACGAATTATTAGGTATGCTGTCATGAGCTTACCTTCTGATCTGCACATAAATAAAGATATTAATGGTTTCAAACTGAACATACAGAAGAAGAAGAAGAAGATAATTTACAGGCATTCGATAAGTCTGATTTTCTCCCATTGAGTTAAGATTCTCTACAAATTACTAAATAATCTAATGCTTGCTCCCTTTCCAGTGACCTAGACTCCTCTATTTATAGATTTGGAGTTAATTTATCTCTTCTTCCTTTTGCTTTCTCAATCTCACTATAGTTTAATGGATTTACGCTGTAATCCTATAATAAACACCGTTACCCAAAGCCTTGTTTATTACATTTAGCGTCCCTCTCTGACTTCGAACAATGAAATTATATAACTTTTGGAGGAGATAAGAAACATCTGGTCACTTGTGTCCGTGGTGTATTCATGTATAACATCTTATGATCTCACCAATACAAATTTGATCTTTTGAATTTCAAATGTGAAGTATCTAAGAATTATTTTGATTAGGCATTTGTTATCATATAATTCAAATGAACAGAAAGAAACCTTCATGATTTATGTGAAAGGAAAAAAATATAAACATTTTTTATGATCGACCAATGGTTTTGATTAATTTGCAATTCTGCACTTTTTTATCTTTAGATGGTGTACTAAATCAATATAGTTACCTACCCAATTTAAGTTTCTTTTGCATTATTGAATTGCTTAGTCTTACGACAAATTGCATTTTGTTTCTTGATATACAGGATCTAGTAAGCAGATTACAAGGACTCTGAAGCATCTTGTTCAACTGTACTCTTTCTTCCCATCAGATGTGGTTTCAATGTTTCTCGAGTTCTTACTTGATGCATCAAACTCAACAGAAACAGTGGATTCCCCTGAGAAATTTCAAATCAATATAACCTTAGATGTTGCACATGCTGTTTTTGATGAATGGAAACCTGTGATAATTAAGGTTTGTAAGAAGGAACCAGAGTTATTATTGGCCCTTTTAAAAGCAGTTCTTGATATGATCGAGTCTCGGAAAGCTATTAGAGATGATTTCGGTAAATGATCCTTCTCATTTATGTTTCTTCTACTTCGATATTGATATTTTTTTATTGTTTAATGATAGAGTTTCTGCCATTGTTTTAGTTGATTCACTTTCAGTGTTTTCGTGTGCGACTTTATCTTCTATTTCAGTTGAGATACGCTTCTTAAGATCTTATCACATCTAGCATGACACCACTCTGTCAATGCACTAAATTTCTTTTGCAGCTATATATAGCTGCGTTGCATTCTTTAATTGTGTTACTATGATCGTACTGTTCCCATTGTTTCAACATATGCAATGAAGATGTGTTTAGGTCCCTGTGATGAGTGCTCTAATATTAGCTAGAAATTTTCAGTCATTAGATGCTTTCTTTTTTGTTTTTCCCCACCTTTTGTGGCTGCTGATCTGAGCATCAATCATCATTCTATGCATTTCAGGAAGTGAAAATTTCAACCTGTCAGTGTATGATTCAGAGATGGAACGAATCGGGGTTCTTTCTTCTCTTTTTATGTGGCTGGTGGAAGTTCTGAAAGGTCTAAAGTTAACTCAACATGAAGGTCAAGAAAGCCTAATTGATGCCAACGGTTGCCTTCCCAAAACATTATTGATTCAACTTTTGCGGAGATGCTTTCACATCTCAGATTCAGAAAATCGTGAGCTTCTGGAATCAGCTTTGTTGTTAGCAGAAATGGTTAGAGATGACCATCTGAGTAATAAACTCCACAAATTATCTTCACTGACGAAACTTAATCCAAAATTTGCTGAAGTTGCTTCAGATTTGAACAGCTATAATTATACTCTTCAGGACGAATGTATTCGTCAAGCTGCAGAAAAGTTTGAATTGATTAAACATCATAGAAATAGCAATGCAAGTGTACTGAGCACTCAAGATGAGACTACGGAAGATACAAGTATTTGGACGATTGCTAAATCATGGAAACCATGCCCTATCGGGATGTTGCCTCGAGCTATGGATTCGTTAGGATGTCTACCTGTTCTCGACATTGACTTAGATTGTGAAGCTAAGGCTTCCTTGTACTCCATAAATACCGAGAAACATCTGACATCAGATTTTAACTCCATGGACCCGGAGAAACATCTCGAATCAAAGCAATCGAGTAAAAGAGAAGCCAGCTGTGATGTTGATGCATTGAATGACTCAAGCATTAAGAGGATGAGAAAGATGCAGAGTTCTGATTTTTCTGAGCCTAATAATTCTGCTGCCATCACAACATCTGACGGGCTTAAAGGTATGCTTTTAATTGGCGGTATTTGGCGAAAAGTAGGGAATCTAGAGTTGCAAGATATCAAATCTCAGATTGGCATTTTAGTGACTAAAAGATAGAGCCAATTAATGGATTACCAATCACAAATTTTCGCTGTAAGTTATTAATTGCTAGAATTCAGTTGATAGTTCTATTTTGTGTCATTGCAAAAATATGCCATAAAATATTGTGCTTTTGATTAAACATAATCATATGTTGCCCTTGTAATGTTTTGGTTATAGGTTTACAAGGGTTTTTGATTTGATTATACATAGTTTCAATGAATAATTTTCGTTTCCCTAAGAGCAATTTTTGTTAGAGCATGATTTTTTTTTTTTTTGAGAATATTGGATAATAATGGGGGCATTTCTGGAGACACTGATGAAAAGAATGTTTGAATCTACCATAAATCTTCATGTGTGAATTGTGATGGTATATACCAGTAAATGTACCTGTTATCCTTGCAGTATTTCAAACCAAAATTTCCTGACTCTTGCCTGCTTACCTCTGCCCAGTTTCCAATCATCTACCATTTGCACGGTGGAGGAAGGCCGGCAGGGGCGACCTGAGAACACATGAGCTGAAAAGGGAAAAGTACGTACCACCTCCCTGAAACTCCGAGCCAAACTGCCCAAGCCAAATCGCCTTCGTTTGGTGATTTGGCCTGGGAGGCACGGATGTCTCGTTCATGTGGTCTAAGGTCGCTCCTGTAGGACTTCACCACCTGTCGTCGAACGAACTTTATCGTAATCTTATAATAGGGGGCTGAATGAATGAACGATTGCTGGTGGTTGATCATCATTTGGATGTTGTTTTTATAGTGACATCAGAATATCTTTTTGTAGTACATGAGTACTCCAGTGTACTGCATAAGATATGAAGTATTTGTTTATTACGATTCTATTTTTTCAGTGTGTACTTTGTACTACTTAATTTTTGTACTGCTTAGTTTGTGGACTTTAGAGACCTGATATCAACTTACTTTGTAATCAAATTTGATTTTGACCTCGGTTTCAAAATAGATTTTCAATTATGTAACAACAAATATAGACACAAGATTTGATTTTGAATCGACTTAAAACACCCGACTTGAAATATACCTGATGACTTGAATGAATATATCTAGTGTAATATAAATTATTTTTGTTTATATTATTGTTAACTTGCTTGTACTCCGCTGAGTTTTAACGAAAATTTGAAATAAATAAGCAAAAATGTAATCAAATTATATTCAACTTTTAAAACTACTCCTATTTTCCAAGGTAAATAGTTTTATTTCAGACCTGAAGTTTGGGACTGTTCGCGTTTAGTAACAGCGAACAAAGGCAGAGGGTTCAATAAAGAAAAGGGTCTGTTCGCTGTTAGTACTAACAACGAACTAAGCTAAAACCTGGTTAGACAGAAATTCTGTTGTTTTTAGCTCGCGTCTGTTCGCTGTTACTAACAGTGGACAAAGACTAAAGGTCAAAAATAGTCAAAGTCGTTGTTCTCTGTTACTAACAGCGAACAAACTCTTTAACATTTTTTGACTCCCAGTCTTTGTTCGCTGTTACTAACAAAAAACAACTCCAAACTACAGCTTTGGGAAAAGCCTGCTTATCTTGAAAATTATTTTGCTTAATTGTAAGAATTTTTTTAATACTTTTTTGCTTAATTGTTTCAAATTTTCACTTTTAATCAAGGAGCTCGAGAGAGAAAAATGTAACAATTCAACTAAGATGTAGTACTTTTACTTTTTGAAACAACCCGAACAATCAGTTTGATTGTTGATAACAAATGGTGTGATTAATTATTGAAACTTGATGTAATGTACTAGTTCGTAAATTTACTTTATAAAGCTTATAATCAAACTTGTCTTACTCTAATCATTCGTTCTCTTTAGAGAATTTATTTTTATTTATTACTATTTAAAAATGTAGTATTAATGGAAAATTGTAGAGTAAAATACATATTTAGGGGGAATGCTCTACTACAATTAATCATGTTCATTAACATTATTAATATGAAGGGTCAAGTGTCTTGAAAAATTTAATTGAACTTTCTTTATGAGGTCTTTCAAATGTTAAAGTCATTTTAGCTATAGCCTATAATAATTAATACATTTAATTAAGCATTAATATTAAGTTTAACTAAGCAAATAATATAAAAGTAAACTGAAAACTATTACATACTATTTCATTGCAAATAATTCGTTATTCTAACTAGTGGTTTTTTGCAAAATAATTGAATGTCATAAATAATATTTATAGCCAAATAAAAAGGCTTTGATTTATATTTGGCGAAGTTGTTAATTATAAACCAATTTTTTTTATTGAATTTGCGTAAATTATACTCATATATTGGATCTAATTACTGAAAATAAATCACATATTATTTATTCCTAATATTTTGCCTTTAAAAATTTGAATAAAATTATAAATAATAAGAGCATATTTTCAACAATTATAGCACCATAGATGAATTTATTTAAAAATAAGTTATAAGTAAGTTTATTTTCCAAGGATATAGCAAAAAATATCAGTTATTATTGAAAAATTAACATTGCTAACTCGTAAAATAAATTTTCTTGCAATATAAGAAATATTTCCAAATTCTTAATATTATCAATAAATTTATTTTCCTCCACTAGAAATCACAAAATTAAATTGTAACATATAACTTGGACTTAAAAATTAGAGTAATTATTCTAAAAAAACATTAGAGTGATTGATCTCCCTTAAGATTTTTTTTTTTTTTAAAGTTCCCTTAAGATTAAACTCTTAAATCCAAATAAATCCTTTTTTTCTTTTAGAAATCACTTTTACTTAGATAAAGGAATCTCTCGTAATATTAAAAAAAACATTAAAGAAATAATTAACACCAAATCTACAAGAAGAGTGACGCTAAAGTAACTTCAAATCAAGTAATCAATAATCACACTTTTTTTACACATAAAATTGGAAAGTTTTTTTTTTTGCCAAATATAATATTTTAATTATTCTTTTCATCAAAATATGTTCCAAAAAAATATTTTGAAATGATAAATATTTTTCCCGAAATTTATTTATTATAAAAAAATCTATCAGAAAAAGGAAACATTCCTAAAATTTAAGAAATTATATCTATATATATAATGGCATGATAGCAAAAATATCATGACACGACAAAGCTCTCGTCTTCTTCTGTGGCTAACCGTTCTCCCTGAATCGTAACTGGTGAGCAAAATTTTACCCAATTACTAATTTTAATTATTTACCCTAAAATATTTTGACATAAAATTCACACAAATTGTGTATAATATATGATTTTGATTTTGATTTTGGTGCAATATGGTTAATCTTTAGTAGGTAATATTAAAAGGGTTTTTCTTGTTTGTTAAAAAATTGTTTTAGGTTCAGAAATTTGGTGGGAGATCTGATGTTTGCGCCAACTAAACCTCTTTACTCAAAAGATCAAGATGGCCCTTGAAAATATAGGTTAGAAAGTTTCTGTTTTTGTTTAAGATTATGAGCAAGTTTTCTTTTTTATTTTTATGTATTTAGTGATTATTATTTTTAATTTTGCTTGTAATGTGAGTTAAACTTTGATTTTTAGTGACAATGTGGGTGTGGATTTTTTGTGTTTTAATGAGGAGGGTTTTCATATATTTTTTGATTTGAATTTGAATGATTGGTTGGTTTTCACTGATCCAAGTTATGTAATTAGTGATTTTTTTCTAGTTTTGCTTGCAATTTGAGTTTAAAGTGGGATCTTATGGTTTTGACAATATGGGTGTTAATTATTTTTGTTTTAATGAGGTGGGTTTGTATAATCTTTTGATTTGAAGTTGAATTGATATTTGGTTTTCACTGATCAAAGTTTTGTTTGCTGTGTTGAGTGACAATGTGTTAAGATTTAAGGGAAAGGGAATTTCTTTCTTTTTGGTAGATTGAATTTGTTTATTTGGAGTGGGAGAAGAGAAGTAAAGGTTGAATGTTTTGTTCGAGTTAATTTCATGCTATGTTACTCGGATTCATCATTTTGCTTCACGTACTAGTGTCTGATCCTTGATGTTCGGACATTGGTGTGACACTTAGACACTTCTTTTTAGGCATAACATGTATTCGACACTTGAACACATACTAGTACCTGACATCAGTATCCGAGTCCTAGTAACATAGTTTTTATGTAATAGCTATGAGTCTATGACTTTAAAGGTGGGATCTTTGGTTTTAATTGACCAGTGTTTTGTTTGATGTGTTGAGTGACATTGTGTTAAGCTTTAAGGGAAGGGAGATTTCTTTCTGTTTGGTTTGTAGAATCTGTTTGATTGGTGTGGGTGAGGAGAATTACTAGTTGAAACTATTGCATGAGTTATTTCGTGTATTGTTCTTGAAGATGGATGTCTCGTATGAGCTTGACATGAATAGCTGACTAGTTTCTATAAGGCTAGACAATATAGTATAGTCCATGTTGCCATTGATAGAAAATCATAGAAGCATAGTCATATGAAATTGGTTTTATAAAATAGTATAGTATAGTCTATGTTCTTCATCTCAGTTCCTAGTTCCTAGCTCTCTGTACTTAGAAAATGGTGTCCTTTCTTTCCCTATTTTACCCCTTAACGAATCGATCCATTGTTTTACTAGTGACGCACCCAATCACAGTCAAAGTGGGCTAAAAGAGGAGCTAATCTAAGCTCAATCTTTCACAAAAATGAGAACATGTGATGAAAAGAGAACTTAGTGTAGAATTTGATACTTGAGCCGATTTTATGCCTTGAATTGATTGAAATCTCAAATATGCTATCGAAGACAAAATCTTGCAAAATGTTTCATTTAAAATAAGCTCAATCCTTAGATTTCAATTTCGGGAATGTTTAATTTAAAATTAAGGGAGCGAGTGATATGTAGTTATAGTATCAAATTCTACTAAGATGTGTGTCATTACTAAGTTTTGAGTATATGACATAATCTTGCAAATGTTTTTGTTATTAACAAGTTTTATTTTCAGGCCTGAATTCAAGTTTCAGATACTTTTGTAATTTTAAATTCAACCAATTCTCGATCTAAAATGTAACAAAATTCACTTTTAGATCCACCAATGCTTATTTTATACTCCCTCCCATTCATGCTACTAGTCCCATTTAATTTCTCATACTTGCCGAGATAACAATTTAACCCTTAATATCTCAAATTATTCTTAACTAGAAATTATAAAAAGTTGATATTAATAATCCTTGTATTGAGACGAATCAAACAAGATCCCACATGACTATGTTTTAACTTATAGATTAAGAGTAAAATACAAATTAAGAGTGATAAGTGAATACTGCCCAAAAATAAATGGGACAAGTAGGGTGAAAAGAAGGGAGTACTTTATATACAATATTAGGACCATATCCAACATCATCTACTAAAAATTTACAAGGAAACTTACAAAAATTAGTCAATGATGTGTATTATTTTTTTACTCGGGAAAGTCTTCTAAATTTTGTTCTTTGAGGTGAGTGGTGTGAAGTAAGGACGGTGAATTTTGTTCTCGGGCACGTCTAGCATCATGGAAACCGTATGCCCAATTTGGGGCCGTCCATCATGTCTTTGCAATATAATTCAAATTTATCAGTAGCTACTTCAAATTTGTCAAACGTCATAATCACTGTCACATTATTTACTAATCTCCTTGCAATTCGCGAATCAAAAAAGCGAATTATGGCCGGGTTTGGGCTATTTTAGGGTCATTTTGAGCAAAGCGAAAACGACTTAACTGGCAAGTTATGTTACACTGGTTTATATAATTAAAATTTTTAGGCTGGCTATGTGTATCCTAAACATTTCCTATTTGATATTTGGCATTAAATACATTCCGTGTATCTTGCTCCATTTACCATATTTTCTTATGACGTTACGGATTCTGTTAAGACCACAATTATAATGGTTGGAGATTTCCTTTGACCCAATCTTTGTGTTGTGTACTTCATTTGCTTCCCCCTTTTCTTCCTCAAGGTCTGAGTCATAAGCTTATGGATCAAAAACAATTGATGATGAAGAAGTATCAATACTCGATTCAGCGAAATTCTTATCTCCAACCTCGTTCTGGGTTTAAAAGCAAAGGTTATTTAACTTTTAAATTTTCCAATGTTTGATTGTCGCTACCATTTTCTTCCATCCTTCCCCTTTCTCAGCCACCTTGTGCGTTATTTTCTTCGGATAATCTATGATGCATTTTTCCATATATGATATGATGTCCACAAATATTTTTCCGTTTTCATTTTAAGATGACCCTTTTCTATAAAACTTTAAATCTTAATTATGGGTTTAACTTTTGTTGCTTCCGCCTTCTGCGTTTTCTGTTAGCCTTCTTTTCTGTTTAAAGGCTTACCGTTTGTCATGTAACCTGGATTGAAGCTATTATTCTGTGTCTGATTTTAAATGTATTGTGTAGAGGGCTTAAACCTTGACTATATATATGATTTTTTCTTCTGATTTCACGAACCTTTTCACGGTTATTGTTTAATCTTATAGTTTGTTCCTTTTTATTTCCTTCCCTCCCTTGTTTTCTGTTACTTTTACATGTGCATAGAGGGTTTGATTGTTTCCTTGTAACTTTTTGTCGTCTTTTTGGGTTTAAACCTTTTATTTGTACATTTTATGATGTCTTATATCGTGCTAAAATAGCTAACTTTGTATATTTATTCGGTAGAAACAATGCAGAAGGGCCTTGAAGAATCCCTCGGATGCTTTCAATCTAAAAGCATTTTGTATGGCCCTTCTCGTCCAGCGAACTTCAGTGGATGGACCCTAAATTTCAAGTATAATAATGGCGTAAACCAAAAAAATGTTGACTCTGAAAGTGATGATAAGTCGAGAGTTCCAATCGAATGTGGTGGCAGACCTGTGCGGCAAGAAAATTATTACGTCTGGTCTGCATTATCACCCTATATTCTGAAGGATGTGCATAGTCAATCCTATCTGCTTGATGGGTGTTTTTATCCGGCGAATCCTGGGCATTACCTGCATGCTCAGTGGCTACCCCAGATTCCCGCGCAGATGGTTGTTCCGAGCTATTCACCTGACTATGTTCTTCAAGATTTTCAGTATTTTGTGGTCATTGACTTCGAGGCTACTTGTGACAAAGAAAAGAATCCTCTTCCACAGGAAATAATCGAGTTTCCGTCTGTGCTTGTGAACAGTAGGACTGGGCTAATCGAGGATTGTTTTCAGATCTATGTTCGGCCTACTCATAATCAGCTGCTCACGGAATTTTGCAAAGAACTTACTGGCATTCAGCAGTCTCAGGTTTGTTCAAGTTCACCTTTATTATTTTGCATGTAATTTATTTATACAAGTCCTATAGTTAGTGTCGTCAGTGTCTATCTGAGTCCGATTTGTTTCGCTAATCATAAGTCTATGATAATGAGCAACTTTCTTTAGTAGGCTATTAATGATGATGCTTTCGAAGCTTTGTCCATTGGTTTAGCGTTCCCCTTTAGTGGGAACACGAGTGATTACTTTCATATTACTAGTTGGTTCTAGAAACATGTACCAAAATTTGGTGATTCCGTGGTACAAAATTAGTCCTGGGTAAGGGTGTTAAATGGGTCGGGCCCCCATTTTGAGCCCTTATCCGGCCCAATTTTAGAATGGCTTTGTGAGCACCGGGCCGAAAATGGGGCTCTGTTATAATCAAAATGAAACGGGCTATAAAAGTGTTCAATAAGGATTGAAAACAGGCCTTTATAAATAGCATAATTAATGTATAATTTAAATATTATAAATGATAATGTCAATGGGGATTATTAGTAGTTTTTCAATTTATTTTATATAAATGATAAATTAAATTGTTTTAAATTTATTTATTATAAGACTGGCCCATTTAATGCTCATATTAAGTTTAAGGGGTCCTTATCCAACCCGGCCCATATTTAAGGAAGCCCGGCCCAACCTTATCCGGCCCATTGAACTCCCCTAGCCCTGGGTTGTCCAAGGATACTTTTTAAAGTACTGGAATGTTATACCGATACACTTTGTTTATTGTGTACCACTCATGGAATGTGTACCTGTGTCATGATCAAAATTGACATCGGACTTGAGTTGATGACCGTTTGTTTTGTTAGCATGAAGCGGGTTTGTCGAACCTTTTTAAACTATTATAATAGTTGTCTACTTATATATGAAGTTTTTAAACACAATTTTGACCTTCGATTTTTGGAATTTCATTTTCTTAGGGTTGGATGCCATTGGGTATATTTGATGTTTAGATTCATAAATTGATTGAGCAATATGCAAATGGCACGCACGACTTACGTTTATGCTCAATTTTCAGGTGGACGAAGGCGTTCTTTTGAGTGAAGCGTTGCTTATGCATGACAAATGGCTCGAAGAAAGGGGAATTAAGCACACAAAATTTGCTGTAGTAACATGGACAAACTGGGATTGCCGTGTAATGTTGGAATCTGAATGCCGATTCAAGAAGATTAGGAAGCCAACATATTTCAATAGGTAAGCTAAATTGACGGAATAATAATGTCGACATGTATTTTTCGTTAGAAGTATAGTTTACGCTGATGTTATTTTCAATTCTCAGTTGGATCAATTTGAAGACCCCGTTCAACAAACTATTCGGATATGCTAGACGCAACTTGAAAGAAGCTGTGCAATTAGCTGGGCTCAGTTGGGAGGGTCGTGCCCATTGTGGATTAGATGACGCCAAAAACACTGCTCGTCTGATGTCTCGCCTTATGCGCCTTGGATTCAAATTCTCGATAACAAGTTCTCTCGATTGGGATTCTTCTGATCATTCAAGTCCCGTGCATCACCAAAAGCCGACCCCTACTCCCGAAAAGTCGAAGACTTTACCTTTCTACGGTTGCATTCCATTCCAACCGCTCCAAGCTTCTAATCTTACGAAAGAGCCTCGTGTTTACTGTTACTGCCGGGCTATAAGCATGAAGTGGATGTACCAAACACCAGGACCCAAACATGGTTGTTTCTTCTTCGGGTGTGGAAACTGGACGGCTAACAGAGGACCCGCCTGTCCTTTTATCAGGTGGGTTTCGGCTGCTGATTCCGCAAAACCTTCCTAGAAAAACGTATGCTATCGGGTGATTCTGAGATCGTGTACAACATGCTAGTAAGAGCAAAAAACTTCAAGTCTCGTGTTTGTTAGGTTCTGTTTTAACGCCTTCGTTAGTAAGGGACAATGAGTTAATACAGGACTATGTATGTAGTTCATCATGCAAATGGACATGAATTTCAGCTTGATTTTAAATAATTCTATCAATATATAAAAATAGTGACTATTTATGCTTATATTTTATCTCTTTTTTTTTTTTGGTGTCTTGAGCTTTGTATACTGCAAATGTTGTTAATTGGTATGAATGTGCTTGCAAATGAAGTTTGTTAATAGCTATTGAAAAAACCCAAAAAAAAAATAGTAGTTTTTTTTTGAATGGCCTAAAAATAGTACAAAACTCTCCCTATTCACTTATTTGATCGTTAATATCTGTAATTATGTATAATAAAAAATTATTAAAAGTGTTCACGTCAATTATTAAAACTCATTCAATTCAATTTTATATTGTCTGAACTCATAAACCCAAATTTTTCATATGGAGTAATATAACTATATAATAATGAATTTAAATCGAGATTTTAAGAAATTTTGATGGTGAAAATTTTCAACTTTTTTTAATCAAATTAGGAACGAATTAAGAAATATTATTGGCTAATTATATTATATCCCCAATAAAAGTCAATGATAAAGAACCTCTCACTCAATCACAAAACCTTAAACATCTAATAAATCAATTCAAAAGAATCACCAAAATAATTGAAAAAGCTCTAAACTTTTCTCAAATGGAGCACTAAATTTCTCAAATTTATACAAATTTTCCCCCAAAAATCGATTCCCAAAAACAAATTTACAAAAATGATCACTCAATTTCTTATCTGGGTTGTTCTCTTTGCAACTTATTCTCTCCCATCATCAACTGCTGCTAATCTTGTAAGTAATTGTATTTAAATACCTTAAATTCTGCTTAATACTTGTTTATTGATGGTTAATATAACCCATATGCTAATTTTATCTTAAGTGTATATGATTATAAACTAATTATTGGTTGTTGGGTTTTGATTTTACATTGTGTATAGTATTGTGAGGCAGGAACTGAATATGGAGAAAATGGGTGTGGATTTTCATCATCAGTTTCATCAAAGATATTGATAAAAGGAGGGATAGTTGTGAATGCCCACCATCAACAAGTTGCAGATGTGTATGTAGAAGATGGTATTATTGTTGCTGTCCAACCCAATCTTAAGGTTATTTCTTAACCCACTTTTCTTGATTTGAGATTGTTTTTTTGTCAATTACTTTTAGGTTAGAACTTAGAACCCATGTATATTGATAGATTATGTAAAATGTTCGAGGGTTCAACCATCAGATTAAGCTTTTAATTGAGTTAGTTCGTTAAGATGAGATTCCGTGACCTACCATCACATTGACTTCTGATACATATCCTAGAACCAACTCAATGTTAAAGGCTCGAGAATATGTTATATACTCTATCTAATCAAATTCAACTATGTATTCAAGTGTGTGGCTTTTTTTAGTAATTTTTTTAATGATTTTAGCATGGTATCTGTGACCAAGTGTCGAGAATTTGACATGGGTACTTAAAGTGAGGTAAAATGAAGAATCCGAGGAACATAGGCTCTCAATAGTTTTGGGTATTGCAATTTTGTGAATATTTGTGATTGTTTGTGAAAGAAGTGTGACTTGAGTCTTGGGGTTAATTAGTCATGTAATTAGACGACAATTAATGAGTAGAAGAATTTGGTCTTAAAGGTTAAATAACTAATTAAGATTATTAGACCTTAAGCATTTTGATAATGGTAAAGGACAAAGTACTATGCTTTGATTGGGTGTTTGAGTATCTTCAAGTACCATTAGTACAATAGTACTAAGTGGTAGTGGAAACTTGGGTGTTTGTAGGCATGGTTGATGCACTACTTGGGCTCCAAGGAAGTATTCTAGAACTAGTACAAGTTGGGGACCAAGGGACAAGTGGCACACTCAATTTTTTCCCTTTGCCTATATATTGTAGTAGCATTGTGTATGTAAAGTAGAGCCAAGCTTAGAGCTTGAGCCTCCCACATTATCCTTACCATTCTTACTATATTTCTCTACTCTATGTATGCTCTCACACACACTCCATTGATGTAATTCCTTCAACATTTGTAATGAGCTTTCAAGCTCTCTATCCTTTAATAATGATACACTAGCCTAGGATGGTGGATGGAGCCTAATTAATGGTGAACCACCTTAAATCTTGGTGTTATTGTTTTTACTTACTTTTATTGCTTTAATCACCTTAATACTTGCATATAAACCATGTTTCATTAGTACACCTTCAAGCCATGATCGTTAACCTTTCGTGCCACCTTTAGGCCCACGCTTCCGCATTCGTTAGCCTACTCTAACAGTTTGTTTTGGTTTGCCAATCTTATGGTAGGAGGACAAAATGAATGATTTTTCGTGTGACCATGGCATGAATTTTTTTTTTGCCCTCTCATTACATAAAAATCTGATACTCCCTATAGATATAGTATTGGTGGATGGTATTGCTTTGACTCTTTCTTTCACCTTTAGTATCATGTTATTCATGTTCTTGAGTATTTGACATTGGGTATGGACACTTTAGCAGTTCATCTCACGCCAGACACATGTAATTTCTTCATGAAGTAGCAAGTCTAACACATTGGATTTTCCGAGTTAATATATAGATTGCGACTCATTTATATGGGATTGTAGAGAAGTAGTCATATTCCAAAAGCACTAATAAAATATGGTTGGATCAATTGGATTCTCATGATATCTTCTCATGGTTTAAATGAGGGATTAATAGTTTGATGATCATAGTTATTACGTACATATTACAAGGAGTTTGTATACCCCACTTGCTTAGGCACTATAGAGTGCAGTGAAAGTGATTGCAAAGAAGTATTGGAAACCGGAGAAATTAGTTTGATGGGGTCTCTTTGATTTTCGTAACCTATTTTTACTGAACTCAAATATGCATTATTGATGCAATGTTGTTGCCATATGAAGTAATGTTCAGTTTTAAACTTTTGCACAAGCCCTGATTTGCCAATTTTTTTATTGTCTTGCCTTGGATGGTGCTAGTGAAGTACTACACTTCCTAAACTAAAGTGTGCGATAAAATTTTGATACTACAAACAGGTAGGCGATGATGTTGTTGTGCTTGACGCGACCGGAAAGTATGTCATGCCAGGTTGAGTTCTCTATCTTTAAATCTATTTCTCCCTTTACGTCGATTTAAATAGGCCATATTCGATTTGGTTCATGGTAAGGAATATATATAAAACACTAGAACTATCTTTTATTGTTTGAATTGTATATCCATCTTCCCATGTAGTCCTGAGGTGTTCATTCGGGTCAATATTGGGCTAGTGTTTCGGGTCGGTTCAAAATTGGGTCCTGTGGCCTTTTACGTTATATTGAATTCATTTTGAAGTCAATTTAAGTCGGGTTCGGTTTAAAGGTCGGGTAATCGGATTTGTTTTGAACACCTCTAAGTCCTCTAGTATCATTGGTGGTATTTGAGAAGATTCAAAGTTCAGACTTAATTTTGAAATGTAGGCGCCAAAGTTGTATAAACCGGTTATGATATAGGAAAGGATATGACAAATAGTGTTTTAGCTTATATATGTGAAACTGAACAGGGGGCATAGATCCGCACACTCACTTGGATATGGAATTCATGGGTACTCAGACTATCGATGACTTCTTTAGTGGTCAGGCTGCTGCATTAGCTGGCGGAACAACCATGCATATTGACTTTATTATACCTGTTAATGGAAGCTTGACCGCTGGTTTGGAATTATACAAACAAAAGGCCCAAAAATCATGTATGGATTATGGTTTTCATATGGCCATTACAAAATGGGATGAAATTGTTTCAAGGGAGATGGAAATCATGGTCAAGGAGGAAGGTTTGTGTCTTAGTTTCTTAGGCTCATTACTTTGGAAGTTAATTGTTAAGACTTAAAAGTGTCAAGTAAATCTCAGGCATAAATTCTTTCAAGTTCTTCATGGCCTACAAGGGATCTTTCATGATAAATGATGAGCTTTTGATAGAGGGTTTCAAGAGATGCAAGTCTTTGGGTGCCTTGCCGATGGTTCATGCAGAAAATGGCGATGCTGTTTTTGAAGGGCAAAAGCGAATGATAGAACTTGGCATCACTGGTCCTGAGGGGCATGCTCTTTCGAGACCTCCTCTGGTAATCTCTTGTCATTTGTTTGCAAGAGTACTATCAAATTTTTTATCCAATGTGATCCATCGATAGAGGTGTTCATTCGGGTCATTGGATCGGTTCAAAATCGGATTTTTTGTCTACATTGATTTTTACATGATTTAAATTCGTTTTGAAGTTAGTTTCGATTACAAAATCGGGTAATATTCGATCATCAGGCTTGTTTTGAACTTCTCTATCTCTTGGTTTATGTAGCCGATACCTATCTTTTGGGAACAAGGCTTCGGCATTGTTGTTGTATGTGAATTGAAGCTTGTATTTCAACTTGCTCATTTCTTTCATGGTCATTTAGCTAGAAGGAGAGGCAACATCTCGAGCAATCCGATTGGCACGTTTTGTAAATACACCTCTGTATGTGGTTCATGTAATGAGCATTGATGCCATGGAGGAAGTGGCCAAGGCTCGAAAATCAGGTTCTTAACATGTACTTATTCTTGTTTTGGATTATGGGCAGTCATGATTTTCTTTTCAACTATTTACCGTCTCTTCTTGGTTACAGGGCAGAGAGTCATCGGTGAACCTGTGGTATCTGGCCTAATCCTGAATGATTCTGTGCTCTGGAATCCTGATTTCTCCATTGCATCCAAGTAAGCGTCTCTTCTGATCCTGCTTTTGGGCTGTTTGGTTGTTGTCTGTTGGCTGTTGGCTGTTGGCTTGTTTGACCAGATGGAATTGTTGGCTGTTTTTATTGGTTTTGAAGCTAGCTGAAAAAGTCAGCTGCTTATAGATATGTTCGGTAAATTTAGATATTTGGCTGTTTATTAGATAAAAAGTGGGTCAACAAACCAAAAACCAACAAAAAAAGCCAACAAAATTTTTTTTGCTTAAGACGTAAAGCTGTATTATAATTTTTTTGTGTGCGTGTTTATTAGATATGTCATGAGTCCTCCTATCAGGGAAGCCGGGCATGATAAGGCACTCAAGCATGCTCTGTCAACCGGAGTTCTTCAGGTGTGTTCCGTTTTTGGAAAAACAAAACAATTTTCGGTTTATGATTTTGTTTTTCTGCATTCCGGATAATTGCTTGCGATAATCACTTTCATACTCCACATTGCAGCTAGTTGGAACCGATCACTGTACGTTTAGCTCAAATCAAAAGGCTTTCGGGATTGATGATTTCCGTAAAATTCCAAATGGTGTTAACGGTAAGCATAAGATTAACGGTTTTTACCTTTCCACGGTAAAACCATATCTGATTTTTAAAATCGAATAAATCTTGCTATTGTCTCATCCCAGGGCTCGAGGAGAGGATGCATCTAGTCTGGGATTCCATGGTGGTAAGACGCCTAACTTCTAACACCTCGCCTTTGTAAATGAATCAGTTTTCTGCACAGTCTGCAAGTTTTATAATGTGGGGCACTGTCCTTTCTCCAGGAATCTGGGAAGATGTCGGTTACTGATTATGTGAGGATAACAAGTACAGAATGGTACATTTCCTGATGTTTGAACTCGATATATATTACATCTGTCGTTATTTATTCTCGATAAATGATCATTTGTTTTGAAACAGTGCAAAGATCTTTAATATATACCCGAAAAAAGGTGCAATACTCCCAGGATCTGATGCAGATATCATAATACTGAATCCTAATGCAAGTTTCACAATTTCAGCAAAATCCCATCATTATAGAACCGACACTAATGTGTATGAAGGGATGGCCGGAAAGGTAATCTTAGTTCAAAAGTTTCGGTTTTATGTTTGCTTCAGCGATAGTGTAAAATCTTGGATGCAGTCGCAAATGCAATAATGGTTGCGAAATAACTATCGATATCCTTTTGCAGTCAAGGCGAATGTTCATACCTTCATGGACTGTATTGCCGTCGCATTAACCTCAAAAACCTTCACAATGCGGTTGTGATGCAGTGATGTAAAATAGGAGACATCACCGTATTGTAAAGGTTTTTGAGCTTATCATGACGGCAATATTGGTTGAAGCAATTGCAAAACCATCCGCATTGACTACAAAAGTCATATTGCAACCATTACATACAACCACATTCGAGATTTTCACTATGTTTCGAACACATAAATTAACAAACATTTTTGTAGAAAACAAAACTCCGTGTCTATGTAACTGCACATATTTCTATTTAAATTTGTCCCACTTACTTTGCTCTCGTTCTTTTTTTGACAATGGTCCCACTGCCTTTCTTTTATCTCATCCACAAATATATTTTCTCGCATCATCTCATCCATTCATTTCTTCCATCTACTTATGTTTTGTCTTATTTTTCATTTACGAGCTAATACTCCTTACAACTCTTAAAAAGGGTTTCAATGAAACAGGGACAAAGAGAGTGTGTTAGCTTAAGTAGAGAGCGATATTTTTTGTAACTTGAATCATGTCGAGTTTTTCCCTGACACAGTACGTGCTTACTTTTCCAGGGAAAGGTTGAAGTGACAATCGCGGGAGGGAGAATCGTCTGGCAGAACAACGAATTGAAAGCCTTCCCGGGTTCTGGAAAATACGTAGAGATGCCTCCTTTTAGTTATCTTTTTGATGGTATTGAAAAGGCGGATATCAACTATCTCTCTTCTCTTCAAGCGCCAGTAAAACGGTTCAGTTCCTCAACTTAAAACTCACTACACATACATTGTACAGAATGTTTTCAGTTTCTTTCATACATGACATGAAAACCACATTTTCGTGTTGATTTTTAGAAATCGTAAATTTGGAAGATTAGAAAAGGTTGGATAACGAATTGTGATTTTTCTGAAATTAAAAAAATTGGCCGAAGGGAGCAAAATACGAATAATTAAGGGGAATAATGTTCTACTTGTTTGTCTTCTGCAATTGCTATTTCCGTTGTTAGATATTTATTAACATTATGTCCGGATTGCGACTTAGACCAAATTTGACTTTAGGCTTTACTCGGCCTCACTTTTTTGAGTGAAGTAAGGCCTCGTTTCATTTTGTACCAAACTCCAAACTTACGGTCTGACTTATTAATTTCCTAGTCGAAATGAACTAGATTATTAGCTGCAACACGTCTTGATCCGACTTATAATCATCTCTACGTTAGTGTTACTCGAGAATCGAGACTATATGTCAACAATGTCGTTGCAGCACTTCAACAATTCACTGACTGTTATTAAAGACAGTCTAATCTTCGAGTTGGTGAGCGAGGGGATGAAACACTTACAATGACAGAATTATGTAGGTAATGATCATATTCGAGTGGGTGATGAACATGAGGATTATGCTGAAACGACCAGGTCGGGTTCATTACCTAGGATTCTATTGTCTAATGTTCTTGACTTGTATTCGGTGATCTTGTTCTTGACCGAAGACCATAGAATAGTTTGGAGTAACAGTATTTGCGTGCGTGATGCAAATTTCTTAAAACCGATTATGATTTTCACCACGATCAAACATTTGTGCAAATAACATTTCCGACCTGTCGTTCCATGGCAACACGACTTCAAAGAAGATAGTGTGTGTCTAATCGGGTGGATTCCAGGGATGGAGCCTTCGATGCCCAAGTCAACACTAAAACAATGTATTATTTGTAAGTAGAAATTTGGACGAGAGAATGGTCGTGTTCTTCGGATATTTGCAGGTCCTATCCTCGAAGACTCCTCTTGAGTCGAAGGACTCTTGTGATGTGACTGCCCTCTCCTTATGGGTATGAGACGCCGTCGACCTTCCTTTCCCGGACCCTGACCATAAATTTATCTATGTGCGGGAACACTGGGTATGATGATGATGATGATGATGATGAAAGAATGGTCGTGTTCCCGAACAAGACTCACCGTCATTACTTAGCTCATCTTAGAGGTTTAGATTCAAATGCTTGATCGAATTTCATAAATAATATTTTGATTCAGTAGATTTAAATTTTTTTGCGCGTAATAAAAATTCAATTTATATCAAGGCAAATTTTATTCAAACGCAAATTGATTCATGTTCGAATTTAAGTTTATCGGACTCAAATCAAAATATTCTCAATTTTTTAGAATGCCAATATGGATTATAAGATCCAATTGTAGTGTGTCATTTGAAAAATAATCAAACTCCTATTTGAATTAAAATATTTGGTAAGATGCCACTTGCTTTACTAGTTCCACTACTAACGCAAGTCATGCATGTAATTCAAATTTATAACTTCCATCCCACGGACCAAAAAACTTTAATTTGGTCATAACACAATTGTATTTTTATGGCAAAATATGCTACTCTCACTAGATGCCAGCTAGTTTAGTTGGTAAAGTCATATAAAAATAACATTTTTTTTTAAAATAGGGAAAAATATAAAAACCAGGGAAGAAAAACACCACACTGAACCATGGGAACCCTTAACCCGCCGACATAAAAAACCCCGCGAGGGGAAAAACCATTGGAAGAGAGGACCAGGGTTCAGGCCATCAAGAACAGCATAGGGATGAACTATGCAAACTATATGCTCCCTCCACCCAAAATTATTGTCCACTTTGGGTTGGGTACGCATATTAAGAAAGTGGTAGTTGATGTATTTTAAATGATTATAATAATTGTAAAGGTGGTAGTTGTGGTATTTGAGTAATTGTAATAATTGTAAATGTAGTAGGTTGGGTATTTTAAATAATATAAGTGGGATATTATGGTCTTTACTTGTGTGAACATAGGGTATTTAGGTAAAAAATGTTTGCCAAAAATAAAAAATTGATGATTTCGGTGAACTGACCAAATAAGGAAAGTGGACAACAAAAAGAAAAAAATCTCTTGCAATTAATTTTGATACAAAAGTTGAAACTATCAAATAATAATTTTGCCCAAATATTTCTTTATATTATTTCAATTTTTTCTCATCACTATATAATTTACAAAAAAAGTAAAGTCTAAAGTCTCACACAAATTCTCAAGTCTTTGTTTATTGCTTCCATCTTAGGGGGCTTTTGGCTTCAAAGTCAGTCCAGCAACCCCATGACCTGCCTAAGGAAAAAAAAAAAACAATATTTGGAGTATAAAGATGGTTTGTTTATGGAGCAATTTACTCCTTGACTGGTGGAGTTTAATGCCTATATTAGCTTCTTTTTTTTTAAGTATAATAGCTTATTTAATATAATACTAGATGGTTTCCGGTGATAAGCACGCTTTATTAATTATTTAAATAAACAATTATAAAATTTGATTTTTTAGAATAAGTATTTATTTTCTCTCTTTTTATATATAGGCCATTCAGAATAGGGTTCGCTAAAAGTTAAGAGCTTTTCTTTCACCTTTATAATAAAAATTCGATTTTTCATATTAAGTATTTATTTTCTCTCTTCTCTATATTTAGGGACTCTATAATCTACCCTGAATTCAAAAAAATAATTTCCTTGCACAGAGGGGTCTTTTAGGGTGTGCGAGGTGATCGACCGCACAGGGCCCCTCTTTCTCCAATACATCAAAAAAGTTAATATAAAAAGAAATATGTTAAATTTATATTAATAAATTAAAAATATTTACTATAATTAAGGCGCAAATATAAATTTTGCACAGGGCCCCTAAATTGTTTAAGACGGCTCTGTCCTTGCAAAAGTTGATCCCATTACTCTTCTGTTGCATGAAAATTATAATAAATACAAATTTTTATTTCAGAAAAATTTCGAAACTACACCTATTAATTTTTTTTAAAAAAACTAGCTGAAGATTTTTTTTTTTTTTTGATTTGATAACTCTTTTTCTCTATGGGTACTTAAAGTGGATACAAGAGATTATTTTAAGGGACTAAATAAAAATCCATGAAGAATAGTATTCTCTAATTCATCCTAATAGTCTCATTTGATTGAGTATATCTGTCAATATAATAATTTTATCATTAACATATCTAATTGTGCGTAATTAAAAACTGTAAAAATTGATACTAATAATTTTTGCATTGAAAGTTGAAACAAATCAAAGAAAATAATAGTACTTGACTATGTTATAACATATAAATTAAGAATAAGATACAAGTTAACATATAAATATAAATTAAGAATAAAATACAAGTTACAAGTAATTGATGAACAATGTAAAAGTCAAATGAGACTATTAGGGTCAACATATCGGAGTATTCTATATCAGGAGGTATGATGGCGTTTGAATGATAATTTTTTTATTGACTTTTTTCTTTTACTTTGTATCAATTTGTCAAGAAATATGTTGCAAATTCTCCATATTAAAATTTGGCTTATTTTCATTTTAGTTCGTCTTAATTTTTTTTAAAGATTTTTAGTCCGTCTTAATAAATTTGTCTTATTATTATTTTTATATAATTCTATTATTTTTATTCTCTAAATTCTCTTTTATATCTTATTAAGTACCTTATACTTTAAAAAAAGGAAAAATTGTTTCTAAAAGCCAATCTTTTGGCCATCTGCAAATAAAGATCAACGTTTCATTTATTCAATAAATTTAGAGTTGAAAACTTACCCGTTATCCCTTTATTTGCAAAAATGACACAAAAATTATCTATTTATTAAATAAATAAAACATTAACTCTTCATTTGCAGATGACCGAAAAATTGGCTTTTTAGATCAATTATTCCATAAAAAAAAACTATACCCAATTTCTTTAAAAGAAAACAATTTAGGCTTATTCTCAACCCTCAAAATCTATCAGTTCCACACTTCCACTATATAAATACACTACTCCCTCCATAACTCTACACAAGTCCTAGTGTCCTACTTTGTTTCATTTCACCTTTTCTCCTTCCTCTGTTTTTCCAATTTTCTACACTCAGAAACAAAAATGGCGGGAAAATTCAGTTTCTCTCTCCTCCTAATTTTCTCTCTCTTAACTATCTCCTCCATTGTATGTTATGGTCAGCATAATTACATGGATGCTCTAAGAAAAAGCATTCTATTCTTCGAAGGTCAGCGTTCCGGTAAGCTCCCGCCCGATCAACGCCTTCGCTGGCGCCGTGATTCTGCTCTTAATGACGGTCATTCCGTTGGCGTAAGTTCTTCATTCTAGAATGTTTCCGATCCGTCTTCCGAATTTGAATATTCGTAATGTTTATTACTCTGTTCTATTGAATTTGTTATATACTTCATGCAATGTGACATACTTAATGGACAGAAATCACGGAAAAAGAAGTCAATAAAACTCTCATATAATGTATGATTGATTGATTATGATTGTTTTTAAATGTTTAAATACTCGTAATGTTTAGTCGATAAAATTCTCATACAAAACACATATTCGACGCAAGGTAGTGGCGTAGATAATCGATTTAATTGTTAGTAATCGTAAGAGTTGAAGTCGCTTTATCATAATTGTTAAATGTTAAAATGTCTAATTAGCCTATTAGTCGGCGTAATTTGTTAAAGGGAATGGTGAGAAAATGTTGAGTCGCTGGTTTTGATTGGTGGAAGTTGTAATGTTGTAAAACAACTAATTGCGTCATTATACGCTATTTAAACGGCTTGTTTAATTGAATGATTGCAATTTTTTAAAGTGCCATTTTAGCCTCAATATACCATAGACTCATGGCTGTTAAACTCTTAAACTTATAGGCCGAACAAACCTTAATGTATGTATTGGTTTTCAAATTATTGGTATACTTTTTTAACTTAATTTTGACAGTGCGGGTTATAATGTGAGGAATATAAATTCGATATGTATAATTTATTTGTTGGGATTTCTTAATTGATTTTAATTTTGAAACTATATTTTCATGGAAAAAAACTTTAATGCTATTAGCATTATTGACTTTATAATGCATTATAACGAGGAGGTCACTCATCTAAGTAATCTAATTTTAAAAACGTATGCTATAATATTAATTTGTATCTATTGTTTGTATTACTACTATTAGAGAAATTGAGTAATTATTTCCCCATAATGTAGTGGACCTTTCATAACATAACCCAATATATCGCTAATGTTTTGTCAATTTATATGCAAAAAAAGGATGAATAAAATTTTTGGTACAAATTTGTAAAATGAGTTAAAAAAATAATACTCCCACCAATTCTATTTAGATGTCTCATTTGCTTGGACACCATTATTAAGGGTGGGGTAAGGTCCATTAAAAGTGAGTAGTTAAGGTATTTTAAATGATTATATTAATTGTAAAGGTGTTGGTAGGGGTATTGTAAGTAGTAAAAATGAGGGTATTTTGGACATTAGTTGTGTGAACATGAGGTATTTAGGTAAAAAAGATTGACAAAAAAGAAAATGTGACAATTGATATGAATTTTTCAAGTAAGAAAATGTGACACCTAAATAGAATGAGATGGAGTATTATAAATTTGTACTTAACCAAAATAAAAGAATAAATGAACTTTATTACGCACTAATGGTGCATGGTGATGATCAATATTTTTAACAACGAATAATTAATTAATATTTAGTTTATTATTTCAGAGAGACTTAACAGGTGGATACTACGACGCTGGAGATAATATAAAATTTGGTTTTCCAATGGCATTTAGTGTTACGCTCTTATCATGGAGTGTGATCGATTTTGGTAGGAACATGAGGGGTGAGCTCTCTAACGCGCTCAAGGCGGTGCGTTGGGGAACAGACTACCTCCTAAAGGCCACCGCCGAGATGCCCAACAGAATGTACGTCCAAGTCGGTGACCCCTACTCTGATCACAATTGTTGGGAACGACCCGAGGACATGGACACCTTGAGGACAGTCTATGCAATTGACCGAAATCACCCTGGATCGGATGTTGCTGGGGAGACAGCCGCAGCATTGGCGGCTGCGTCCATAGTGTTTAGGACTCGTGATCGTGCGTATTCTCACGCACTTCTTAGTCGGGCCGTTAAAGTAAGTTTAGTATTTATGTTATTAATATATTATTTTACTTTGTCTCCAAATGAAAATGCTATATCTATATATTTTTTAATCTTAGATTTATTAATTTGATTATTTAAAAATGTTATATCAATGATTTTATGAATTGCTATTTAGAGGACTACTTTACCGAATAGTGACATTATATATATATTTTAAAAAATAATGTTTTAACTTCATTAAATCACTAACAACTATTTAAACTGTTATATCGAATATGTATTTTATATTAACAAAACATAATTATATATCGTATGGAATGTAAAAAAAGGGGTGCATAATAATATGATTATATACTGTTTTCTTTATGAAATCTGTCCCTAAATAATTTTTCCCTTTGAGTAAAGTTTACTCTATGCTAGAAGCATAAAATTAAATTAACTTAAAAAAAGTAGTCTACACAAAGACTGAGAAATAAGAAAAGGATCAAACTAAAAAACAGAGCCGAGATAAAAGAGAATTGCTTTGCTTTGGCGCGCAATCAACGGTGTGTTCTCTCTTTTTTGGTCATGGTTCATAATTAGGAGTAGTATACTATGACTACTAATAAACATATTAGGATTGGAACAAATAAAAAATAGTCTTAAATACAAATAAGGTGAAAAAGAAATATAAAGAATATAAATTATGAAAAATGAGAAAAATTAGTGGATGACTGAAAATGTAAGTTAAAAATGTGTTGGTTATGACTAAAAATAAAAACAATAAGACTAAAAAGCAAAATACTAATTCTTGAAAACATATAGAGTATTTATTTTCACAATGTGGGTTTGTAATTTGTATATTTATGAGTTATGACTAAAGTTTACAATTAGATATGAGATGATTATCATCTTTGAAATAAAAAAAAAATTAATTATTTAGTTGGTGGGATTGAGAATGGTAAGATTTATAAAAACTTGAGAGAAAAGAGACTCTAATAAAAAATGTATTGAAATTTTCTTTAAATTACATGTTTAAACTCGCTCATTTTTTCTATGTAGTATTTTTAATGTCAAACTTCTCATTTTGCGCAATTTTTATGTCCAACTCCAAATCCCCAAAGACATTTTTTCGCATTATAGTTCACCATATTAATTTCTAAACTAGTCCTGATGTATTATGATTTTACAAATTAAATAACAAATCATGATTTTCTTATAGAGTGAATTTTGAAATATAGTGTTGAGTTGATGTTTAGATGTTTGTTTTATATAGGTGTTTGAGTTTGCAGACAATTATCGCGGTGCATATAGCTCCAGCTTACAAAGAGCAGTTTGTCCATTTTACTGTGACTTTAACGGCTACCAGGTAGATTTTATGAACTACTTCAATTTTACTTGTTATTTTATTTAATACACATAATATTTTTTAAATACTCATGTCAATGTATGTTTTCAACGATTACTAATTTCGATTATATATTAGTATAAAATTAATAAAAAATTATTTATAAAATGTATATTGATGTGAAATTATGAACTTGAAAAATAACTTCTATTATCAATTAGTTTTAGTAATAAACCTTCTTTGACCCTGTAAATACGTTACCTGATTTTCTTTTGCTTGAATTTCCAAGTCCATTTCTTAAATTCCAACATCTACTCATAGTCAACACTCAAGTCAATAATAATAATAATTTAAAACGCAGGATGAACTCCTATGGGGAGTTGCATGGTTGCACAAAGCCACGGGAAGACGTGAATATAGAGAATACATAGTGAAGAACGAGGTTATATTAAGAGCTGGAGACACTATTAATGAATTTGGATGGGATAATAAGCATGCCGGGATTAATATTCTCATTTCTAAGGTATTACTCTTCAAAACTAATTAGAGACTATATGGGCTTTATCGCTTAAAAGCATTTTATTTTGACTACGTCTTATGTTCTTATAGTAACTAATAAACATACATTTTAGGTTTATTGTTGATCTGAACAAGTTATGATTGTATTTGTGCATTTGTTATAGGAAGTGTTGATGGGAGGAGCCAACGATTTAAGAAATTTCAAGATCAATGCTGATGACTTTATATGTTCGGTGATTCCTGGCGTTTCTAATTTACAAGTTCAATATTCTCCGGGTAAAATTCTAATGAAAATGCAAGCTTTCAAAAAAAAGTATATTTAATAATGAAATATATAAGATACAAAACTAGTGCTGATTTAGATCGTACACCATTAGTTATTATTTCATAAAAAGTATATTTTCATAACTAAAGGAACTCTAAAATTCACTTTTTAATTGGAATTTACTAGAATTTGTGAATTAAGCTATGCTGTTGTATGGATATTAGGTGGGATGCTCTTCAAGGATGGAGGGAGTAACATGCAGCATGTAACTTCCCTATCTTTTCTACTTCTAGCTTACTCTAACTATCTAAGCCACTCCAATCACCAAGTGCCATGTGGCGGAATTTCAGCTTCCTCTGCTCTACTCAAACAATTGGCCAAACGCCAGGTAATAATAAACTAACAAATTTTGTAAAATTCTTCTCACTTCTGAGGTTCTGAGACGTTAATACAGAGTATTATATATTTAGTGTCTAAAGATACAAAATCGATAAAAACATATGATAAACTATCTTTGTCTCTAAGATAACATTTTAATTGAATTTGTTTAATATTGACATGATTGATATGATTTGAACACCTAAGTAAATAATTCCAAAAATCAATTTGTTATTTAACTTGAACACTTAAATGAATACGGATATACTATGTGAGTAGACTTGAAGTATACTCTTTTATATTGTATCTTATAGTTTTAAAAATATGAAATTTTTTTAACTAAATGCAATGATTAATTCAGCTCGTCTCTTGAGAGACCGTCTCTATGAGAGAGAACAATCTCTCAAGACCAATTAACCTTAATGTCTACTTACTGTATCCTTAATGCCCATTTACATTATTTTTAACGCCTATCGAATAAATACTTTAATTGCCTACTTACAATATTTTTAATGCCGACCGAGAAACTTAGCCAACTAGTCTACTTACCATACCCTTAATGCCTTCTTTCAATATACTTAATGCCCACTAATAAAGTACTTAAGTACTTATATAATATATTTAATGCCTAAAGAAAAATTTACTCTATTTTTTTTGGATCAATCTAATTAAAAATGGTCTTTCACAAGAAGTTGTGTAATTAATAAACAATATGAAATGGTAAAATGGATGAAGTATAAAATTATCCGCCCAAATTATGAAACTATTGTCATGTGTATTAACGATGACTAGTAATGAATCATTTCATATAAAATAATGCAAAAAGTTGTGTTGCTCCAAGAAAATTAGCCAACACCATAGACTAATGAAGATTAAATCAATAATTAGTAGTATCACATGTTTCACTTATTTGAGATCATCATAGGACATAGAGAAAAGGACAACATGCATGAGAGAATGATTGTGAGACTAATATTGGTAGACAAAAACATAATCCAATCATTACCCTCCAAAGTCAAGGCATCCCTTTATTTTAAGGACACTTTTTATCGCATGACTAGGGATTGTTTTTTTGGTTTATACTTTATAGTTCCCATGATCTCTCATCTTAATTTATTGGCAATATAATTGATTGAAATTTGGAACTTTGTTCTTTGATGTAATTTCTATAATGATGCAACTTCATGTGACATGTAATTAAATTAACAAAAATTTTTACGATAGTCAATGAGGTGTGTTTAACCTATGATTATGAAAGATATTTGTTTGGCACAAGTTGAATTTTTTTCACCATGCATTTGGTAATGTTTGAGTTTTGACGCGATTTAATATGCTGTTTTGATTATATAGTGAAGTTATAAAAACATTATATTATGTATTTGATTATATAGTGAAGTTATAAAAACATTATATTATGTAAGAATGTAATTAGTTAAGTTAGACAATGCAAATAAAATTTCACGTGATTAACATTTTTTTCTTACATGTTAACCACACTAAATAAAATAAGCTTAAATAATAATTTGTGTAAAATACCCAATTTAGTAACTAGTAAGCATTTCAGAACAGAAATAGTACCGCTATACTTCATATTAGTATTTACATTTTGGAATGAGGATTAATTTGACTTTTTTGTTGTTCATGGTATTAATATAAAAATTCCTAATCAATAACCGTGATTTGTAAATCACCACAAAAAGATAAAAGAAATAAAATTAATTTAAACAAAATCAAAATGATAAATTAAAACAACAAACCTCTCACCCTATCACATCCAACCACATAAGAGAGATTTATTAACCTCATAAATAACTGTTATTTACTAAGACTTTCTCGTAATATGATGGCAGGTGGATTACATACTAGGGGATAACCCATTAAGGATGTCTTATATGGTGGGCTATGGGTCACATTATCCTCAAAGGATACATCACAGAGGTAGTTCCCTACCATCAGTCCATGTTCATCCAGCCCATATTGGTTGTAAAGCAGGCTCTACATATTTCTTAAGCCCAAATCCTAACCCAAATAAGCTAGTTGGAGCTGTTGTTGGTGGGCCCAATGTCACAGATGCCTTCCCAGATTCTAGGCCATACTTTCAGGAATCTGAACCCACTACATACATTAATGCTCCTCTTGTGGGCCTTCTAGCCTACTTTTCAGCCCATCCTTGATTTCAGTTTTGTGATTATAAAGGAAAATCTGTGGAAGGGAAGAGAATCATTTAGGTAGGGCAATTTTAATAGAGTTAATCTTTTCAGAGATTGTCTCTCGGTGAGACGACCTTTAAACAAAAATTCATATCTAATAGTTAGTAGTTTTTCTATTTAACCCATATATATATATGAGACGCGTCTTATGATAAGACCGTCTCATACAAGAATTTGTGATTTTTATAGAGGTGAGTCCATTGCCACCCTAAGTAATTGTATTATGTCTCAATCTTGCTAGTTTTCAATGAAAAAAAACTATTATGTGTCTTTTAATTATTTTTGTTTCATCACATATTTTAGTTTTCAAAAATGACTAACTATTTTTTAGTTTATAGATAAAATAACGTATGTTTTTGAACTCTTGTTTTGTCGACAGACAATATTGATGCAACATCACATCTTTGAAGTGAATGCAACTATGAGTTAAAGGAAAAGTAACTATTCCTAATATTTACTTACAAAGAAAGTTATATAATACTAGTATAAATAAGGACATAAATAAAACAATGTAAAAGTTTATAAATAGAAATATTAGTCCAACAATCTCCAATACACACCCCCAAAAGACAGCCACAAGCTTTTTTTTTTTTTTTTTTTTTTTTTTTTTTATGTATAATCATCAATTTAAGAATCATCTATACAATCATTAATTTTTTGAAACTTGTAAGCATCTAGTCCTCCGTCTCATTTAGATCGCACATCATCACCAAAAAAAACTTTACAGAGATAATGTAGCAATATAATTTGAACGGAAGAATATAGAATAATAAATTTACAAATTTTTAGATTTGAAGTTTAAGAACTAATATTAGCGTGCTTGTTACATGGCCATGCTGCGTCTCTTCTTGAAGTTTCCTCCAGCCTCGGGATTTCCTTTCCTCATCATAGCCACAAATTCTTCGTAGTTGATCCGACCATCCTAAAAAGAGGAAAACAATTTATTGAACAATGTATGTTTTCTTTGCAAGTAACTATGATCAATGATCTTATAACATCACTTACATTATCACCATCCACTTCAGAAACTATTTCCTTGATGTCCCTTCCATCGTGCATGCCGAACTCTTGTAGAGCTTGCTCTAGCTCTTCCATTGTGATATACCTAAGATGAACATATTTTTAGCCAACACAAAAGTTTTCTACATCAAAAATGATAATAAAACATAAGTGATTTACTAATTTAAACTGATTTTTAAGAATGATGTTTCATAATATACATTGATGACGGAGTGTTAAATCAAGCTCGAGACCTATAGGCCCTCAAAGATTAGCTCAATCTATGGATGAGATCGTTCCTCGACATAGTTTCAAAAGTCCAGTCAAGGGTTGGGCCTTATTGATTCTTATATAAAGTGGAATATTTAACGTCAAATTTCTCATTTAAAAAACAGATTGTGCAAAAGCTTTTGTATGTAATACAATGTCAATATTGATAAGTGAAACACATTTCCAGGGCTACAACCAAAAATTTAAGTTGTTGGTTGTAGCGCAATGATATATTATATACCCAATTAGATATTTGTGTCATTACCCGCTATTGTCTTTGTCAAAATACTGGAACGCTGTATACAAATGTTCTTCTCTATCCATTCGGTTCATATGCATAGTAGCTGTAATAAACTCTTCATAGTCTATAGTTCCGTTTCCATCTGCATCCGCCTGTTGTTTTCAGATGAACATTAGAATCAATTCTCACAATTCTTTTCATGTTTTTGATCGAGCATGAAGCATATTGTGGGCTTCAGCATGAGTATATAACATATCCTGAGATTTCAACCATTGCTTAAGCTAACGGTTAAAGCCCTGAGATATGTTATACTCTATACTCTATACTCTTATCAGTTTATTCAAGGGAAAGAAAGGGTGTGCATGAATGAATGAACATAAATTACTCACAGCTTCCATCAATTGCTTGACCTCCATCTCAGATATCTTAGTCCCTTGCTTTGCCATGCCCTGCTTGAGTTCTTCGAGAGTTATAGTCCCGCTATTGTCAGTGTCCATGCTCTTAAACATTTCTTTAAGTCCCATAATTTCTTCCTCCGACAGACATCCAGCGATAACCTAGCTCATAAAAATACATCCTTTTCAGTTCCATGATTATATACATATGTCATTACCTCAATGTCATTAAGGGGGCTCCCACCGAAGTGAGGTTTGTCGGATGTATGCAACTTATTCTTGTTAATGATAACAAAGAGGTTGTTTCTGATCGACCTTTTGCTAGCAAACATCATTTGCAAGTTCACACTAATGGAAATTGCACATGATTAAATGATCTTTGTAATATAGTTCGTTTTAATCCAAAATCAAAAATTAAAAGAGTGTTTGGCAAATGGTTGTTGGTTGCTGGTTGTTGACTTTTTATTTTGTTGGCTTTATAGCTAGTTGGATAAAACAACTATTTAGAGTGTTGTTTTATATAACTAAGTGTTGGATAAAACAAAGACGAGACAAATAGCAAGGCTATGTACTAACCCGTAGAGCAACTTTTTTGAACTTGTTCATTGCTCTAAACTGTTTCAACCTATCAAGTACAGCATTGTCAAGAGGAGTATCAGGAGCCTCTCCATCCTCCTTAATCCATGGATGATCTGATAAAATAACCCTAAATTCGTTAGGAATGTACTCCTAGGTGCTAATGTTTATAGAAAACTAAATGAATGTGAAGCAAATGAAGATTTCTAAAACAAAATAAAGAATATTACAAGCAACTTACTAAGAACTTGATAGGCTGTAAGCCTTTGTTTTGGGTCAGAGTTCAACATTCTCTTAACAAGATCTTTTGCTTGGGGTGAAAGCGAAGGCCATGGATCGGTTGTGAAGTCAATATGACCTCTTAAGATCGCGTTGAATATGCCATGTTCCGTTTCTGGTAAACACAATAGACACATTTCATTTTTCGGTCATATAATGGGGCTTGGGGGTGTTTGACAACTAGTTAATAGCTGCTTGAAGTTACTGATTTGACAATTGATTTTGAACATGCTATTAGGAGCAGTTTGTTGTAAATTAGCCATTCATAACAAGTAATAAGTTGTTTCAACCAGTTAATTTATCAAACGCCAGCAATAGATGGTTACCACCCAACCCAACCATCTATTTTTTCTTTAGTAAGCTAAAATTATCGGACAAGCTACGTTCCCGTACAAATCCAATGGCCGATAGAAACTAACAGGGCAAAAATGAGGGACTCATAAAAAATCAATTTAGAACATTCCACCCTCTTTGTTAGGAAAATAGACTTTTTCCTTAAAGAAGGGAGAAAGAAAATGTTGGTAAAAATACCTGCCCAAAAGGGAGGAACACCACATAATAGAATGTATAACATGACCCCAACACTCCATATATCAACTTCTGGCCCATATTTTCTCTTTAAGACTTCTGGTGCAATGTAGTATGCACTCCCAACGATGTCTTTGAAGGCATCTCCTGAAAAATATAAGGAAAATGACTCGTTAAACCACATGTGCTTCTTATTTATGTGAAGTTTCAGATGGTGTTTGCAATCAAGAGTCGATCAAAAAATAGTGGCGGACAAAAATTTTCAAATTAGGATCCACGACATTAATCAGAATAATTAGACAAAAGCGAAAAAAATTGGAGGGGCTGTGACAAGTTTTACCCAAGATACTAAAACATTTTTTACAATTTTTTAAAATAAGTTATAATCTATGATTTATGGTACTCATAGACCCCTTACTCGGTCCCTTAGTGATTGAAAACATCCTCTTTGTTATTATAAGGTTAAGATGTGTACATCGGAACCTCAAAATTCGCTTGGACATAAGGAATTTAGTAAACCATTATAAACATTGTTCCAAATAAAGGCATGATAATGAAGATCCTTTTACCTGATTTGTAAAAGACAGAGAGACCAAAATCGGTAGCCTTGAGAGGGGAATTCTCATCTTTATTCAAGAGAAGGAAATTCTCTGGTTTAAGATCACGATGAATTACACCCATAGAATGACAAGTATGAACGATTTGAACGATGGTTCTAAGCAATGAAGCAGCAGCACGTTCAGAAAAATGGCCCTTAGCAATGATACGATCAAAAAGCTCCCCACCCGCACAAAGCTCCATGATCAAATGCACCGAGTGCTTGTCCTCGTACGCACCCTTAAGCTCCACAATATTGGGTTGTCCTGTTAGATGATGCATGATTTGAACCTCTCTCCGAACATCCTCAATATCCTCTTTATTCACCAGCTTCCTCTTTGCAATAGTCTTGCAAGCAAATTGCTCCCCCGATTGTCTATGAGTGACCAGATGTGTCACCCCAAATTGCCCTCGTCCTAGCTCCTTTTGTTCGAAAATAACATAAAATAGAATTAGAATTTTAATAATTAATATTTTTTTTATACAGGGTAGGTTGAGGGAGGAAAGAGCTAGGGAAGGGGAATCGAACTTAGGTTCCCCTAGAGAAGTGGTACATGCTCAAATCGAGACAAGACCCAGTTCTCTTCTAATAATTCCTTATTTTCATAATTAGGGCTCTTTATTATAAATAAAATGTCATTGAAGGTAGGTCAAAGACATAAAAAGACAAGCAGAAAAACAAAAATTTCTACAAACTTGTTTTCTTTGTCTATCACCTTTCCGAAGCTATATATAGACTTGACATCCTCCATGGGTCGACCTAACACAGGCCCATTTTGCGTAGACTTGGCTTTCTTATCAACTCGTGCAGGGGATGCTGAAGGAGGTAAGGCTCGAGTGGATGACTCGGGTTTGTGGGTGCTAGAATTAGGAGCATTAATGGCAGAGGTGGAAATGCCGCCCTTTGGATCATCGGAGGGTTCATTGGGGGCTGTGTTGCCTCGAGGGCAACAATTGCCCATGGAAGAAAGACAGGTGAAAAGAGAGAATGACGGATGCTTGGGATCAGGGTGAGGTTCAAAGATCAAAGGACTGATTTTCTTCCTTATTTCTTTTTGGGTGTAAAAAAATAAGAATGAAAAAAACAAGGGTTTTTTTTGTTGAAAGAGCAGGAAAAGAAAAGGGAAAATACAGGTTGGATTGAAAAAAAAATGCAGGGAAGAAAGATGGGGATGATGCTGAGGAATTGTAGGAGAAATTTTTATGAAAGGAACTTTTTTTTTTGAGAGGTAGAAAGAGGGAAATAGAACTCTAAAAATTAGTTGGGGAGGATTTCGCGGGTTCTTAACGGTTTTTTGCTTTTTTGTTTTGTCAATAATTTAAAGGATATGACTGTTAAATTCTGTAAATTTTTTTATTTTATTTTGAGGGTATAAATAGTTTTACAACTTTACACAGCTAAAATACTCTTACATACAGCTCTTTCAGATTCAGAACAAATGTTGCATTTGAATTTTTGACATTACACATCGATCACTCTTAATTTATATTTTATTCTTATTCTAGATGTCAAAATATGGTCATAATTGAATTAGTGCATTAGATAGAGTGCAAAAACTAAATGGAGCATTTCGTGTGCATTGAACGGAATATTACATATATCTGACAAGAAATACAACTATTGAAAGAGCTAGTTAGCTTTTTTCAACTCCGAATTGGTTTGGTTTGGTTTGATTTGGTTTTTTCTAAATAGTTAATGATGAATTTATCATAATGTTGATTGATGATTAAAATTTTATTGAAAAATTCTCCTATCAAGAATTAATGGTCACAAACTGATCTAGAATGTTTCTAAAATTTTATTAAGACACATCGCCACATTTTCGGAAATGAAAATGATTGATAGTTTGATTTTATAGAAAATTCTATTAAGACGCGACATAAACCAATTAATCATCTGTTCCACTTCCGCGAAACTGGGATCTTGCAATCTCTCATGCAGCTCACGGTGTTGATTTGATCGGCAAATTTTATTAACTGGTTTGACTGATTTTGAATCCGTTGCTATAAGCAGCGTGTTTCAAAAATAGCTTATTCATAACAATAAGTTGTATCGACCAACTAATTCATCAAACATTAGCATTAGACAGTTTGACCACCAATCCTCTATTTGCACCAAAATAAGCAAAAATTGGCCAATAAGCTATTTTGCCAAACACCCCCGAAGTAAAAAATCAGCAACTTTTAGAGCATTGATGAAGCGAAAATTTCAGATACACTTACCTCTCAGATAAGAATAGCAGCAAGCTCATCCAAATTTTGCTTTGCTTCACCCAATAAGCTATTTTGCCAAACACCCCCGAAGGAACTAATGATGCAAAAATGCAGCCTCCTCAAATTTCGGAACCTGGTATGAGAAAGATGTTTCAAATCAGCATTAGCATCATTAGGATTAATCATAAAGAACCAACTAGGAGCAGGAAAAGATCTCTTCCAATAAATAGTATCAATGGTTTTGATCAGCTAACAGGACTCAAATTAATGCACTGTTTGTCTGCTTTCGAGCCATCCAAGCGAACCAAAAGTATCCACGACAAGGTCATGCGACTATGCGCAGTTAGCGAAGTTTAGCACAAATCATCATTCTTGCCAATACACACAATCACTTGCATAATTACACCAGTATAAGCATACCTTTTACGATCCTTTTCGTAAGTTGTACAAGATTAAGGTCAAATTCTTCAACCACCAAGTGCTGCCCCAACGTCTTCCTGTCACCAGTACCAAAATGCAGCATTACAGAAAAATCAAAGATCACCAGTTCAAACTTAAATCACCTTACATCGCATATGTATGCTGTAAGAATCAATCGGAAACAGACTCTTTGTTACCGAAAGGAAAGACTGCGTACATCCAACCCTAAACCCCGTCTAAGTGGGAACAAGGTAGGAGCCACCTAATAACATTGGGTAATGCAATGTTATTGTTCAAGTTTCATAGGCAAAACATATAACGCGACCTTTAAACAAATAAATAGCTTCTTCATCATAAATCAGAATTTAAGGTTGATGACATCCATGTAAAAGACCATTTACAGAATCTATTTAGGAGTCTAATGCCAAAAGGCAAATATCGACAAGGTTAACTGCAGGAAAACAAGACCTAATCTTCAATCAAGGCACTGAGAACTTCCGTTTATTAACAACAGTGTGCTTTAGTTGCACAACTCTCTGAGCTAAATGTTGTTTGCCTTCTCTATTCAATCCAAAGAAAACAGTTCGAAAATTAACAGCGCTAGGTACAATACAATCATCCAACATTTCAAATAACAATTGCATTGCTTCTTCAGATTTTCCAATCTCACAAAAACACGATATCAGCATCGAGTAAGCCTTGAAGTCTGGAAGTGGTCCTTTTAGCCTCATACGAAGAAACAATTTCCGAGCATCTTCAAACTTTTGTATGTTGATGTACCCATGTAACAATGCTGTATATGTGACAATTGTAGGATGACAGCCTTCTTGCCACATTATCCTTAAAAAATCCAATGCTTTATCCATCTGCTTTTCCTTGCAGAAATGTGTAATTAACGATGTATAAACATGAACCGTAGGATGAACGCCTGCCTGTTTCATAGAATCTATTTTGGCTAATGCCTTGTCTAACTGCCCGTATTGTAAGAGACCATGAATGAGGCTTCCATAGATGTAACGATCAAGTGTAGACCGGTCTTCTTCAACATCATTTGCTAAATCTAAAGCTTCCTTTACTTTGCCCTTCCTAAAAAGAGCCCTAATAAGCAAGGAATAACTCAGAGGTGTAGAGAAACCAGCTTTTCTTAGATATTGCAAGCAATTCTTCGCATCTGCTAGTTTACCCATTTGGCATAAGCAATCAAAGAATACTTCAACCAATTCTTTATCAGGAACTAATCCTGCACCAATCATCTCTTTGAACAATTTGATACCTTCATCCAATTTCCTACCCTTTCTCCCACATAGGGACAAGATTAAAAACTTGTACGTACTTGCTGTCGGCTTTATGCCACTGGCTTTCATTTCATTGAAGGTTTTCATTGCCGTATCAGTTAACCCCACTCGACCATACAACATTATCATAATTGTGTATGTATCCGGTGTTGCCAAGTAACCATTTCTTTGCATTTCATAAAAAATATTTCTCATGTGCTTAAAATCTTTCCCTTTACCAGCTACTTTGATTGCCATGTTGTAGGAATCTGTTGAGTGTCTGTAACCCGGTTGATTGCGCACCCATGAGAAAAAATGAAGGGCAACATGACCATATTGACTGCAAATGTTTAAGATCTCGGTCACAAGATCTGGTGTATACAAAATTTTTAACTCCTCCAAAGATTTTTGCATACTAAACCAATCTTTACGCGATGACAAAATTGCACAGATTTTGTGCAAATCTTCATCGCCGAAAGTTTGTGGTACAGGCTCCGGCAAAACACACTCTGTATTAGGGTTAACATTGTTTGTCTCGATAATATGTACCTCCCTCTCCGAAGATTCATCTTCAAATACTTCAACTATTTCATTGTAATACTGACAACTTCCTAGTATCTTCTTCACCTCTTCCAGTTTTGTGGTTTCCTTGTTCCTCTTCAGATAAGAACTAACACAACGGTAAACTTCTTTCCCAATACTAATCTTATTATCTCGCATTCGATACAACACTTTGATCATATCATCGGTCTTTGAGCTCCTGCAGAGTTCTTTGATGAAGATCAAGTAACATTTTTGTGTGGCTCTAATTCCTTCTTCCTCCATTTTATCAAATAGTCTCCAAGCTTCTGAAATAGCGCTGTTTCGTGTATGACCTGCAATCATTGCTGTGTAAGCAACAGAGTCCAGCTTAATACTCTTTTCTAACATCTCACTGTATAAAGCACAGCCTTTCTCGTAATCATTCGAGTTAAAGAAATACTGCATCAGTTCTGTGTAAGTTGATGTTAAGGGTGTAATACCATCATCCTTCATGCCATTAAACAGATTCAAAGCCCGAGAATGATCATTGATTCTCAAGTATCCATTCACTAAAGCTCCATAAACGACTTCATTAACAGAAGTTTTTTTCTTCATTATTTCAACAATCTCTAGAGCATCGTCCAACCTGCGAGCCTTACAAAGCCCCTTCACAAGGATTTCAAAGTACTCGAAACTAAATGCAAAATTCTTAGTCTTAAGATCACGAATCAATTCCAAAGCTTCTTTGATACGTTGTGACATACAAAAGCTCTTTAAAACACATGGATATACATTGCATTCGGGGATATGGGATAAATTAATCATGTCATTTGCAACCAAGTAAACTCCATCTACATCTCCACAATTAGCAAGGCAATTGAGTAACATAGTATACATGCTATTCTCTAAAACAAAACCCTTTTGGACCATCTCCTTGTAAAACTCTAATGCAATTTCACCTTGCCTACATTGACAAAGTACACGAATTAACCATCTATATGCATCCTCATCGGGTTTAAACCCGAATCTCTTCATTTTTTCAAAAATCAGCAAAGCCTTCCCAACCATCTTTGCCTTTCCGTAATGCATAAATACGATTGTCCACGTCTTAATATCTTTCTCACAGTTATTTGCATCCATTTCCTCCAGCAGCTTCTCAACCAGTTCAAACTCCTTAGCTTCCCCTGCTAGATACAACATAGTGTTGTAGCATTCAGTGTTAAGACAGCTCACATTCTTCAATTTCACCCAACTAAAAAATCTGTTAGCCAAATGTGGCACTTTAAAGCACCTCTTTAACACTTTCATGACAATATCAGAACTTAATTCACCAAATGAGCCATCTAACCGTTCCTCCATCGAAATCGTAGCATTCATTTCCCTAACAATCCCTGCTATCCTGTGCACAACCTCACTGGAATCATCATTTCCATTTAATATTCTAAACTCTGCAACTTTCTTAACAAAAACCTCTTCATTTTTACTCTCAAACTTCTCCTGGGCATTTTCACAAACACCTTGAGTGCAATGTATGTTTCCAGCAAAAACTGAAGACCTTGTTTCAGGGAATGAAAACCCAAACGGGGTTTTAGCATCGGTAAGATTTTCAGTCCCTAATATCTCAGTAATCTCATTAAAAAGTGAATCTTTATCATCTTTTATAGGTAAAGTATGTTTTTTTAGCTGAGTAGTCTGGATTTTTTTAGGTTTTAATTGATTTCTTCTCCTTGTAAATGTCGACAGTTTGAAGAACTGAATTTTATTGTTGCTAATTGAGTTGAACAGTCGAAGTTTAGCAAGAATTCTCATGATTGGGAAACTAAGAATGACAAAATACTGAATAGGATGAGAAATATTGTTTCATTTGTCCATTGCAGGTCAAGTAAAAATACAAATAAAAAAATATAATAATTTTGAATTTATTAAGTAATTTTGGAAAAATTACCTAAAATAATTTAATAGGTAGGTAATTCCAAAAAAAATTTAATACTTCATGTAGGTAACCAAACCATCCATACAATAAGTCATTTAGCCTATAATAAAAATAAAAAAGTAAATACAAAATCAAATTATATTTATTAAAAAAATCAAAAAGTTTTTAAAAACTAAAAAAATTGAGAAAGTTTATTTTTTGATTTTAACTTATATAGTTTTTTATATTAAATATATTTTGTCAAAAAGTTTAATATGGACTTGATTCACACTAATATTAGTGTGGACCAACTCTTACCTTTCACTTTACTCTCTACTACACTCCCCCTCTAGTCTCCTACTCTATCTCACTCCATTGTTACTCTCACACTTTATCCACTCTACGTAAAATAAAAAATAAAAAATTAAAATTTTAAAAAAAAATTAAATTATAGAATTAAAGTTAAAAATTAAAATTTAATAAACTAAAAACATAAAAAAATATTAAAAAATATTTTAAAAAATTTTTAAAAAATTAAAATCACTTTTTTCAAAAAGCTTTTTTCTTACCGATTACTTCGAAGAAACTTGATCCACGCTATTTTAGTGTGCACCAAATTTACACAAATGTTTCTCATATTTTGTTTTATTTTTTTAAGTCAATTATCTACAAAAACCGAATACAAGTAAAACAATATTGTTTGGTAAGTGATTATAAAATTTGGATTATTATTAATTAAAAATTCGATTATTGTATGAAAATTTAAAGCTAAATATGGTCTCAAATTCATTATTTGAGACTTGAATACTTCGATTAAAAGGGAATTATCTCAAACCAGAAATAGAGCCATAAACCCTAAATCCTTGTAATGAGACTGAATCGGGCGAAAAAGCAGCACATATTTCATCAAAATGGCACCTTTCACTTCATATCCAATAATCAGGTAATTCTTCTTATTTAATCTTGTTTCTCTAATCATTCTTTTTGTGCTTTGTTAATTCTATATTCTCTTAGGACTAAAATAAAATGGGTTTGTTTAATTTGTTTTGATTTGAATTGGGTGTTAGTAAATTCACTTAAATTTGTTAATTGAGTTTCTCAATCCTTCAAGAATTTTGGTTGTAATCATTCATTACATTCTTAATTCATATCACTGATTTGATGATTGAGTTCAGAAACACATATTGTTTTTGATTTTAAAGGTGATAATTTCTAACTTGAACGGTATTAGGTAATAGATAATGTTGGTGTAAATGGTAGCGAATTAGTAATAGTGCAAATACTGGTAATTGTAACGAAGCATAAATACCCATTATGGAAATTTGTAACTAAAAAAGAAAGGATGGAGGAGATGATTGAGTAGTGCTATTGTCAATTTTGTGAAAAAGAAAGGCAGGGGATTTAATATGTTATTATAATTTTATCATCATTTAGTGTTTTTGAATAATTATTTCTTTGATGTATTGTGGCCGTGAAAAACATTTTTATGGTGTTTGTGAAACTTTAGTTTTCTTTTATGTTAGCCGTTTCCTTTCTTAATTTTGATTGTTGATGTTTCCCCTTCTAGTTTCGGAAACGTTTGCATTTCCGTGATTCCTATGGTGTTTGGGAAACTTTAGTTTTCTTTTATGTTAGCCGTTTCCTTTCCTAGTTTTGATTGTTGATGTTTCCCCTTCTAGTTTCAAAAACGTTTGCATTTCTGTGCATCCTAGTGTGGGATGGTAGATAGAAAACCAATTTAGAGATTGAATAAATTAATTATGACAAGAGAAACTCCAATGTCTGTATTGAGATTGATGGGGACAATAAATACATAGCGGACCTTGGCTCCTCTCCTGTTTGATTTTCATATGGCTTATTCGGAATGCTACACATCACGTTTTTCCCCCTATGCCACTGAACACTAAAGTGGCTTTAATCTAGGCTAGGAAAGTGGGTTGGATGTACATAGTCATGAAAAAGAGATTGTTCCTAATCCCTCTGATTGCAAACACTATTTACACTTTCACTTACATGAGAAGCTTACTTATTGAATGAGTCATTTTACTTTACAAATCCAAATAGCTATACATGGTTTGCTCCTCAGAATTGGACTTTATGTTAAATGTTATTGATGTGACCGAAAGAGTCATATTGACAGTAGAACCACTTTATGGATCCTATATGGTACCACACTATATGTTATGTTTTCATGCTTTTTCTTCTTTGGTGTAAAACCTTGGTCATTTGGATCAATGATAAGGCTTTCGCACCAAGTGCTTATGTTATATCTGTTAATCTGTTACACCTGTTTTATTTGGTTTTTCGTTGTAAACAAATATCTTTACAGTAGATTTTTACTGTTGTTCATTCCTCATACCAGCGGCAAACGTGGTTTCTATAAATGGGACATATTTTTCAAAACAAATCGTAAGGGGATTCATACTTCTCAACATAAGGTGCACAATAACAATAAACCTCCTTTTTCTGGTGGTGGTACCTATTCTTTTCTTGAAGCAAGTTGCTTGCAGCATAATTTTAAGAATTGGCAGAATCAAAGAAAGAATAAACTCACTTCAAGCACTTTTAGCTACGCAATTGGGTTTTGGCCTCGCAGGAGAGTTCAATTATGGTTAGAGAAGATTGGAGCTATTGAACCCTTTTCTGGTAACTGTGCAACTTGCTGGAACAATATTAATGAGGAAGTAGCATTAGAAAGGTATAAACTAATTACTGGCAAGTCTGTATTTCTTCCTAAATCTCCGATAAATAAGCATAATTTTGAAGATGATTGGCTTGGTGCCTCTCCTGATGGAGTTGTGGAAGAAACGATTTATGGCTTGCGGTCGGGAGGTGTGTTGGAGATAAAATGCCCCTTTTTTGATGGTGATAAAAGTCGAGCATTCCCTTGGAAGCGTATTCCAGTTCATTACATGCCACAAGCACAAGGTTTAATGGAGATATTGGATAAGGATTGGATGGATTTTTACGTTTGGACTCTGAATGGAAGTAGTTTGTTTAGGTTGTACAGAGATGCAGAATACTGGGAAACTATAAAGATAGCTTTAGATGATTTCTGGTGGAATCATGTACAACCAGCAAAGGAGCTGTACAATAAGTTCTACATCACGAAACCTTTAACCCAATTAAGATCTTTAAAGCCAGAACCACGACATGAACTTTGTAGCTATATTGTTTGTGAAAGTAAGCGCCTTGTGAATAATTCTAAGTTGCTGGTGTACGAAATTAATGGAGAACTACAAGATTATTGAAGTCCTTTTCATTGTGCTACTTCTTTTGTAAGTCCCATTGCTTGATGCCCATTACGAGTTGACGAGAAGAGAGGCTAATGAGATTTTGATATGCTCTCGTGGGAATTCGCTGTTGAGTTTCTTTTCGCCTTACCTATACCTTTCTAATCTATCTATGATGGTCTTCATTCTTTATTCCAGGTAATGGAAGAAAGCTAGGTAGAGCCTACCTAAAAAATTCACACCTGATTCATCATTTCATTTATGCAGGTTCTACATTGAGTCACTGGAAGTGTTAATATATTTAGCATTTCAGCGATGTTGAGCAAGCTTTAGTTCCATCAGCTTGGGAAATAACTTCTCTAATGCTTGATTCCATTGGTCAATTTCTGTATGATGGATATTGGATGATCTGATTCTTCAAATACTAAACTGTGACAAATTAGGCAGAGCGCTTTCTCTGGTTTGACTTCGAGTTTATGACCCTTCGGTAAGCTTCTTGTTGTGTATACTTTTATTTGTTGTTTAATTATGTTAATGAAGGGAAAGCAAGGAGATGCTTTTGGACATCCGAATAAGGTAGTGTTGACCTTGTAGCAACATTTATGTTTTCAATGCAAGAGTTTTTGAGAGATAGATGATTAGAAGCGTACGTCTCTTTTCTTAGACTAACTAGTATTTTCTTGCCCTGATAAGTACTTATATGAACCTTTCTTTAATCAAATCCAATAGATTTATCTGAACTTGTAAAATGTGTTTTAAGTAGTTGTAGTTCGATCACGGGTAGCCGATACTGGAAATTATCTGAAGTAATCTGAACTTGCTAAACTTACTGAATTACTATATTACTAAAACTTGATTTTTACATTACTTGAAAGTTGAAACATGTTTGTATAAGGTTTATGAAATACCCCCTTAGTTTATGGTAAGATTTCTTGTTGATATAAATGTCATGATGGTTCATCTCATTCCCATACCCGTTACAAGTCTTTACTGTCGACTTTTATGAACAATACGTTGTCTTAACTTTATAATGCATGCTCCAAATCATGTCTTTCGTTTCTCTGCAGGAGGATGACTTGATGAACTTCTTGACGAGATAAGTTGTGTATGGTCTTGCCTGAAAGAGCTCATTTTATGTAAGCTTAGCTTATTCTCCGTGGTTTAAAACAAGAGATCAGAATAAACTAGATTGTGTGGACTTCAAAAAGCTGTCCGCGATGAGAGTTGATTGATATTGGTTGCTACACAACGGCATCTATTCTTTTTCCTATTGTTTTTTAACTGTATTTTAGTTCGACATATTCGCGAAACAGACATATACTCTAGTTTTTCAAAGATGTAAAAAGATAAACAAAAAATATGCAAATGAAAAGATAGAAAAAGAAAAGGACAAACAGTAACAATATCAAAGCATTAATCTCAAAAGATTAAAGATAATTACAAATCTTCAAAAGAAAAGAGGATCAAGTTGAGTTACTAATAGATTAGTACTCTAATTTTGATACTGAGTCGACTATCGATTCATGATCATTCAATGGTTGACCCAACAAGTCAACAAGAACATGGTTCAAAAGCCATCAGCATATTCAGTTCATCAATACAATTGGTGCAGAAAGTTGCACTTTCAGATTCAATGACAAGATCTCTTAAACAATGCTATTAACTTATTTCTCAATACAATGGAACTACGTTCTTCAAACTATCAGTTTGTCACTGACTTTGACCCCAAGGAAATCACTAATCTTCCATTACTAAACAATTGAGATAATTCCTACAATCACATAGCTAATAGTCGCCATAACATTTGTTACAATTTTCTCCTCACAACTCTGCTGAACCTAATAATTATGAAGTAGTTGCACTAGCAGGTACCATTGCCGGTTTCCATGAGTAGAAAAACAAGCCCAAAACAAGGACGACTGCACCTGCCACAAAGCCTGGAGGAAGAGCAGTACCGGCACCAAGGTATGGTAGAGGCAAGGTGAATACAAACACAGACAAAGGTACTGCATTCAAATCGTAAGAACATACTGGTATCAGAATCTAGGAGACATAGAAGTAATCATAGGAGTTTCACGTGAACGTCGAAAGCACACCAAAATGAACTAATATATTAGCAAACTAAAATGTTTAACCATGATTCGAGACAATATAATAACTAATGACAGGAGTAATAGCCTACCAGTTTTTAACCTTTAATTAGATAACTAAATAACCAACAGTGATGAGTACCTGACACTGTAGAGGCTAGACACGATACCACCGCTGAGGAGATCTTGAGAAGATGCAGCAAAGATATGTTATATCCCATGTTCACGATAACAAAGAGCACAGGCAATAGGGGTGCACCATTGCATCCTGCAGAGAATCAAAAACACAAATTAATGCTTCAAAGCCTTCCTTCCAAGTAAGCATCACAGAAAACTTTTAACAAAAGAGAGATCGGAGTAAACTGCGTGCATGAGCATTGATTTGGAACCTTAGTTTTAAAAGGCAGGCTTTTTTAAAACTAAGCTGGGAACTTTCAAAAAGGCAAATACCCTTGATCCCTAGAAACTTAAAATATTTGGGCATTACCGGTACACCTAAAACGGAAGAAAGGGAGTAAATTGCCAATGATTCTGCAAAATACTGTTTTAACTTGGACGGGCCGATAGCAAAAAAAATGATGATTTCAAGTAAGTATCAATTGTAATACTACTAATAGAGTCTGACAGGAAGTGTGAGATGCCTCCCACCAGAAAACCCTCCAAAACAGGGAAGAAAAAGTAAGAAGTTGCAGTTTAGATTCTGAAAAATCATCTTTACCAGTTGAGAGAGTATTGATGTTGAGAAAACATGCTGCTCCGTCTTTAAGGTATGATGGCATTTGACTAAATGGTATGCCCCACAACTTCGAAAGGAAGGGTAGAAGAAGGCAAATAAAGAGTGCCTGCATGAAGCACACAAAAACTAAAAAACAGAAAGCAACGTGTAGCGTATATCACTTATCTATGGATTCAGAAAAAGGTAGCCATTGAGTCATCAGATTCTTACTTGATAAGCAGATCCAAATGAATTTACAACAAAGAGATCCACTGATTTTCCCTGGGCAAAGACCAAAATTCTCTTTATAGTAATCATCAAAAGATACCAAATTACAAAAACATATGGATAAAGAAAAAATCCATTGCATCATACTCAATATAGAAGATTAATGGCAAAAGGAAATAAGGGAACAAAGGTAAAATATGAGTTTGACGAGCTCAAGTTAGCTCTCTGACTTCACTCAAGGACCTTTGTGATGGAAGTATATTATAGTGTGCATTTGGCCGTAGGGTGACATCACATTCTTCCTCTGTCTATTTTCCTCTCCTCTTTAATTAAGAGATGCAGAAATGATGCAAAGAGGCCGCCATAATGCGGCAACAATTACAACCATCAAGAGACTGGAATCTTACAGTGAGAAAATAACTGTAAAATGATACTATCCCAACAGCACATATACCTTTAATCTTTCAGCAGCTTTCCGGAAAATGACTTCCTACAAAAACATTGTTAATTAGCTTGTGCATTATCATATTTTCAACAAAAACAGAAGAAAAAAAAAAGAAAGAAAAAAAGAAAAAAAAGTAGCCCCAGCTCCACAAAATTTTTCTAACATTTAAAATTCAGCAAATTAATACTTGCCTTCAAAATTGTGTCCGCTGCTTGTACAAAAAATGAAAAAATCATCAAACTACTCCAAAATATACCAGTATTATTCAAGGAGGGACCAGCACCAGACCCACTGCAATTTTTACAAGAAATAAAGTGATTAGTCCTTCAAGTGGCATATCATAGTTCTAATTACACCAGAAGAAGAGTGTAACGAAACCAAGTAGACAACTTCCACTAAAGCTTCATATTAGTTGTTGATCATCTATGATCACCTACCACAACATTTTGGAAAATGTGATGCAGGGAGAAATGACATGAGTCTAAGAACAAACAATAAGAAAAATGGATAAGGTCTCCCAAATGGACTTCATATTGTGACTCGAGTTCCATCAAAAGCAAATATTAATTTGAACAGGAAATATCACTGCATGTAACATAGTTGAAATTGAGATTCACATTCCACTTAACCAACTTGGTCTAAAATTTAGACTCTGAATATTACTTCTCCTTTTACTCTTTTTTTCTGTCATACCGTCTTTCCTGCATTTGGTAATGCAATCTGCAGTTTTAATTCAACCCTACAGAACTGCATGATAGGAGACAGTTGCAGCACTGGTGTAGTATTTAGTATTTCAAAGTTCACACCAGAGTGATAAATAAAAACTATCTTAAACAATTGATGGCCTCAAAATCTGTACTAAGATTCCAAATCATTAATAAAAATAAAGCTACAAGATAAAACAATTGACATTTAGCATTAAAATCAGAACACAAATGTAAACTACAAAAAAAAATAGAGGAATGCAGCTCACCTTGTTACGGTTATTATAACGCCCATAGACACCAATAGGCAACCTACTAGCTGATTGACATTATATCTCCTTCCAAGAAAAATTGCAGAGAGGAGAAGTTGCCAAACGAGAAAACTCTACAGTTATGATGAAGGCCTCATTAGTCACTCTTTTGCATATGTATAAAAGGCATGCTCGGTAAGTAAGCATGCTAAGTATGCATAATGAATTAAATAATGTGCACTAACACAATTCCACTTTTTCTTTCCCTACTCACTTTAGTTATATCAAGCAATTCGATATCCTCTTGTTGTCAGTGGGAAATCAAGTTTTAAATATAAGATAATACACTGTTACAATCAGACTGGAATGGACTTTGTTTCTACATAAGCTATCAGATGCGGCCATGTGGGTACTTTTTATGAGACACAATATGAGTGTGCTGTCTTATTTAATTTAAGCATCTTCCATAAGATAGCTCCCAGGAAGAAAGTGAGTGGCAAACACCAATGGGATAATGAATTCATGTGCAACGCTGGTAAGTTCAAGGATAAACAACAGAATCTTTAGTATTAGTAGATCATCATACCTGAGACAATATTGGAATTGATGCCCCAGAAAGCATTGCTGATCCAAAGGAAAAAGGAAATGATCATTAAATTAAACCCTGAGCACTCAAGTTCTTCAAATGAACTTCATGAAAAAGATATTTTAATATATAGAGTGACACATTAACCTTACTTGCCGCTGCCATTCCAGATGCTGCAGCAAGAGCCTCCAAAAGCCCAACTGCAAGAAAAGGAACTTGAGGCAATGATAGCATCTCCTTAGTGACAATGCCAGCACGTTTCCGAAGATATAAGATTGAGAAATAAACAACAACATATCTGCATTATAGAAACAGAAGGTAGATATAAATTAAGAAATTAACAGCCTAATCCCAAAAGATTTAAAGAATTTTTTCATGACTAATAAGTTCGCAAAAATTGCAAAAAGGTCTAAAGAATAAGATAACTTTAGATGACATCTGACATTATGTTCATTCAGGTGAAATTAGCATAGCCTCAGTAGCATGCATATTATATAGGTTAACAAATACAGGAACACAGATCCAGAGTAATTACTAGACAAATAATTCAATAAATTAAGAACTGCAATCATGAGGCTCTTGTAGGATGCTTCCTTCACTAGCAATCCATTGTTGAGATGTCAACCAACATCAAACAAAAGGTTCCTAGGGTACAGAGCAAAAGGCTAAAAAGAAATAGAGCATATACGGTTATAAGCTAGATTCTCGATGGAGCTTGTTGGTTTCGGATTATAATGGATTATTATAGAACAATGTTTCACTAAATCATGAGCAGTTCTTATATATGTGAAGTTGCGGGTGATGTTTTTTATCAAGAGTCAATTGAAAACTGTCTTTTGAATTTTGATGACAAAGATAAGTTTGCCCACATCCAAACACCCCAAATCCTTCCTAGTGAGAGTAACTAAATCACGTTGGGGTGATAAAAAGTTGTTGATGGTAATCAATAGTAAAGTTTAATTAGACTTGCTCACTCTTTCTACACAATCTACAAAGGTGTATCTTCTTTTTTAGACTATAGGTTAGGCTGAGGGAAGGGGAGAACTAGATGAGAATTAAGTCAGAACCTTACATAGGGAAAGTGATACTTGATCCAACTGAGACAAGACCTGATTCTCACAAAAGTATGTGTTCAGTGTTAGTCATAAATTTAAATATATGCATACCACTAGGCTTTGTTATATCATATATGCACCTAAATTCACTTCTCTAATATTATATAAGCTTTTCAAAGCTTAGATTCTGATCTCAGCCTATATGAGCTAATAGTAATTGTAAACCAAACTTTGGTATTTTATCAAATCTGAACCTTTTACTACCTCCTATTCAGCTCAAATGTCCCATTTGATTTTTTGGTACTATTCACTCATGACTCTTAATTTGTATTTTACTCTTAATCTATAAGTTAAAACATAGTCATGTGGGATCTTGTTTGATTCGTCTCAATACAAGGATTATTAATATCAAATTTTTATAATTTTTATTTAAGAATATTTTGAGATATTAACGGTTAAAATGTTGCCTCGGCAAGTGTGAGAAAACTAAATGGGACATTTAAGCTGAATAGGAGGGAGTAAAACCTATTGGAACTTGTCTGATGTTATTTTCCTAAAACTTACTTTTCAGATTTGAATAAAAATAAAAAAAATATATATTATATAAAAAAACGTTCCAGAGCCTAAAAGATGAAGTTTAGTCACATAGATAAAACTACTAAATATAATCGAGTGGTATAAAATGGAGGACATTATAACCAACAACTAAATAAAGGTCATAATAATATGACAAGCTCAAAAAATTTAGAAGTACAACACAAATTTGAGACATTAAATTACAACGCACAGGGAATTCCAGAGAGTCAGCTTAAAATGTAGAACTATAAATCAGAGTTAAGATGCTGCTATACACTGAAACATTCTTTTCTCACCAAGTTGTTAAAAGTCCGAATAGTCCATTAGGACCACAACTACATTAACCTTGGGTCACTTACTTGAGCACTTATTATAATCACTTGCTTCATCACCAGAAATGCAAATACTTCCTTCATTCCATTATACTTGCTACATTTGACTTTTTATGGAATCCAATGTGTTTTTGTTCATATATATTGAATTATACACATCTAAAAATAAAGTTAATATTGTGAAAATAAACGGTAGACGAATCATACAAGATCCCACTTGACTATATTTTTTTCTTATACATTAGCCGCGATATATAAAATAAGCTTGAACGATATATAGTGTCCATAACCGAAATGTATCAAGTATTTCAAAAAGGAAGAAGTATCTAATAACGAGAGACACAGAGTGACTCAGATATTGAAGTACTGGTAACAACAGCTACCTCTAGCATAAAAAAGTCAAATAACTTATTCCTCCAGAAAAAGAAAAAGGAAAGCACGTCTCTTTCTTTTTTGTAAATCATTTGAACTATGCATCAAGTTTAAGTTACTTTTCATATTTTTCAGCTAAAGAAGGCCTACTTTTCCACTTTAACAAAAATTCTCACCATAACTTTGTGGTAAAAAGTTATTTTCAGATATTGTCAAAAAGGATGAGCAATGCCATTATACTCTCCTAAAATACATTTTACTCCCACAAAGTAAATTTCATAATTGATCACATAAGCTAGGGCATTCTAAAATATCAGCAACAACAAGGTGATTGATTGGAGTATTGGACCCAAATAATTCTCGAACTATCTTTTCAATATAAGTTCTTATGCTTATGACATCATATTGTTATTAATATTCGACCCCACTAATCATAAAGTCCAAATTCCACTTCTAACTTCTAATTAACATTGAAGCTAATAGTTCAAAAATTAAAAGATATTCTAAAAAACAACTCAGTTTCTATTTTACCATCATCATAATCCATACCTTAGTTGCTTAACAGAAAAAAAAAATAGACAATCTTATTTAATTATAAAATACTACTAAATCATTCCAAAATCCAAACCATTCACTCCTTTCAAATCTACCCACTTTAGGCTAAAAAAATTGTAGCATTTCACTGTTACAGTCAAATTTCAATCAAAAGAATTTTGAGTTGGTTGGTGCATGCATTTGTTCATTACCCCAAATTTTTTTAACTCAAATTTATTAAATCATATGATTAATCAGTAATTCTAATTCACTATAGTAAAACACCACTGTCCACTAATACCAATGAGTTGAATAAAAACTTTATTAATATTAAAATGGTAGTCATTAGTTTGTTCCACCCAATTTAGTAGTATAAAGTATTCGCCACTGATAACATAAATCAATCATGTGATCTCAAATAATTAAGCTTGCAGGTATTAAAAATACAGAATAGGACATCAATTAAACAAACAATAGCAATAAAATAATAAAAATGGAAAAAAAAAATTACCCAAAAGTAGCAAGTTGAGCAAGGAAAAAAGGGTATTGCTTCAAAGGAACAAGAGCCAACTTATACAATACACGATTCGCTACACCAAGCACCACTGTAGCACCTACACCTACCATAACCTCGACCGTCCGATTATTTCTTTCCACTTTCTCATCAGCTTCTCCTACTCTACACAAAAATGAATCCGTCAACTTCTTCCTTCTCCTTTTTCCCTTCCAATTCCAATCATCACTTCCATCGTCCGATCTCACCTCAATCAAACGGTTAATATTAACAAAAACCGGTCTGATTCTTAATTTTTGATTTGTCAACAAATTCTGATGTGATCGAAAGGTTAAGGATTGTCGGAGTTGATAATTTAATCGCCGGTTATCCGGTAACGTAATCCCGGCACCGGCTGAAATTCGCCGGGAAAACGCAGACATTCTTAATTTTAGGGATTTATGAAAAATCAACTGCGGGTTTTCTGGGTGGAACGAAATTGAAATTGAGAAATGAATGTGTATTTATATGGAGAGAAAGAGAAAAAGATAAAATAGTGCAAATTTTAAATGGAGATAAATTAAAGAGAAATTATGAAAAGTAAAGGAGAAAAAGGAGCATCTTGTTTTAATTAAATAATACTCCCTCCGTCCCACTTATATTGTTCACTTTGATGTGGACACGCAAAATAAGAAAGGGGTGGTAGTGAGATATTTTAAGTGATTATAATAATTGAAAAGGTGGTAATAGGGTATTTTAAGTGATTATAATAATTGAAAAGGTAGTAGGTGGGGTATTTTAAATAATACTTCAGTTCGGGTAGTTAAGAGTATTTAGGTAAAAAGTCTTTACCAAAAATAAAAAGTTAACAATTAAAGTGGAATGACCCAAAAAGAAAATGTGAATAATAAAAGTGGGACGGAGGGAATAATAAAGAAATGAAGTGAGATCTTTGGCGGCTTGTTGAGTGTTGACGGGTGGAATACTTATTTAATGAAAGGTTTTACTCCTTTTATCCTGTCTAAATGTCTCATTTAATTTTTTCACATTTATTAAGGTAACATTTTAACTCTTAATATCTCAAATTATTCTTAATTAAAAATTAAAAAAAATTGATATTAATAATCCTTGTATTGAGACGAACAAATAAGAACTCGCATGACTATGTTTTAACTTATAGATTAAGAGTAAAATACAAATTAAGATTGATGAGGAATAGTGCCAAAAAACTAAATGAGACGCTTAGGCTGAATAGAAAGTAGTATATTTATTCATAGCTAGAGCTGTTTAAAAGTGGCCTGACCCTAAAACCTGAATTGAAATCAAAAGTTAATCGACCCAAAAATGTGTTTCTTTGTTGGGTTCATCGAACCGACATTATCTGACCCGATTGACAATCGAAAATCGGTAAACTGAGCCCGAGTTGTAACCGATTTTTATAACCGTCACATAACTGTTAATCGAAATTACCCGAACGTAATAATGACCGACCCGAGTCATATCCGACCCTAATGATACTCGAAACCGAACTCAGTCCGGCTAAAATTGACTTAACCCAAACAATTTAGATCAGAATTGGGTTTAAATAAATACTAATAAAATATCTTTCATTTACATTTAGAGGTTACGTAATGAGTTACGTACATTAATATCTAAATTGGTTTCCTTTTGGCTACTTAAATCATTAATCATATTCATAATCATTATTACTAATAAAAAACATTCCTATATGACGTGCTTTTCAAAGAAAATTTGATTTTGACTTCATCTACTCATACCAATCGTCAAGGGCGATTATAACAAACTTCTTATAATTTATCGTTTAAAGATAATTCAGTTGGAAATGTGTTTTACTGTAATATTATTGTTTAAGAGATTTAAAATCAACTAACGTTATATTTTGGTCTCTATTTTACGGAGTAATAGTATGATTGAGGAAGAGATTTAATCTTCTAAACATTAAAATAGGTAAATAGAGTCTCTATACTATTTGCTTCGTCAGTGCTAAAATGTGATTTTAAAAAAATCATAGTAATTTAGTAGTAGTTTATTGTATTTTTGATACTCCCCCTTTATGGCTCTATCTCCTAAAATTAACCAAATACAAATTTTGTGTAAATCAAGAAAATAGAAAAATAATAATAAAAGATACTCTTATATTTTATGTGAAAGTCAAAAAAATATATTTGATGAAATGAACACGTAAATTAAATATGCAGATAATTGCGTGTCTTGATGTGGAAGGACATGAAGATTAACTCTCGAGGTTAGAAGATAACACAAAAAATGTATAGTTTTGTGAGAGTGGTAAATGCTTTATTGTGAAATCTTGTAGCGGCGGGGTTAGTGAAATTTAAATTCAAATAATCTTATTTTTTTAGATTATTAATGTTAATTTAATTTTAAGATTATTTTAACTTTTAAACATCTATTATATTTAAGCAAGTATGAAACTCTATACTTGAAAACTCAACGCGATCATTTGTTTATTGCATTTGATCTAATACATATATCTAAGTATAATTTATTTCTCAAAAAAAAATACATACTACATAATTTTAAATTTTTAAAAATTACAATCAACTATATTTAAATTTATAAATTAATAATAAAATATATGATTTGAAAGTTATCAATAATTATTGTAAACAAAACTATAAACGGCACAATTGCATAGAAAATAGGGACTTGGAGAAAATACATTGATATGAATTATGATTTCGCAATGACATTTTCTTTATTGAAAAACAATTCTTTATTTAAACTATCTAATCGTAAAAAATATAGGCTGGCCCAATTATAAGCTATAAAAAAATACAATTTATTTTTCCACTACTCTTGTGAGAGACGTTAGACGGCCATAAAACAAGAAAGTCACATTTTTATTTTTTCTTTAATTTTTATTAATTGGGATATTTTGTTCATATATTTATTGCGTCTCTCACGACAATTTGATAAAACAAGAAAGTCACATTCTTATTTTTTCTTTAATTTTTATTAATTGGGATATTTTGTTCATATATTTATTGCGTCTCTCACGACAATAAATGTTTATTTTTTGTTTTAAATAGATGAAAAACAAAAACAGAAAAAATAAAAAGATAAAAATATACAGAATTTGTCTTTTCTTTTGATAAAAAAAAAGATAAATGTTGTATATTTTTTTGTTGACAGCATCCCTCACTACATTTTAATCGACTATTGTAGGTACCTACCACTAAAAATGTAGGAATAGACCAACAAAAAAGCATAAAAAGGAAGAAGAAATAAACATGACGGCTAGTAGGTATATATGCAATAGTCGGTTAAAAAAATGATGATGCGGTCAAAAAATTTATGTTGAAACAATTTTTCTTCAAAAAAATACTTTTTCCGTTCTATAATATTTGTTACATTCCATTTTTTTACGCAATTCAATGCACAATTTTGATCAATAATATCTTAAACTACATTTATCTAAAAGTTATAAAAATTTATTATTATGAAAGTATACGATTAGACGATTCAATTAAGATTCCACTTGACTATATTTTTCATTGATCATCACTTAACTATATTTTTTCTTACACATTAGTCGCAATGTAGCAAGTATTTCGGAACGGATAAATATTTTCTATAAAAATAATAGTGCTAAACAAAACCGAAAAAAAAAAAAAAAAAAAACTTTCAATCAAAAACCAGAAATTTCGCGCGGCAAAATATCCCTCCTCTACAGTAAACTAATACCCTGTTATCTTCTTCTTCATTTCCAAATAATCGACCCTTCCTGTGATAACTTCCTACCCGCCCCTTAACCCTAATTTCTGAATTTCCCTCTTCTACAATCATTTGGCTTCATATCTACAATTCATCTTGTGGCTTCATCTCTTTAAAGGTAAGTAATTGAATTGTGAATTAATATTTATTGTTGTTTGTTTTCTCAATTGAAAAACACAAGTTGAAAATTTTGAATTGTTTGAAGTTTTTAAGGATACTCTTTAACTGCTCTCCCCTCTCGTCCCTTGAACCCTAATTTTTGAATTATGGAATTCGGAATTGTTTGAATATTTAAAGTTGCAAGAATTAATCATGAATGCTTGTAACTAGAGAAAAATTTAAGCGGCATTAGTACTAAAGTATGAATTGTGTGTTTCTCTTTTTGCAAACTTGATTGTTGTTTGAACACTCAAGAGTTACAAAACCTAATATTTTGTAACCGTTACAAAATCTAATGTTCTGTAACTACCATCATCAAATTTGTCCCAAATTTTTTGGTTTTTTATTTTTAACATACTTTCGCTCTTTTGAAATAATCATTCTTTATTATGTTATGATAATCAGAATTGCATTCATTTGTTTGGAAAATTGTTAGATACTACCTTGAAAAATCTTACTATTAATGGTAAAATTTTGTTAGTAATCTATATTTAAACTTAAAAAAAAAAGCATAAACATTTTGCCTTATCACGTCCAATCAAATTAGGGTTTTGAAATTTCTTCCAATTGCACTTCTTCCATTCCAATCGCACTTCTGCATTTCCAAACTCATCGTGATTCGTTGAATCCTTCCTCAGGAAAGTTATTCTTTGTTCGAAATTTGATTTACTTCACTTAAATTTGATGATGAAGATAGAATGTAAGTAGATTAACAAAGACAAACTTTAAAGCTTGAACACATGATTTTAATGGAGAATAAGGAAGAAGATGAAGAAGAAAGGTAGTTCATTCGAAATTAGGGTCTATTTTGGGTGAAGAAGGAAGAAGATTGGAAACAGGAAGGGGAATTATAAAAAAAAAAAAATAGTTACGTGAAACGCATGTGACATGAAAAAACAGAATTATGGATGAAAAATGTTAATAGGTAGTCTTTGACAAAAAAACTACATTTTGTAGGTAGTTTTTGACGAATAAAATGTTCTAGGTACTTTTTGACAAAAGTAAGTTTTTTCAGGTAGTTTTTAACAATTTTTTTATATTTCAGTAAATATGCTTATGTCAGTAATTTTATGAAAATTTAATGATTATAAATGGCAGGAGTAACTGATATCTTGGGGAAGTTCGCAATAATCAGAATGTTTTTTACTCTATTTTGATGGGAAATTTTTGGAACATTATGGTGTATGGTGGAATAATGCAAAATGTCAAAGGGAAGTTGATTTTACTGTTTTTACTGCTAACTTTTGTCGCCCATAACTATGATTGTGATGATGGGTTTGGATTCGGATTTGGGTTTGGTGAGGCAGTTCAAATTCTTTCCAAATCAAGACTAGAAAAGTGTGAGAAATCTTCTACTGATGGTAATGGTAACGGTAATCTCAATTGTAGCCACAAGATTCTCATTAACATAGCTGTTCCTAGCAACTCTGTAAGTTGTGTACTTTAAAGTTATATTCTAATATATATACTCTTGTTTGAGATTATATTTTCATGATGCACATTATACAAAAAAAAAGTCAATTATTTTAGGTGGAAAAAGGTGTGTACTTAGGTTATCAAGGAAAAGGATATCTACGTGCGGACTTCCTCGTGTCATATACATGGATTTGATTCGTAAAGATAAGACAACGTACATCTCGAGTCTTGCATTGATTCTGTTATATATGTGGATTACATTGTTAAGAGTAAGATTATGTACGTCTTGAGTCTAGGCTGAGATTATACACATAATGAGTCTAGACTTGTTTGTGTCGTATATGTGGGTCTGATTGTCAAGGGTTAGACTATGTACATCTCAAGTCTTGCATTGATTGTGTTATATATGTGGATTAAATTGTTAACAGTACGATTATTTACATCACGAGTCTAGGCTGAGATTATATACATCTTGATTCTAGACTTGTTTGTGTCATATATGTGGATCTGATTGTCGAGTATGAGACTATGTACATCTCGAGTCTAGATCTAGATTATATGCATTTAATCTAGACCTCCTATGTCATTTGCGTGGTGGGGTCCTCACTGCATTGTTCTTCAAAATCTTATGTTTTTTCTATCATTGTAGAAACATTAGAAATTTACTAAGAGTTTCTAATATCAATTTTCAACTTCATTTTGTCACACTCCACTTTCTCCAGTCTTGCAGTACTTACAACCTCACTGAGATAATGTTAATTTTCAACAGTTTAGTACTTGGGCTTGAAAAGTGTATGTTGAAGGTCAATATAATAGATGGTGTTCTTCATAAACTTATAGGTCATGTAGAAATGGCTAATAACATACAACTTGCGTTGGTTTTAGAGTGGAGGAGAAGCTTCAATGGTGGCTGAAGTTGCTGAGGTTGAGGAAAATTCTACTGATAAAATGCGAACGCTGCGACAACCCCCTGTGATTACTGTTAATAAATCTCCTGCTTATGCTGTGTTCGACCTCACTTACATACGAGTATGATAAACTAGTACCCTACATAGCTTCTCATATCACTTGCTTCTTTTTCTCTGTTCTCCATTCTACTTGTATCACCTTTTTCAGATAGTATGAAACTCGATGCTTGTATGCTTATGTTGTGGTTATGAAAGTTCGTCTAGGTCTTTTTAGAGTCTAATACCTCCAGCTTATGTTGTGTTCAATCTGACTTACATACGAGTATGATGAACTAGTTCATTACATAGCTTCTCATATTCACTCTGTTCTTTTTCTTTATTTTCCATTCTACTTGTATCATTTTTTTTGGATAGTAAGAAACTCGATGCTTGTATGCTTATGTTGTGGTTGTGAAATTTTGTCCAAGTCTTTTTAGAGTCAATTAATTTCCTGCTTATGTTGTGTCCTTTCTGACTTACATATGAGTATGATAAACTAGGACACTACATAGCTTGTCATGTTCACTCGCTTCCATTTCTCGATTCTCTCATTTTATCTTTATCTTTACCGATTGTACTTGTTTGATTTCATGTGACATGTTTTAACAACAATGTTCAGGATGTACCCTATAAACCCGAAGAATATTTTGTTCAAACGCGTAAGTGTGAGCCGGATGCAGATGCACGAGTTGTGAAGATATGTGAAAGGCAATCTCTTTCTTTCTTTCTCCTCCCTTTCTACCTTCTTCATGGTCCTCTTGCTATTCTAGAGTGTATGCACATCATTCTTGGTGTTTCAACTACCATCAGATCTTATCTTTTGCTTCATTTTTTTTCTATCTCTGGTGCGAGTCAATTAGCATTTGCCGGTATTCAACGGTGTAAATGATAATGAAAAGTTAATGTAATTTTAGTACATAAATGTCTTGACAAGTTTATGATCATGCTTATTCTACTTCAATCATCTCATTTCCTCAATATAATATGAGATGGAAATGTTTTACTTTGAGGATGAAACTTCAAAGGTTGAGGTAGTGGCTTATATATATATAGTTGCTTTGTATACATGTATTTAGAATTTGGATATAATTTATCTTATTTTTTTGTCATGGAATTTTATAGACTGAGGGATGAACAAGGTCACATTATTGAACCCTCTCAGGTAAAGTTCTTGGTTCAAATGTCTCAATAGTTATATTTTTCTAGAAACTCTATGTAGATGATCATGGACATTATTTATGTAATTGTAAGAAGTGTTTCTCATGATTTTTCTTAATTCATGTATGTGAATTTCCAATTATAGCCAATTTGCTGTCCCTGTGGTGATAGACGACGAGTACCTTCTTCGTGTGGAAATTTCTGTAAGTATCTAAAATTAATCAAATTTGATGTATTCAAATGTTTGAAGTTCAATTGTATATGTCCATCATCTCGTTTATGTATTTTTGCTCAGTTGACAAGCTGGTTAAAGGGAAGGCCAATACTGCTCATTGTCTTCGATTTCCTGGTGTTTGGTATGTCTACTGAATCTGTGTTCTTCATTCTTCATAGGACTTACTTTATTGACAAACTATATAACCTAAATCAAGTACTCGATCACTCATGTTAGAAAGGTATGTATGGAACTGCTCAAGTCTCACAAAACTAGTTTATGAAAAATAAGTGAATCAAGTACTCGACTACTCGTGTTAGAAAGATTTGTATGCAACTGCGCAAGTCTCACAAAACTAGTTTATCAAAAATAAGTGAATTAAGTACTTGACTACTCATGTTAGAAAGGTGTGTATGCAACGGCGCAAGTCTAACAAGACTAGTTTATATGCAATTGCGCAACTCTCACAAAACTAGTTTGTGAAAAATAAGCGTTGGTATACAAATCAGTTTTCTACCTTGAGCAGTTGAGCTTGAACATTTGTGTTTGTTGCTTTTTTGGGTCAAGAGCACTTTTCTACCTAGCTGCACTACTGTTTTTCATCCAGTGATATTTTTTGAATAATATTCAGGTTCCATGTATTTGGCATAGGGCAGAGAAATGTGGGGTTTAGTGTCCGAATTGAAGTCAAAACTGGATCTAGCATATCAGTAAGTTACACCATTAGTTTCTTTTAATGAATGTGTTGATTTCTTTCTCTTCCTCTATATTTTTCCTATTTCTTGCATGTTTGGATTCTTGGCTAAATAATTTAGGAGGTGGTTATTAGTCCGGGAAATCGAACAGCCGTGTCCAATAACAACTTTCTCAGAGTGAATCTTATTGGAGATTTTGGTGGTTATACGAATATTCCATCGTTTGAGGATTTCTACCTAGTGATACCAAGGGAGGTATAGTATCTTGCTGATGTGCATGACAAATTTTATTTGATTAAACCAATGAATTTCGAAGAAATATGTCTGAGTATTTCCTTTTTTTCGTGGTTCTTGAAGCATGGACCAGGCGAGCCTCCGGATTTAGGAAGAAACTTTTCGATGTGGATGCTACTCGAGAGGGTTAGATTCACATTGGATGGCCTTGAGTGCAACAAAGTTGGAGTCAGTTACGAGGCTTTTAATGGTCAGCCAGATTTCTGCACATCCCCATTCTGGAGTTGTTTGCACAACCAGCTGTGGAATTTTTATGACGTTAGTTCTTTATCCTAAAATATTATCTACTGAAGGTCTCACTAGCTGCAACCTCCTTATCTTTTGATAAGGGTATGATCTGCCATTATTCAACTCTCCCCAGAGATATACTGGATATGAATGTGATGATGATGATGATCCTAATGGTTTTGTTGGTGACTAGTCATGTGATTCATGGTTTATAGTAGGATTTGAAACTGTTTTGAGTTCTGAAAATAAAAATTGTTTTACAGGCTGACCAGAATAGAATTGCTCGAAATCAGCCACCGTTATATGGCTTGGTTGGAAGATTTGAAAGGATAAACGAGCATCCAGTTGAGTACGCCTTTCGTATTTTACTTGTCTGGAAAAAGTTTTCGTTTTCTGTCATTAACTGGAAAAATGCATGCTAGGGTGCAGGGCCTCGTTCATTTTCCTTTGGGATTACTGAAGCTCTTAACACTGATCTTCTGATAGAATTAGCAGCTGATGACATTGAATATGTTTATAAGAGGTTAGTCCCCTTTAATTTAGGCATTTACAGGTAGACCTATCAAATTGGTGGGTGGAGAAGTGTATCAAATTGATGACGATAGAGGGAGTAAGTTATCATCAAATGGTGAATTAGCATATACCGACACCTTTTGTCGATTCAAAGAAGGAAAAGGAAAAACCCCAATTTCATGTTTCATTCTTCCTCAAACACCCTTAGATTCACCATTCGAGTATCCGCTAACTGATTTGAATAGTCTACGAATACTGCAATAGTCTTAAGTTTTGTTTCGGTGGCATGTGTTTTAGGAGTCCGGGGAAGATTTTAGGTATTACTGTACCGACCTTTGAAGCACTCGCACAGTTCGGAATTGCAAAGATAAAAACACAGAATATTGGTGAAGTCGAAGCATCATACAGCTTGACGGTATGCCATAACAATACAAATGTTTTAACATACCAATATTATTTTGTAGTTTGTACACACATCTTATCCTTTTTTCTGTCTTATACCAGTTCAAATGCTCAGAAGGTGTGATAATGATGGAGGTACCTAATTACAACATTTTCCTTATGTTTCTTTACATATCCTCGACTGTACACTCCGTTGATCGATACTCTTTTTCACACTGTGTCATTGCAGGAACAATTTGTTATCATGAAGCCCCAAGAAGTTGCTACACGATCGTTTAAAATCTTTCCAACTACTGATCAAGCTTTGAAATATGTCTGTTCTGGTAGAGCTTTTGGTTGAATGCTGATTGGTTTTTTGTGTATTTCATTTTAGTCTAGGGTAGGATTTCGTAATTTCAGGCTTACACGTTTTCTTTGAATGCAGCAATTTTAAAAGATTCGGAATACGCTGAAATCGACAGAGCTGAGTGTCAATTCACCACCACAGCCACAGTCCTCGACAATGGAACTCAGGTAATAGTCGGTATGGCATAGATTAGCTGAAAAAATATCATTAGGTTCAAGTTATGGTTTCTTAAAAGTTTATGCTTGCGAATTTCTCGATTAATCAAGAGTTTTGTTCTTTTGCGTCAATGCTATTAAGTGGATTCCATCTAGAGTGGAGTTTGGGGTTCAGATGTACCCATCCTTACTCTTTTGTTGTTAGTGATAATATTAAGTACAAAGAGGTGGTTTTCGATCAACCTTGGTAGCATGTGCAACTTCAGGTAATTAAGAATTGCACATGATTTAATAAATCATTTTACTATAGCCCATTATAATCTGAAACTAATGACTATAGATTATCATTGGTCCTGCTCTTATGTTTGAGAAACTAATGAAAGATTATCATTTTACAAATAGTAATAATTACTAGCTTAACATTGATCTTGATCTCTATTAATATTTGTACATACTGCAGGGAATACCCTTTCAGCCACCAAAGACAGACAGAGCAAGTTTCTTTGAAACTATTAAAGACTTGTGGAAGAAGTTCTGGAGTGGTTTGTCAGACTTCATTACAGGAAAGACTTGCAGGTATATCAATTGTATGATATTGTCTAGACCTATCAAATTGGTCGGGTTTAATTTGACATAACTGGTCATATTTGCTTTTATTATTCTATTTCTATCGCCGTAAAAACTCAAAAATTACCATTTAATTTTTTTATTGAAATTAAAAAAATATATCCTTTGTATTATATAATTATATTAGGTCAAAACAACTTGTGAAATCATAATTGTGGATTATTGATTTAATAATGAAAATTGACAAAAAAAATAGTAGGCAATTAATTTTTAACTCAAAAATTTTGACATACTCCCTCCGTCGCTTATAATTTGCAACATTTTCCATTTTCGTCCGTCCCACTTAAATTGCAGCATTTCTACTTTTGGACTATGGCCCACCACTTTCTTTTAATCTCATCCATACATTTTAACTCTTTTTTAATGTCATCCACACAATTCATTCTCTTTCCTCATTTATTACCACTTTCTTAATATTCACCCATTTTCTCTTTGCTACTAACTCATTAGGACAGAGTAGTACATTAACAGAGGTTTGGTCGGTCAGATTGGGTCAGGTTATTGTCCAATTAGATAATGGTTGTTGCTTTTCCAAGTTTTTAGAATTAAAGTTTCCTAGAATCTAATGACACCAATATTAGTCAAATCAAGAATTTCTGCTTTCTAATTGCTGTTACCTTGTTTTGAGTAGAAGCAAGTGTACTGGGTTTTTTGACTTCCACTGCCACATTCAATATGTGTGCATCAGTTGGGTCATCATGTTTGGGCTATTTTTGTCCATTTTTCCTACAGGTAACCAATTTCATCATTTATTCAACATAAATTTCAATAAAAACACTTGATTCTAATTGCAATTACTTTTTCCTGGGATGCAGTTCTTGTACTACTGTGGCTTTTACATCAAAAAGGACTCTTTGATCCGCTTTACGACTGGTGGGAAGATAATTGTTGGGAAGGGGAGCCACAGCACAAAAGGCATAGAATCGAGCTTGAACATCACAACGTTCATCATAAGAAACATCGAACTCACCATCACGGAGCTCACCACCATCATCACAAAATGCATGGAGCCCACCATCATCGTCATAAAACCCAAGATGTGAAGCATAGGCACATGAGGAATCACGGTGAGCTAGATCATCACCATGCTGCACATCGACTAAATAATGATTATGAGCAGTTTTTGCATCATGTCCACAAGGACAAGCATAAACATAGAAAGCATCGAACAGACGGACGTGTGATCGAGCAGTTGCAGTCGGATAGTAAACATGATGGGGTTCGGCATCACAGACACAGAAAAGAGAAGAGAATAATCAAAAGGACTTCTGAATTTCAAATATATGACAACGATGATGTACGTGAACCAAACGAGGAGGAACATCATTTATTCGATAACATATAACATTTGTGTTGTACGAGAAAAGATGAATTAAACGCAAAATTTCTTGATATTTGCCCACAAATGGAATCTATTGATTCTTAAAGGCATTGTAGCATGTGTATAAAAGAGAAGATGAATCAAATTAGGAGTTGAAAAGATGTATTTTACTTTTCTTGATAACCAAATTATAAACTTCGATTTCATCATGTAAGCATTGGATGGAGGACCAGTAGGATGATAGAAAAACCCGAACAATGTGGTGGAATGACATGAACCTAACCCTACCATACCCATGACCCATTGGGCACGTCTTGTAATAGGTTTGGGTTCCTCGCCTTTTGGTCATAGCTCTTTGTTTGCCATTCTAACCTTCATGGAAATTTATAGGCACTGGTCGGACGATTCCTAACCCAACCTTAGCCGAACAACCAGTTCACATGCCCAACTTATAGTGTCATAATAACGTGCTAATCCAACTCACTATCCGTTTTCCATTCTTGATCTTCAAAAAGGTCTTCAGGAGGATCATAAACAGAATAACCAGGAAAAAGCTCCAAGAAGTCTGCTTTAACTTTCTCCCTCAATTCGGGATAAGGGACAAGCCCCTTCAGAATGACACGAAAAGGAAGGGAAAGAGGGGGATCAGGGGACTGCCTCATTTCATTATATATTTCCATTGCCTCATCAGGCAGTCCATTGTCCAAAAAACCCCGCATAATATCACCAAAGGTGTGTTGATCAAACAAGACCTCTTCTTTCTTTAAGTCGCCCCATACCCGTTTTGCTTCCTCTACCTTTTTGTTCCTTGCGAGCATCATGAGCATGTCTCTGTAAAAGAACATGTCTGGTCTGTACCATATCTCTTTGCGCACAACATCGTACAACTGCAAGAAGGAAAGAAGTTGATATCAGTAAATTCATTTTCCTATATAGTATAAAATGTTCTGACTAGAGAAACAGAGAAACATATATTAGAAGATTTCTACATCATCATGCCTTGTTTTTGCACTATACACCTAACTTACAAAAGGGTGAGTACTAGTTTCGAGTTTGCTGATATGTTGATGTCTCTAAAAGAGGCAAACAGAACCAGATAATAGTTGTAAGCAGCTACTTGAAAGACCCAACATGATGAGATCGAAAATAGTAATGCCAATAGAGGTATATGCAGGCCATCTACATATATCATCTGGATGATCAACTATTCTAAAGCAAGAGTTTCATGTGTAACATACTAGTCGAAATTTCCTCTCAATTTTCGACCACGAACTCACTTAATCTCTCCTCGCGTATTAATCCCTAATCCCTACGAATTGTATGTAGTCCATACTCCATTTGCTCATCTACATTGCTCATAAACCCAATCAGAACAAAAATATCTACCTCCATCAAGAACATGTCTGATTAACAAGATTTTCAAAGCCATCGACGCCTTTCTCAAACCATTTCTTCCATCATTCCACTCTTTTTCAAGGCTAATAACATATTCTTAAGTCTTAACCCACAACAAAAGTAAAAACTGAAATTTGAAGCCAACGACTTGCCCGACTTCTACAGTCAAGGAAAAGACATATAATCAAGTTATTCTCTTCAAAAAGAAAAGACTTCCATTGAGCAAATCTTCATCATATAAATCTTCAACAAACTCATACAGTTATTTTACTACGCTAAAATTGTTCCGAATCTTCATCAAATAAATCAAACGGGAAGGAATGTGTAAATAGTATTACCTTCATGGAAAGAAAAACTTGATTTTGGCGAAAACCCATAAATTAACACCAAAAACTATGTATAAATATGCAAATAAATGTAAATAGTATTACCTTCATGGAAAGAAAGACTTGATTTTGGCGTTGAAATTCAGCAAGAACAGAAACTAGGTCAGATTTAAGAAGGCGGGAAACATTAGATTGAATATAACGTTGAAGGCGAATAGGATTTGACTGAAGACGCTTCAATTCTTTAGCGACAATTAACCCTTCTTTCCCAATTTCTTTCTTTCTCCTCCATATTGATATTCTATTTGGGTCCCTCCACACTCCTCCAGCTGATGATGAACTTGTGCTAAATTGGGGTTTTTTGAAATCAGGGTTTAGGGTTTTAGGATAAAGAAGAATAGTTTCCGGGGTTGAATTTGGAATTGGTGTTGAAATTGAAATGGCGATTACTCGACGAAGACATTGTGCAAGACGAATGTAACCTGACATGGAAGATTAATGGCGGCAATTGGGAAATTAGGATCGGAATTGGGTTTTTAAATTGAGTATTGACGCTTTCTATTCATACTTCCTGTGTACTTCTATCAAATTTATTACCACTTGGGATAAATTTGATTAGCTTTTAATATTTTTGAATAAATAATTAGGATTACTAAAATATTCATATTTTAGTAAGTCTCATGGGAGACGGTCTATTCTATAGACGGAATTCATGAAGCCCAGCCCAAAATATAACATAGTATGATTTGGGGTTATAATAAATTATTTGGGGTTATAATAACTTATATTTGGGGTTATAGAATAGTATATTCGAGGTTATAATACCTTACATTTAGGATTGTAACATAATATAGTTGATATGATAATAAAAAACATCAGTTAAGGGAAATGGGCTAGCCCAATTTTGTGGTCTATCCTATAGACCGTCTCTTGTGAGATTTTGTGTTCATATTTTGAATTTGAGCTCGTCTATATGTATATATCAGACAAAGTTTATACTTACTTAATGTATTCACGCTATTTACTACTATCTTACCTATAATAAAAATTTAAAATTATAGAGTGATATTATGAAAAGAAAAAAACTTCAATGCGAATACTAATTAACATCAGATAAATTTTATTTTTTATTTATTTTTAATTTCATTTCACAATGGTTCTGAATATCACATAATTTTAAAAAAAATATACTCGCCCAAAATCATTAACCTCGAATATAACATCAACACTTACAAACATACCACCAAAATTGCATCATCATCTCTCGCTTATAGAAAACTACCAAAAGTTACACAAAATATAAATAGTAAGGAGATTTTCCTTTTATATACACTCACAACAATTAGTCACACAAGTTAAGGAGTTTCTCCAAACAAGGCATTAGGAAGACATTACATTCTATTACATCAATGCCTAGAGCATGGTCTGAAGTTTGTTATCTTCATATAATGGAATGACCTCCTTGCTTGATCAAGGCTATATTCTTTACACAATGATGCCAACAATGTGTAATAATCCACAACAATTTCAAGAAACGTAATTTGGCAATGTTCACCATTTGCGACTTACAAAAGCCATCGATCAAATTTCCGAATGTGTATAATGTTGGAACTACTCCGATGCTGAGCCTTTATTTTCACGGCTCCATACATCCAACAACATTCCCTAACTGCAAATATCCCATCATGAGCGTGTTATATGTTGCCTCATTAGAACACAATCCTGCTGCAACCTTCTTATCGTAAGATGCTACAGCCTCTTCGAAGCATCCTTCCCTGCAAAAGCTCTACAATCACCATGTTGTATGCCACGACATCAGGCTGCGTAAGCTTCATCTTCAAACACTGACTTGAAAAAGGTAACAGTATCATCATTTTCCCGACTTCTAGAAGACCTTTGAGCGGTGTATTGTTGTATGTCCATGCATCAGACCTCTTTCCGTTATCCATCATTAGCTTCACAACGTCGAAAGATTCATCAATTGAACCTTTTTACAGAGCACATTGATCAATTACAGCATTGTAGACTAAATCAGTGGACCTTACCCTTCTCAAGCATCAAATCATATTTGTGGGTAGGAAGAGTGTGAACTACAACAAACCTCGATCACAGTACTTCACCCAAGCACAAGTGCACGACTAGCCATCGCCCATCAGTGTACTGAACAACAGCAAAAGAGAGCTCAGCACAACAGAAAATGTCATATATAGCATACACAAACATAAAGGAAGAGAACGAACTAAACACAACAATGGCTACAGACAGAAACTCTCACCTTAAATGAAGACACAGAGCTTAAAATGGCGAAATTACCCGATGAATTCACAAACAAGGAGACATATCACCTCATACACCAAAACTCCAATTGGTAGGACAAGAGAAGACAAACATGGCACAGTGACACAGTTCTATATGATGAGGTCCCAAGACTGAAAAAATAGCAACCTCATTTACCAACAAATGAATAGTTATGATACTCTCCACGTATAATTTATATAATATCGAGAAACAAAAATTAGACTTTTAGTAATAGAAGTTAAAGTTTCCCCAAAGACGGCATTAAGAAGACATTGCATTACATTACCCAATGCCGATAAAGTAGCTCCCGCCAAGGCAAAGTAAGGTGTTAAGAAGGATGCATAGAAATTTTAGAATGAAATTTGTGAAGATTTTCCAGAAAATCACTGCAAGGTACATCAACATCTTCATCGTCTTCTTTTGGAGCATCTTGAGAAAATGTTGGCAGCAGTTTCACCATATCAATATCACTTTTAGCACAGTGACACAAATAAGTCAGGATAGTTGCTTTCATCTCCGAGTTCAGCACAACATTCTCGGCTGCCATTCGATGAAGCAGCTTAATTAACTCTTTTTCATCGCCCGTTGTACAATATGCAATTAACAAATTTTGGTAATCAATGCTACTTGGAGTGAAACCCCTATCAACCATCCTATCAAAAAGCAGCTTCGCCTCATCCATTAGCCCAGCGTCTGAGAACCTCTCAATCAGTGTTGAAAACAGGAAAGCATCAGGAGCCAGACCCCTTTGAAGCATATCCGTCAGCAGTAATTTTCCGTATTGGAAATCACCGGATTTAAGAGCCCCATGGATCATTACATTAAAGGAGATAGTACATGGTTCACAATTTGCTTCCTTCATATAATCGAATAACCTCCTTGCCTGATCAACACTTCCGTCTTTACACATTGATGCCAACAATGTATTATAGTGCACACCTTGAGGACTTAGACCAAAGGCCCATAATTTCAAGAATAGACCTTTAGCAATGTTAACCATTTGCGACTTACAAAAGCCATCAATCATAATACCAAATGTGTGTGATGTTGGAACTAATCCTATGCTGAGCATTTCTTTCCAAAGATCCATACAACCAACAATATTCCCTGACTTCAGATATCCCCCCATGAGTGTGCCATATGTCATTTCATTACAATGTATTCCTGCTACAACCATCTTATCATAAAATGATACAGCCTCATCAAGGAAGCCTTCTTTGCAGAGCCCTATAATCATTGTATTGTATGCCATGACATCAGGCTGAACATAAGCTTCATCTTCGAACACCGACTTGAAAATTGTTATTGCATCATCAACTTTCCCAATATCAAGAAGACCTTTGAGCAGTGTAGTGTATGTCCATGTATCAGGCTTCTTTCCCTTATTTATCATCATTTTCAAAATTTCAAAAGATTCACCAACTGAACCATCTTTAGAGAGTGCATTAATTACGGCATTGTATGTCGCAATAGGTGGCTCTTCACCCTTCTCGAGCATCAAATTCAACATGGCAACAGCTTGTGTAGTCTTTTGATTCTTGCAAAGCTCATCAATTATGCTTGTGTAAACAATTTCATCAGGAATAATCCCATTGTCCGTCATATGATCTATCATTTCTGCAACTTCTTTCCAACGACCCATCATAGAGAAATATTGCAACAGACTTGAATAAGTAATCACATTAGGTGTGACCCCTCGTTCCAACATTTCACGAAAAAGCTCTTGAACTTTATTATCATTCCCTTTACTGCAAAAACCTCTGATTAGAGCACTATAAGCTACAACATCGACATCAAATCCTTTTTCCTTCATCTCTTCCATCACCAACATTGCATCATCCACCTTACCAATCTTACACAACCCATCTAAAATACTAGTATATGACTTTACATTAGGATAATAACCAGCACTCTTCATCAAATCCATCAAACTCAATGCCTCCTCCACCCTTTTTGCCTTACAAAGTGCATTTACTACTGTATTAAAGCTAATAACATCAGCCAACATAGAGTTCTTGGACATTTCTTGCAAAACTTGCATTGCTCGATCAATATCACCATTTTGACACAAACCCTTCAACACAAGATTCATAAGGTACACATTAACATTAAAACCATGTTTCCATATCAATCCAACAACTCCTAAAGCACACATGGGTTCAACCGAATTCACAAAATACTCGAGCACCGCAGCCAACGAAAAAAATAAGGGCTTAATACCAACATGGGTCATATTCTTATAAACTGAAAATGCCAATTCATGCTCACCTGATTTTCTGAGCTCATTAATAAGAAAATTACATGTTTGCGAAGAAGGGATTATTGTACCTGAAGAAAACGAATCATTACATAAACAGGCTGCTGCTCTAACATTCTTGTCAACTTTACATAAAAATACAATTCGGGTATCTATATTCTCGCTTTGAACAAATGTTTTCCAAGGGAACAGAATTGATTGAGATGAGTTTGTACGGAAGACGTTGAATTGAGAGTAATAATGTGGATATGAAAAGGGTTTAATGAAAAAATGTCTTAGAGACATATTAACAAACAGTTGGAGGGCATAAAATTAACCTGAACTGATTAGCGATTAAAACGAGTTCAAAGTGGTTGTTGAAAAGATTAATAAGGATTCTGGATTTAATTATGAATTTTGGGAGAAATTATGATAAAATCTTGATTTAGGGAATTTGATAGATGGATTGATGAAATTTTTCAACAAAAATTGGTTAGCGGAATGTAAATTTGCCGCCTAGAGTTGCTGTGTACTGCCAGAAACTATAATTTGAGCAAGAGAATTTGTTTAACACATCTTTAATTGGCCGGCTCGTTGTATATATTCTAAAATATTATAAGAAGGTATTAAAAATAATGAAAGTAAATATTATAATATTAAAAGCAGATATTAAAGATATGGTAAATAAGGATTAAGGATAATGTAAGTAGATATTAAAAATACGGTAGGTAGGTATTAATTTTTAATGGGTTGCGCTTGACTTGAGATATGTTTCTCTAGTAAGTCTTATGGGAGACGGTCAATTCTATAGACGGAATTCATGAAGCCCGGCCCAAAATATAACATAGTATATTTGGGGTTATAATAAATTATTTGGGGTTATAATAACTTATATTTGAGGTTATAGAACAGTATATTCGAGGTTATAATACCTTACATTTAGGATTATAACATAATATAATTGATATTATAATAAAAAAAAACCAGTTAAGGAAAATGGGCTGGCTCAATTTTATGGTCTATCTTATAGACCGTCTCTTGTGAGATTTTGTGATGTTTCTCAAAGATACTGTCTCTCGAGAGACTAGTTGTTTGTCTAATTTGAGTAGATCAGATGTTCGGGCTTGCCGCCAAGAAGATTTTTGTTTTGGGCTGGGCCAAATGTTTTGAAATTGAACACTTTAGTGAACAAGCTTCTTTACGACTTCAGTAAGAAATTTGCATTTTTATTTTCTCTTTAATTGTATTTATTGGATTATTTAACCTATATATGTAATACGGTTTTCGGAGATAACATCTCTTACGTAGTAACTCTGAGGTTTTGACTTTTGCACGTGCTAACCAAAACTTTTAATAAAACCCATACTGTAACTATGAGGTTTAGCAAATTGTTTCATCATAACCTTTTTCCTCATAAAACGTTAACAAACGTTAATTTTAAAGCTTTAAGGTTGTGGTACGCCTATTTATGCGACTCATTATTTCAAATGCTATCAATTTCAACATTTTCCCCAAAACATAAACCATAACTTTATCATATTTGGATTTGAGGTAAAAATATGATATGAATGAAAGATGGTAGAGTTAAAGTTAATTTTGTCGGGAAAAATGTTTAAACTGATGACATTTGAAATGGTGAGCCACATAAATAGGCGTACAACTGCCTTAAAACTTAGAAATTAACGTTTGTTGACGTTTTATGTGCAAAAAGGGCATAATGAAATAATTTGATAAACCTTAAAATTACCGCATAGATTTTTTTAAAAAATTTTAGTTACCACGTGGAAAACTCCAAACTTCATAGTTACTACGTGGAATTTCCGTAAATAAAGTAGTGGGTAAAAATACCACCAATCTCACACCTGATTGTTAATCGTTTGTAGGACCCACTGGTGGAAACTTTCGGGTACCCGTGAAGTGTGAACGTTGCGAGTGAAATTTAGGGCCGCTCCATCAATAATTAAAAAAAGTTAAAACACTTCAACTCTAGTAATTTTTGTCTATGTGTGTTTCTTCTCCAAACATTATTCACTGTCTTTTGTTTCTTTCTTGTTCTTTATGGAAACTAATGCTAATTTTTTAAATTGCAAGTTGGATCCAATTTGGGAAATTGTAACTACTTTTTTATTCACACATTGTAATGTAGAGAAGATTTTACGGTGAGATTATCTCTGTTAGATTAATTTATAGTATTTATTGACTTAAAGTGATGACTTACGCCGGTGTTGAATTGATCACTTTGTATAGTTTTAGAGTGATCATTTATAACCTGATCACTTACAATCTTAAGGGACCAATTAGCAAAATAGGTTAATTATATGGATTCGTTTATAGTCTTAATTAGAGTGATCATTTATACTTTTTTAATCTAAACGAAAAGCTCCTATGGCATAACACCCAGTGACTGCTTTCCATCTAAGCCATTCGACTTGAATTCGACGTATTAAATCTTCATCAATCTTTCCATTGCTCTGGATCATTATTCCAATATATTTAAACTTGGAACATTTTTTGCTACAACACCTTCGTCAACAATAACCTAAGTTTCTCTCACTTGCTCTCCCCCTAGTAAAACTACACCGTAAGTACTTCGTTTTTAAGTGACTATCCTTTTCCTTCTTGAGCTGCCCTCCAATATCTAGCCTCACACTTTGTTAGTCTCAACTACAAGCAAAATATCGTCATAAAACAGCATACACAAAAACAAAAAATACTTCCTACATATATTTAGATAAACTCATCAAATATTATTGGAAATAACAACCAACCTGATTCAATACATAGAATTTAAAGTTTAACATGCATACATACATAGACAACTTTCCTCTAGTCCTTCCTTAAAGGAAATACGAGTATAAATTGTTTGTCAACTTACCTCACCAGACCCTGCCCTGAGTGGGATATTAGGTATGATGATGATGATTTAGAACATTATTATTATTATTATTATTTATTATACACACTAATAATAAGACTTATAGGAGTAATAAATATAGCTCAAATGATTGTTAGTCCATTAATGCAAGATTATAACCATATTAATTAAAAAACCTTGCTAATTCTTCTATATTTAGTTAAGGAGTAGTGATCAGTTGACCAGACTTGACAAAGACTAAACATAACAAAACACAACATAATTGAAATAGTAATAGTATAAATATAATACCTATCTTTTCTTCCCCACATTCCCATAATTTATGGCAAAAAAGTATTCTCAAAATGTGAATTATAGTATACACTTGCCAATTCACTACGGCAACTACTACACACTTTACCTAATCTTGCAAAAATAACACTCCATAATGTAAACCCTTTTTCTTTTTTCCAAAGAAACTCTAACAAAAACAGAAAAAAAAAAAAAATCTTGGTTCAATTTTTTATAATTTTCAAATTTTCCAATATTATAATAGCGATTTTAAATTTTAGATCATGTTGTATATAACCATCTCACCATGAGACGAGCTCATATAAATTGATTACTAAGTGACTACTTTAACGCACTAAATATGCATGACCCAATAGAGATACCGTCTCATTCAAGAATTTGTGAAGTTTTTAATATTAACGTTATTTAATATATTAAAACTCCTTAATTTTTTAACATGCTTAAAAGTAACATTAATTTAAATGATATAAGTATTTTGTTTTCTATCCTAAAATCTTAATTACGTACAATTATTACTTTGGATATAGATAATCCATATAATTATTTTTCACTAATTTTAAATATATTACTTAGTTTATTTGAGTTTATATCTTTGAATTAAGACTCTTTAATGTTGTTTTAATCCTCTTTATTAATATTTTAAAAAGTGATAAGATATCACCTTTTTAATTTATTATTTACAATTATTATGTAATTGTTGATGAAAGTTTGATATTTTTATTATGCTACTTAAAACTAATAAAAGTAATAGTAAAAATTAGAGTTTAAATTATTTCACATTCGCTGAGTTGGTCATTTTTCATTCAAAAAAAATTAGAGTTTAAAATTACACAAAAACTTGGCCGAGACCGTCTCATAATGAGACGGAAATGGGCCGGCCCAATGTTAGGCGCGTGTAACACACGTGCGTGCCTTTCCCTCCAAATTTCGTTTTTTTGTTTTTTTTATTTTTCTGGAAAAATTTCAATTTGGACCTTAAAGGTATCAATTTTGACCTTAAAGATATCAATTTTGCTCGATCATGCTCTTACTTTGCTCAGTTTTGCATTCAAGTATACAAATATTCAGTTTCATTGTTAATTTGTTCAATTCTCATTTTATCCTATTCAGTTTCATGATTAATGTAGTTCATACAAGTATTCAGTTTTTATATATTCAGTTTCATTGTTAATTTATTCAATTCTCATTTCATAGTATTCAGTTTCATGATTAATGTAGTTCATAACATGTATGATTAAATTGAAATTGATATCTTTAAGGTCAAAACTGATACCTTTATGATTAGAATTGAAATATGCCCAGAAGATGGAATCAAATAGAGAAAGCATTGGGCTGGGCCGCGTCTCATTATGAGACGGTCTCGGCCAAGACCGACTGTTAAAATTATGAATTTTCATTTCAATAAAAAATTATGAATTCAAAAATATTTTTAAACAATGTTTTTTTTATTGATATTAACAATGTTTTTAAAAGTGTATAAAGGTAAATAAAAATTGATGTTTTTGATTTTTGTTTGTTTATGTTGCAAAGCTTTAGTTGGACAGTTGGTTGCTTTTGGCATTCTCTTCACTACCATCATCATCTCTAACTTTCTCTCTCTTCCATTCTTTTTCATTCTCAAAAACCCTAATCTTACCCCATTTTCACTATTCTCTCTCTTCTCCATCTTTGATCTTTTCAATTCGTCGCCGATTTACTGCGGGTCGACTCAATGAGTCACCCGGATGATTCACTGTGTTAGTTGAAGTGTTAAGTTTTAAGTGTTCTTCATAGTGGTACTTAAATTACTTACTTATACCTCGATGTGCGATAATGGCGGCTTCTCTTGCGGCATTTGAACGTCCTAGACTTGGTCCTTCTAATACGGTATCTTTTTGTTTTGTTTTGTTTTGCCTTATGTTCTAATTTGAATTTAAGATTTTTAATTTGTGTTTTAAAAGTCTAATTTGGAGAGTTGATTTGGTTTTAGTTATTTTAGTTTATGCTACATTGTTATGATTTTTGATGGTTTGAGATATCGTTATTTTTTTTTTGGATTTTTTAAATACTGATTGTTATTTTTGGAATATAATAATTGATACATCATTGAGTGATTGTTGTGGTTGTTGGAGCTTTGGGGCGGACATGTCTAGGTTTTTTCTTACAAACTTCGAGGTTTGAAAATTGAAATGCAATGTTGTAGATTAACAAATGATCTAATGCTATTTAGTTATCTTGAGGTTTATACTTGATTAAACGACAATGTACGTGGTAAATCGTTGTGGAATTTGTGGTATTGATCGAATCTTGGTAATCTAACCAGTTTCGGAAAGATTTAATTTGAAGTAAAACTGATTGAGTGATGACCTAGTCTATTGGGGGGTCCCCCCAGGCTCTGTCCAAGGTTGGATAATCTCGTACAATGGAGGTCCGATTTTTGTTTAGATGGTGAGTGATTTGAGATAGTCACTTGATCATTATTGGAATTGTTTTCTTTTGAGTAGCTAATGCTTATTGCTTTAGTGATTGTTCAATATATTGATCCTAGTGATGACTCACGAGAAAGTTTAATCATGGCTAAAGAATAACTGTTAATACATGAGTCAGGAAGTTTGGCTGTTTAAAATTTTGTTGTTTTACAACTTTTTTTGGAAGGATTATTTGTCTTGAAGCTTTCATGTGGATATCAGTGAAACGAAGAACTATGTAGGGAGGATCGAGACTAAATATTGAAAGTTTATGATGTGTGGGGTTTCACATTTGTTGATCTTTATAAATCATGTTTGTTGACATATCATAAACAACCATCATTATTTAGTATGGATCCTTAGGTAGTGCCTTTGGAGTTTGGACGCGCTATAGTTGAGGACTTGTGGTAACTTCGAGTTACAATTTGAGGCTAGTGAATTGTACAGATTACACATTCAATTCTCGAAGACTCGTGATAAAAACATTAACAGAAAACAGAAGTATTTGAAAAACAGAAACATCGATATTTTAACAGAAATTGTAATTAAATGGCCAAGTACAATGGTATAATGACCAGTGGAGTTTTGAAATTCTGCTTCATAGGGAAACACATGGCTTAAGCAAATGCTGAGAAAGGTTTGAGGTTTTTTTTTGATATTCAAGAGTTGGTATTTACTTAAAATCTTGGACTACAGTCTACAAATAGTGTGGCAGAGTTTGATATGATGTTTGGGACCCGTTACAATTCGGTTTTAGAATGTAGGGTTAATTTACAATTGATTTATGTAACTGAACAAATGACCATGGACGTGTCTTGATATTTTGAGGGATTGTCACCTATGAGTTGTGATGTTAGTATCTAATCCATTCATATAATCTTCCCTCATACTAGGCATATTATTGAATACGTACATTAATGTTTGGAGAAGTTTTCTGTTTTGTTTTTGTATACGCCTTCCGAGAACTCTGATCTATCCTTTAAATGATTGCTAATATTAGCTTTCATCGTTCCCATGAGGATCTAATATGTGCAAGTTTCAATTATTTGCAAGGTGAATACATAGTCGCATAGTGATCTTTAAGAGCACTCATGCTTTGTATAAGTTGTGTGGCTATTAGAAGTTCGTTCGCAAGAGCTGGATCTAAAAGTGTTTTTAGATCATGCACCATCATAGATTAATACTGAAAAGGGTAGAACTGTAGAAGATCAAGATGAAACATCGACTTGATGTGATTTAGTTAGTTGATTGTAAATGAGGTTAAGTTGGTCACTACAGATCCTTTGCACAAATTCACTATTTTTGTTGATTAAGTTTTGTATGGTTGTGTACTTTTGATCCTAACCCTTCTTAGGTGTAATGACATAGGGGTAATGGAATGCTTGATTTGATTACATGAATTAGTAAGGGACACCCTCATAATGGATAATATTCAAACTTTGAGTATGGAGATTGGGACTTCCCTTTGTCTCTCTATTCTCTATAAAGATTTTGTAGTTTAGTCTCTCTTTTTGACCGGACATAGACTCGTTTTCTTAGTCTGCTTTTATGCCTTTTCTGTTCTAATTATGAAGATTTTTTGATTCTCTCAAGCAGAATCTATAATGGTTCTAATGTGATCATTTACATTACAGGTTTTTAAGAGTGGACCGCTTTTCATCTCCTCTAAAGGTTGGTAAATTATATCCTTTTTTAGTTATTCTTTCAAACTAGGGAAGATTTATCTCATTTGGTTCAAAATTGTGTGCACTGCTGTACTAGTCTAAACTCTAATATAGAAGTATGACCTACAAAAGATTATATTTTAATTGTAAAACGGAGTTATCATGGACTGACTTGCCACTTCTATTGCATCCATATGGATTTGAAACAAATACTTCTTTGTATTTGGGTCCTTTTTTCTTTTTTTTTCCTTCCTGTATTTGGCATATAATACACAAACAATTATTTTGATCAATTGATCTTCTTGCTTTAATGCTGTACATGGAAAGTTTCAGCAGAAGTTTGATTTTAGCTATTTATGTTCTGTTGCAGGATTGGGTTGGAAATCTTGGAAAAAACGTTGGTTTATTCTGACTCGCACCTCTCTAGTGTTCTTTAAAAATGATCCCGTAAGTTTCCCAGTCTCGACTAGCTATTTATTGGCTGTTAGTAATTACCTTTCTTGCATTTGGTATTTGCTGTAACAGTTGATGTTATTACTCCATACTTGTTCTTCTGCGCAACGATGATTACGAAATAGAAAAAATTTGCTCAAATTAATCTCATATTTCACCCAATTCACTACAATAATCTTACCTATTGGAACTTTGGGGGATTTTGCTTATAGTGCACTTGAGTGACTGGTAATTTGTTAAAAAAATATTTTGCCAAAAAAAGGATACTTAAGAGAAAATATGAAAAAGGAACAAATAAACTAAAAAAGGAAAAAAAAAGAATGGTGAAAATAAAGTTAAAAATTTAATAGATTTGTTCATTTTTTTTCGTTCCTCTTCTTTCTTTTCATTTCATCTCAACAAATGATCTGAAATCAAGCTGAATGGAAGATATTAAATGTAACTGCCTGAAGAGGTGAAGAAAGGCATTTCTTGTGTTGCTTTTTTTTTGTTATTCCCCTTCTTTCTTTCCTTTCCTTAGTTTGTTCCTCGGAACTAATGTTAGAGGAGAAAGAAACAATCAGTTACAAAGGAAGTAGGGCTAGTACAAGTGGTTTTTAATGGTGCCATGAAAATGACCAGTTTCTTCAATGGGATTATTCAGAGATCATCATCATCATCATCATCATCCTACCCAGTATATCCCGCTCATAGAAGGGATTATTCAGAGAATGTCTACATAATAAACTGACAAATGATATAAAATTGGAAAAGGACATTACTCAGAAATTGTTAAATTAGATACCACCGTAATTAACAATTTTCAATTTCTCTCACCACTTGGCATCACGTAGACCCTCTTTTTTCACAAATCATAAATTTTACCATCAATTATGAAACCTATTCACCCAACTTTTTCTCTTCACAATTTTCTTCATTAAAGACAAGCACGTTTCAATGGTTGGCTTTGCATCCACCATTTTTGAATGGAGTCGAAGCTCTCAGTGGCTACTTCAATTCACATCGTGGCTAATTTGCTATCAGTTTTTTCTTCTTACCTTACCAGGCAGTTGGATATTCAATGATTTTAGGACTAGAAATTGCCATATGGGTTGCGGTGGAGAGGAGGGGACTGATTGTTGATGGGTTGCTATGGGGGAAGGGGAGGGAGAAGGGGGATGGGCTGCAGTGGGGGAGGGGAGGGGGCTAGATTTTGTTTTTTTTTCAGTTTTTAAAATTATGCTGTGTTGTACTAGGTCGGTTGCTGGTTGGTTCTCGATATCCCTAATTGCTATTTGCACCACAAGTTCCATATGTTTGAATTTCTTATACCTCTAGTTTTGAAGTGTGAAATAATATTTATTTTTCATAATTTTTTAGAGTGCTCTTCCTCAAAGAGGCGGAGAAGTGAATTTGACACTTGGTGGCATTGATTTAAATAATTCAGGAAGGTATGTGCCTGCTTTATTTGTTCCTTTTTCTGTGTACTCATGATTTTTACTTGTCTAAGGGTTGTTTCTTTTTGCAGCGTTGTTGTTAGAGAGGATAAGAAATTGTTGACAGTGCTTTTCCCTGATGGACGTGATGGGCGAGCATTTACGCTTAAGGTATGTCTTGACTCTTGATAATGTGATGTTTATAATTATGGTTGGAAACTTGGAATTCTGTCTTTGTATTAAATTGTTGGAAAATTTCCTTTCATTGTTGATTTATTTTTCCGCCTTTTAATAATTTTATAGGCTGAGACATCAGAGGATTTATACGAATGGAAGACAGCTCTGGAGCAAGCTCTGGCACAGGCGCCTAGTGCTGCTCTTGTGATGGGTCATAATGGCATATTTCGAAATGACACGAGTGATGCAATTGATGGTTCTTTTCATCAATGTATGTATCTATGATTCTTGTTTTTAGATGTTTTAATTGTTTATTTTTCTTGTATGATACTTCAAGAGGTGGTTCTCCTTTTGACGAGGAATGGGGCTGCTGTTTTTTGCAGGGAGAGATAAGCGCCCTGTTAAATCATTGGTTGTTGGACGACCAATCTTACTAGCTTTGGAAGATATAGATGGTGGACCTTCTTTTTTGGAAAAAGCTCTTAGATTTCTTGAAACTTATGGTGAGTTTTTATAGAAAAAGAAAGACTTAAGTTTTCCATATCAATGTGTTCTAATTTGATTTTATTTATTTGGCTTGTTAAAGTTCATCTTAGTTTTTGATTCCTAAAATATTTTTGTCAGTAATCTAGAAAGCATACAATCCTTTTCAAGTAATTCTTTAAAACTCCGCTTATGATTTCTTTTTTTGAGTTGCAAACAATACTGGTGGTACTGGTATGTGGAATTGTGTACCGATGAATGTCTGTGAATGTTAGATTTCAACTCTTTGAAGGCACATTATGTCATATGGTTGTATTGCATCTTTACTAGCTGTTGCATACAGCATACTTTAACTTTTTTCGATGAAGAATTAAATTACAAGAATAGGGGTAAGGCATCCCTGATATATAAGAAAATTAGATTAAGATTCTTCATTTACTCCTTCAAAGATCCTAGTGCAAATACTGAAACAAACCATTGGCCTTGGCCCAAAACGTGGCTAGGAACTTGACTCTCTCCAAACTACATCTAATGGAAGAATTTTGTCCTTGAAAGTTCTTCAATTTCTTATAAGTTGATGGTGGCTTTATCATATGCTGTTTCAAATGTGGCAGGGACCAAAGTGGAAGGAATTTTACGACAGTCAGCTGATGTTGAAGAGGTGGAGCGCAGAGTCCAGGATTATGAACAAGGTACATTGTGTCTTAGCTGCCACTTCATAATTTTTTGGTTTTGTGCCTGAGTGTCTCTTTTTAACCTGGGGTGTATCTCTATGTTTTTAGGCAATAACGAGTTTGATCCAAACGAGGATGCTCATGTCATTGGTGACTGTGTAAAGGTATGATAGAGATTCTTAGTAATTGATGATTTATGTGGCTATTTGTGGTGGTTTGAAGATAACTCATGAACGTCTTATATGCAGCATGTCCTTCGCGAGCTCCCTTCTTCCCCAGTTCCAGCGTCTTGCTGCACTGCGTTGCTTGATGCTTATAGTAAGTGCATGCAGTATTATAATGTATGAGGAATATTCCTGAAATCTTTGCTTTTTGGTTGAAATTAGTCAAGTCCCTTTACTTTTTGCTAGATAAAATATCATTTTTAATCATGTTATGTACTAGTCTATGCTTCATCTCGTTCCGAACTTTTTGCTTGTACAGTGCCTTTGTATTTCAAAATAGCATTTAAGTTACATCATTTTGTTCTGTGAGGTTTTGGTTTTGTTTATCAGAGTTGCCAAACTTATCCGTCATGGATTAAGTTAGCTCTGAAATGAAGTTACCTAAAATTCTACATGTTGTTTTGACGTATTATCCATCAAGTGATTTGAACTGAACTTAGCTTGTCTGAAACTTACTTTAGGCCATAGGTTTTTATGAGATTTTCGTTAATGATTCCAGTATGGAGTGTTGGCTAAACGCGTCATACTCTGGAGACTTTCTTGGTTGTGAATTCTTTTACATCTATGGTCAGATTGTTGGAAAAACATGGTGCTTGTGCACAGTTTGAGTTCTTATTTCTTTCTGGCTTAAAGATAAGGTTCCCCTCTTCTTCCCTGTTAAATTATAAGGTTTCCCTTTTAGATAATTTAGTAACTTTTTGAATAATTGATCAATCACAAGACCATTAGTTAGGCCTTTTAGCTTTGGTGTTAAGGATTGTGATAAGTAATGGTTCTTTCTTGTCTAACTTTATCAGAAATTGACCGTAAGGAAGCACGGATAAATGCCATGAGATCAGCAATATTGGAGACGTTTCCGGAACCAAATCGGAGATTGTTACAACGGTATTATTTTCTTATATTTTATGATTTTTTTGTACATACATCTGTATAGAGATGTGTTGGAGCTATTTGTATAAACTTTGTCAAGTATCTGTGCTGGTATACCATGCCTGAAAAAACATATTTTCGGTCCAGGTCTTCTAATCTTTTGCATGTGAAAAAATCACGCAAAATATCTGGCTCTGTGTAGTTTCTTAAGTCTAAACATGTACATTTACTCCAGAGTATTCCCATTTACTTGCGTTCATCTGTACCTGGATCTTCCGTATTGTCTTTTTTAAGAAAAGCAAGCAGAGTTGTTGATACAGCGGTGCCTCTGTTGCTGCATTGCTCCGTGTTGTAAATATCTCTATGAAGAAACGAAGTTATAGTTTTGAGTTTATTTCTTAAGTATGGTAACATAGTGATTTTGGAATACTTGGCTTAGGAAATAGGAGGGATTATGATGATCTGAAGCAAAAATTACTTGCTCAGAAATATTTTTTTACCAATTAATTCGTAGAGAGAATCCTTGTTTGAACAGTTTCTATTGGGTTTACTGTTATTTTGTTTGTTGAATTTCGCTAGTAGGTTTGAGACGAATTGTTCGAATGTATTGTTACTGTCTAGATCTTATTTTACGTACAATTTTGAGATAGAACACCAAGTACTTTTTTAAGGTTAACCATAAAGGCTCTGACAAGCCTTCTGGTACATCATCCTGTCTTCTCTTCAATTGTGTTGCTGGTGACTGCTTAGTATGAGGATTGGTGTGGAAGGTGAACGTTTGAAGAACCTTCATATAGGGGCTGGTAGATAAATATTGTGTAAGATCTATATTGTTGCTTGTTGGTTCTGTTGAACATCCACATCAATGGACTTGAGTGATAGTTCATAGGGAACTGCTAATAAAAGTTGTGGTTCGGTCAATGTGCAGTTTTGAACTTAGTAATTTAGTACGGTTTTTGAGAGGAAGAGACATACTTGTACTCTTTTGTTTGTAGGATCTTTTTTGGCTTTGTTTGGAGACGTAACTCATATGCTTATTTTAGTTTTAAACAAATTTCCAGAACTATGTACTTTTTACATTCTAGATCATTTTAATGATATTGCCACTATCTTCCAGCTTCCCTCTGCCTTTTGTGATTTTTTTTATTTATTTGTCTCTTTATTTACAGAATTTTGAAAATGATGCACACAATCGCTTCTCATTCTTCTGATAATCGGATGACTCCTTCTGCCGTTGCTGCTTGCATGGCACCTTTACTTCTACGCCCTCTTTTAGCGGGCGAGTGTGAGCTGGATGATGATTTTGATGTGAATGGTGATAATTCAGCTCAGCTTCTGGCTGCAGCTAATGCTGCTAATAATGCACAGGCTATTATTGCTACACTTTTAGAGGAGTATGAAAACATCTTTGATGTAAGTAATTTTTTGTTATTGCTTTGGTTCTTGCTTAAATAACTATAAGTAGTATCTTTGGATGAAGTCTTATCGACAGGTTTGGTGCTTGTACATATGCGAGCTTATTACAGTTCTCCATCTTGGTATTGGAACTTCTCACGTAGCTCTTATATTGGTATCGGAAGTCCGTGCCTTTTATCAAGTACATGAAAATTTGTGTTGTGAATTTTAATACTCATTCTATTAACTTAATCTGCTGTCAAGGGAAAAGACTATGCTCTTGTATATGCGTAGGCAAACAGTGGGGTATGACTGTTTTTGTAGCCCACTGACTTGGGGTTCTTGTTTGAAAGGGGCTTAAATATATTCTCTTGAAGGAAAGATCACATGTTATTGAGGAGATAAAAGGGAGTTGGCAGCATGGAGGGAAGGGAGTAGGAGGAGCTTGTGTTTGTAGAATCATATCCATCCTGCTGCGGTTTGCTGTATCCTGAACTATTTGGCAGCCTTTTGGTTTATGATTTTTTTCATGGTTTTTGGGATTAATGTTTATGTATCTTTATAACACATTCTATTGTAAATTTGTGTACTCGTGCATGAATTATGTGATGTATATTGGGCCTTGAGTTGTGCTTGACTGCCTCTGATTTCCATTGGGTTTAAGTAGAATGGTAAAAGTGTCAAGTGATTTATTTCCTGTATTTTCATTTCATGTAATTTTTGGTAATGGTATTGCTTAAAATCTGCATTCATGTCCTTTGAATGCATAGTACTCTTGCCTTTGTTACGTTGGTCTTTGTTACTTAAGCCATCTTTTTAGCTGTTACCTTAGCCATTTGATAATTGTAATTGTTCAATCATAGATGTAATTTTGCTTAGCAATTTAATTGGTTTCTTTTCAGGATGATAGTTTGCAGAGATGCTCAATTTCAGCTGATTCTCGGATTGAAAATAGTGGAAGTGATGATTCCACAGATGGCGAAAATCTGGATGTTAAAGAAAATGGGTTTCATAACGCTGAAAATGAACCAGAGCCCGACACAGATGATGATCAGGAACGAGTGTTGAGTGGTAAACTGAGTGAAAGCAGTGGCTATGGTGGCAGTGACCTTTACGACTATAAGGTTTCTCTCAATTCAATTTTTTTGTCAACTTTTTTGAATAATTTGTTAGAAATTTAAATTAATTTTTTGAAAAAATTTGATGAGTGTCATTGGGTAATAATATATCTGGGGTGCATCAGTCTATTCAGTATTTTTTCCCTTGATTTATGCATGCAAATGTAAGTTTTCACATGCATAACAACATCAGCTCATTGCAGCCATACAGGCTACAGCCACCCCATTCTCAAAAATACTTGATGTGTTCAGAAATTTGATTGTATATCGGTACTGTTCCACAATCTTTTCCTCGTAAGGGAAGCAGCTGGTTATGATGTCTAGATCTGTCTTTACTTTAGCAGAAGTTCCTTTAACAGTTAAGGCTGCATAGATTCACTAGGCTTTTTTGATGACATTCAGGTTCAATCTTTTGGAGTTGAATATTCTGATGGTTCTCCTATGGCCAACATTGCAAAGTCTGTTAATTCTAAACCCCGGACAGATACACAAGCGATTAGGGATTCTAACGCTGAGTCGAGTGATCAAAATAAGTCAATAAAGGTAACCGAAAGCTCGACCAATGGTATAGACAGTCCGAAGGTAACAGCTGGGGAACCTTATCGTTCAATGGGGGAGATACTGTCATCAATGGATCCAGGACCTCCATTACCTGTTGCAGGTCCTGAATCAAGTGCTGAGAAGTCAAGTAATAAGCTCTCCGGTTCTAGTGCTAAGCGTTCCACTTTCTGGAGCAGAAGCGCTGTAAGCTCCATTCCTTCTATTCTGTGTATAGTTTTGATGGGTGTAGTTTCAATTTTCAGCGAGCCTTTGATACATTAACTCCGTATAGCCATATACATGTGACTGTAGCCTATTTGATATTTTTCGGACTGAAGTTTTCTTTACACAATTGTTTATTTATTTCATTATTTCATATGATTTTTTGATTAAATTTCATTGAGTTGATATGGAAATTTATATACATCACATTGCTGTTTGAGGTTGAGCAACTACTCCTTTTCATGTTAGCTGTTGTGAAAGGCTATGTTAGATAGTGCATAGATAATAAATACCATTGTGTGATTTTAATTCGTTATCAAGGTCTTTCACCATTGAAAAGAAATAGAAGTAATGGAGGGTGATTCCATAACTGTGAAGCAACTACTCTCTTTCATGTTAGCTGTTGTGAAAGGGCTGTGTAATATAGTACATTGATAATAAAAATACAAGTCAATGGATCATGGATGATGCAACATTTGATGCTCTTTCAATTGGGCATTTGCTTAGAATCCACTATTTTTGTTTCTTTAAATCATTGGATATCCATATACTTTTTTGGTTCAACCAAAGATGTTTGTTAAAAATACACATTAAGAAATGATGATTTGCTGATGTGTTCAGTTGGACATATGGGATAATCCTTTAATGTTAAATGGTAAAGTAAAAAATGGAACTTATCATATTATTTGACTTCTCAAGAATATTTTGCACTTTCAAATGCTAGAAAACTCGGCTAATCTGCCTTTTTAAAATATCAATCTGCGGAACCAAGAAAGTAAAACTTAGGTCTTGATGTTGTTACGTAAGCATGTAGCTTTGTAAGCGTTAAACAGTAGATGTCCTAATCCAGTTTTTAGCTTACAATTGAAAGTAGATTTTCTATGCTCTGAGACTATACATAAAATTAGTGCTCCAGTTGATTTTTTATTCTTCAGTAATCTTTCCTCTCTGAAATGTTTGTTTGTGCTGGAAGTGTTTGTGATCTTTCTTGTGGCTGATCAATCTTTAGCTCTTGCTTTTGGGGGATTTGTTTGGCAATATCTTTTTAGCCATTAGCTGCTTTAACCTAATGATATCCCCCCTTGTCCTTTTTAGGTTCGTAAAACGCCATCAATGGAGTCTGTTGATTCTTCAGGAGAGGAAGAGTACGATTTTCCCTGTTCTTTTCTCTTGTGCTTTGGTCATTTTGTAATATGAATAAACAAACAAACGAGAAAAGCCTTAGTCTTACATATGAAGACAACTATATGAACCAAAACAATCAACGTGAGATATCGTTGGTTATAGAAATTCTACTTTATTTGTCCCTATTTATTTTGTAGTATTCAAAGCTTTAAACTGCTTTTGAAAAAGGAATTTTGTTGCAGTGATATTATGGGACACTTGTTGAATCAGAGCAAAAATTATACCCTTTGTAACCATCACTAATCATGATCCTAATGCTCTTGGATATTACTGTTATACCTTAATATGATCTTGCCTTTGCTTTCTTCTTGACTTTTTTCTTGCTGACAGACTTGCCATCCAGAGGCTTGAACTTACAAAGAATGACTTACGACACCGTATTGCGAAAGAGGTTGATTGGCAAATAAGTTTATTATTATGATTTTTCCTGCTGAATATAACTAGTAGCGACTTTAAACCAATTTTTATGAAACAGGCTAGGGGAAATGCAATATTACAAGCTAGCTTGGAGCGAAGGAAACAAGCTCTGCATGAGCGTCGGTTAGCACTTGAACAAGATGTATGCTCTCTGTCAGTGCTGTGTAATTTGCTTAGTATTTTAAATGACTTGGCAGCTGCTTTAGTGGGCATGTTTTGCTGTTCTTGTTTTTCATTATAAATTATAAATATTGTTTGACTGACCTTCAGAAGTAATCACCTTGCACTGTATTCCTGGGCATGTCCACTGTCCAACATAAACTTCAATATTTATTAACCTCTTAATGTTGCATTGACAAGTTTTTTTTTTAAAAAAAAGAAAGTTGTAGCAACCTTCTCACACCAGTTTCTCAATGCTAGGTACAAAGACTGCAAGAACAATTGCAAGCTGAAAGAGACCTTAGAGCTGCTTTGGAGGTTGGTTTAAGCATGTCTTCTGGTCAAATTTCTAGTTCACGTGGTATGGATTCCAAGGTATGTACAATGTCTCCCTCTCTTTCCTTCTGTGCTTTCTATCTTAGATTATATAATTAATAACAATAATGATGTGTTCTATGTGAAGACAAGGGCTGAGCTTGAAGAGATTGCTCTTGCTGAAGCAGATGTGGCCAGGTTGAAGCAAAAAGTAGCTGAATTGCACCATCAACTCAATCAGCAACGGCAGCATCAATTTGGATCTCTATCTGATGCATGTGACAGGTACCAGTGTCGCTCTTTTCTTTTTTATGGGTTGCTATGCTCTTACTTTGAGCTTGTGAAGCAAAGTGGTTTTTTAATTTTTATTGGGGTAAGCTTGCAATCGATTGATCCCCCCCCTCTCTTTTTTGAAAGAAAGATTGGTAGCCCCTTGACTATATAAAATTAACTGAGGTCAGTACAGAAATGAAGCTATTCCGAATATTGTTGGCTATTATAGTCGTTTGATTTCTGATCTCTTTAATGCTCCAACAGAAGGCTGGTGAGCTGGCCATAAAACCAAAATATTTCAATCTAAATGCTCTAACTCACTTCACGATTCCTGTTTGAATTTTGTGTGGTGTGATGTCCAAGTTTTATGTATTTGCTTGATGTGTCGACTGGACTGAGCCTAGTTATTTTCCTTGTGGTTTCTCTTCTTCCTTCCGGGTGCATGATTAATTTTCTGGTCAGGTTGCGCTATAAACTTTTGTTAGCTTAAACTGTTCTTTGTACATTTGCCTCTTCCATTGAAGTTTGTTAGTGGGATATAGGGTGATAATTGATTAGGATGAAGCATATTCTGATTTAATAAATTGTTGCTGATTTCTGTTATTTAACTGGTTTCTCCACTGGTTAGGTGTTGTGTTTATTAAGAAATTGGAGTACTAATGTTGACTAATTTGAGTTGCTGTGAAATCCATATTTTAAAGGAGGGAAGTCTTAATTTTTCATTGCTATGAGCAGGAGATTTCTTCAGCAAGACTTTGATAGTACACTTGCCTTCTGCAAACAACGAAATGAGGTAAAAAATCTCAGTCATGATCTTTTGTTGAACTTGTAAAAAATTTACTTGCTCTTTCATTTTTATTACCTCATCATCTCTTTTGTTTTTGTGATGTATTCTCTTTCAATCACATCACACACTTTTCATCGTTCACGTCTGGATCTTTTGCTTGCTTTTACTTATATAGCTGGTGATCATTATGCCAATATCAATGGTATTGGTTTACATGAATACTTTCGAAATTTTTAAGCTTCTTAATACCTATTGCATTTTCACCTACTTTGTAGCTTCTGTTTGTTGTCCTGAAACAAGCTAACACAATTAACCTAGGGACAGTATAGTCTGGTGTTGGTTTCATGTTTTTCTCCTTTACCATCTGAATAAGACATGTTGGCGATGCTATGTTTTTAGGAGGGTTCACTGCTGCCAGATTGGACTCACATCAAGGGACAAATGTTAGCTGCTGGAAGCAGCAATAGGCAGCCTCGTAAGCAGTTCCTGGAGCAAATGGGCCTGAGTGATCCAAAAAGCGCTGAACCATCTGCTAGTATGTCTTTTGATGAGTTTGGCGGTGTTGATTCTGCCTCCATGCCATCTACCTCCAGGGTAGCAGAGGTACGGTTTCTGTTTTACTGCTGAAAGGCAGATCCATTGGTTCTTGTCCTTTTGAAACGGGTCATCTTCTGCTATTTGATTATTTTGGTTCTCCTCAGCAGTTCAGTTGATATTGTGTGTTCATCTAAGTTCATTCCTTTTATCTGAGAAAGCGTTAATTCAACTTGTCTGAATTTATTTTTGCTGTGAAGTGAGTATATGGTGACGATTATATGAACTTATGGAAGTTTATAAATCCTAATACTTCTCTATAGAGTGAAAGATTAAAAGCGTAATGTTGTTTCAGTCGGTCTTCCCTCCTTTATTGGTATACCTTGGTTCAGATTGTATTCTATAAATATCTTGTCTGCATTTTTTACATCTCTAAATTTCTTTTTTAGCTCATTGAAAATTATCCGAATGTATTTACTTTGTATGAAGTTAATTTTTATTGCGAACTTGGGTAGCTTTCATTTGCGCTCACGTTTGTTTTTCCTACAGTAGAAACATTTTTTTTATTGTTGTAAAGAACAAAGCATGATTTGTTCCAATGCAGTCTTCCCTCTTTCATGCGAGTTGTTGATGCCTTTCCCTATCAAGGGTGATTTGGAATAAAAACTATTTTTTTCCAAGAATAAAGTTGCGTATATCAGACCCTCCCAAACATCAAGTAGGTGGGAGCCTTCCAATGGCGTCGGGTTAATAGATTGTTGTAGGCTTGTAAGCCTTCCCTCTCGTTCCTTCGGTAGCCATTAGTTTTACAAATTGGTCTACATATGAAGATACTTTACTGGCACAGGTTTCATCCTTCACTCTGTTATTCCTTCTGCAGGCATTGGATTTTCCCCGACACCCATCAGCTGCATCATCCACATTAGTTGAGTTAACAACCCGGCTTGACTTTTTCAAAGAACGGCGATCCCAACTCATGGAGCAGCTGCATCACCTCGATTTGAACTATGGGGTACCATCTTCCCAAGACTATTTGTACAGACCATCTTCGCCATCATGGAGCTGACTTTGTGCTCAAGTGCTCAGCCGGAACAAATTACAGAGAAATGAGCCCGGTGTTTATTATTTGTACATCCTTTTACTGATTGCATATAGTTCTCCTGTAATATTATTTGTGCTTTTCTAAGCGATCACTGCTTTCAATCTTTTCTTCAATTTAGATAATTTTGTGTTCTTTAGTGCGGTTTGTTCATGAAATCGCGGATGAAGACAGTTTCTTTTTCGCTCACCCCCTGTTTCTTTTTGCCCCGAAGTCTGAACTATGTAGAGAATGACAGAGCTTGTATTGTATGTATATCATTGTTTTGTATCGAAATATGAAAACCGAACCCGAGAGGGAAAAAAAGAGAAAAAAAAAGGACAATTAGTGATATATGTAGTATTTTTAATAAGTACTAGAATTGTTCTCTTGCATTATAGTGTATGCAAATCATCATGTGTGCTAATATTGAAGTTGACATCTGACATGTATACATTAATAGTATTATCTAATATATAAGGCTGCTGTCTAACTTTTATTTTTCAACAATTTCTATGGATTACCTATTATGGAAGTAATAATTTAATTTATATTGAACATGTTAAAATTAAACTAAATTTATTATTTACTTATTTGTAGGGAATGCATTGATTTTAAACTAAATTTATTATAATTGATACCATTGTTGGTTCGAGAGATCAGTCTCTCAATAACAACCTCGGAGTCTTAATTCAAAGATTGAAAGATAAATTTCATCATAGTAATTTCCGTTTGAACATAACTTCATACTTGCTTATTGATTTTTATCCATTTATGTATATTATTTTTCTTTACGATATCAACATATTTTACATTGTTTTATTATTTTTAAAACCAAGCTAACTTTTAAAAAACCACCAATTTGCAATTATAGTAAAATTTACGGAATATAATAGTATTGCTATTTTATTATAGATATATGTCATTTCTCCAGTAAATTCACTCGTTTAACTTATAAACAAAATTAATTTTGTTTTAGATTAAGATTCAAGCAAAATTTAACATGATTTTGATTAGTCCGAAAAGATTCTATCAATTTTGTATTTGATATATGAAATTACTTTGAGTTTTAAAATCTTTTAACATATAAACTTAAATATTTTACATACTTTGTGTCAATTTTAATAATTGTTAAAGTTAGATGAGATCAAATCAAAATTTTTATATCCCTATAAACCACATAAATCCCTTAAATTATGGACACATGATTAATGACAACCAATCACTTACGCTTTTATTCAAAATTATTATAATTATAATTGAAGTACTTTAATAAGTTGGGTAGTTACAAAAGCAACATAAAAATACACAAAATCTTGTAAGAGACCATTTCTATTTAGACCGACCCATTATATATTTTTTAAAATATTATAAGTAGGCATTAAAGATAATGTAGGTAGGTATTTCAAAATATTGTGAATAGGCTTAAGAATACAATGAGTAGACATTAAGGATAATGTAATGTAAATATGCACTAAATTTTAATGAGTTGGACTTGAGAAACGTCTCTTAATGAGGAGGTCTCTTGAGAGGGTAGCTCGAAAAAAAAATACTAACATTAGGCAAATGTCGAATAAAACGCGGCGCATCATCTATAAAATTCGATTCCTTAATCGTTATTCGTTATTGGAAACTAGAATAGTGTAGATTGAAGAATATCCACCATAAAATCTCTGAAAACGATTTGCTCTCATTTCTCCGCAGAAATATATAGAGCAATTGAGCAGTTAAAGCTTTACTTCATCCCTACCTACAACATTCTGCTCCTTGGGTTTCTCTTTCTGGTAATCATTCTTGGCATTTGATTTTCTAATGAAGATGTTCTGATTCTTGTAAGTTTCTGTAAATTTTGTAATTTTGATTGATCGCCGAGTTGTGATTTTCTGTTTTGTTCCGTTTTGTATATTTATGACTTATGAGGAGTATTTTTGGTTTTGGGAGTTTTTAGGGTTTCAATTTTCGCAATTACTTGGTTTCTATATTCGGTTAATTATGGGAGCAATAAGAAATAAGAGAAACATTTAAGTTGATCATTTGAAAACCTCTATTTTTATGATTCAAGGGAAAAGTTTGCTATTGGATTTTAATTGATGAATGATTGGAGAGTGTTCTTTTTTTTAATCTTTATTTTTATGGTTCTTGCGAAGTTTGATTGATGAATGATTGAAGAATTTCAGATTTTTGAGAATTTGGTGTTGATCAGTCTGATTGAAAGTTGAATTTACATAGAAGTATTACCTATTTATGTTCTTTTTTTGATCTCAAATGATAAATGGTGGACTTATGGAGATTCGATTTAGTAGTATGATCATTGATGAATAGAAAAAACTTCTTTCAGGGATTCCAAAGACAGTTATTATATGTATAGCCTTAACAACATTAGACATTTTGATTTGTATTGTACGCATCTTGCTAGTAAAATATTTGAAGAAGTTTAAGTGTCTTTGTCTTGTTCAAGTTTACAACAAATGTTTGGCATCATCAATGTGGTCAGGTTTGGATGATCGAGTTCGATGAGCTTTGAGTTGCCTGATCACATCCCCTGGTTGACATTCCGCAAGAACAAGGCAATGGAGCAAACGTCAAAGGCTCCGGTTGTAGCTACGAAAACCACGAAAAAAGGGCCTTCTTTTGACTTCAATTTCATTGGATGGTCACTTTTCCAGATCATCCCTTGGGCTGTCAATCTTAAAGATAAATTTCAGATGCCAACCACTATAAATAAAGGACTAACTAGACGAGCAAGATCTCAATCAAGTGATGTGTCAAATGCTTATCGAACCCCCAAATTACGGTTCAGACCTTATGTGTCTAAGGTTCCTTGGCATACGGGTGCTCGTGCTTTTTTGTCTCAGTTCTTTCCAAGGTATGGTCATTACTGTGGACCTAATTGGTCGAGTGGAAAAGACGGAGGCTCTCTTGTCTGGGACAAACGCCCTATAGATTGGTTGGACTATTGCTGCTATTGTCATGATATGGGTTATGACACTCATGACCAGGCGAAGCTGTTGGAGGCGGATCTAGCTTTTCTCGAGTGCTTAGAGAAGACTCATGTACAAACCAAAGGGGATAAACATGTCGCTCATGTGTACAGGACAATGTGCGTTCAAGGTAAATTCGTGTTTTTTTCCGAGGTACTTCCCATATATGAATTGTTGTAGAGCTCATCATGATGCCTGTAAATAAGCACGGTTTTGGACCAAAAGTTTCTGTTCAAGTCTGAATTTATCGTGTCGCTCTGATTTGATCAGTTTGTTGTTGAGTGATTAGTCTTTAATAACTGCATTTGTTGTCATTACAGGTCTAAGGAACATACTCATACCTTACAGAACACATCTCGTGAAGTTAGGAACCGGAATACCTGTTCTTCAGTTTGGATGGCTAGGCAACATCGGGTGGAAAGGATGGAATTGGCGGGCTAATTAAATACGAAGATGGATCGATCATTCATTCACACCCTATCAAGTATATATTTTGATTACATTCTTCCTTCATGTTCTGTGAATGAATGATCAAGAGGATCACCTGAAAGGTGGATGTTGCATCATTCATCGGAATTCGGAAACTAATCTACTTATGCATTCCTTGCACTGTAATTCTGTAAATATACTATCACTATTATGTAGTATCATGTTCATGGGTTTAATTTGCATCATAGATTTCATATTTTTGTAAGGTACTTCATACTGTCTCACCATGAAAACGTCTCGTTTGAAATTTTGTACATGTTGAATGGCTTTGATCTGTGTATTGGAAGAGAGTATAACGCGGATCTTCTTTGGGGTTGGAAGGGGCCAACCTTTTAAACTTTTGGGGTCATTTATAAAACCAAAATCAAAAGATTTGGTTTTGTTATTAAGAATATACTTTTTACACAAGAGGTTGGGAGTTCGTATCTTGGCGACTTGGCCCCTGTAATTTACGACCGAAGATAATGTGATCTGTTTTCTTTTGATATTATATTCAGTCATAGTGGAAAACATAAAAGAACGGAGTATATTGATGTTGAACAAATGGTTGGACCCGAATCCATTATTGACTAGTATGGAAAGTGGATTGAGTCATGTACTAGTCCAAATTCAAATCTTAACTATTTGAAGTTTGACTCTCATTTGAAATTGTATAAATTTTAGGTTATTTCCCATCTACAATTAGCAATGTTCTTGAATGGTTGAATCTCGCCCAAGTTTATAGACTTAAGTTTATGATTTAATAAGATCTACTTTATTCTTTTTTACTTGCACTCGAATACCTTTTTACACCGTTCAAATCGTTTGTCGAGTTGTGCATATATAGAATTATATACAAAATTTGTAAAAATTTGATATTATGAAAATATCGGATTCATGAGACAAATAAAATAAGATCCCGCATAACTGTTTTTTCTCGTTTAATAGCCGTAACAATGGATACTAAAAAAATGTAAAAGTTAGTTTAAATGCAAGTAAAAAAAGAATGCAGGATCACATATATCATGCTTAAATGCAAAATGAGCGATTTGTATTACTTGACACGAAATGTAATAGGAATGTAATATAATGAATTTGATAATTCATTACTTATCAAAAATGATTAAAGGATAAAATTTACCAAAAATAAATAAAAAAAATAATATTTTACTTGATACTTCATTATTACTCATAACCCAAGAATAATTAAATGGATAAAATTTACAAAAAGTAAATAAAGATATGTAATTTTACACAAAATAAATTACAAGATACTATATATATATATATATATATATATATATATATATATATATATATATATATATATATATATATATATATATATATATATATATATATATATATATATATATATATATATATATATATATATATATATATATATATATTTTCCAATAAGGGCGTGGGCTTATTAGTAAGGATAAAATCAATTTTAATGAGTAAACTAGAAAATATTTTAAACATGACTTAGTATAGGAGTAGTATCCAATTTGTAATTTATCAAGTAGTCATAGACATCAAATAACAAAATTAATTAGGAAGTTAAATCTTGGCTCAGATTCAACTAAGTGTTGTTTTGCCACCTTACCATTTTCACAACCTAATCTTGTAATCTTAAAAAAATCACAAATTGTCATATATGGTATTTTTCGAGAGATGCATCAGATATATGGACTAAAAAGCCCAATCAAAACAAAATAAAGAAAAAATAAGAGTGTGAACTTCTTGTTTTGAAGTTGTCTTTTTAAGAGACGGTCTCTCATAAAAATAGCTGAAGAAAATTACTATTTTTTTGAGATAAAAAATTAGTTTATTCTCCCATAATAAAATTTATGTTTTTAAAAATTGGGTCGTGCCTTAGTTGAGATTGTCTCACATTGAGACAGACCCATATAATTAACAAATTTTTTAATTGACTACTTTGAGATCGTCAGTGCTGTTTCAAAGTTATAAGGAACCACTTTAAGACTATAAAAAGTAAATATTTTTTAAAATTAATGATATTCATTTTGATATTATAAGTGATCACCTTAAAACAAAAAGTTTATAATTAAACTAGTCCAATAAAAATGAAATAAATGGAAAATCAAAAATTCATACTAGAGACCGTCTTTTGTAAAGACGGCTCTCAAAAGCCCAGTCCAATTCTAAATATATATTGTTACAACTCTAAATATAGATTTATGCTGGACCTTTGAGAGTCGTCTTTACAAAAAACGGTCTCTCAACAGATAACCTGATGGAAAATAACTAATTCTATAAATTCAATTTTCAAATCTTAACTAATAATCCTGGTCCTTCCCCTACCATTTATATAATCCTATTATTATTATTATTATTTAACATAAATTGGAATAAATAAAAAAAAGTTGCTATCTTGTGTCTCTGTAGCCCTCAGCCTCCGAGTATTTTCCCCCAAAATCTCCTTCTCTCTCTCTCTCTCTCTCTCTCTCTCTCTCTCTAACTTTGACCCACCAACACAATTTCTCTCTACTTCACCACTCTTCTTCCTCCTCAAGGGGTAAGTAATTATACGACTCTATCTTCTTTCATTTGTTGTTTTTAATTTTGATTTGTGAAATTTTCCGATGGGTTTAATTAAGATTTTGATTTTGATTTTGTTTGATTTGGCTGTTAGAAAATATTTTTGATTTTCTTTTTGACATTGTAAGTTTTGTTTTCCCAATTTTGATTCAATTTATCTTTGTTATGTTGTGTTTGTGGGTACCCATTTACTTAATTTGTACTATTTCTTAAATTTATGTCTTTTCGATTTTATTTTCTGGGGTGGGGGATTTTTGTTTTGGGATTGAATCCTTTTTTGGGTTTAATGAATTATTTTGTGGGTTTTTGTCGTTTTATGAGGTTATTGAAAGATTCAATTGAATTTTCTATGAATTCATAATAAATTGATTCATATCATGTTTACTTATGTTTTGTGTTTCGCGTTATATGCTTGTAGAAAGTAGTTATTATCAATTTAGACTTGTCAAGGTTGGAACTTAGTTCTTGATTTTGGGTTTAAATTACAATTTAGGGCAGTGATATTAAGGTGAACTTCTGATTGTGAAATTGTGGCATGGTTTAAATTGGGTTTTTAAGTTCTTATAGGGTTTAGTATTGTCGATGTTTTTTTTTTTGGATTCCTATTGATATTGATGATCTATTAACCCAGTTGCTTTTTGTCTGTCTCGTTGCAAATTGGTGATTCTGAATTTGAAATGGTGATCCTTATTTAGGGCTTTGAATTTTGTTAATACTAGTATACTCTTGATATAGTTTGTGAACCTGAATTACAGGGTCATGTAATTCCCTAAATTCCTGCGAATTGAAAAAGCAAATCATGGTAGTTTAGCCTATTTCTTGGCCATTCCAAGTGAATTACAAATTCAAAAAGCAAATTAGCTTATAAATTATCTTACACTGAGCTAGAAATATGTGTTATGTTGCTGTTGGTTTGTGGGATAATCACTCTTACTTTAGCATGCTTCCATTCTAGATTTTGGACAATAGCATAATGTTATGCTGAATTCAACTGTTAATAGGGACCTTTTTAGTGTTAATTCAGTAGGCTTTGCATAGTAGCTGTCATTTGTTTTTGCGCAGTCGTTCCGTGCGCGGTACATTGGCTATATTGATACCCACTTACCATAAAATGATTTATTTGCCTTGTTTTTGACATTTACCAAAAATCAATGCCAGGTTTAATGTTGACTTGTTGATTGAAGACCAGATAGTCATATTTGATGATTATTCAGATGGAGAAGACACCTAATTCAACATCTAAAGAGCGTGCTGAACAACTTTTGAAGAAGGTAGTTTGTTTATCCTTCATGTTATTTTATAGTAGTATTAAAGATTGTATATCATAGTTTCTGCGTTCCACTAAATGCTGTCTTCTTTTATTGATCTCTTGATACTTTTGTAATTTGAGATCAAGTTTCAAATCATATACGTTTGAAAATATTGTTATAGTTTCTTTGTGGACTAAAGCAACCAATTTTCTGTAGACCATTGATTTGGAAAAGAAGCGTCAAAAATCACTACAGGCAAAGATTCCATCTGATTTTAATACTTGGCTTCAAATACGCGAGAACTATGAGGCAATAATCCTTGAAGATTATGCTTTTTCTGAAAAAAATAACGTAGAGTATTCTCTATGGCAACTTCATTACAAACGTATTGAGGAGTTTAGAGCACTCTTCAATGCTGCTCAAGCATCTGGACGATCATCTGCTGCGGCCAACAGTGGAAGAGCTCCTCTTCAACCAGATAGAATAACAAAAATTCGTGTTCAGTTTAAGGCCTTTCTGTCAGAGGCTACTGGTTTTTATCATGATCTGATTCTTAAAATTAAGGCGAAGTATGGTCTTCCTTTGGGGCATTTTAATGAAGATTCAGATAATGAGGCAGTTATGGGAACTGATTCCGCAAAATCATCTGATGTAAAGAAAGCATTAGTATCCTGTCATCGTTGTCTCATATATCTTGGTGACCTTGCACGTTATAAAGGCTCGTATGGGGAGGGTGAATCTAGAGCTCGTGAGTTTTCTGCTGCCTCAAGCTACTATTTGCAAGCTGCATCTCTTTGGCCATCTAATGGGAATCCACATCACCAGGTTTCTCATCTTTTTTAACTTGTGTGGGTGTTATCTTTTTTTATTATTGGAATGGAATTGCGTTTGAAAAGGATTGTGTTTGGTGTGATTTTATGATTTACGCTCGAGTAATTTGAAATCACCTGTTTTTGTTAGCTTGCAATATTGTCTACGTACTCAAACGATGAGCTGGTGGCTGTGTACCGGTATTTTAGAAGTTTGGCTGCTGAGGTCCCGTTTCCAACTGCTAAAGATAATTTGGTTATTGCATTTGAAAAGGTATGAGTTGTGCATTTATAGAAATTCTTTGCATTTATTGTAGATTTTACATAAGGTATATGTTGCATCAGTTCCTTTGTTGATTAATTACTTGTCAAGATTTGTAACACTTTTGAAGTTGCTATTTACTTGCAAATCGCCGCACTTTTCTTCTTTTTTCTTTAATTTTTTCCTATCTTGCTTTTCTTTTAATCCACCATAAAAAGCGCACCTTTATTGGGTCTACAATAATAGAGGAGATAAGTTTTAGGATAAATGAGCTCAGGTTATGGCCAATATTAAGGACATTCATATAAGGTTTGCCTATTTTATTTATTCGCTAGTTACGTATGTTAAGTTTGTATAAGATCAATAGGTTTATAGATATGCTTTATTTGGAATTTAAACATTAGTCCAATAGAAGGGAACAGGCAAAAAAGAACAAAGCCACAATGCTTTGGTTTGAGTTTTTAGTTGTCGCTACAGGTTTGTACCACACAAGGATTTATCTTCAAATTCATAGATGAGTTGTTTCAACGTTCTATATATAATGCTATCATAACTTCATGGGATTTTATGCTACATTTGGATTGCCTTTGTAAGTGTCTTAGTCTAGTTTTTGAAAAGCTTGACGGACAAGTTTTAATTTACTCTAGCTATGTCAGAACTAACTAATCAATCCTAAGCATTGGTTTGAGATTTATATTTTTTTGAAAGAAACTATAGTCCTTGTTGGCATGAGTGAACAATTCCAAGTTTTGACTTTTTATTCTTTTTTGCACTGTTTTGAAATTATTACAGAATCGGCAAAGCTATACTCAGCTGATTGAGACAAAAAAGAGCGTGGGTGATGCAGAAGTTAGTAAGACAGAGAAATACAAGGAATTCTGTACTCAATATGTCCGGCTTCATGGCATTTTATTTACTCGGACCAGGTACTGAGCCTCTGCTTGCATATAAGGTCCCACAACTAGATGTCATTAACCATCTGTCATTAACCATCCTGATCTTTTTCTTTTTTTTCAGCCTCGAAACATTTGGTGTCGTTCTTTCTTCAGTCAAGGGAGCTTTTCACGAACTTCTATCTTCTGGACCGGAGGAGTCATTAAATTTTGGACGAGACAGTATGGAAAATGGACTCGTCATTTTGAGGCTTGTAGTTATTCTCATATTTACAGTTTATAATGCAAGTAAGAAGAATGATGATCAATCTTATGCCGAAATCTTACAGCATAATCTCGTCTGCGAGAATGCTAAGACTGTTACGTATGAGCTTATGAGTCTTGTTGCCGAGAGATCCGCACAACTCTCTGATCCTTCCTCCAGCTTCCTTCTACCTGGCATTCTTGTATTTCTTGAGTGGCTAGCCTGCTCTCCAGATTTCACATCATGTACGACCAATGAGAAAAAATGCAATGTTGCTAAATCTTCTTTTTGGAAGCATTGCTCAAGTTTGTTCAATAAGCTCCTCTTGAGTCGTCTGGTTGCAGTTGATGATGATGGGGAGGAGAGTTGCTTTACTAACATGAGCAGATATGTTGAAGGGGATAATGAAAGTCGTCTTGCTTTGTCGGAGGATTTTGAGTTGAGGGGCTTTTTGCCCCTTATTCCTGCACAGAGCATTCTAGATTTTTCAAGGAAGCAGTCTATTACTGCTGGTGGCAGCACCAAGGAAAAACGAACCCGAGTCAAAAGAATTATTGCTGCTGGCAGAACCTTGGTTTGTGTAGCCATGGTTGACCACAAACCTGTATCTTTTAATCCGAAGGTGAAGCAATTTGTCATTGGAGTTCAACCACAAGTGTCTGACAATAGCGTGCCAAGCTCCTATATGGGGCCAGCTGAGCCACCTTCAAGTGGGCAAGAGGTTATGCTTTCATCTGTTAATTCTGCAACAATGAGGGAAAATGTTAAGCTGTTACTTGAAGGAGATGATGACGATGAAGAGATCGTTTTTAAGCCAGCACTAGTTGACAAACAGATTGATGCTCATGCCGTAGAACAACCATGGAACTTTCCTGAGGATTTGAAGAAGGGTAGGAGTACCCCACCCGTAACCAGGATGCCTTATGAACAGGTCACATCTGAACGTATTCAGTCATCTAGCATCATTGCTCCCGAGCGTCCTTCAGTGAGGGATTTACCAAGTTCATCATGGCTTGTTGAACAGAAAGCTATAGTTGCAGATGGCATGAAGAAATTGAGGTTTGTGGAAAATGGGCACGACGTGAAGTCTGAAATAAAAGGAAGTGTGGGCGTGTCTGATGCTGCTTCATTTTTGCCTCCCCAATCATCTGTTAGTTCAATGGATATTGCCACATCGTCGGACTACCGGAGAACACCAGAAGCTGTGCTTTCGTCGAAGATGGATTTTGTTGCATTTCCCGATGCCCCTACTGAAAATTTTACTGAAAAGCAGCCTTCTCTTGTTTCAGTAGCATCTAAAGGTCACATGGGCCGCCCTGTGAGGCATCTTGGACCTCCGCCTGGTTTTAGTCCTGTTCGTCCGAAACATGTTTTCATGCCAATGTCTAGCATGGCTGGAACGAACGGCTCTTTAATGATCGATGATTATAACTGGCTGGATGGTCACATGCAATCCTTAGCTAGCAGTGTAGGGTCAAATCATGCTAGTAATAACGCGTCATTTGGAAATTCTCAGTTTGCTAATATGAATAGCTCGAATGGAAATGCTGGCTTTCCATTCCCTGGGATGCAAGCTTCTGCCGTTCAGTTTCAAGGGGGGAATTTCAAAAGCTATTCCGAGAACCCATCTTTCCGCAATCTTAACCCAAACCATGGACACAAGTTGCTTGAGCAACAGCATCTTATGAATGGAATTCATCAGTTTACTCCTCAGCCAGAGCAGTACCAAGGACAATCCACCTGGAATGGCCAATATCGTGTTTGAGCTGGCTATGACTGTTGTGGTCGTATGGGTTTGAGTGTCAATGCTTCATACCGTGGATCTTATGTTACTGTCTAAATCTCGAGTTCTTTTCTAGGTGATGGTTCATCGGCTTTGATCCAAAATTCATGTCTTGATTGTCCTTTACTTTTGGAGGCCCGGAGATTCAAACTGGTGAATGTCCTGCATAATTTTGCCATTTACACACCCATCTTTGTTCTGCTCTCATTGTGGATTCGTATACCAATTGATGGGGTTTGTAAGGTGTCCAACTAGGAGTTGCTGCCAAATCTGTGAGTAACTTGCTTTGGAACTACCATACTATTTATTTTTAACTTTCTTACGTTGTGGTATTATTCTCTTCGTGGCTAATGTAGACCTACGTTAGCCTATTGACCTTAGTGCAGGGAAGTTATCTTGAGATTTCCTATGGTGCAAGCCACCAAGCCGTACCCTTAACCATTTTCGAAAAAATACTGTCTTTCCAAATCCCTATCTGAACTTCCTCTCTTTTTACGAGTCTGGAAACCCTTTAAAAAAAAAACTAAATTCCTCCACAAAACCCGCCCATCTAGTCAGGGTGATTGCAAGTAATGCTTTCAACACATTACTATTTCCAAACATGCTCATCTAACCTAGGGGCGAGTATAGTGGGTTGAAAATTCGTTTATGCACGTATGCTGAATGCCTGAGTCAATGCGTCCTTCATTTTTGTTTGTTATATGTTATACAATTCAATATCAATAGGATTTTTAATTAAATCACCCGGGCCATGGCCTAGAAAGGTCCGGCCTAGAATTCCACTTGCTACTAACTTATCTGCACTTTGTTGCTATTGATCTATCTTTATCATTTGTATATCGGAGGATGTTGCATATCATGATTTTAATCTTATTTCTTATTTGATATACATTGTGCTATGCAGATTATGCGGATTCTTCAGGTAGATGTGGAACGCGTGATATGGCTTATCGCCGAGTTAACGAGTTATATTGCCGCCTAGTTGACCTTGCTATCTTGGTAGGTTGAGTCAGTTGGTGGTTAACAAGTTGCATTGAAAAAACAGCTCTATTGGGTCAGATCGACAGTCGTCTGATGGTGATGTTAATCTTAGTGTCTTAAAGGTGGTCAGACAGCAGCTGTTACCGAAATATTGCTGAAATTAGTGTTCTCTCCCCCGAAGTTTCTTGGATATTCTCGAGGCTTTAGCTGGGAGTTGCGATGATTATGCGATTATATGAAACTAAAATACGTAATACGTTATACGTTATAGCCTCTTATCGAAATGGGTCCTAAATAATCATCAGGAGAACTGGTGACCTTTCTTTATGTTGAATTGTGTGGCTGTGTTTGGTGTTATTTGAACCTATTTATTGTTTAGTTTGTAGCAAAAACTATGTACTCGAAAACCTTTTTTATTTTGCCATGTCATTTCAAGATTTTTACGAAATATTTTTAGCTGTTATATTTTACGTGATTTTGTGTTGGGGATGTTTGTTGGCCGATTTGCCAGTTTTTACGTTGTTTTCCGAACTTGCTCAGGCAACAAGATTACGCCCATGAAACTTGAATATATACTTGTATTTTAATCTTGTTTGTGCGTTTTGTAAATGTGTAAAAATAAACTAATCTCCTGAGAGACTATCTCTCTCATAGACTTCTTTTAAATCCAGTTCATTAAAGTATAATATATACTCTTACTCGACATTTTTTTTATAGGCCAACCTAATTAGAGTTGATCTCCTAAAAAGACAGTCTTTCACATCTCATAAGAATTTGTGAAAAATAAATGAGATAGTTAAATAAAGGTATCTATTTAAAAATGAATGTATTCTGATAAAAAACTCAATGAGAAATTAATATTCCAAAAGAAATCGTTGGGCTATTTTAAGGCCTAATATTACCCAATCTACGGCCAATCCTTCAACAGAAATTACTACGAGATAATATACATTCGTTAAATAGCTCAATTAATTTAAATTTAAAATAAATCTAAAAATAAACTTTTTATTTTAAAATCGTCATATAAAGAGTTGATGTTTTTCAAGTAGCAGTTCCTTCAAACTTAATTATACCCCATGCCTTCAAACTCGCTCAACCCATTAATAATAACTCCCTAATAACTGATTCAATTAGCTCATGACCAGTTGATCCAATCAGCATCGCTAATAATTCTCTTTTTTCTTAAATAATAAATTGGAATATAAGATGCATAATTTGAGATCTTATTTATCGTACATTTTGTCATGAAAATTAAGGGTAAAGTAAAATTAATCATCAACTAATATTTAAATCATATAATTAGACGAGATTAGAATGAGACAATCTAAAATAATTTTGTGCAAATTAAATTTTATTCTTTGTAATAGGATTTTAATTCATAACATCTACATAAAAAGCTAATTTTTTATATCTATATTAATTAATTCTCTTATATACTATGAATAAAAAAATAGTGAAGGGATTAGTGAGAGTTGGGGACAAACGAAAGAAAACAAAAGGCGAAACATGTTTGCACTAATTTCTTAGCTAAACACTCTTAACTCACATTCATTGCATTTCAAATCGGACAAAATTAGATATCCCCACATCCTAATCTCTAAACAACGAGTATACTCCATTGTATTTCCTCTGTTGAATTCACACTTTAGGACTCAGGAAAATTCATGAATATTTGAATTTTAGAGTGCAAACATAAAAAGATAAAGTCTTTCAGTTTTTTATAGATATGATAAAACTAAAGATATACTCCCTTCAAATCAGTTTAGATGTCCCATTTTCTTATTTGGCAAAACCATATCAATTGCCCCATTTCCTTATTTGGCAAAACCAAACCAATTGCCCCATTTCCTTTTTTGTCTATCATTTTTTTACCTAAATACCCCCATTTTTCCAATTCCCAATACTCAACTATCACATTTACAATTAATTTAATCAATTAAAATACCCAACTAACATCTTTTTAATGGACCCCATCCAACCCTTAAAATCCGTAAAATTTCAAATGGGATATCTAAACTGATTCGAAGGGAGTAGTAAAGAGATAAAGAGATTAAATCATGTTTCCAAGAAAAAAAAAAAAAGAAAAAAGTGAGTTCTACAAATGAGAGTATATATAAAACCAATTCCCATACTTCCTCATTTCTTTTGACCTTTTACGTAGTTTAATACTTTCTTTATTTTATAATATTTGCTACTGATTGTGACATTTTTCCACGGAATATGTCACACTTAGTAGCAATTATTATGAAACGGAGGAAGTACACTAACTTAATTCGTAATATCTTTTAATGGTGATGAAAGTATACTATTTCTAATATTGCAAGTAATCTGTAACAAAATATTTTATACCCTCTTTGTCTCTTACAATTTACAGTATTTTTCATTTTATTCTATCTTATCGAGTTTGTCATTTTGTATTATTTCAATGTTTCTCACTTTATTCTTTTAATTTCATCCACAAATTTTTTCACTATCTCCATCTTAATAACTAATTTCTGTAATCTAAAAATACTTTTTTTATTTTTTTATTTCTTCCCAAAAAAAACACGTAGTGTTAATCCAATCTAGAGTTACACTACTCCAATACTCCATATTAGGATTACCACCTTTATATACATGAAATCCATTATTTGCTCACCAAACTTTCCTTTCATCCACTTCCTCTCCATTTTTACACACCAACATTCTTAACAAAAACAAAAACATACTCCACATTAATTCCATAAACCAAAAACAAACATGAAATTAAACAACAAAAACAAAAACAAAAACAAAAACCCATTATTTTTTCATACATTTCTCTTAATTCTTATTATAACCCATCAATTAAACCATTCCAATTTAGCCCATGCTTCACCAATCAAAACCATTGTCATTTTAGTAATGGAAAACCGGTCTTTTGATCACATGTTGGGTTGGATGAAAAAATTAAACCCAGAAATCGATGGTGTAACCGGCTCGGAATCGAACCGGGTTTCGTTATCCAAACCCGATTCTCCCGTTATTTTTTACAATGATACTGCTCATTATGTGGTTGACCCGGATCCGGGTCATTCTTTTCAAGCAATAAGGGAGCAGATTTTTGGGTCGGATCAAACCGGAATTGAACCGGCCCCAATGAATGGGTTTGCCCAGCAAGCTTATTCTGTTAATGGGAGTATGGAAATGGCTAGACATGTTATGAATGGTTATAAACCGGAAATGGTTCCGGTTTATCAAGCATTGGTTCAGGAATTTGCTGTTTTCGACCGGTGGTTTGCTTCGGTTCCGACGTCTACGCAACCGAACCGGCTTTATATTCACTCGGCGACGTCTGCCGGAGCTACAAGTAATATCCCGGCTTTACTAGCCAAGGGTAACTCATTTTTACTTTTTAATTGCAATTAACTAATAGAAGTATATTTATTAGTATTAAATAAAAAGTATTTATTAAATTAAAATAAATTAATCGATAAAAAGTCATATAATATTTACATCAAAATTAACGATAAACAAATAATGAGACCAGATCGCTGTCTAGATTTTTTTTAATAGTACATAATTCATTAATAAATAGTCATACGATATTTACATCATATAACTATCTATATTAACAAAGTAAAATTTGTTTTGGATGATATATGACATTTTTGCATACCTTTTATGTTGGTTTATACATAATAAATAATTAATTTTGAAGTAATTAATTAATGTTTATTGATTTTAGGATAAATATATATAAGGAATAAGATAATATGAGTAATTATGACAATCTTTTATTAATTTTTAATTTAAGGAGTGTTATGTAGAGTATATGGTAACATTAGATTATTTAAGTTGGTTCTTTGAATTTTTCTAGTCAATCTTTTTGTGGGGAGTGATTTACAAAGGAGAATTTTTCGTTACATTTTAATTTGTAAGGTGATTAATGTTTTTCTTGATCCTTAATAAATAATTTTATATTATATAATAGGCTTAAATATGAGGTGCACGTATGAACTAAGTGAGATTCAATCTCAAAGCGATTTTTAATCCAATTAAGACAAAATTATTCTTTTTTAGTGAATAACTTTTTTTTTGTAAATTGTTATTTTTGCCATGAGAGCTTTTAACAATAAAGTAACAATCTAACTTAATTTCAAAAAAAAAAAAAAGTAACAATCTAACTTGAATCGAAGTAACAACTAATATTAAGAAGTGATATTAGACAAATTTAAAGTAAGATCTATAGAAATTATATTTATTGTCGAGTTAAATTAAATTAATTAAATAGATTGATATATATTTTATTCTATCGACTTTGCAATATTTTTTTTAATGAATAATTTTCTCTCCATATTTCTTCTCAAAAAAAAAAACAAAGTTTTGCAAAATTAGAGCAATAGATTGAGTAAAGCATCATAAAAAAAATGGAGTGGTTAATACTAGTGAAGATTTGATTGATTCTTTAATGTAGGGCATTTGCATCCACATTTAGTGGAAACTTTTGACAAAGTGTGATGAACAATAGCTTCATCACTAGTCACTAGGTTGTCTCTGAAATTTTAAGGGTTCGAGCGAAAGTTTAATATGAAGTTTTGAAGATAAACGCATATCTATTCTTTATTTGACAATAATAAATTGTTATTTTATTTTAATTAATCAAAATACTAATTTTTACAATTAATTTAATTAGAGAAGAAAATACAACAAAATAAGGAGTAATATATAGCACTACTTAGTTAGATTTGAATAAATATCAATGATATAATCAAATAGTTACTACTAGCAAGAAACCTAAAATCATTAATTATCAAGCGAACAAATCGTCATCCAATATGATAAAGTAGTATTGGCATATAATATTGCTAAAAATATTATATTTTTAATATTTAATTCAAAATAAAATATATTAATATTTTTGAGCAACAAGGTAGTCATCGCACATTAGTGTCGTTCCTACTATTGTATATAATCTCCTTTTTTTCCATCATATTAATGTCAAATAAAAATATATAAATGTAAAATTTTCTTTAACTATGAATCATATAATCTCCTTTTTTTTTTCCATTATATTAATGTCAAGTAAATATATAAATTTAAAATCATATAATGATAATGTACCTATGCACAAACTAAATTTTAATAATAAGGATTAACTCAATTTAGACTCTTTTATAAACTGGGCCCTAAGTAATTGCACCTCAAAACTATCTTCAAAAACGATCCTGCTATGTTGCTCATGCGGTAAAGCCGACTCTGCTAGTCACTATAATGACAATATCTATTTTTTGTGCAGGGTACCCACAAAGGACAATATTTGAGAACCTACACAGTGAAGGCATTTCTTTTGGTATATACTACCAAAACATTCCGGCCACATTATTTTACCGCAACCTAAGAAAGCTCAAGTTCATCACAAAATTCTTACCATATGGCCTATTTTTCAAAAGACATGCTAGGGAAGGTAAGCTCCCCGGCTACGTCGTGATCGAGCAACGATACACCGACACAAAATCCGACCCGGCCAACGACGATCACCCGTCACATGACGTGTACCAAGGACAATTGTTTGTTAAGGAGGTGTACGAGACTTTAAGGGCTAGTCCACAATGGAATGAAACCTTGTTATTGATCACTTATGATGAGCATGGTGGATTTTACGATCATGTCCCTACCCCGGTTAGTGGGGTCCCTAGCCCGGATGGGATTGTGGGGCCCGACCCTTTCTTTTTTAAGTTTGATCGATTGGGGGTTCGGGTGCCCACTATTGCAGTTTCACCTTGGATCCAGAAGGGTACTGGTAAGCAATCTAATCAACCTTGTTTTAATATTAATATTATAATGTTACGTCGTTTTAAAATTATTACTGATATAAAAGAAATACTACCTCCTATTCAGCCTAAATGTCCCATTTAGTTTTTTGGCACTATTTATGTATCACTCTTAATTTGTATTTTACTCTTAATCTATAAGTTAAAACATAGTCATGTGGGATCTTGTTTGATTCATCTCAATACAAGGATTATCAAATTTTTATAATTTGTAATTAAGAATAATTTGAGATATTAAAGGTTAAAATGTTGTCTCGGCAAGTGTGAAAAAACTAAATGAGACATTTAGGTTGAATAGGAGGGAGTATATCGTATCAATTTTAAAGCGATAAAGTAGTATAGTTTTGAATTTTTTAAATTGAATTATTTGAATTTTTAACTTTATCGCGTAAATATATAAGCCCATATAAGAATTTCTTTATTTTTATTTTGAAATATTATTTTGAAATAAGTTAATATTATTATGGGATATTTCAAAGTTAGTATGGGATATAAACTTATCATATATTCCCTCCATAACTTTAATCAAAATTTACATAGGTGAAAAGTTTTTCAGTCCTATAATGAAAATTCAGAGTAAAAGACGTAGTATAAATCCTTACAATTATCCGTCTCATGGGAAGCGGTAACATGTGAAGTGAAATATGTTAGAAATAAAACTGTAAAATTTTACGATTTGAAATTAATCCAAAACTTGGCCAAACACTAGTGGTTAAAACCCAGAAAATTGTACCAGTAATTGAAAATAACGCTAGTCAAAAAAACCATAAAAAATCAGGTCAAACCCGATCGAAACCCAAACTTGAACATTTTAATCCATTTTCTGGTTCACCTTAGTAATTATTTTTAACAAGTACGAAAACAAAGTTATTATATGTGGAATAGATACTAGACAATTATAGAGATTTAAAATATATAAATCAAATAATGTATTATCTTTATTAAACTAAACTCTTGTATATTAAATAATTATATTATTATATCAAAATGTATACTATTTAAGATATCTTAAGATGATAAAACTTTATCAATTTTTTCTAATATTATCATATTAAATTGTAAGTTTTTGTGGTTGCATTGGTATGGGGACCTCAAAAATGATGAGTGGAAATGCAAAATTTATTCAATATTTAGTTGATAAGCACCAGCTCAAGTTTTGTCTAAATGGAGGCCAATATTGATTCCCCACTTAAGCTATATAAGGATAGAATTATCTAGAAAGCAATTTTGGCTACCAAAGGAAAATATTAATTTTGAAAAAGAAAAAAGAAGTAAAAGAAATTGGATGGAAAAGGCCAAAAAAGAGAATGTAGATAGCATAGGTGACCTTGTATGGAAGAAAATACTTTTTTTAAGAGCAAATAAGAAGTAAAGAACAATAATTAAATGAACACAGTCATACATTTTACGAGAACAATCTTTACATTGTACACAAATTCTTGCTATAGACCGTCTATAGCATAGACGGGTAAACATGAGTCAGCCCATTTTGCAAAATAAGTTACAGAAATTCTTGTGAGAGACGGTCTCTTGGAGAGACCATCTCTTATTGGATTGGCCCATAAAAGAAAAAGTGAAGTAATAGTAAGGAGTAAGCTTTGGTGGACTGGGCCTGAGAGACGTCTCTCAAAGAGACCGTCTCTCAGGAGACTAGCTGAGTAAGTAATGATTAATCATCAGCCTTATTTTAAATTTAAAATCATTGGGTTGAACTGTTGGGAGAGCCGCCCTCTTTGTCATAGACGGTCTCTCAGGAGACCTTCTATACATTGTATATGTAAAACCCATTTCCAGCCCAACTCTTTCATAACCCTTTTAAAAACGGGCTGTATCAGGGTCTAAATCGGGGCCCGGCCCAATGAACACCCTAGTCATGGCCAAGATCAATCCATATTCCATAGTGATTAGTGATAAACAAGAATAAATTTTTGGTCTTTGCTATTTGCAAGAGCCAAAATTTGAAGCTTCTAGCATTCAATCATGCAAGAGTTTTGAACAAGATCTCAGATCCAGCCAGCTAAAACACAAAAAAAAAAAAAAAGTCAAATCATGTGAGTGTCACAAGTTTCTTTATTGCACACTGCACTTTCCTAACAGGGCAGAAGATTTAAGTATAAAATAATATTAATTCTGTCCTTATGTTCTCTGTTATAACCTTTTCGGATTTATGTGTAAAAATGCAATAGTAGCCCCGATACGATGATACAGTAGCAGGAGTAATGTGGTTATCATAACGCCTAAATATCAGTTTGAACTATAAGATAGCCTTTGATATGACCCTAAACGTGAATATTTTTACACCTTTGTAATGCGACAAACATGGGTTTGTTATTTTTGAAAACATTAACAACGCGGACTATGTGATGTGGTGCGACATTGTTTTTACACTGATTCTTACGGAACCAATGAACTGAGTTTGTTATGGAATAGAAGCAGTCTTGTATGGACTTAGTTCACACTGCTTTAATCATACAGGTCGGATATTTGTAAAAATAGTTGAACTAACTACTGTTATACTCTGAAATTGTTGCAGTTGTTCATAAGGCTAATGGACCGTATCCCACATCGGAGTACGAGCACTCGTCGATTGCAGCGACAGTCAAGAAACTGTTCAACCTGTCTAGCCCTTTCTTAACTAAAAGAGATGCTTGGGCTGGAACCTTTGAGGGCATTGTACAAACAAGAACTGAACCGCGAACAGATTGTCCTGGTTAGTTTTATTAAATCTCGAACTCAGCATAATTGTAACTGTAAGAGTATACAACATATCTTGGGGCCTTAACTATCGACTTAAGCTGATGGTTACTCTAACATTATCAAGGAACTAACTCAACCAAAAGCTTAAACTGACGGTTAGGCCTCGGATATTGTTTATATTCAACACACCCCATCATACGAGAGCCCTTTGGGCTAGAAGTGTGAATGCAACACATGTCCTCCTCATACCTAGTGCTGAATATTTAAGATTCGAACCCATGACCCTTTTCATATTGGCTTTCGATACCATGTCAGTGAATCAACTCAACCAAAAACTTAAACTGATAATTAAGGCTCTTGGATATGTTATATACTCTGAAGAAGATATCATGGTATGAGGGTAATTAAATGGAGTATGTAATCAAAATCATTATAACCTCCTTATCCATTTGATAAGGGTACGGTCTCTTATCTTCCAAACCCTGATCATATTTTCTATGAGCCGGATATATAAGATGACAATAATGACGATGATGATGTAATCAAAATTTTTCTGGATCCATACAGTGCAACTACCATCCCCAGTACCAATAAGACAAGAAGAGGCAGATGAGGACAGGTTCATGAGCGAGTTCCAGCAAGAGCTGATGCATCTTGCAGCAGTATTGAACGGTGATAACACACTGTCGAGCTATCCGGAGACAATAGTCAAGGGGCTGACGGTGAAGCAGGGGAAGGAGTACATGGACGAGGCAGTGAAACGATTCTTTGAGGCCGGAAAACTTGCCAAGAAGATGGGAGTCGATGAAGAACAAATCGTTAAAATGAGACCTTCCCTTACTTCAAGACCATCTAAATCTAGCACTCAACAGAACCCTTAAATTTAGAGTAATGTGCCTTGTTTTAGGTGTAGTTAGGAGCATAGCATTGAAAAATGCTGTTTATGAAAAGTACACACAAGTATAATAAATCGTAATTTGATCGATCATCATTTCGCAAGGTTTAGTACACCACAACGCAATATTTTTTTCTCCGAAAATGCCTATTATACCATATACATGTAGTAAGAGTTACAAAGTAACGGATGTGCAAGTGTTCGTATGGACTCAGAAACCTCGTACAATGCACGACCTGATGGTCGATTGCTTGTCGCCATTGGTCATAGACTATCTTCTCTGTTCAGACAAGCAGTTTGTTCTTCATGGGTATAATTTGTGTTACAGTTTGATGTGTATTGAGTATGTTTTATAGAAAGTGTGGTGTAGCTAGAGACTTTCCCAACTTGGTATATTGGCAGTGGCCTCATTTATCATGGTTATTAGTTTTACCTGCATGGAGATAAATAGATCAGAAATACACATTAAAAGTGATTGATATAAAACGTATGGTTACTTAAATTTTAAAGGGATATATTAGTCGCATATATTTTGTCGTTCATTAAGGTGATATACGACTTTTGAATTTTCTTTTTTGACACAAAAATAGGGATGATTATGGATTGAGTCTAACGACTCAAATTTAGAATCAGACCCTGCATTAATATAGGTAGATGCATTATGCATAATTAGACTCGTACCCTTAGTGTCTGAAAATTTTATACTCAGATTCAGACTTAGACCCATTAATTATTGGTGGAACCATACTCAGATTTGAACCCTTAGGGTCTAAAAGTTTTAGACTCGAAAGAAAATCCTCTAGGTCTAATGGTCAAATGTCTTAAATGAATCCAGAAAGAGGGTTTGGGTCAGGCTTGAGTCGCTTGAATATGAAGACCTTAGCTTAGACCCAAGACATAGACACATATATGTTTTTGGACCCACATGCAGATCTGAATTCTAAAGGTATCAATAAATTAGGCCCAAACCTTAAAATTAGGGACAGATCGATTTGGAGTGGATCCAATAGTGTCTTGGACCTATGACCTAACAGTATATAAAACATCACAAATTCTTACTAGAGACCGTCTTTTGTAAAGACGACTCTCAAAAGCTCAGTCCAATTCTAAATATATATTGTTACTACTCTAAATATAGATTTAGGCTGGACTTTTGAGAGTTGTTTCTACAAAAGACGGTCTCTCAAAAGAGCATCTGATAAAACATACCACAGTCTCAGGAGCTCCAAGAGGAGGTAGTGTAATATTCTTGGGTGGAGGAACATTTTGATATGATCTCTTGTCAAAATGCCAATCTGTAATCTTTCCATATGTAAGTTCTCCCTGAAATTATATATGTGATTAGTAATTTAAAAAGTGTAATTAGTGATAATAATACACTAATGGTTAATTAATATAATTACCTTCTTGTTATAATCACAAGCATAAGTATAATGGATGATGTAACTATTCCCAAGAACCACTTCCCTTGGAGGCTATTATTCAAAGTAATTATCAACTTAATTAGTGTCAAAGCAATTGATTAAAAATAAAGGAGTATTTAGTTTAGTTTGACGGAAAACTTATTTTAAAAAATAACTGTAAAGAAAAAACTATTTTTTTCATTGGAAATGCGAATATTTGTTTGATCTAACGAAACATTGTATAGAAAAATGAAGATGTCGCCGAGAAAAATATTTACAAAAAAGGAAAAATACTTTCTGTATAAGTTTTCATTTTAAAATTTTTCGCAACCAAAAATAAAATAAAAATTCATTTTGTGAAAATGTTTTTTTGTAATGTGATTTGTTTACATATATTGTACCTGCACCATGAAATCTTCAATAAGCTTATGCTTCACACCATGCAATGCGGAAGCTATGGCATATGCATACCTTCACAAAAAAAAATCGTTTTGAGTCGAATATTTTACTTCCGTCTTTTTTATGATCATGCTTATTAGTTAATTTGAACTAGTAAAACGACATATTGTTATTTCATTATTTAGTATCGCCTATTTTAAAGGAATTTAAATAGATTAAACACACATTCTTACCTTTACGACAACGAACCAAAAATATTAATTGAAATAGTACACTATAACTTACATTTCTTGCACCCAATCAAAAGTACTATCTGCCTCAGGATCACTCTTTATATGCAACGAAACATCCATCCATGTAGGAGCTATTTTTTTCAACAATGACTAGGACCCACACAAAAATACCAAATTAGATAATGTATTAGTAATATTTGAAAAAACTAGAAAATCGGTTATTTATGATAGAATATTCAATATATAACGTATACCATGTCAACTTTTTGATCGTTTACCTTAGTTATTATAACGGGAGAACTTCCAATAGGATCTACATTCGATATGGCTCCTTTTGGGTAAAACTTCCTTATAATCTTCTCGTTTTCTTCGGGTTTGATGTAGAAAAAAGGATATGCTACCGGATTTTTCCCTTCAATTAAGTTCGGCAAGGGTTTCACCAGTAGATGATCAGGTTCTCCCATTAATATATAACTATACATTCAAGGTTGTATTTATTATAATATAAAAATATAATTTTATTTATTGAAGAAAAATATGTAAATTGAAATGAAGAGATTAAAGATCAAAAAAGAAATGAAGAGATTAATTAAAAGAATATTAAACTAGAAATCACTTACTCTTCCTCAATTGTTGCATTTTCCAACCATTGAACAAATGCCCATGGTCTATTCAACACAACGTATCCCTATACACAAAACTTCCAAACACGACTTAGAGTCACGGTAATTTTGTTCTTTTTTAAAGACGGTTCTTAAAAGCTCAGTTTAATTTTCAATATGTATTGTTAATCACAACGGTAAATATAAATTTGGGCTGGATTTTTGAGAATCGTCTTTATAAAAGATGGTTTCTCAAGAGAACACTTAATATTAAAATACGCTTATTGTTTTAGTTATGTGGTGCTCTAAGTCACCCGACGCAGCAAGTCTTGCGTAGGTTGAAAAAACCAAACCCGAGTAATATAATTTGTGTCAGTTTTGTGGTGCTCCAAGTCACCCGATGCAGCAAGTCTTGTATAAGACTGTCTTATCATTAGTCGAGCCCAATATACAGTGGGCCAGCAGTCAGCCCAATAAGGATAAATTCACTGTAAAATCATCTCATTTCAAAATTTGAGATAAAAAATAATTACAACACATTATAATATAAATTTTCTTTAGTAATTATTTAATTTTCCAAGGACCTAATTAATTATAACAAACTTAAAACCAAAGCAATCAAAAAGCAACAATCAATTGAAAAAAAGCAACTTACTTGATCAAGGCCATTGGGAAGAGGATTCACCACAAAAGTAGGGATCTCTTTCATCAAATTATCAGCTTGGCCCGAGTGCAAAACCCGAGTAAACCCGCCCATATCCGACCCGGCCAAATCTTTAACTTTCTTGTACCAATAGTACATTACCCTAGATTGCCATTTACTATATAGCGAATCCGTTGCCGTTACCGCCACATGAAACTTCCGGTTCGGGCTTACCACCCGTTTCGCCTCATCGATCTTTTTAGACGGGTCAAGTTGACCCGACCCGTTTTGTTTCAATATACTTGATTCATTTTTGATAGATAAAAGATTTGACATATTATAAATAGCAAAACAAAACCCAATTATTAATGCCACTATCAAAAATATAACTCCATTCCCCACTCTTTTTTTTCCACCACCCATAATTTTAAATTTCCAAAAAATTTAAAATTAAATTTACTAACCCAAATAAAATAGAGTTTTTTCTTGAGATTTTAATTTTTATTCTGACCGACCTTTTTTTAGCTCTTTTCTTCTTTTAGACTATTATTATGTACTTAAAAAAATAAGTTACATATTGATTTTGAGAGATAGAGAAAATAGGGAAAAAAAAAAAGCAATTAATGATTGAAATTAAGGTAATTAGATGGAAGGAGAGTGATTAAGGGTTGTTGCAAAAGGGGGTTGACTTTTATCGTTGGTATTTGGTATCCAGTAAGTTGACAGACACTATTTTGATTTTTTCCTCATATTCTTGATTAAATTTTAGGTAGAGTATGATAATTAAATCATTTATAATTTGTCATTTTCCTCACGAGAAAATGTAATGATTATAATATGATTGGCTTAAAATTTTATTTAGTGGCAATTTGATTTGAACTTAACGCGACATATTTATCTAATTTAATTAGTTCTTTACTATACTAATCAAAGTCCCACTAATTTTTAAATGACTCAAAATGAGTTAAACACGCCCTTCACACGAGAGCCTTTTGGGCTAGAAATGTGGATGCAACACATGCTCTCCTCATACATGGCGCTAAATTTTCCACTTTAAATGAGGGGTGGTTGAGATTCGAACCTGTGACCTTTTGTCACTCTGACCAAAAGCTTAAGTTGATGGTTGAGGCCCCAGGATGTTATATACTCTAACATTAAACAGACTAATAATTCCTAGTAGGCAAATTTGAGTTGGTTGTGGACTTGTGGCCATTAAGTTATATACTTTTTTTGTCCCAATAGTCGAACCAACCTATTTTTTTTTAGGCCTCGATTTTAAGCATTTTAGTTATGAGCTATTATTTTATATAAGAAAATACTAAATGGATCAAACAGGTTACAAGTTTACAGTTTTGACCTTAATCGAAGTCGAGTCGACTTACACCTTTACTTAAAAGGGTCTGTCATGGATAGGGTTTGTGGGGGTTAAGTAACTAATTAAGGGTAAATAAGTAATTACCTTTTAGTGTTAGCTTGGGGAGCAAGCCACTTGAGGGAGAGGTTTATAGTATAAATAAAGATGGAGGGAAAGGGGAAAATCATCCAGAAATTAGTAAACACATTGTGGGTGGGTTTTATACTCATTAGGAGATCTCAAGCGTCTCGAATAGCTTGATCTATCGTTACGTTGTAATTACTCTCGTTTACATATAATCGTTCTTGGTTATTCAATATACATTCAATATACTTTTACATTTACACATCTCAGTATTTTGCTTACAATTTGATGCTTTCTTATTCACTTCTGTTTACTATTACTGTTTTCTCCTAATGGCCTATCCAGTCCATAACAATTGGTATCAGAGCGGTACAGTCCCGGGAGGCCGTGACGGTGCCGGAAAATTCAGACTCGCCGACGAAGTTCAAGAAACCGATCCTTTAGATGCATTTTTGGAAGAGGTTGATGGTAGGTTTCCACCATTAATGAGGCTGAAAATGGCTGTACAATGCAACATTATTCACTCCTTCAAAGCCTACTTTGTGGATGAACTCTATGAAAAATGGAGGATAGGTATGTGCGAGTTTTGTGATGGAATTATTGGAGAAACAGGATTAGCAGGCCACAATTGTAAGGAAAGTGGATATTCAATCATTATCTTTAATGAAGGAAGTGAGGATGAATTAGTTGGGTTGGTGAAACAAAAGATCTCTGAAAATGAGAAGGAAAACAAATTAGATAAAGAGAAAGAAGAACGTACGAATTCTGATGAAGCTAAGGTTGGTGAAATGGAGAAGATAAAGGCGGAAGAAGGTCTCACCAAACAAAATGACAAAATCAGAAAATCAGTTGCAAATGAAGAGTTAGGGTTTTCGAAACAGAGAAACAAAAAGGAGGAAAAGCAAAAATCAGAGAAAATTCTTTCGACGGACGACGGCGACGTTAGGACAAGCGGTGTTTCAGGTGGTGGCGATGGAGTCGTAGAGGAAGGCAGCGGCGGAAGAAACAACTCCAAAATCTTGCAGGAACTTGAGGTTTCTATAGTTAGGGCAAAGGGAGAGTTTCCACAGAGTGTTGTAGGAGTCGACGGCGGCGGAGAAGTAATTGGCATTGGAAGTGGACTCGACGGAGGAGAACCGGGTGGAGGAGTAGGAAAGAAAAAAGAAGAAGACAAGGGAGGAGGCTCGGGAGTATTTGGAAGTTTGGGCGCCGACGGCGAGAAGGTGGTGCTGGTTGGAGTAGTGGCTGGCAGCGAGACAGCTGGAGCTTGGGGTGTCGGTGTCGGTGTCGGAAATGGAGGCGGCGGAGCTGCAGCTAGTGGCGGTGAGAGGAGCAGAATTAATTCTGGAATGGCAGGAGTAGTCGTACCTAGGGCAAAGGAGAAAGGAATTTTTTTAAATGTTGTTGAAGGGGACAACATTGCTTTTGTAAACTCCTTGACAGCTGTAAACACTATGGCTAGAGGTATAGGAGTACAGTGCCCAATTCAAGACACTTTTGCTGATGTCGTAACCCCAATTTTTGGTGATATCAGATGTGGTTCTGCAATTTCTGTATTGATAGATCACTTTAGGGCAAGGAGAGAGAAGTGGGTGCCTAGGGGGAAGATGAAGTCTGATTTCTATGAAGGGTACTTGAAGGCTGTTGGAATTAAAGCTAGGGGTAAAGGAGTAATTAGCCATATTCATGACAACCTTGCTGATGTCATACACCCAATTTTTTGTCCATTCTTACTTTTTGGCCCAAGGCTTGATTTTAAGCTGTGTCAATATTGGCCTACTCACACTTCAACAATTTTTCTGGGTCTACTCATAATTTTTGAGGTCTTTGCTCGAATTACATTTTACCCACCTTGAGGACAAGGTGGATGTTTTAGGGGCCGGTATGTCATGGATTGGGTTTGTGGGGGTTAAGTAACTAATTAAGGGTAAATAAGTAATTACCTTTTAGTGTTAGCTTGGGGAGCAAGCCACTTGAGGGAGAGGTTTATAGTATAAATAAAGATGGAGGGAAAGGGGAAAATCATCCAGAAATTAGTAAACACATTGTGGGTGGGTTTTATACTCATTAGGAGATCTCAAGCGTCTCGAATAGCTTGATCTATCGTTACGTTGTAATTACTCTCGTTTACATATAATCGTTCTTGGTTATTCAATATACATTCAATATACTTTTACATTTACACATCTCAGTATTTTGCTTACAATTTGATGCTTTCTTATTCACTTCTGTTTACTATTACTGTTTTCTCCTAATGGCCTATCCAGTCCATAACAATATGTCATGGATTGGGTTTGTGGGGGTTAAGTAACTAATTAAGGGTAAATAAGTAATTACCTTTTAGTGTTAGCTTGGGGAGCAAGCCACTTGAGGGAGAGGTTTATAGTATAAATAAAGATGGAGGGAAAGGGGAAAATCATCCAGAAATTAGTAAACACATTGTGGGTGGGTTTTATACTCATTAGGAGATCTCAAGCGTCTCGAATAGCTTGATCTATCGTTACGTTGTAATTACTCTCGTTTACATATAATCGTTCTTGGTTATTCAATATACATTCAATATACTTTTACATTTACACATCTCAGTATTTTGCTTACAATTTGATGCTTTCTTATTCACTTCTGTTTACTATTACTGTTTTCTCCTAATGGCCTATCCAGTCCATAACAATATGTCATGGATTGGGTTTGTGGGGGTTAAGTAACTAATTAAGGGTAAATAAGTAATTACCTTTTAGTGTTAGCTTGGGGAGCAAGCCACTTGAGGGAGAGGTTTATAGTATAAATAAAGATGGAGGGAAAGGGGAAAATCATCCAGAAATTAGTAAACACATTGTGGGTGGGTTTTATACTCATTAGGAGATCTCAAGCGTCTCGAATAGCTTGATCTATCGTTACGTTGTAATTACTCTCGTTTACATATAATCGTTCTTGGTTATTCAATATACATTCAATATACTTTTACATTTACACATCTCAGTATTTTGCTTACAATTTGATGCTTTCTTATTCACTTCTGTTTACTATTACTGTTTTCTCCTAATGGCCTATCCAGTCCATAACAATTGGTATCCAGTCCATGACAGGGTCAAAATCGCAATCCAAATTCATTCATTTCATATTAAATTCGTTCTAATTTATAGGTTGGTTCGACTATTGCCACTCCTAAATAGCACATCATTTTTAATGTAGTTAAAGTAATGTAGTAATTGTAGTAAATCAGCAAAATGAAAAGTATCATTAACTTTATTATTATTACTTAAACATGAATTATAATATATCCTTTATTACAACAAAATAAAGTAATTTCTATGAGGCTCTCTATTTCTAATTTTCATTATTATCCTTTAATTTTGTGCACAAAACATCCCAACATAAGCCAAAAACATCACCTTTAATAAATATTTTCTATGAGAATGAAAATTTTGTATATGAGTCTTCAAGTAAATGTTCAACTACAAATTTTCCCAGCCAGGAATGTTCGCCGTTGCTTCATTCACCATTGTCACAAGTCTCACCTAAATCAATGATCAATATATATGTTATTATACATCAGTAGAGTATATAACATATTATGAAACTTTAATCATCAGATTGAGTTTTTAATTGAAATATATTTTTGAAAACTATTAGCGATTAATATATTTTGGCTATAAATGATATGGGAATTATTCAATTTTTTTCGTAAGATCAAAAGTTTTGTTGCATTTATTGAGACAATTTACTTATTCTTTTAATTACAAAATATATTGTCTTATTCTTTTAATTACAAAATATAATTAGAAACCATCTCTTGGTAAGATAATCTGGAAAAGATCTTAAAAAATTATAACAAGGTTAAGGTAATTAAATGTATAGCTTTAAGAAATGGCCTTCAAATAAAATTAAATATGTTGACTAGACTTAATTCGTTCTTTAACAAGTGGCAATTCTTTATTTAGATTTAAATATGATCGAATTGGTAAGAATTGTAACGGATTTAATCAAGTCAGCAATTCATTTGACTTCATCTAACTTGTAAATTTTTATTTTTGAAAAAGTACGAGTTTAGATGACATGATATGACATAAAAATAAACATAAACAAGCTCCATAATTAACCGTCTTTTTATAGTATTTGCCCTATTAAACACCTTTAGTTAGTGTCTATAAATGCAATTATCTTATCTTAATTTATAAAAAAAAAAAACAAAAAATAAAAAAAAATAAAAAAAATACCACAGTCTCAGGAATTCCAGGAGGAGGTAATGTAAGATTCTTGGGTGGAGGGTTGCTAAGGTACGATCTTTTGTCAAAACGCCACTCTCCAATCTTTCCATAAGTTAGCTCCCCCTACATAATTTACAATTTCATAGCAAACTAATTAATTACGAAATTACTAATATTAATCCATTATTATTATTATTATTGGAATAATTAATTAGTACCTTCATGTTATAATCACATCCATAAGTATAATGAATAATATAGGTATCCCCTAATTTTTGGTCCCATGGAGGCTGCAATACAACAAATTTTACATCACAAACTTGACATAGTATATTGTTCCTTGACAATAGAGTATATACAATAACATATATTGCGCTTTTAGCCATCAACTTAAGTTAATAGTTAATTAAAGCTCCATACTCGAATAGATCAGAGTATATTAATATATATTGAGGATTTATTCATATTAAACACATTGTTGTTAAGGAAAATCCAACATTTTAGTACGGGATGATTGTTAGAGTATATAAAATATCATTGGGCCTAAACCATCAGTTTAAGCTTTTGGTTGAGTTGATTCCATAACATGGTATCAGATCCAATGTGATAAGCTGTCACGGGTTTGAATCTCAACCACTCCTCATTTACTGTGAAATATTTTAGCGCTATGTACAAGGAGGATTTATGTTGCATCCATACTACTAGCATAAGGGCTCTCGTATGAGGGAGCGTGTTAGAATATATCGTGGAACCTCAACCATCAGCATAACCTTTTGATTAACGTCTATATACTCTAACAATGATGCTAGTATGTTATATAATTCAATATTAATAGTATTTTCAATCATATTTGATATGATTATACAATTAGCTACTTTTTTAATACCTGCACCATGAATTCTTTGTGAAGAACGTGTTTCACACCATGCAATGCGGATGCTATGGCATATGCGTACCTATACAACAACAATTAATGTTAATTAATCTCCAATTAAATTCTTCTTTAATTATATCGTTTAATTGATATTTACACTTTTCGTTTTAATTTGTCTTGTGGTTATTTTTTGTTTCGCTATTGCTTTTTTCTCGATATGAAAAAAATTCTGTCGATATAACCATAGTTACATGAAACCGAAAATTTCCCATCGTTTTTGAAGTTTTTGATTAACGTTTTAGAAATTGCATCCCCAATTGATTTTTTCAAGCCCGAAAACATACTATAATAATTATTAATACGAAAGTCATTCATTCATTTATTTTCTTTTTTTTTTTACGTTTCAGAAATTCTAAAATTAATGTTTCTCATTTCGTTTTTTGTAATACTAAATGTAACTAAAAGACGCTACATACTCACATTTCTTGCACCCAACCGAAAGTTGTATCTGCCTCCGTATCATTCTTTATACGCAATGATACATTCATCCATGTAGGTGCGATTTTCTTCAATATGGTCTATACGACACCAAATTACAAAATTCCAATCTTAATTTGAAAATACGAATAAAAAAGTATAGAATAAAAAAATCATTGCAAATTTACCTTTCTTATTATGACTGGAGAATTTCCGATAGGATCCACATTCGATATGGATCCTTTCGGGTAAAACTTTCTTACGATCTTTTCATTTTCAGCGGGTTTGATGTAGAAAAACGGATATGCTGCCGGGTATTTTCCGACTGCTAAGTTAGGTAAAGGCCTTACAAACAAATGATCCGGTTCAGCCATCAACACATATCTATCATAACATTAAAATTTCAAAACGTCATTTATAGCAAACTCGAAAAAACAAAGTGAAATGATAAAATTTAAAAGTCAATGACTCACTCTTCTTCAATTGTTGCCTTTTCTAACCATTGCACAAATGCCCATGGTCTATTAAGTACAACATATCCCTAAAAATTCCCAATTAAGATAAAGCAAAAATTAGAATTGTAAAGCATAAATAAAATATAATTAAATCAACCATTAAGACTCAAGAGTATTTGACAAGGCATCCATAAAATAAATATAATTAATTATTAATTATTTAGTCTTACTACCTTAATTGCATTGAATTTTGTTAGTGAGGAAAGATGTACCTGCAGTATATTAAATTAAATTTTACTTTATTATCAATAAATTATTTGATTAAGAAAAGCAATTGGAGAATTGGATTTTTTTTTTTTTCCATTGAGCAGTTTCTTTCAAGTAAGATCTTTAATTCGAGTAAATCCAACAATAAAGAAAAATAAAATTCTTTGTATATTCTAAGAAAAATAAAATGGTAAAATGTTATAATGTACTCTAAAATTCTTTGTAAATTCTAAAAATCAAATTATATAGGGGTGTTTGGCAAATTAAATTATTGAATAATTTTAGCTTATTTGGATATAAATAGAGGCTTGGGTGGTCAAATCAGCTAATTAAAGATAGTGTTTAGTAAATCAGCTGGTTGAAACAACTTATTGATACGAATAAGCTGTTTTTGAACAAGCTGCTTCTAGCAGCGGGTTCAAAATCAGCTGGTTAAACCAGTTAATAAAATCCGCTGATCAAATCAGCCACTATAATCAGCTATCTGCTACCAGCTATCAACTATTTGCTAAATACCCTCATAATGGTAAAATGTTACAATCATAAAATTCTTTGTATAATCTAAAATCAAATTGGTTGTTAGTAGAATTTTTCCACGATAAAATGACACAAAACATCAAATCATAATAAGAGACAAACTTAAACCAACGACGAAACGGTTTGTTGCTAGTTGCTACTCTATCCATAAGTTTGCACCACTAACAATTGCTACAAGTATTAAAAAATTAATAAGAATTACTTCTCGTTTCACTATACTTGCAATATTTGACTTTTTACGCAATTTAATGTGTTATTTTGATTATTTATATATTGAATTATACACGTCTAAAAATTATAAAAAGTTAATATTATGAAAGTACACTATTAGACTACTCAAACAAGATCTCAATTATATTTTTTCTTATACATTAGCCACAATATATAAAATAAGCTTGAATGATGAATAGTGTCGAACTGTCGATAATAGAAATGTAGCGAGTAAATTGTACTCATAAAAGTTATAAAAATGGTGAGAATACTAACTTAAATAAAAAATGGTGACAATAAAAAATTTAAAGAGACAAACTTAAAGCCAAAGCCAAGCAAAGTAGAGTAAAAGTATCTTCATTCAAACAAAAATGATAGCTTACCCGATCAAGCCCATTAGGCAGAGGATCCACCACAAAAGTAGGTATCTCCTTCATCAAATTATCATCCCGACCCGAATGCAAAACCCGAGTAAACCCGCCCATACCCGACCCGGGCAAATCTTTAACCTTTTTATACCAATAGTACATTATCCGGCATTGCCATTTGCTGTATATTGCATCAGTAGCTGTTACAACCACATGAAATTTCGGGCTCGATCGGCGGGCCAGTTTCCGGGTCTCAGGCATCTCCATAACCGGGTCTGACCGACCCGACCCATGATCACTAATTCTTGTTGATTGAATTCTAATCAACAAAAATGTGGTAAGACTATATGTAGCTAAACAAAATCCAATTGTTAAAACCACCCATAAAAATAAGATTCCTCTGCTTATATTTCTCCTGCCAATTCCATTTGTAAAATTTCTCATTTTTTAGAAAAACCCAGATTCTGCAAATTCAAAATTATACATTTTTCATTAATTATTGATGAATTTAATGAAATATTGCATGACAAATATAAAAAAAAAGTGAATTTTTTGGTGGTTTGAATTTGAAACAAGAAAAACTCAGAAAAAAGTTTGTTTTTTTTATGTTATTAGGTGAATGAAATCAGTGCAACATTAAATGTTATGCTATTTTCAAGAATGAATCATTAATACAATAAAATATTAAATAAATTTTTTATTTGTTCAAAGAGTTGAAAGTTTGAAACTATAAGTGAATCTAAACCCGAGTCTGTCTATGTCGTTATTACTATTGAATTGTGTAACAATATTAACCAAAAAAGACACATAATAGATAAATGTTTAATCTATTCTATACTAATATTCTCTGTTAGAGTATATAACATAATTTAGGGTTTTAACGATCAGCTTAAGCTTTTGGTTGAATTGACCTCCCGACATGGTATTAAAAACCAGCGTGATAAGAGGTCATTCGAAAGTCTATACACATATATACTTCTAGTCCAAGAGGCTAATTAAAGTATACAACATATTATATCGCCTAAGTCATAATAAAATTTGAAATAAAAAAATGAATGTTAAAAAGGGGAAAGATGGTATTACCTGGAATTGAAGAGGAGAAATTAGAGAAAATATGAATTAGTATTGATTGAGAGAAGAAGAAAAAGAACAAAAAGAAAAGTATAAGTATGAAGCATCACATGGAAAGTGATGTAGGAGTGGGACATTTATATTGATGAAGTAATGAATTAAGGAAGAAAGAAAATCCAAGTGACCCTTTCTAAGACGTTTGTAATTGTACTCTACTTCACAATTGGGAGCTCCCACAGAAAATTTTTAATCGATAATCGTGATTTGTAAATTACGGTAAACGTTTGTTCAGGTCAGGTTAACTTTTGCCAGCCCTACTAAAATTATACATTTGACTTTATTTTGTCCTTCTTTTGGTGAATGGATTTATTAAAAGAAATTTATTTTTGTCGTCTAACGATTACAAATAAATTGTAAATAATTAATTTTTTATTATTGCATTATTGATTTTTTAACCTACTATTTCTCTAATCAACAACAAACAAACAATTAATTTTCACTAAATAACTTCATAACAGTAGGCTTAAATAGTTAATTTAACAATAGCAAATCAGTCAATACTTTTAGTTGGTCAAATCATACACTCTAAAAAAGTCAACTATCAAATAGAACTATAGAGTATATATAGGTCATATTTATGTGTATATGGTCTCTTGTTCGAATGATTTGCTAAAACATTTATTTTTATTAGGCTACTTAATTACAATACTTAAATCAAATAAAAAAAAAGTAATAAAAGGTTAGCGGAGATGAATTTAGATGAATTTAAAATCACCGAATACAGATCTATGTTCGAACCTTGTCACCTACATACCCTTTTTTTATTTTTAAATTTAGACTTCCTTAGTTATATAATAACACCCCTAAACCCATCCTACCATTAATCCTAATTACTAAAACTACCCTAACACTGTATTTGATCATTATTTCTATCAAGTACTTGATTTTAAATTCTTTTAAATTCTTGACTGCGCATATCTCGTTTTACTCCCTTCTTGGGGTACGGGGCATCTTAAAAAAAAAATAATTTTCACTAAATAACTTCATAATAGTAGGCTTAAATAATTAATTTAACAGTAACAAATCAGTCAATACTTTTAGCTGGTCAAATCAAACACTCCAAAAAAAAGTCAATTATTAAATAGAACTAAAGAGTAAATCCCCCACTGGGATACCAAAAAGGTCATTTACCTTTACCTTTAACTAGTATATACATTAGGTTTATTTCGATTAACTTACAACCTAAAAGAATTTATTTTGTTTGTCTTTTCAAATTTTGGTTAACTAAAATTACATTAAAAAAATATTTTGATTAAGTTTACATCAAAAGAAAAGTATCTTGATGAGGATTAATAGTATTTATATTGGTTTTATTTTGATTAGCTTGAAATTCCTATTGATTTTGCTACTTATTTGGAGAGTAAAAGTGTGTTCATTAGCAAATGATTAGTTTGTTTTCCAGATAAATAAGTTGGATAAAACCTATTAATAACAAGCAACAGAAAATCGGTTCATATGAAAGAATACAACAAAGAACAGAAAGGGGAAAAAGAAAAAAAGATCCATGCTAAACCGGGGTTTTGAACCCGACGTGAATCGAACACGCAACCTTCTGATCTGGAGTCAGACGCGCTACCATTGCGCCACGGATCCGGTGTTGATAATTGGGGGGAACATACTTATTATATATTAATCTAAAGATGGTTTAAAATTATTATTGTACTCGGTGCATCAGGGTCTGGAAAGGGAAGAAAAGCGACAATTCATATTTATAAAGAAGAGTGCGATAAAAATCTATCAACTTGAAAAACATGCATAAATAATCATCAAAAAGTAATGACGTTTAATATTTCTCAAAAACAATATCATTAATGATCATAATCAACCATGAAAAGCAGGCCCAACCCTAATGATGGGCAAGAAGGGTCGCCTCGTCGCCTAGGGTCCCATGTCAAAAAAGAAAAATTAATAGGTGTAAAAGGTCTATATAAGTTATAAACTGCAAAAGAAAACGGCCCTAATGTGTTATTTCGCCCAGAAGTCCCAAATATCTAGAGCTGGCCCTAATAAAAAGAGTAATTTCTCATACTAAATACTCTTTATGTTCATTTGAGTTTGATAAACAAAACACAAAAAGCTCTGAATTTCATTTTTGTAATGTAGCAAAATCAAAAGGAGAGAAGAGTGTTCATTAACAAGCAACGGATTCAAAGGGTGGATTGGTACATACATAAAAACCCAACATTTGGGCATAATCTATATTTGGTACCGGAAATATCCTAAAAACAAAATATAGCTCTAAGAATGGTGTAAAGACTATAAACAAGGCGAATTTAAGATAATAGTATCAAGTGAGATGAACGTAAAACATTTACGTCTGTATTTATGTTGAATCAACTTAATTATTATTTGTATTTTATGTTAAATTTATATTTAATAGGGGAGGCTGACTCGGGCCTAAATTCCCTTTGAGGTGAATGAGCAAATTTTCCACTATGAACGAGTTTACAAACATGGATAGTATGCTAACCATAAAAATTTAGAAATTATTAGCATTACTTCTTGGTTTGAGGTTTTCTCATCGAGAGAAGGTATCTCATGAGATGAGCACTAAATGTTGTCAGCCAAATGTCAGAACTTTTTTTTTAAGCTTTTTTTTTAAAAAAAATATTTGGCTAACTATGAGCTCCCCAAACTAATTGTAAAAATAAGCTTCTACGCAAAACAGACTGGGAAATGGGTTTAGGCGTCAAATAGGCCGCTGTTAGTAACAGCGACCCAATGTTAACATATTAGTTATGCTATTTAACTAATGTACGACCGTCTCCAATATCTTGTGAACAATGAAAAAGCAGAGCAATTTCTGTCTCGATTCTTTCTTGAGAGACCGTCTTTTGTAAAGACGACTTTCAAAAGTGCAGCGTAAATTTATATTTAAAGTTGTTATAATATATATTAGGAACTAGATTGGACTTTTAAGAGCCGTCTTTACAAAAGACGATCTCAAGTAAGAATTTGTGATTTCTGTTTAGGAAGGGAGGAAACATGGGCCTACAACAGTCAATATATAAGAGAGACGAAGATCTTAACGTTGGGCTTGGGCCTACGAAACCGGCATAGGGGCCGTACTCTATTCAAGGATAAAAGGGATGTGATCCTAATGGACTGGAAATAAACTTGAGTATAAAAATAACAAATTTTGTATGAGATTCTCGCTATCAGACTGGTTGTATGAGAGATTCTGTGCATGTTAAACATGTTTAATTGTACGTGATTTTGAAAAATTAAGGGTCTCAATATTAATTATGTTAGTATATATTAATTATTTATCGATAGAAATTGTTTGAAAAATATTATAATTTTTAATATTCCATAGCGTTTTTAAAAAAAATTTCAATTTTTGCTCCATCATTGTGTACAATGAGGATTTTAAATATATATAAAATCAGCTCGCTAGAGATAATATCACTGTAAGATTAAAACTAATATATAGCTGTTTTAATTCTATTGGTCACTTCAATAAAAAAAAATCTATTTACATTCCTAATACATATATTTAGTCATTTAAAGATCGAAGCTTGGATTTTGGATCGAAGCATTATTTGTTTCAAAGTTAACAATATACGTGTTAGGTTGTAAATAATATTGGTCAAATTTTTGTATACATATTTATCCATTCAAAAAAAATCATGTATAAGCTCTTCGCATAAATTTCTTGTATAGACTTAGTCCATATTATTTTAGCGTATGCTGTAAGTAATTTTTCTATGATTATTCTTAAATCCAAGTCCATATAATACTTTCTCCAGCTTAGCTAGGTTTGAAAGTAATTTGTACTTACCTAAATTTTGGTTATTCTTTTGCCACATCTCCAAGATATTAAATTATTTTTATTGATTGTTTTTTTCCTTATGTTTATGATTTTTTTTCTTCCATAAATGGGAGTTTATGTTTATTGATATTATTACAGAATTAAATGCGAGAAGAAATCATATCATATAAGATTGTGACAATCTTTAATGATTTTGTGTGTCAATCCAAGTCGGGGGTTTTTATTTTTATAATAAGGTAGCTTTTTTTATCATTTTATGATAAGGTAGATAAGTGAGAGAAAGAATTAGATAAGCATTTTGCGACATTGGATTTAGTGGCATTAAAAAATGCCACTAATTAATATTTTTAGTGTAGTAATATTATTGGTTTTTATTTTAAGTTCCACTACAAAATGTTTTAGCGACACTTAATTTGGTCTCTAATGGCATATGTAATTGTCACTATAGTATAGGCTATAGTGACATTTGTGAGAAATGTCACTAGATCTTATGTCGCAAAATTTTTAATGTGACTTTTTATCATGCTGCTAAAGGGTCTAATAAATGTCATTAAAGCCTCTATATATACTATTAGAAATTTGAATTAGCGACATTTAAATTAAATGTCGCTAAATATATCCCACTAAAAGCGAGTTATGTTGTAGTGTACATGTGATAGCTAGGTGATAAATGATAATGTTTTTAATTCATGCAAAAAAAAGGAGTAAGAGATGAATAATACATTAGGTCGTACAAAATAAGGGGTACTAATAATACTATAATAGATAGAGGGTGAATCCTTAGTCCTTATTATATGAGGAAATTGGATAAATTGAGAAAAAAGGGGTTGGTAAACCATATATTTATATAGGGATGAATGAACGAAAATTATTGCTAAATTCTAATTTTGTCTTGCTTTAAGTTGTATTCATTGAAAAATTGAATTATATTATATAGTTTTTTTTTGATAAATGGAGATTAATAATCCCAACTTTGCGTGATCCGCTCAAAACAATCCCAACTTTCGATTATTTTCTAATATACCTAACTTTGCCACTTTGTTGCTCAGGACATACCCTTTAATATGGTAACCGGTTATAACAGAAAATATGCGAAAGTTGGGATTGTTTTCAGCGGATCACGCAAAGTTGGGATTATTAATCTCCATTATCCTTCTTATTTCCATGACAAAAAAGGTGATTTACCTGTTATAGAAGTACAATAATTTAAGTAAAAAAAAGGCCAAAAAAAGCAATAGATAAAAATCTCCAACCTAGTGGCATGTGATAGCTTAGTAAAAACAGATGAATAAGACATTTCACTTCCAAACCAAAGGCTCTCTGACAAATTTATGCCTTGATTCAAGACATGGTCGATATCATGAGTAATGTTCAATGTTTATTCCATTAACATTATTAGTTTTAATCCACATCTACATAACTAGTATAAGATGTATCGAACACTTATTTCTATTTTTGTACTAAATAAAATTATCTTGATTGTGTTTAATTATAAAGTATAAAAAAGTTAAAATAATTAATAAATTTAGATTGATACGAATCAAATAAGATGTCACCTGTGTTTTGATTTATAATTGAATATAAATTATAAACGAGAAGTAAGAGTTATTAGTGAATATGACAAAAAATAAATGATAGATTTGATTAGAACAAAAAACAAGATTTTCACAAATTTTTGCGAGAGACGATCTCTTTAAGAGACCATCTCTATTGAATCGCTTCATTATATATTTTTAAAAATATTATAAATAGACATTTATTTAAAATATTAAAAGTAGACATTAAGATACGGTAAGTTAAGCATTAAAAATAATATAAGTAAGCATTAAAAATACGATAAGTGGACATTAATTTTAATGAATTAGACTTTAAATATGTCTCTCAAAGAGACAGTCTCTTAACAGATTAGCTATTTTTATGCAAAATAATGATCAGATTTATATTTTGGACATACTCAAACTTAAATTCTTCCATGGTCAAACTTTTATGTAATGGTGGTAACTTCCAGTCTCCTAGAATCTTATCTGTTCAACTACCATTGGTAACTTTTGTGTTTACTTTGCAGTCCCTGGCAGTGGCAACTGTCCAAGAACTAAGATATTTTCTAGTTTTTATGGTTAAATTTGTGGTTTGTGGTATAGGTAGATTTTTTTGGCTAAATCACTTGTTTTATTCAGATTAAAAGATAAATTAATTGTGGAATTTTTAAAGCAGAAGAGAGAATTTAAATGTCATTATAATTAAGGAAAAATTACTTAGTTTTCACAAGTTTTCTACAATAATCTCATCTATTAATTAACCATGAATAATTGTAACTCGATGACCTGCTATAGTAGAAAATCCAGCAAAAAAAGTAAACTAAAAATTAGTGTGAATTAGAGAAAAATTTTAAAAATTCACATAAAAATTTTGAAAAATAAAAAAAAAATTCTGAATTTTTTTAAATATTATTTTTGATATTTTGTTTTAGTTGGAATTGTTTTAGAAAGAATTGACTGGATTTATTCTAGAAAAATTCCCTCCAAAGTTGAAATTGTTCATGGTTAATTAATTAATGAGACTATTATAAAAAATCGTAAAAATATTGAATTATTCTAGGTAATTTTTCCTATAATCAAATTTCATATATATATACCATTTTGAATGGTAGTGGTGAGAATATGAGATTGAAAATCGAAAAGATAAGATTCTATACAAACATTGAGAAATGTGCAAAGCCTTGATAAGTCCCAATTAATCCTAATTTTCTATTTTTATCAGTTCTAATGAATTTGTCTCATTTTATGTTCTTAGATTTAGATATAAACATGTGTCATTTAACTTTTTTTATATAATCCTTTTTATTTCTAAAGATTTCATTATACTAACCATTACCTATTTTTTGGAAAAATTATAAGAAACTACCTAATCTATACACATTTTTTTAAAAAAGTACCTTATATAAATTTTTTTGCAAAAAACTACCTTATATAATACAATTCTTTGCAAAACACTATCTTCCACTGATTTTCGTCAGTTGACTATTAACATTAACGTTGACCTGCATAGAATTGTATTATATAAGGTAGTGTTTTGCAAAAAATTATATTATATAAGATAGTATTTTGCAAAGAATTGTATTATATAAGATAGTTTTTTGTGCAAGTCAATGTTAATGTTAACAGTCAACTGACGAAAATCAGCAAAAGGTAGTGATTTGCAAAAAATTGTATTATAAAAGGTAGTTTTTTGCAAAAATTTTTATATAAGATAGTTTTTGAAAATAGGTGTATAAATTAGGTAGTTTCTTATAAATTTTTTTTTATTTCTATATTATAAATTATATATAGGGTAAACTAGTAAATATATGTATAAGTAGATCATTAAATTCTCGGAGGTTAAGTTCATAGTCATTATGAATATTACTCCCTCCGTTCCAGTTTACTTGTCCCATTTTCTTTTTTAGCAATTCCTCATTACTTGTCCCATTTCCTTTTTTGGCTATCCTTTTTTTATCTAAATACCCCCACTTTTCCAATTCCCAATACTCCACTACCACCTTTACAATGAATTTAATCAATTAAAATACCCAACTATCACCTTTTCCAATGGACCCCACTACTATCTTAATATCCGTGTTTGGTCAAATGGGACAAGTAAACTGGACCGAAGGGAGTATAAAACTATTTATATACAAATTGCAGCTAACTTCCATGCATCGTTAGAATCGAAGTCAATAAAAAAATAAATATTAAATAATGTTTGACTTAGAAATAACTAAATTATTAATATAATTATAAATTAATAATACATGTAAATCATCCAAGGCCTGAGATCTTGCAGAAGGTGTTGTGGTACGTATGGTGCATGTCCATAGTAATTAGTATAGCATCTTATTAAATGCGGCTGGACTGATTGACTTCATATATAGCTCTAATCGTTAAAGGTCAAATACCCTAAACTTTTGGAAGCATAGGTATTAGATATGCTTAGCTTCTAGAGACTATAGACTATTAAAAAGGCCGTCGATAATTAGCATGTATAAAGTGTTAGAGTATATAACATATTTTGGGGTCTCAACCATCAGCTTAAGCTTTTGGTTGAGTTGGTTCCTATTGACATGGTATATAACATATCCTGGGGACTCAACCAAAAGCTTAAGCTGATGGTTGAGGCCCCAGGATATGTTATATACTCTAACATAAAGTGGTCTACAGCACAGAACCCCGTTACTAGAGATTACGTGAAAATCTATGTTATTGTCTAAATTATTGTTTCAGTTACTGCGAATTTATGTATATATATGTTTTTATACGAAAGTAATCAAGCAATAAAGATCAGCTAAATATTATTAATTTAATTAGAGAGATTTTATCATATACTAGTATTTTAATTTTTAATTTTCTTAAAATATAAAGATTTTTTTTTTTTGAGATTTAAAATACTTCCTCCGTATTCAATTATTTGCAACTTTGGGGTCCTTCACGGACTCCTAGGCAAAACTTTTAGTAGTGTATTAAAATAGATTAATGAGGTTAATGGGGTGGGATTATAGTATTATAATATTAAAAAGTAAGAGAGAGTATTAAAAAGTATGAGAGAGAGTATTAAAAAGTAAGAGAGAGTATAAAAAAGTAAGAGAGAGATAATAAAAAAGTAATAAAAAACTTTCTATAAATGGAAAAAAAAGAAAGTTGCAAATAATAGAATACGCCATTTTTAGTAAAAGTTGCAAATAACCAAATACGGAGGAAGTATAAGGATTAGTAAGATAAAATTGGCACTTAGACATGTATAGTGCAACATATATTAGGTGTACTATAATTTCAAGGTTAATTCATGCATGAACATTTCACTATTATATTTTTACAAATTAATTAGTTATTATAAAATTGTGAACAAATAGATAACCAAGGCATAAGTAATAGATAGTAACTAAGGCATCATATGTAATGTCTATATAGAACAAATTTTTTCCCTTTATATGTGCACATATCGATATGGTATCCTATTATAAATTTCTAATATAAGTTTTTTTTAGAAAAGTAAATTTTGTGGTTTTGTTAACTTGTTATGTTAGAGTAGCTGTCAGCTGAGCAGGTTGGATGGTGGGCCACATATATCTTTTTTGATTTTCAACAGGTAACTGAATGGTTTTATTTTGTTGTTATGTTAATAAATCTCTTTCACGCGAAAAATCACGCACTTATCCATAAAGTGAAATTGATTGCATGCAGTTTTTGATAATTACAATTTTCAGATTAACAATGAATAAGAACTTATTTTTAAATGTGAATTCTAACGATGTGTTTATTGTAAGAGTCATATATCTTTATAAGATTTAGCTCTAAATTAATTTTAAAATTAGTTGAATGAACCTATTTCATGTAAATTAACTAATCAACCATAACACCACATATGTAATATTTTAGTTTTGAAGCAATTTATATTCATTTAATTCACAAAAATTATTAAAAAAACCCATAAAATATATGTAAACTAAGCGAGGAGAGAAATTCATTTATATGAATTTGATTTATTAGCGTAATAGAATTGTAAAAATTTTAGTTTGTATAATTTTTAAACACCCCATGCCTCCACACCCCTCCCAAAAAAAACTCATTCTCCAATGTACTCCAAATTCTAGTTCTAATCAAAATAATTTATCTTTGATGTATGAAATTGTGAATCATACACATCAACCAATGCATGTAATTCATAGAAGTACATATTAATTATACTCCCTCCTATTCAATTACATTGTCCACTTTGGGTTTGGATCGGATTTTAAGAAAAAATGGTAGTGGGGTATTTTAAGTGATTATAATAATTGAAAAGGTGGTAGTGGGGTATTTTAAGTGATTATAATAATTGAAAAGGTGGTAGTGGGGCATTTTAAATTAATATAATAATTGAAAAGGTGGTAGGTGGGATATTATTAAATAATATAAGTTGGGATAGTTGGGAGTATTTAGGTAAAAAGTTTTGCCAAAAATAGAAAGTGGACAAGTAAAGAGACTTTACCAAATAAGGAAAGTGGACAATGTAATTGAATAGGAGGGAGTAATATTTATGTAAAAATGTTACCTTCTTGTTTAATCTCGTAAACAAACTTATTATTTTCTTTGTTTTTCATTTTCATCATCCATTTTTTTGTCTTATATTCTCAACGTAATTCTACCTTTCATTATATTTTACTGAAAATATCATAGGTGCATTCTGAAAGCTTCTGAAAGCGAGGGACATAGTAGTACCTAATCTAATAAAGTCATACATTTGACCAAAAACCAATGCATGTGATACACACATACATATTAATCACAATATGATGTAAAAATGCAATTGTTCTCGTTTAATCTCATCAACATGACAACAAACCGATTACTCTCTTTCTTCATCTTAATTATTCATTTTCATCTTTTACTCCATTTATTCTAACATTCTTCAGTTTAATTCTACTTTCGCTATATTTTACCGAAAATACAACAAATACATTCTGAGAGCGATACACAGATATATTACAGAGTGTACCTAATCTAAAAAAGTCATAAATTAGAGGAAGTACCAAACATGATACTCTATGCTGTAATCCAAAGGATTCTCATAAGCGCGTGAAGACTATTCCCATAAATTTTCCACCTCTTATTTAAACCCTCTTACTTTTACTTCATTTTCTTGTACTTCACTTTTTTTCTTCTTAATTCTTCTATTAATTTAAAACCACCACTATTTTCTCTCTCTAATTTCTCTCACCACCGTCAAAAATGTCTCGCCACCGCCGTTCAGCGTCGCGTGTAATACTACCACCAGACCTTACTACATTTGATTCTCCACCGTTGGATCCTAATTGCTTACTCATGATGGATCAGATCACAAACGTTGAAAAACAGAAGAATCCTAACCGTTCATCAACTCCTCCTTCTGGTGATCATGGGGCTCAACCACCGTCCGATGGAGCTAACAAAAAACCCCCTCCGGCTAAATCAACGGCTTAGAATAAATAGAAAAAAAATCCCAAATAAATTCTCTCCCTTTTGGTCACCATTGTTGTCTTTTATGTTTTCTTGTACATCTATCTACTTTGCTAGATGTATTTTTTTAGTTTTTTTTTTTTTTTTTTTTTTTTTTTTTTTTTTTTTTTTTTTGTAATGTTGTTATGTATTGTTATGTAGCAACTATCTAATATATGAGGGAGATTGAAATAGTATATGATATAAATTTTGCCTTGCAAAAAATTTGATGTCTTAATTTAATTGTTTCGAGTTTTGTTTCAGTTGGAGGATGATTTATTTTTATCAAAAGAAATTTAGGTTCGATTTTCGTTGCTTTCATTCTTTAACCTTGCTCTTTCTTCGGTCTATCCTTTAATAAACAGAACTTTTAAATTTTTCGCTTAATTTATGATGATTGCAATAGTGTTATGTCACTAGTCCCCATGAAGAAATTGAATTATGCTCGATTTTGGGTTTTTTGGGCTATTTGAAAGAATTAATTGTGAATTAAAAAAATAATTTAATCGGTGAATTATGTCTTACTGTTTACGATGAATTCTGAATACAATGTAAATGACAAATCAATAATGATAATAATACATGTTGGAAATTCATCGTCCTAACAACATGTATTTCTGTTATTTAGGAATAATAAGACTATTTTTATTCGACTTTTCTATTTAATAATTTAATATTGTAACATATTTTATAATTTGAGAGTTTTAATGATACTTTGTTGCTCCTTAAAAAAAGGTTAGGTAGGATAAGTGAGATTAATTTGATTTTTTATTTGAAAAAAGTAAATAAAAATGCTAAAATAATAGTATTAGTGGTAGTATAGTGAGTAGGTTTAGTGGCTTATGAGAGGTCTAGCATGGAGCAAACAACATCATCATATTAATATGATTTTGGTTGTACTTGAAATAATGTTGACTACTTTATAAAAGGACCTTAAAAATTGTGTCTTGGATTCTATACAAGATTGCTAAAGATTCATGACTAGTTGGCCCAACTTTGAAGTTTGACTAAACTTTTTGTGCCTAAATTTGAAGTTTGATCTCATAATTGATTAGGTTATCAATCAATTTGTTTACAGACGCTCTCTTGAGAGACCGTCTATACTATAGATGTCTCTTAAGAGCCCTGCCCATATCTCACTTTTAACTTACAAAATCATCAATCAGTTTTTTTTAATTTATCAATTGTGCCATCCTCAAAACTTGAACGTCTATTGTATAGACGGTCTCAAGTAAGAATTTGTGATTTGTTTATGAACATAGTTTGGTGAAAGGGAAATCTTCTATTTGAATTAATCTCACTACTTTAATTACCATAAACATTTTAGTTTCATTAATATGAATTGGATTTGATTTTTAAAATTGTCATATTTATGGAACGAATACGGACAATACAACGGATATATCACGATATTTTCAATAGAGTTTGTTTGATGTAATTAATTGGCGCGTAATCTCTAAGCTAACTGTTGCTTGTGCAGTTACAATCGTCAACTCTACTTGTCATATTTGTTTCAAGATATTTGAAAATCAAGTTTGAAGATCAATTATAGATTTTACGTTACGTATGTAGGAACTTTTTAAGCGTACTTTGAGGATTCTTTTATGTTATATATTGCTGGTTAATAAGTCTAATTACCTATAAATCATGGATTGTTTGTACATAAAATAGGGACTTTATTTTATATGTTTGGATTAGTCAATCATTGAATATAAAAGCCAGACAAAATTAACTCGAGTCTTTTTGTATAAACACTCTTTTGAGTGTTAAAGGAAAGTCACTGATATTTGTCTCTTAAGAACTGCCCCGAGATTTTTAGTGTTATTTTGCTAAAATCTTGTGATTGTCAATCACCGTCGTACAATCAATATAACTGTGGTCAAAATATCCTCTCTTTTAGGACCGTCTTATTTTTTACAAGAACATGGATTAAGTGCATTATTCTTGTGCAATGTGTCCTATTATTGAGATTTGAGGCCCCAATATTATAAATGAGTAAGTTGTTGTATATATGAACCATTATTATATTGCAGAATATCATTTTCAATGGGTCCATGGTTTGTACGTTTGGTTCTTCATTGTTCCAGGATATTTTTTGCATTATTTCTGATTCTCAACTAATAATTCTAGAGTATATATTACATTACGTTCAAAAACACTTGAAATTGATCGTAATATGTTGTATGAAATATAACAATTACAAGTATAATAAAACAGGAGAAATTGTTAAGGAACCAACTCAACTAAAAACTTAAGCTGATGGTTGAGGCATTGGAATATGTTATATAACACGCCTCCTCACACGAGAGCCCTTTGGGCTAGAAGTGTGGATGCAACGCATGCTCTCCTCATACCTGGTGCTAAATATTCCACTTAATGAGGGGTGGTTGAGATGCGAATACCTCTTGTCACGTTGGCTTCTGATACCATGTTAAGAAACCAACTCAACCAAAAGCTTAAAATGATAGTTGAGGCTCCAAAATATGTTATATACTCTAACAGAAATATTATATATTATATATTTCACAAAACATGATATTTATTATTGTTGTACTCTACATCATCCACAATGGCCTATAGATGTGATTCTACTATGGGACCATTTGTTGTGGCCACTTTTATCACGTGGAATGTGATCAATTTCATGGCTAAACTCCAAGGACTATATATATTTGTTTGTCCTTTCCAACTACCGTTAGTTTGATTTCTTCATTTTAATTAGACCCGATACTAATAGATCAAACACTTATCCTTACATGTAAACTGAACCAATATGATTGACAATTTTTTGTATTTTAAATTGATCAACTCAACATAAATATATTTTTTACTAAAATAATTCTGATTGTTACATAGACAGGTCTGAACCTAGATTCTTCTACAATTTTTTGAATGAATTTATTGTTATCATATTGAAAAAAATTGATTAATTAACTAGAATAACATTAACTCAATTTTGAAGTTCATTTTCATATATATGGAGCTACTTTTATTTATAATAAATAAAATCTTGCTTTACATATTTATGATCTTTATAAGTTTGTGGGGTAGAATTTCATAGCATTCTTAGTTTGTGATGGTATATTGTACCGTTATTATATGAAATTTATGGCCAAGATATTATAGCCACTAGGCATCTATATAATGTTATTGATGTGTCTAAATCATGCTAGAGTTTGGACAAAATATAAAGGGATGGATTTCTATTATTGGTTTTTGGATAGGTACTTTGCCATTCTTATAATGTAATAGAAGAGGTTGGCTTATAATCTATTCATCGGTTTAATTGAGATTGCTATAGTTAAACTTTTAAATTTAAGAAATTTAAAATTTTATTGTAGTAATTTTAATGAGACAGAAGGATGTGCGCTACTATGTTAGCTCCTTTGCCATTCTTCATTGGTTGCCCCACCGTGCTCGATCAAGATTCTATGATATATCTGTCGTTGAACTTCTACACAACAGGGCTTATATAAGTGAAGTGTTGAGTGCATTTAAATTCAATGAGGTTTCAGTCTAAAATCAATTGGTATCAAACTTATACTTCATGTTATAGTCAAACTCTTTCACTACAACAAAATTAATTTTATTGTGACATAGAATTTAGTGACATTAAAAAAATGTCGTCGATTCATCTTTTTAGTGTGATAATTGTTGGTTTTATATTTAGTTCCACTATAATAAAGTGATTTAATGACAATTTATTTGGCCTATAGTGACATATGTAATTGTTAGTATAACTCATAGTAACATTTATAAGAAATGTCATTATATCTTATGGCGCGAAAAAACTTCATTATAAATTTTTATTATGTTGCTGAAAAATCTAGTAAATGTCACATTGTCACTAAATTAACCAATATATACTATTAAATTAAATATCAGTAAATATATCCCACTATATATTATGGTGTAGTGTCTCTTACATTCATTATGATGGTAATGTGATAAGTTCATATTTGTTCTGTTCTAGTTTGTGAGAATTTTGGGTGGCTCCAATAGTTTTTATTCTAGGGCATAAAAAAAATAGGTTGGGACCAAGTGGCGTTTTGTAAGCCACATGTTAATTCTAAGGACATTTTTCGAGTAACCAAAAATATCCTTAGAAAATTTAATACTCCTTTTCTTTCTCTTATTTTGCATCTAATAATAATAAAAAAAAACTAAGTCGAATAATAAGATAAAAAACAAGTAAGGTATATATACCTTACTTGTTTTCTATCTAAATCATTTATTGATATATATAAATAAATGATTTAGATAGAAAATATAAGACTGTAGATGAGATTAAAAGAAAAAAAGTGAGATCATCATAATCAAAAAAGAAAAGGTGCAAAATTAGTGAGTTCAAATTGAAATGAAAAGATGTGCAAAACGAGAGAGAATATGTACTATGATTACTAAATTTCTTACAAATTTAAATGTGGAAAATTACATTTTTAGGAATTTAGAATTTTTGTAATTATTAGTTTATTTTGTTGACCAAACAAAAATCCGGGCAACATTAAATTCTTAGGATTCCTTTTTAATATTTACTTTAGTATATACATTATTAATCTCCCCTCATTATAACTCCCTCCGTTTATTTTTGTTTTTCTCATTTACTTTTTGTACAATTTTCGATGTAAATTTTATGTCTTAATATCTCTAAATACACATCAAAAAAAATTATAAAAATATATACAATTAAAAAGTATCATTAAGACAAATCTAACGAGATCTCACATGGATATATTTATCGTTAATATATGTCTTAAAAATCTTAATCAAATTTTTCTCTTAAAAATAGAATATTCTAAACGGGAAGAACATCAGAAAACACAGGGAGTATTAATTATATCTATTATATTTTAATATCTATACTTATAACTAAAACAAAAGACGCTGACATCATCATACCTACAAACTCATGAGGTGTCAACTTGTAGAGTAAAGTTTTCCCTCCAATATAAGATGCTGATTTCACCCTATCATATAATGAAATTGGATTTCCAATGGTGTTCATTAATATTGATTATCCTAATATGTATTAATCAATACATTGAAATTGGTTAATTTTCTCAACAGTGCCTAAATGCATTTGGAATCAAAACATGTAAATGTAAATGCACTATTGACATTCGTCAATGCAATCAACCTTACAAAGTATTTTTTTTAATTTTAGATTTGTATAATTATTCAAATTATTTTTTATACATAAATGTTATCACCATTTAAAATGGTTCGGTTAATTTAATATTGTGATATATGTTCAAAACAATTTATTTAATATTAGAATTTATTTTTAACATAGTTGTTATGATTTAGTTAGTAAAAAATAATATCAAAATAAGATTGTTTAACAATCATACATTACATATAAAATAGTATTTTTAAATTAAAAATAAATTAAATATTAATTATTATATGCAATTATTAGTTCATTGAAAATCAATAACCAATAATTTACAATTTATTTTCCTTTTTTTAAATAATCAAAAATAATAAAATAGAAAAACCGTGCATCGCACGGGGATTATCTAGTATTCTTATAATATCAAACTCATAACTCATAACTCATAACTTTGAAGTCACCACGAATTACTGTTGTAAATACAAATTTCTTAATTAATTATCAAACACTTATATTCGTCTCGAAGTATATTTTTATATGAATGTAAATTAATATTATTTGTTTAAATAAGACATTAACAATTGTTTTATTGTTTAATATTTTAAAATGGTGACAAATAAGTGATTACTACTTACTAGTGAGCATTGATCATATATGTCGTTTGTTTACCTTGTAATAAAATGGCTATAAGGTTGGGTCACAAAGCTAAAGCCCAAAAACACGAAAAAACAAGCTTTTGAAAGAACTAAGCCCAATTTTGTTGAAGTAAGACAAATTCTAAGCCCAATTTGTATGAGATCGTCTCACTATGAAACGTGTTCGCATAATTAGACTATTTTTTGACACAAATTCGACAGTCTTTTTGAGAGACTATTAATATTGTACTGGGCGCCGATCTAATATATATTTATTGAAAAATTGCTGTAAGTAGGCATTAAAAATGATGTAAGCAGGCATTAAAAATGATGTAAGCAGGCATTTAACATATTGTGAGCAGGTATTAAGAGTACGGTAATAAGGCATTAAAAATGATACTATAAGTAAGCAGTAGTAAGCAGTTTGTCTCATGGGAGACGGTCTATTCTATAGACGGAATCCATGAAGCCCAGCCCAAAATATAATATATTATATTTTGAGTTATAATAAATTATTTGGGGTTATAATAACTTATATTTGGGGTTATAGAATAGTATATTCGAGGTTATAATACCTTACATTTAGATTATAACATAATATAATTGATATTATAATAAAAAAAATCAGTTAAGGGAAATGGGCTGGTCCAATTTTGTGGTCTATCCTATAGACCGTCTCTTGTGAGATTTTGTGATAAGTAAGTATTTTTTAATGGGTTGGGTTTGAGAGACCGTCTCTTAAGATACTAGCTGATTTTTTAATTGATCACTTTAAAATTGCACAAAAACTTGGCCGAGACCGTCTCAGCGTGAGACGGCCCAGAATTCGCGGCCCATATTCACGCGCGTGTAAGTCACGCGCCCGTTCCCTCCAACTTCCCTTTTTTTTTGTTTTATTTTTGGCATCTTTTTAACTCCCAAAATTGAAAACTACCATTTCAGTTTTCATAATCAATTTCTGCCATTTCAGTTTATTCTTCAACCTCCATTTTCGATCTTGATTCTTCTTCTTCCATCCTTCTTGCTTCTTCTTCCTCTTTTTTTCGTGAGTAATAAGATAAGATAAGTGTTTGATTATACATGTATGTATGGTATGTATTGTGATATTAATACCTGTGTTGTTTTTTTCAATGATATAATTATAATTGAAGGAGGATGATGATTATAATACCTGTGTATGATTATTCTTCAATTTTTTTTTCAGTTTATTCTTCAATTTTTTTCAATGATATTGGTTTGAAAAAAAGAATAATTGGACAATGATATTAATATGGCAGAAGGATGTTGGTTTGAAATGGATGGACAATGATATTAATAAGTTTGGAAATGTATGTATATGTTTTACTTATGTTAAGGTTTAAACTGTATGTGTTAAGGTCTAAACTGATAAGGAATTCAATATCACTGTATGTGTTATTGATTTGTATGTGTTAAGGTCTAAACTGTATGTGTTAAGTTTTAAACTGTATGTGTTAAGGTCTAAACTGATAAGGAATTCAATATCATTGTATGTGTTATTGATTTGTATGTGTTAAGGTCTAAACTGTATGTGTTAAGGTATAAAGTTGTATGTGTTAAGGTCTAAACTGATAAGGAAGTCAATATCACTGTATGTGTTATTGATTTGTATGTGTTAAGGTCTAAACTGTATGTGTTAAGGTCTAAAGTTGTATGTGTTAAGGTCTAAACTGATAAGGAATTCAACTGAGTGTGTTAAGCAAAAAACTTCAATGTATTTTGATAACTGAGTGTGTTAAAACAATTGATCAATTCAATTTAATTAAGAACTTTATGTGTTTGATAACTGAATGTGTTAATCAAACAACTGAGTGTGTTAAGCAAAAAACTTCAATGTATTTTTGATAACTGAGTGTGTTAAGACAGTTGATCCATTCAGTTTAATTAAAAACTGAGTGTGTTAATCAAAGAACTGAGTGTGTTAAGCAAAAAACTGAGTGCGTTAAGACAGTTGATCCATTCAGTTTAATTTAAAACTCTATGCGTTTGATAACTGAGTGTGTTAATCAAACAACTGAGTGTGTTAAGCAAAAAACTGAGTGTGTTTAGCAAAAAACTTCAAACAACTGTCTGCGTCGTCTTCATCATACATCTCCATCGTCAAAATCACCATTAACATCTTCATCATGAAGAAATTCTGAAAAATTGTTAAGAATATGGCTTTCACATATAGATCATTCATTTTGAAAACGAATCAAGAAATCACATTCAATTTGTGTTCTTGATTCTTCTAATCTCATTTCTTTTTCAAAATCATTCATTAAATCATCCATTTTAGCCATTCTTGAAACGAAAATGAAGAAAATTGCAGAGATTGTGATGAAATTAGGAAAGTTTAATCAATTGTGAAGAAATTAGAGAAGTTTAATTACGGAAGTTATTTTAATTTTTGATAACCGGCTGTTTTTGGAGGAAGTTTTTAATTTTGGAATTTTTGGTTTTAAATCAGGAAGTTTATATATTGCTGACTGATCCCTCCAAATAACTGCCGCTTGCTGTCTTGGGCTGGGCCGTCTCAGCGTGAGACGGTCTCGGCCAAGACCAGCTGTTAAAATTGTAAGTAATCATTATAACATACTAAATATATATGGGTTCGCCCAATAGAGATTGTCTCACCATGAGACAGCCTCATCCAAGAATTAATCACTAGAAAATTACAAGTGATCACTTTAACAAACTGAATATTTACAAGTCAACCCAATAAAAATAGTCTCATCATGAGACCGTCTTATTTAAGAATTAAAAATTACGATCTCACTGTAAGACGAGCCTCATACATACACGAATTGAATGACAAATAATACAAATTATTAGCATAAACAATAAAAGCATATTATTTGAAGTCGTTTCATCGAGTGACGATGTCATGAGAGTACCACTTTATTTTTGTTACATTTTTACTCGTTGAAACTAATGAGTCCAAACTCTCAAATCTTATACATTCCTTGGGTTAATTTCTTGAAGCCCATGTAACGAAAAACTTTGGAGAGCACCACAAAACCTCTATTTTCTGGGTTTCTTTCTCTTGGTTTCCTTGTACACTGAAACGAAAAAAATGGGCGCTGAAGCAACTTCGGTAGAGGAGATTTCACCAGAGATGGAGGAACAGGTTGAGGCTTTACTAGAGGTAATTCTATTGAATGTCAATTTCTCCTTGTTTTACAATTTTCTTGAATGTAATGGTTGATTATCATTATCATATTTTAGAAAACATTTTTTGTTGTGTTTTATATAGAAATTCGGTGCCCATTTAGTATTTTGGTGTATCATTCGAGGTTGATTGAATGGAGGAAAAATCTTTTTGCTTGTTTATTGCTGAAATTTGTTAATTTTTCTGGGTTTCAGGATTCATATAGTGAAGTAGTTATATGGGTTTTGATTAGTTATTTGAGATCACAATTTCCTTGAATATATTGTTAGATGATCATTATCATGTTCTATAAAACATTTCTTGCTGGGATATATCTTGAATTTGATGCCCATTTAGTATTTGTATTGTATCCTTTGAAGTTGATGGAATAAAGGAAGAATCTTGCTGCTTGTTTTTATACTGAAAATTGGTAATTTTTCTGGGTTTTAGGATCAAATTCTAAAACTAGTTATTTAGGGTTTTGCTTCAGTTATTTTATGGGTTTAAGCATAACTCTTGTGTTAGTATGTTTTTTCCCATTATAAATCAACTCGTTTTGTATCAGACCGTCTGACCATGAGACGTACCAATATAATTAGTTCATTCTGTAAATGAGTGATCACTTTAACACACTAAAAGTACATGGGCCAGCCCGATAGAAACGTCTAGTCTCACTATGAGACCGCCTAATTTAAGCATTTGTGTTAATGAATAAGTTTGCTTTACTTTTATTAGTATGATTTGATGTATTGAATTCCGGGTATAGTTGAAGTATGTGGTTGAAAGAGGCATCAAGTTTGCACAAAACTATAGAATTCTCTGACTTGATTTGTTTAAGATGAAGAATTACCAGGAATAATACAACCTTTTGCTTATTTCCCTACAATAATACCAACTTTTGATTAACCATGAATAATACCAACTTATGGGTGTGTTTTCCGACAATATATCTAATATGTTAAAAATTAAACTATAGGTGATTATATGACAAAAAAATTTTGCAAATTAGTTAATAAACTAAAGTTGGTATTATTATACGGAAAAACCCCCCAAAGGTTGTATTATTCATGGTTAATCAAAAGTTCGTATTATTGTAGGGAAATTAACAAAAGGTTGTATTATTCATGGTAATTTTTCCTGTTTAAGATTATATTGACACTGGCATCTGGATTTTCAATGGAACATATTTGCTTACTAGTTATGTTAAAACATAGTTCTCATGTTATGTAATTCATTATATGGATTCATCATTCGCTTATTTCGGTTCACAATTTGTAGGAGATCAGAGAATTGGGTAACATGGGTTAAACTCGACATTAGCTTTGATTGCTGAATTTATGGTTGTTAGATAATATGTAGATGAATGGGGGAGGGCTGTTGAGCACCCTATGACTTTAGTTTGATTCAATTCACACTGAATTTTAAATTAAAGGGAATTTCCCTTTCATTGTTATTTCGGGGGTTGGGCGTGCAGTTGCTTTTTTATTCACATTCTTCATGGATTTACAACTTACATCCATATTGATGCCGTTGAAGGGTGTCATTAAGCAGATGACTTTCCGTTTTCTACTCCGGATAATGTTGAGTAGTGGTAATTTGTAAATGACAATCTCTGTTTATGCTGCTCAGGCTGCTAGATATGATGATCTTGATGACCTCAAAGGCTTAGAATCTGCTGGAGTATCCCTTGATTCCAAAGACTCTCAAGGACGAACAGGTTCGGATCTTTTTTGTCTCCATTGTTCTGCTTTTTTTATATTCGAATTGTCAGTCAGATTTGACCTATTGTTTGGAACACTTTTTCCGTTTTTTGGATCAGAATGATTGTATCGGATTGTTTATGTTGTTTTTCATTTACGACACATGTACCTTACATAAGCCAGCATGGGCAATGTACCACTAGATATGAACCTAATTGTAAAAGAGCTGGTTGGGAGGTATCATACTACTTTCTCCAATCCTAATTGATGTATGTTCTCCACCTTTTGGTATGTCCCTTTTGATGTCCTCCATTTACCCGTATATTTTTATATTTTGATGTAATTATGAGGAATAAACCATGAGTAGTATATCATCCCCCTGATTGCTGCGTGATATTTGTCCATTTACTCGTATTTTTTTCTAACTGGTCCAAATTTTCTTCAATTCTACTTGAAATTAATTGGTGGTCTTTGGATAAGAATCAAGATATGCTCGGCTAATGAAGTCAATTGATGTTATACGTTAGACGCCATCCATTTTTGGGTTGGCTTCATCCTAACAGAATTATGTCTTCTTACTGCCCTATTTCTGTTGATTATATATGAGATACTATATATAGCCTGTTTTACCTCATCATTTCTCCACCCTTCTCCAAACATTACGTCTTTCGGCTTCATTAATTTAGAAGATCTGACCGTGTTTGTACCTAATGACGGAACTTTGTAAATCAAGTTCTTGATAGTGGAAAATACTACCGGAATTCTTGTTATACCGAGATTGATGCCAGTCATGTTACTTATCTTTTCATGCAGCTCTTCATATGGCAGCTGCAAATGGTCATCATGGCATTGTTGAATACCTTATAAGTAAAGGTGTGGTAAGTACGTTTTCCTTTTAATTACTTTCACATGATTTGTGGAAGCGAGTACGTCGACCATTTCTTATAATTAGGATTTTTATAACATCTTAATCTGTAGGGCCGTTCCTAAGGGTAGTTTAGAGGTGCAATCGCCTAGGGCCCAGCTCATGGAGGGGCCCAAATTGAGTTAATCCTTATTATTAAAAATTATATTTACATAAATAGCTTCTAGTGTGGATCAAATTTACAATATTGAGTTTCTTAATCAAGCGCATGATCATCAAATACATTAAAAAAACAAACTGAAACTTTAACTATATAAGGGTCATTTTTCTATTTTCTGCCTAGGGTCCGAACATTATTAGGAACGGCTATTCTGTAGCCAACATAATACAACAACAAGGCCGCATTGCATCAATGTAAAGGTTTTTAATAATAAAAGAATCGATAATTCCCGCATTAGAAAGGTGTAAAAAACTATTTTTTGGGCCGTTTCAAGGAATATCTCACGCTTTGAGTAGATATTTGGAGTTGTAATAATCGCATCACTCCCTTTTGCCGCATCTGCATGTCATTACCGAGATTGCAACCGGTATCGTATTTTTGCACTATGCTAGTCAGTTTCTTTTCTACAACTTTTTTGTTAGAGAATATACACACTCCTTAGCTCTGAGAAAAAGTTTTGGGGACTGCACATGTTAGCAAAGCTGGCACAGGGGAGCAGTTTCTGCTCTTTAAGAATTATATCTGCAGTTTTGCTGACACTAACAATGGAATGTGAATAATTATTATTAGGGATATTCTACTTGGTAAGCACCAGGTATAACAAAATTCACAAAATAGCTAATCTTATTTGCAATTCTACCAAATAGCACTCAAGTTATGCAAAATGATCTGCCGTAGCTTTTTTACCCAAAAAACGTTTGAAATCCGTTAAGTCGTGAAATTACCTAATTACCCCTGTTTTATTTCTTAAATAAAGGGTCTTCTTCCTGGTTTGTATTCTCTTTTCATTTGAATCCTCCATTGTCAAAGCTTCCTCTTCATCACAATCTCCATGGCACAAAACTCAAACCTCTTTAGAGAATACATAGGAGCAGAGTTCTTAAATGTAAAATTTCAAGATGTACCCATCAACCCAAATGTTCAATTTCATTTCATTCTTTCCTTTGCAATTGACTACACAAATTCAACTTCTTCCCCAACACCCACAAATGGAAAATTCAACATCTTTTGGGACTCTAAAAACCTTTCACCATCCCAAATTTCTAGCCTGAAACATAAACACCCAAATGTAAGAGTAGGAGTAAGCTTAGGAGGTGATAGTATATTCGGTAACCCGGCTTATTTTCAACCCGTTTCAATAGATTCATGGGGTCAAAAATGCGGTTTCATCCTTAACCCATTTGATCAAATCAAATCATCTTGATGGTATTGACATAGATTATGAACATTTTAAGGGTGATCCAAATATTTTTGCAGAGTGTATAGGAAGGCTAATATTGAATCTTAAGACAAATGGGTTGATAAAATTTGCATCAATTGCTCCATATGATGATGAACAAGTTCAAATTCATTATATTGCTTTGTGGAAGAAATAATGTTTTATCAAGAAAAACGTCTCCATTTTATCTCTTCTATGAGGAGGAATTGAAGTCACATCATCAAGAGAAGTATACCCACCAGAATCAACCTTGGTATATTTCTCAAATGCTTCTAATATTTGCCATCCCCATTCACGATACCTGCAGGGATAGGATTTTCAGTTGATGAACTGACATCAAAGCAAAAGAGGATTTTCAGCAGGGATAGGATTTAGTGATAATCCTTCAAGCTTTGACAATGGAGGATTCAAATGAAAAGAGAATACAAACCAGGAAGAAGACCCTTTATTTAAGAAATAAAACAGGGGTAATTAGGTAATTTCACGACTTAACGGATTTCAAACGTTTTTTGGGTAAAAAAACTACGGCAGATCATTTTGCATAACTTGAGTGCTATTTGGTAGAATTGCAAATAAGATTAGCTATTTTGTGAATTTTGTTATACCTGGTGCTTACCAGGTAGAATATCCCTTATTATTATAGGGCAGAAATTATTTCCCTGGCTGCATAGGTGAAAGTGAATTGTCAAATTAATGTTCAATGACAAATTCTGCTGTATTTAAGCACCATAAACTATGATTATTGGCCCGTAGCCCGATTTTAGTTTTTACCAACATTCATCGTTATTTTAGGTTAAGATTTCATTCATTTCAAACGCTGTGACGTAGTTTTGATTTGATTTTATTGGATTAAGATATGAGTTTATTCATAATAAGTGCTATCTGATGAAGGGTCTTGCAGAGAAAATCCCCTTATAGGGTCTTGCTTGTGGGATGTGTGTTTTGGCATGACTTGGAAATACCCGAATATCCTTGGGATAGTCTAACAATATCTTGATACATTATATCGACAATAGACTTATTTACAATAGGCTAAGAGCAAACAGCAAGTCAACACAACAAACCAAAAAAATATAGAGATCCTTTTGGTTTAAGTTTGAAATATAGCACAAAATCAATATGTTGCCATGGACCCGTGTAAAAACTATGTTGGTTCAGGATAGAAATATGAAAAACAAATCGGTCGGAACCAGATCGTGAACCAGTTCTAAAATGGCATGGTGCGCCGGAATGGTTTTTTCTGCAACTATCTGATGTTCAACTTGAAACTTTAGCATTTCACGATTCTTTCGGTTCATCTCCTTAACCACTTTGGCTTGACGACTTCCCCCCTGACTGAACTAGGTTAATCAGACCCATTCCTTTACCATTCTCTATCACTCTTATTCACCACTTTACCTTTGAATTTCATTATGTTTTCAAATGATATTCCAAAATCAAACTATTGATAAGCCTCCAGCTGCTACCTTGAAAGAATCAAGTAAAATATGCATATTATATACTCAAATACATAATCCCAAACAACAGCAAATATACTCTAAACAAATTACATAACGGATAGTCATGGGCACTAAGCAGCGCTCCAAATGAACAAGCAAGGATTCACGAACAGATAATCCGAATTTCGTTCATAAAGAGAGATGTATGCTTACAAGTTACCATTGGTATCATCCCTACGCTTATGTTAATAGGGGGACAACACGTTCTCTTATGGTTCGCCCAAGGGAAATCATTTTGGTCCGTGTTCATCCAAGAAATTTGTGACCAATGATGTAGTTCTATGTTGGGTGTTACTAGGGCTGTCCATAATCCACATCTGGAAGATCCTTTAAGACGCTTAATTATAGCATTTGGAAAAGCCGAGAATCTTGCAGTGACTGTCGACTATCTTTGATGCTCTCCTCTTAATGTTAAGAGCGGTTTAAGTACTTCATATTTTCTTTGGGGCCCATTTCTAATCAGGAAGTTTTTTCTCGATGTAATGCAGGATCTTAACTCTTTGAATCAAGAGAAGAACACACCTCTTCATTGGGCTTGTCTCAATGGCCATGTTGAGGTAGCTACTGATTGTTTTTGGTTCATTTGCTATACTATTTCGTATTAGCATTCCGTATTGAAAATGTGTCTTTTTAGGTGGTTAGAACTTTGATATTGGCTGGAGCGAATGTTTCGATCCTTAACTGGTACAGATTTCTAATTCTGATTTTATATATGTTCAGTTTGACTTGAAATATTCAAACATTTTATTCTTCGCTTTGTGTTCGAGGGTCTTTTTTTATTATCTCTGGCTGAGGGTCTCAACTCTCACTGGCCGTTCTTCCAACCTCCTTATCTCCTTTGATAAGAGTATGGTCAGCCGTCATCTAATTCTTTCCAGACTCCAATCATAGCTTCTATGACCGGGATATACTGGATATAAAGAAGATAGTGATTTGTTTCGAGGGTCAAGCAGCGTCCATTAGGCTCAAAAGTAAAGTCTCTTTAGTTTACCTTAAGAGAGTAAATGCACTTTTACTTCATACTCTCTAGACCCTAATCATAGCTTCTATAAGCGCGATATATTGGGTATAATGAAGATATCGATTTGTGTTGCAGAGTCCATTGGGCTCAAATGTAAAGTCTCTATAGTTTACCTTAAGAGAGTAATGCAATTTTTTTCTTTTAAATGTCAAGCCATGATCGAACGCCGATAGATGAAGCCTTGAGCCAAAACAAGACGGATGTGTTCAATGCGATGAACGAGGCCATTGCACAAGTTGAGCTGACTCGATCAACGGTCTCATGACATGGACCTTAAGCCAACCAAAGTCCCACAAAAAGAGCTAAAATGTCTCATATATGGTATCTTTTTGTCTCTTAGGGTTTTAATTTTTTTTTTTTGTGTGTTTCTGAGATGATTTTATGTAAACCAGACACCATACTGTTACTCTTTTGAAAGCATCAGTCACTTTCTATTATCATTTCCGTGATGTATTTTTGGCCCTGTAACCTATCTATACCATGTAGCAATTATATATATATATATATATATATATATATATATATATATATATATATATATATATATATATATATATGTATTCTTGGCATTATGTGTTTTGGCCTTTAGGGTTCTCAAACACTCATTTTGTGGATGCTGAATGCCATTTTTTTAGTAAGACAATTACATTCAACTTCAAAATGGTTGTTTTAACTTTAAATAGTTACCGAAAATAATACGATTTGACTTATTGTTTGAAGGTTTCTTTTTGCATCTTTGTAATAGAGGTTTAATTTTTATGAGTTGTCGCCAACAAAAAGGTTAATTTTTCTGCATTGTTTGTAGGAGATTATCCTAAGAAGAATGAAAATTTTTCTTAAAATTATAATCTTCTTTAAAATACATAATACGAGTTAAGTTTGTGTACTTGCTTCTATATGGAAGACTTGTTTCAATTTTGGCCACAAATTTAATAAATGGTTGGCCTTTAACCAAGTCTTTTACTATAAATTTTTAAATGTATTCTTCGAATTAGTGTCTTTCTTTTCTTTGATTTTTTTATTGTCAAATTCAGTTAAGTTTATCTATGTAGTTAATTTAATAATCTTTTTACAAATTCAACGTTATTTTTTCTTTTATACTGCTCATGCAACTGAATAAAACTAGAGGGTAACCAAGAAGCAAACACTAAATACATGAATACATATATATCATAGACAAAACCTATTGATAGTTTTTTCCTTTGAATTCACTACATTACACAAATTAAAATGAGAGTTTTTCAAGTGGGCAGTGGAGCTTGCTAAAGAACATCAATGGCTGAGTATTGGTGTTGAAGGAGATGCTCACAACGTTGTAAAGGCGCTTCAAGGCAGTGTCTCCCGTGGATTTCATCATCAAACTGTTGTGGAGAACATCATTTCTATCTCCTCTGGTCTAGCTAATATCTCTTATAGTTTTTGCTTTCGTGAGGCTAATGTTGTTGCTCATAAACTTGCTAAATGGGCTTTATCGTGTTATTGTTCGAGCGTTTGGCTTAATGGTGGTCCGCCTTGGATTGCTGACTTTGTATCTTCGGATTTAATGCATTAATAATATAGCCTCGCTTTGATCTTCAAAAAAAAAAAAAAATGAGAGTTTTTCAGATATATTACTTATAATTTAAAAATATAGAGGAAGCATATAATTTGTGAAGCTCGTAATCATCTTGCTTGGGTTAAAGGGGTCTTTTATTTTATTTTTTTTTTTAAATTCAGAAGTAGACTAGAAAATCTCTACAGGCAAGAAGAATAAAGTAATCCTTGTTGAAAATGGTAAGAATGAAACTTTTATGACAAGAGTGGATGGAAAAGCCCTCGACATGAACTATTAGACTAACCTAAGATTCTCCGCTAGCTTTCATCTAACTTTTTACACTATTTGTAGACTTGTATACCTTCTCTATTAAGAATTCGTTTATGACGAAATACTTGTTATACAATTTAAACACAGAAATATTCTCTATACAAACAAAAGTACATGTATTACAATCGATTTTAGAAAATCGATGCATATTCCTTTTGACTTTTTTTTCTAACATGATTATGATTTTGTTATATGATCCACTATTATTTGAGCTTTGTTCTTTGTATAATCATCATCCATCTCCACTAGTAAGAGAAAGCTAGGTAGAAAAAAATGATTCCTCAAAGTCATCCCTTTTCACTAACAATAGTAATAGTAGTAATTAACACAAAAGCAAGTAAACTAAAGCATTATGTACATTGGGAAGATGCTTAGTTTCTATATCCCTATATATAACTACATATACTACATTCTCTAGCACTTGATTTAGACAAATAATTAAGCACACTTGCTAAATTAGGAAATAATCTCTTTAGGTTCTTTTTGTAGGCTCTAGAACCTCTTTTTATGTAGCCTCTTGTGCTTCAAAGGGACAACCAACTTCCTTCATATGCCTTTAGCTTTTTATAAAGTATGATCATCAAAATATGTATCCTTTTTACATTAGCTTTTTAGGCTTAATTATACAGATCAGGGTACATCTTATTTATGTGAAGTTAACATGACGTATACAATTAATGGTCGATCAAAAACAACCCTTTTGTTAGTCTTATTCCTAACACAAAATCTCACAAGAGACGGTCTATAGGATAGACCACAAAATTGGGCCAGCCCATTTTTCTTAACTAATTTTTTATTATAATATCAATTATATTATGTTATAATCTTAGATATAAGGTATTATAACCTCGAATATACTATTCTATAACCCCAAATATAAGTTATTATAATCCCAAATAATTTATTATAACCCCAAATATACTATGTTATATTTTGGGTTGGGCTTCATGGATTCCGTCTATAGAAAAGACCGTCTCCCATGAGACTTACTGAATTATAATTGTACAGATCAGGGTCATTAAATCATGTATACATCTTATTTATGTGAAGTTAATATGACGTATACTATTAATGGTCGATCAAAAACAACCCTTTTGTTAGTCGTATTCCTAATAGGTGAAGCTGCGTATAATCGATCGTTTTAAACCCAACCTTAGGTGGAAGCCACTTAATAAGACTGGGATAATATAATTTTTTTTTTTTTTTTTTTTTTTTTTTGGAAATGACTGGGATAATATAATTAAATTAACTTTTTGAGCTTAATTATTATGGCGTGTACGTTATAATGTTTTACTATAACAACATAGTATTGTTTGTTAATGCATGTAAGCGCCGAATGACTTTGACAAAAAATATATTATTGTAAAAATTGAATAAAAAGAGAGAAGGGAACATGGAGGAATCAATTAGGGAAATGGTGGAAGAATGGAGTAGATTGATAAAGGTATAGGGAATTTTTCGAATTTTGTTTGTTTAATGGCATCAAAGAGAATAATTAATTAGTTAAATAATTATATGAGGTACTTCCTCCGTTCTTATTTACTTGCAACATAGTTGACTTCGATACTATTCATTTAGCAAATTGACTTTTATATTGTTGGTAATCTATAAGTTAAAACACTATAATTAGAGATATTAACGATTGAATTCGTGTCTTGGGGAATGTGAAAAAGCAAATGGTGCAAGTAAATAAGAACGGAGGTAGTATAATTAAAGGGAGGTGAAACTTTTATTCGTATAGTCAGACCTAAATATGAGATTTTGGTGGTTTAAGACGAACTTATAATATCAAACTTTAATATAAAAACAACATTTAACTTTTCCATGTTGAGTCGCTACATGACCTTTGATAACAAAATAAAAACATATTTTAAAGTTTAACCATGAGCTTAAATACGTTGAATTTCATTAAATAGTACTCCTATTAAATACAATTTTAATATTCACATAGAGTAATCTTTATTAGTATTTTAAAATGCAAAGTCGTATACATATATCTATTAAAGCTTGTTGTTCATTTGTAAACTGCAAATTTTTTTGCAAGATCCTAGGTTGCACGCCTCTTCCTCTCTACTCCAAACACGATCTTGAGTATAGTATTTCTTTTTTATTTTTGTGAATAAAGGTAAATTGGAGAAGAATAGGACTAAAGAAGAAAATTACGAGAATCAAATTTAAATTCCTATCTTGAGAAAAATGTTACAATTTATATTATTTTTATTCCACTATGTAGTCCTATGTAACACCCCGGCCCAACGGACCACCGATGACTACTCATGGAGACTATAGACTAGCCCCACAGATCAACACAAGTCTTTCCAGCACACTTTGGCCTCACTCGTGCGCACCCAGGAAATTTCCCAGGAGGTCACCCATCCTGAGATTGCTCCCCACCAAGCACGCTTAACTGTGGAGTTCTTAGCAAATGGGCTCCCTAGAAAAGAAGATGCATCTTGTTGATATGAGTAGTCTATCAATCCCTTTTCAATATAAATCTGGGGTATCACACTCACCCCCACTTAAGAATACAACGTCCTCGTTGGACCGTCACTTCAGGATCTTTTCCCCCGCTAGGTGCGCTGAACACACAATCAGCCACGGTCGCAGGATTGCTCTGATACCATTTGTAACACCCCGGCCCAACGGACCACCGATGACTACTCATGGAGACTATAGACTAGCCCCACAGATCAACACAAGTCTTTCCAGCACACTTTGGCCTCACTCGTGCGCACCCAGGAAATTTCCCAGGAGGTCACCCATCCTAAGATTGCTCCCCACCAAGCACGCTTAACTGTGGAGTTCTTAGCAAATGGGCTCCCTAGAAAAGAAGATGCACCTTGTTGATATGAGTAGTCTATCAATCCCTTTTCAATATAAATTTGGGGTATCACATCCTAGGCCTAGTATCTATATTGAGCATATATCTAAGGTCACAAAATGAGCCCTTTGAAGTAGGTTTCCTTTGCACTAACGTTGACTTTGAGTTTAATGCTATCTTCATCTAAATTGCCAATAACTAAATAGGATTCCAATTTTTTTTTTTACCTAAAAGGCTAGTGAGCTATAGCTTGAGACCCAACAAAACTTCCAATTTACTCATGAAACAATATATATATAATTTGATATGTTTTCTTGAACTTCAAAAAAATAGTAAATTTTTTATAGTATATCAAATCCAACAAATAAGACGACCTTAATGGGTGCAATAGCCATTTTTACGATAATCGATGTAACTAAGCAGTTATAGTGTAAATATATAATTAACCACTAAATCTGTAAATCTGTATTTATATAAGCATATATGTATTATATAGAGTCGATGAAAATCTCAAATCATCATTGACAATTAATGAACATAATTAGGCATTATAATTAGAAAAATTATTGCAAAGTAAAGAGAGTTAGGGTGGAAAATAAAAGGATGAAAATGAAGGGAAAGCACATGGTGTTCCCAAAAAGGGTAACATTGGAGTGTATAAAATAAGTAGATATGAATTACTAAGTTGAGTAGAAGCCGTTTACCAACTTGACTTTTCTTTCGGCTTCACATGCATACCAATTACCACGTAATCTTTTCATGTGGACCCTACTAAAACCTCCTCCTTTTGCCTAAACCAATTTAATTTCACAAATTCTTGTTATATACCGTCTATAGCATAGACGGGTAAATATAGATCAGTCCATTTGTTAAATGAGTAATTGAATAGTCATGTCAGCTATTGGATTGGGCTGTTGAGAGAGTCGTCTTTGCCATAGACGATCTCTCAGAAGACCTTCTGAATTTAATTTAATTTGAGGATCGAGTTTTATTTCAGTTAAAGTAAATACAATTATTCACAATTTATAATAGAGATTTTAAAATCAATTTACACATTATCTTCCTTTTTTTCCATAACATACTATGTAACTAAAAAAATATTAATTCTATCGAAAAGGTCACTATGGTTAATGGTTAATTACGATATATTAAAGGTTTTTCCTATTGTATTTATCTTGATTTATATATTAAAAAGAACTTAGCTTATTTAATACTAATGTTTATTATCACATACTACTTGCTATGTTAGTATTAATCCATACTAACCCGAACATGTATTTTATTTTTATTTATTTTAAATTTTTATTTATGTTAATAGTCTAGTGAATGGGGTATGTTGTTTCAGTTGGAGGATAAATATCGCTTTTTAGAATATGTGCTGAGTTTGATTTTAACTTAGCTTTCTTCTGTCTAACCTGTAATTAAAAAAAATTATATAGTATTAGGTTGCCGTGATTTAGTTTGTAAGCTTGGTTTCTGACCTCCAATGACTTTCACAATGTCACCTACTTGGCTACTTGCTATGAATTAGTCCAAGAGATTAGGTTAGTTGTAGGATTATTATTAATTAATTACTTAATTAATATTATAATTAATTAAGGGTACTTCAAAGCATAATTACCATAACACTAGAAATTAAATTTTTATTTGTTTCAGTTTGTTAATTATATATACTTTTACCAAATCTACTAACAATTTTAATCACAGTGCAGTAATCAACAAATTCGAATAAATTCATATCTACTTAATCTACTAATCTTACATCTACATCCTTAACTCCAAACATATAAGTAAATAAGATAAGTATTTACAGCTAATATTCTCGTCAGAATTTAAGAAAATCATCTATCATTTTTCAGCAAAATTATTGAATTCTATAATATAATATTTATTAGTGTATCCTCATTAAATGTATGACATCACTAGTATTCATTTCGTTTACATAATTTAAATCCACATAATTTAAATGGATTTGATTTTAAATATAATTGCTATAAATATGTCACTGAATATTATTTCAAGTATGTTGCTTCATATTAATGAAAAATATTTTCTAATTATTTGTTAAATATTAAGTATTTATCTATATGTTTTTGATAAAGTGGATAAATTCTTATTTCTTATAATAAATTCCTTTTATAAAAATTACACCTAAAATTAGTAAAATATATTTTACAAAAATTATTATAATAGTATGGTCTAAAAATCTTTTTCTTAATTAATTCATGTTAATTAGAATGATTCTATCATTCATTTATTATTATATGTACTTATATTAGAAAGTTTGAAATAATGTCTAATTTGCATTATCTTTTATTGGAAAAGATTTTCCTTAATTATTTAGAGTTTAGACATTATGTTTTATGAACTGTATTATTGCAATGATCCTTTGAAATTCGTCTATTATCATCAATTGCTATTTTTGTCTGATTTATTCATTTTGTATCATTTCAATTTTTAGACAATATTCTATTATTTTTTTAAAATTTCACAATTTAGAGATGTCGACATTTATCCGATCTTGTATAACAATTTTGACTTTTACCCATTTGAAATAAATTAATTAATTCCGATATGTATCCGTTCTTGTATAACAAATTTGACTTCAACCCATCTTAAAATAGATTTACCTTAACAAGAATGAGTTGAAAAACTTACTCGATTTAGTCTCTATACTAGACCAATAAAATATACCAAAATTTTCACAGATATAAATAACCATAATCACAATATAATAAGTATTTACATTTTTCATTTCATAAAACTTGTAAATAACAGCGACGTTATATTCTCAACACAAGATGTCACTATCAATTGCTTCGATAAAAAGAATCTATGATAGAAAATGGCACAACCACTCAAGCAAAACCCTAATATTAGGGTGCCAAGCAAATGAATGAAAGTTTGAAGTATAAAAATGGTAGTGGGAAAGAATATATATAAGTATAAGCATTAAACACCAATGATTTTTCCACTACAAGAGCACCACTACTTTACCTTTCCGCTCCCTTTTTGCCTACTTTCCGTTTTTTGCCCTTAACAAGAATCCTCAACCAAGTTGTTGATTTGAAATACATTAAGGTATAACTTATCATTAATTATATTTTTCTGTCCTGTCATTCAGCCTCATTTGATTTCGGCATGAAATTTTTAAAATACAATATATTTGATTAAAAAAATAAAACATTTAGAAATAACAGAGAGTACCGATGACATCATACTCAAAGATAGAAATGAGGCAAATTCGTTAAAACAAACTAAAATGAAAAACAGAACAAATTGAGAAGAATATAAAAGTATACAATAAGGTATAAGTTATAGTATAGGTTATTTATGCTTAATTAGATTCCAATCTATTAGGATTATTAACCCTAAAGTTCAAACAAAGGATGCATATGATTGGAAGAAGCTCTTCAATTAAGCATCTTCTTAAAGAACCTAATTGTACGGAAATCAATGCATTTATTTTATAAACAAGTTTCAACTTTCAACCCATGCACAAATCAAAACTCCACTAACATTATGAATGTGACTTATGAGGCATGCATCATGATGTATAGTACACACGAAATACAACCTAATTACTACTGGTATATTAATACTAACGATCAGCTTAAGTTTTTGATTGATTTGGTTCCTTGACATGGTATCAGAAGCCAGTGAAACAAGAGGTCATGAGTTCAAATCTCAACCACCCCTCATTTAAAGTGGAATATTCAGCGCGTATGTGCATGCACAATTCTAGCCCAATGAATTTTTGTATGAAGGAGCGTGTTAGAGTATATAACATATCCCGAGGCCTCAACCATCAGTTTAAGTTTTTGGTTGATTTGGTTCCTTCATAATTATTAGCTTATTTTTGAGATTGATTAAACTCAGAAATGAATCTAATCAATAAGATTTCAATAATAAAATATGAAAATAATGTTATTATGCAATAATCATATGTTTTTTTCTATGAATACTTCATCTATTTTTAAATATTTGTTACATTCTATTTGTTTGAAGACCCTTCTTGAGCCAGGAGACTCTTTCGACCGCCCTCTCCTTATGGGTATGAGACGCCGTCTATCTTCCCTCCCCAGACCCTGAACACTGATCTATCTATGTTCGAGATACACTGGGTATGATGATGATGATGATTTAAATGTGCATAGTTTTATATATATAAATGAGAAAAACTAACACATTAAATTACGTAAAAAGTCAAATATAACAAGTATACAATAAAACGCAAAAGTAAAGACATAAGTGAAATGAGGAAAATTCAAGCAGTAATTTAATTTTTTTTTTTTTACATATACAGCAAAGAACAAATGAAAGACAGAAGGATAAGTACTGGAATGAGTGTTTAAACAGGGTACAACTATTGTTCTTTTTCTGGACAAACAACAAGTACAAAGGAACACCATAATTATGCCTCAAGCATCAAACAAATTGTATATACATCTAAACAAATAAACACAAATGGGGTAAATTTAATTTCAAATGTACAAGTATATGTTGTTTTAATCAATAAAATGGATAAAAATCCCTACACGTAAGGAAGACGGAAAAATAAATCATTTCTCTTTTATTTCGGGAAATATCAAACTTCTCTTATTTAAGTTAAATAAATAAACTTCAACCATCAGATCAACCGGCGATTAGCATTTATTAGATTTAAACAAAATAGCTTATTAAATCTACGGTGTTATTATTTGCTATAAATTAATGGTCAATCAGAAATAACGTATTTATTACATTAATATGAATAAGGTTGCGTATAACCACCCGAAAATAAATAGTGGACGTGTGGAAAATGAATCAATTAAGGGATTTTTTGAAACTTTGAAAAGTAGTTTTAATTAATTAAGTTGACTAAATATGACTGTTTAGGTCTTACTTTTCTGATTAGACAAACTACAATTATTGATTAATCTCCTAATTAAACTCATAATTGTGTGTATCAAGGGACATGACATTATTCCTAACTAACACATAGGGAGACATAACAAGGGCGATCAGCCAAACATGAAAAATCTAACACTCAACATGTTTTATTAAAAGGTTGCGTATATCTAACTCCTCAAAATTAATCTCGAGAAAAATCATATAATAAAATATTAATATGATTACGTACGAGAATAAAAGTCATAAGTCTATCAACAAATAGAAAAATTCTAGCTAAATAGATCTTTTATATTTTGAATTTGCTAAATTTCATTTTATTTCCAAAAGACAAAAAATAATAACTACTCATGGTTAAAATACGAAAGCACAAAATGAGATGTTTCTTCCAACGTCTAAACGGAGTTTTAGGAATGGTATATACACAGCCTTATGTTCATATAAATGTGTTATTTCCATATAATATATTAATATATGTATTAAATATATCTACAACTTCACATAAATATTTAACTTTCGACTAAAACTATTTATTTTTATTTTTAATGCATGTGGACTTTGCTAAGATGCATAAAATGAAAGCAAAAAAGATGGCACTATCATAATTCATAGGTCAAGTGAAAAGAGAAATCACCTTAATATATCTTCTTGCAAAATTCTAGCCCTCCATCAACAAATACTTCATCAAAAAGAGTCTTCTTTAAGTTATCATAGAGTAGCAAGTAATTAAACTTCATCCTAGGTACACATTTTGCATACAAATTTTAAGTGATAGTTAGATTAAAAGAGTTGGATCGTTTACTTCTCGCCGTAAAGTTTAAACTAATCGTTAAAAATCCATCATATATACTTTATCACACTCTCACATACGACAACTCTTCAGATTAGATAAATGTCCCTTATGCATGCGTTATGAGAAGGTGGATAAAAGTCGAATCCATAACCTAGGTTCTGATAACCAAGTGAAAATCATTAACACTTGTGAGCTAATAAAATATTGTCGATCATACTTAGCTCAATCCGAAATGATAAATCACTTCAATACCGAAACTTGAAACAAAAAAATCCAAAAACTGACCATAGAAATTCACTCCTTTAAAACGACAATATTTTTTTGAATTACAGAACAAGATGAGAGATAGGGCACAAGATCGACTTTGCCTAAAACTAATACTTAACCCCGACAGAGATAAAATTCGATTCTCGATTTGAATAACAAAAAAATCCAAAAGTGTGTTGCAAAAATGAAGACATCCCAAGAGGGGCACCATATAAAGGCCAAGAACAAAACAAAACCTTAAGAGACAAACCCATATGAACATCGCCGTATTATGCCTATAAGTCAGCATTTGTAGGCCAAAAAAAACATAAAATAGCTAAAAGAGGTAGACAAATTGGAGCATGCATATCCACAATCATCATTAACAGACAAATTATATGATTAAACTATAATAACATGTGTTTCCACATAATTAAACATGGAATCACATCAAGTGGACTCTATACTTAATTATCTTAGGCTCATCTTCTTGATTCTAATTATCAGCTACATACAAAGGTTAGATACATCCATGTCAAGACATTAGTACATGTGAGCTACATAATCTCGTCTCTAGCGAAGACTCGACAAACACGACCCATATCGAGAATTTCTCCTAAATTGCTTCCGTATTTTGGCTATTATAACCCAAAACACACATAACAAGTCGGGATTATCAAATAACGCTCAAAAGATGAGGGATTAAGGACCAACGATAAACCCATCTTGACAATTCCGGGTTCTCCACCCAAACCACATATAATACGCCGAGAAGACCAAAAAACACCCGCTTCGCTCTCCACTCTGCTAACTCGCACTTCTTAAGACTAGATTGACACAAGAGTTTCTTGTTTAACCAATAGCGAGTTACGATAAACTCGACTTTAAGACCAATCTCGGTTTTCCCACCTAAACTACCTCCGGATACTTCGCGAACATCAAAAAAAAGACCTAATATTGGATCTTCTAACCCATCTTAGTGTTGGTACACAATTTTCTCACTAAAACACTTATGGAAACATAGAAGGACATACCCATTAGTAGCATATAAAGGAAAAATAATCTCAAGTAAGCAAATAGGGTAAAGAAGCAAGTACATGAAGGCATTGATGAATACATGCAAGAATGCAACAACAAATTGTATACTTAGAAAATAGTGAGAAAAAGTAAAGCTTTGTTTGACAAATGATAAGGACAAGCCTTCAAAATAATGTATAGAGTATGTAATGAAGTGTACAGCAGTGCTCCTCTTCAATTTTTCTTTTTGTTCTTGTAAGGCAATAAATGATAGTGACCTTGCAACTACTATCCCAAATCTTTAAAAGTCCTACAACAGGCCATACTCATAATGGTGAAAGGCCAACATTCACAAATTTAGTTCCTAAGGAACTAAACTAACCAAACTCAACTAAGGGTATGTTAAGGGTATAGTTTTTAGTTCATGGGATGTTTCCTTACATAAAATATTTGTCGTTCGAGTCATTGAAGGTTGGAGAGGTTCGAGAGTGATTACGACCTGGGCGTTTGTTACCATTTTAAGGAGTAATTCAACTAAGAGGTTAAGCTGACGGTTAGGACTAGCACTGCTGGGGGGTGATATGTGCTTAAACATAAGAACTCGCGTTCGGATAGAATGATGGACTTGGATCTAGCTCAAGGTTGGTGACGGATCTCCATCATTATCATCGACAAAAACACTAATTCAACCAATAAAAATAACTCTACCCTCTTAGAACGACTAATTCAACCAAAAGATTAAGCCAACGGTTGTGACTTGTGAACCTCTAATAATAAGTTAATACGCTCAAAACATAAGAACTCGTATTAGGATAGAACGATGAACAAGGATCTCCACTGCTAACGGCAAACAACTAATTCGGAATAGAGGGGGTGTTAAGCATGAGAAAATAAACACTAATAAAATTAATTTCATCATCATCATTATTACCCACTGTATTCCACTTATAGACAATCTATGGTCAGGGTCTGTAGAGGGAAGATGGACGGCATTTCATACCCATTAATAAAATTAATTTACCTTGTTAGAAATGTAATTAAATATAGAAGTGTAAAAGGAGCAGAAAAGGTAATGAACAGGATTTGAACAGTGTTATCATAAGCAAGACAAAAATGCTACACACAATAAAGGTAAGTATTCATACCATACTATACTGTCTCCTGTGAAATGATCAGTAATTTTGGTTGTGCCTGCAAAAAAAATCATACCTTGCTATCCAATATTCCAATGGCAGAAATAACAGAAACACAACAAAAATAAATTAAAAAATTAAACAAAAATAGAAGGGTTTTATAAAACAAGAATAATAAAGTTAGCAAAAGAAGCACCAATCATGTACAAAATAACACATACTTTCCTTGCATGCTAAGTTTCAAATCTCTAATGCATTTGAACAATGCATCCGATCAGACTGTCTTTCTAAATTTGCTACATAACGCAAACGCATAGCGAGATGAGATGGTTTAAGAGGTTACGTAGCAAATTCAAATAAACAGAGAAAAGAAATAGAAGAATAATTTCCGAATTGATTTAAAAACCCTATTCATTAATAAGAAAATTTAGATCAATAAAGATATAAAAATCAAGATAGTTATTAGAATACAAGAGTAATATAATTAAGCTTTGCACAACAATGCTTTTGAATCTTTTGCATTTTTCAACAATAGTATCAAAAGACTCAAAAGAACAACAACTTAATTCATCACCTCTCATAAGGCAGCTCGATGCACAAAACGTTAAAACAGTATTAATTCCTTTTTCCATTTTCGGGTGTTTTATTTTCTCAATTAATAGTATTACCATAGCTTGAACCACCAAGTAAGCCACCACCAGAACCGGAAGCGCCATAAACATCCGATGGATCAAGAAGCGGGGAAGTAGAAGAAGCACCACCATTTCTTCCACCGCTACTACCACCACCACTACCGCCACCCAAATTCAACTCGGACATGTTCGGAAACCCAGCATGATCTCTAGATTCAGCTCCTTGATCATATAAAAAGCCCTTAAAAACATGGCCACCTATCTTAACCACAGCTTGGTATGCAAACTCATCCTCACCATCTTCCATTGCCGTTACTTTAACACATTTGAACACCGCCGGCGCCTTCACTTGTCCCGGTAACGACTCCTTAAAGCTCGCATCTACCTCGCCACCACAACCAAAACATTTTTTTTTATAAAATCCCAACAAAAGACACATTTTATTTGGGTGTTTTTAATCAAATTTTATGCATTTCATCCATGGGCGGCACAACCATATAAGCTTATATGCGTTAATAAACCAACTCAACTAAAAGCTTCTGATGAAAACTATATGAATTCGATTAATTGTTTTTTAATAAAGCAACCTATTTTTATAATTGCCGAAAATAAACTCAATTTTGAAGATGATTATAAGCAATAAGTGAGTTTATTTTTTAGCAAATATATCTAATAGGCGGGTTTATTTAAAAATAATAATAACTAAATTTATTTTCAACGGAATAAGGAAAGATTGGTTTATTATACTTAATTTCCCCCAATTGTTATTAAACAAGTTTTAGAGTAGTAAATTACCTTGGTGGCTAGAGCTAGTTTCAAAGCTCCTAGGTGGAGTATTAGAAGTAGAAGTATGTGAAGTAGTAGCTGTATTTTGGGAGGAGATAAGGCGAGGCTTCTTAGCTCCCGAGGTGGAGCCAGAAGAAGCCCCGCCACCTCCTCCACCGCCTACGGCAGCTTGACTGCCCGTTGCTCCACCAACGGTCATCATCTGCCGTTCTCGCCTTCGAGCGGCGGGAACCCAAGTACTTTTAACATGAGTAGAACAATCAAAACCCCTACTCCTACAACAAGTCCTACACCTTCTATGACTACAATCTTTTTTAGCTTGATTCCCACAATCCTGACAAGTTGTGGTCCCACCTCCGCCACATCCCATGGCGGAGGTACTCGGAGAAGGTAAGAAATTCGGGTTACCCGGATCAAAATTTATACTCTTTTTCGGGTAATTGGTACTACCACCACCACCCATTTGATTTTGTTGGGTCATAGTATTCCATAAGTTAATTGCACCCGTCCGATGATTCCGACTTCCAAATGCATCATGACCGTCCAAAGTAATACCTCCATTATCCCCACCACCACCACCACCTCCTCCTCCTCCTCCTCCGCCCATGTTTAAACACGGCCCGGCGGTAAGAAGGGGAATAACCCCAACCCCAACACCCAAAGCCGTGGTGGCGTTATTTCCACCATTGATTCCACCAATAGCACCATGATGATGATGGTGATGATGATGATCAACGATCAAGGATGGATCATGCTGAAAAGAAGTAGCAGGAGCAACAACAAACATACCCATTTCAGGAGGAAGCCCATACCCGGTTAAAGTAGGGCCACGAGATGAACCGGGCCATAAAGACCCGGAAACAGAAGTGGGTCCAGATGGGGTTGCTGAAGAACCCGCATTGAATCCTAATGAAAGATCATTACTTTTATCAGCGTTGCTTGTAGATGAAGCCACCCAATCAGCAAACGCCCCCGAATCTGACGATAATCTCCTTGTAGTAGCCACCACACCCAATTTTAATGGCTGCTCAATTTTATTTTATTTTTTTTTATTTTTTTCTGATCAAAGACTGAAACTTTCTCCTTCTAACACTGATTTTTCAACAGTATATAGCAGTAGAATAAAAGGGTATTTTTATTTATTTCACATTCTATATATTCTCTATTTTTTTTTATAATATATAGAAGATATTGTTTTGTTGTTGTTTTTGTTGTGGCCTTGTGGTAAGGAAATGAAAGAATGAGTATTGTTATTCCTAGAAAGTGAAACTAGAAGTGGGTTCTAATTCCTATCTTTCTTTATTTTTTTTCTTAGCTTTAGTTTCTCACTCCAATAATCAAAATTTATGGTAATTGGGAAAGGGTGTATGTGTATGTAGAAGAGAGGGAAAATAAGATATGTATAGAGAGAGAAGGGGGGAATTGGAAGGAAGAAAGGAAGAAAAAGGTTTTTGTTGTTTAGCTTTTGTAAGTTTGCTTGGTTCAAAAAGTCACATGACACCCTCTCTCTTTCACTAATCACTACCTCTCCCTCTCAACCATTTACTTCTATAGAAATAGGAATAGGAATAGGAATAGGAGTAGTTCTTCTACTCTCTATTTATCTCTATTCCTTCAATTTGTGTGGTGGGGTGCATTTGGCATGTGTGCTATTTTTACAACTTGTGCTCTTCTTCCTCTTCTCAGAAATTTTTAATTAATCACCGTGATTTATTAAGAGAGGATGGGGTCTACTAAAAAGGTGGTAGTTGAAATATTTTAATTAAATAAATTAATTGTAAAGATGGTAGTTGGGGTATTTAAGTAGTAAAAATGAGGGTATTTTGGTCATTACTTGTTTGAACATAGAAAATTTCGATAAAAAAGTGATTACTAAAATTAGAAATGTAACATTTGGAATGAACTTACCTAATAAGAAAATAGGACAATAGTTGTGAATTGAAGGAAGTATACAGAATGACAAAGAGAATAAAAAGATAAATTAAAACAATAAACTTTCATCCTATTATATCCTATCATATAAGGTGATTTGTTAATCTTGTAAATAATCGTTATTTAGTTTTCCTTGTTACTTTGCTTTGCCCCCATTTTTTACTTCATTCAATTAATTACTAGACTTGATTCTTTTTTTTTTTTTTTTTTTTTGATTTGATTACTTTCTTAATTACTTTTGTTAATGATATTTGGTTGTGTAGTTTTAGAGGAAGGAGAATTTTATAAGTAATGGATTAATGTAGTTGTAGTAAAAGAAAGGAGAAACTTATAGGTTAATAAAGGGAAGATAAGGAGAAAAGTTGTCTTTTATAAATGGTTTTCAACTAGTTTTTCTTCTTAGCTTTTATTTTTAATTTACTTTGTACTACTTTTTAAGTTCTTTAAATTCTTCTTCTTTGTAATATTCCATTGTAACTAAAGAAAAATTTGATTAATATTTTTAATACATATTTAGAAGATAAGATAAAATATGTATGTGCAAGATATCGTTAGATTTGTTGTAATGTATGCTTTTTTATTATGTATTTTTTAGAATTATTTATATTATATGTATTTAGAGAAATTGAGGTTTAAAATTTAATTTGAAAACTGTGCAAAAAGTAAATGACAAGAATAAAAAATAACGGAGGGAGTATTAAACAGTAAACAATATAATTTTAATCAAAATTCTTAATTAGTTGCTCAAACAATTAGCTTATAATCTAATACTTCATCCATGCTGAAATACTCGTTATATTACGGCTATGGACACTATTTATTGTTCACACTTATGTTATACATTGTGGTTAGCGTGTAAAATTTATAGTCAAATGAAATTTTGTTTGAATCATCTATTCATATACTTTCATAACATCAACTTTTTATATAATTTTTAAATGTATATAGTTAATGTATAAATGATCAAAATAATACATTGAATTGTCTAAAAATTCAAATCAAATGTAGCAAGTATAGTGGGGCAAAGAAAGTACTTTAAAACAGTTCAATCAGCGTATTACTACGACTTTAACTCACAATCATTTACCAAGTAGACCCTGTAATAATAACTCACTATCCATCAAAATCATACATATCATTAACTCAAACACGTATATAACTTCTTTAAGTCATACTCTCTCCCTCTAAATTTACACCTTAAAACTCAAATATAGAAAGACGATTTTTTTAGGTTTTAGTTTGAAAACTCAAAGAAATAAAGTATTTATTCATAATAATATACTCACTATCCATCAAATCTATGTATGAGATGAACAAAATGTATGTGATGCCTAGAGAAATTTCTTGGATTTATCACTTAAGGATGAAGAGGCATGTGTTATATATATTCCTTGATCATTGTTCTCATTCCCAATTCTCCACTGATTAGTGATTACCCAAATATTATTTGATTCATTACTTTATCTTCTTGGTTCTTGAGTAATGGTTAGCCAATACACCACGTATAGAACCATACAATGTACTCTATATTTAATATTTATATATGCATCCATTTTTTTAATATTTCTTTTGCTTTTTAATAGTTATATTATTATAAATCACATAAATTAATTGTATATTTAACAAAAATACTACTCCCTTTGTTTGTTTTTGTTCTTCCCATTTAGAATATTTCATTTTGGAGAGAGAAATTTGATTTTAAGACATTTATAGATGATAAAATATATCCATATGAGATTTCCTTAGACTCGTCTTGATGTAAAATTTTTATCATAAATTTTTTATAATTTTTTATAATGCGTATTTAGAGATAGTTAGACTCGAAAGCTGCTTTGAAAACTGTGCAAAAAGTAAATGGGAAGAACAAAAAGAACAGAGGAAGTATACTATTATAAGACAAAAAAACAATAATATTCAAATAAGATCACAGTTATGTGTTGGTCAACACAGTCCTCTAAATACTTGTTCGTTGGCGTCACATTATCTAGTATTATGTTTCCTTTTATTAAATAAAACAATTAAATAAATTACTTCATTAAGTTTCCATTAATTAAATAAAAGAAAACACTATCCAATGAAAGATCTTCAACTCTTGTAAAATTTTCCATTGTAATTCACATTTTGAGTTCTTCTGAGCTTAGTTGTTATTGATCATTAAATAGTTCATTTTAGGCCTAGAGAGTATGAAATTCACATTAATTAAACCTTGTCAAATTCTTTTTTGTGACTCACATTAAAATCCTTGTGATTGCTTTGAATTAGAAATTCTAATAATCAAGAAAATTATATAATTGTCGGCAAAATATAATTTTAGCATAAATTCAAAGAATAACTTTCCTGCTAAACTTGGGCAAAAACCTCACTTGCTCTAGTAGAGACTCGTACCATATTAATCCCTCTATTTCATTTGACTAGTCCCATTTGACTTTTCACGGATTTTAAGGGTTTACTGGGGTCCATTAAAAAGGTGATAGAAATTGATTAAATTAATTGTAAAGGTGGTAGTGAAGTCTTGAAATTTAAAAAAGTGTGGGTATTTAGGTAAGAAAAGGTTAGCCAAAAAAAGAAATGAGACAAGTAGTATGAAATTGCCAAAAAAGGAAATAAGACAAGTAAACTGAAATGGAGGGACTATAATATTTACTATTTTACCATTAATTTTTATTTTTTATTTGATAGCATTTTAAGATAAATTATAACTGTTAAGAGAAAAACTATGTATATACACTAATAATAATCACAAATTCTTGTGAGAAACAATCTTTTTGAGAGACCATCTTTAATTAGGTCGGCTCATTTTATACGTTTAACAATATTGTAAGTAGGCATTAAGAATAATGTAATTAATTAGACATTTAAAATATTTAAAGTATACATTAAGAATACGGTAAGTAAGTATTAACGATAATGTAAGTAGGCATTAAACATACGGTAAGTAGACATCAATCTTTAATGGATTGGGCTTGGGATACATCTCTCAAAGAGACAGACTCTCAAGAGACTGGCTGATAAATAATTTCTAATAAAAAAAAAAAACATTAAAAGCTAGAGAAAAAAAATAAATGAGTATGGGATCACAAATTTGTAATTTGTAATTAATAAAAAGTTTATGTTTAGGTAAGCAATCACAATCCAAAAACACATAGGAAGTTAAAGACCATTAAGTTGATATTTGGTCTAACTTGAAGTCTTAAAGTCTCTTGAAAAGAAAGAATTTAAGCATGTTAATTTAAAGCCCTCCTCTTTTTTTTCTTTTAAAATCCTAAGCATGTTCTTGAGGTGACTTCCTTTTTCTCTATTCCCCACCAAACTAATCTTTTTCAACTCATGTTCTCAAAAATAATTCTATTATAAATTTGATTCTCTTACGATTATCTTCCTATACACTGTTTGTAATTTACTCATCTATTGATTTCATGACATTCCCATAATATATATTCTCTCGAAAAAGGACACTCTCAGTATCTCGCATAAGTCAGGATTTGTGTGGGTTATTTTTACTGAAATATCTTATTTATTTTTTGATACTATTTACTTATGACACTTAATTTGTATTTTTGCTTATAGTTCATAAATTAAACACATAGTTAAGTGAGATTTTGTTTGATTCATCTTAATGCAAAGATTATTAAAATCCACTTTTTATAATATTTCGTTATGTATAAAAAGAGATAGTAAACATTGAATAAGTTAATTGGATAGCGTGAGAAAATAAATGGGACATTTTCAATGTAATAGATCAGGTAATATGTTTTTTGGGTGTCGTAAGTTAGCGGGAAATGAAATGAAGTTGGAAAAACACAGAAAATAAGTGGATGATAGAGGTTAGTGGTTAAGATGGAAAGACTATAATAAGTTTATAAATGATATTAATTGAACAATATCAGTAGGACCAGGTTCGGTTTTTAAGCAATCCAAGGTAACCAACCGTCTAGAGGCCCTAGAAATAGGGAGCTTCAAATATTAAATGGTGCTATTCATACCCAGTTCTGAGCAACACTTTTTAAGTGATTTGTTTTTTAACCTTTTTATATTTAAAGTATAATTTTACTATATATTTTGTCTTGAATTATTTTTCCTAAAATGGAAAATATTTGTCTTTTAATATTATAATGCCTCATTTCAAAAAACATCGCAAAAATAAATATGACCTTAAAAAAATTTGCTCTGCCCCTAAGTAGGACCATTGCTATAAAATAAAAGAGTGTAAGTAGAAAATAATTGTAATTGATTGGAATAAAAGGAGTAGTAGTATAATACAATGTATGTATGGTTGGTTTTTACTTGGCATATTATATATCATGCGTTTGTTAAGCTCATATCAAATCCAATTATATTGATGGTGTGACCAAATCCTGTTGTTGGGTAAAAGGAGATGTTCACTCCTATTAAGAGATGACATTTTTTATTTCGTTACAAGGATTTTAATTATTATATTATATTATTTTCTATCGTAAAGACAATTAATAATATTGGTGTTTTATATAATTGATAAAAATTAAATAATTATATGAATATCAAAAGGATCGACATAAAAATTTTTAATTATTAAATCAATTTAAAATTCTCGTCAAATCGATTATTTAACAGTGGAATTATTGGATTTTGCTTATGAAGAGAGTAATTGATTGTGCTAGAATATAGGAATATTCTTGATATTTTGTATATTTTGTGAATCATCAAATCTTTGGGAATTTTATTTCCACACTTTTTAGATAATTTGAGTCTTAAAATCTTTAATATGATTTATATTAAAAAAATATATTAAAATTCTATATATTGAGATGAATTAGTGAGTCTCATATAATTATATTTTAACTAATATGTTTAACTTCTTCTCCTTGTACGGAATATTCAAAATGAAACGGTGGAAAAAGTATGAAACATACATAAGGGTGCTCTAACTCTCTAACTCCTAAACCTAAAAGCTACGCTAGTATGATGAAAGACTATCTCTTAATGACACGGACCACCTGTCTCAAGTTAAAAAGCCTATATTTAAATATTTTATATTATTTAAACTATTTAATTTATATATAAAGCGTGTTTATTAGTGACAAATAATAAAATACCCTAACGGCCCGTTTGGTAAGTGTTATTAAATGGTGGTAATGAGAATGAATTATTGTGTAAATTTTTATCAAAAGTTTCATATCATTCCCATGATAATGAAACTTCGATCACAAAAAATTTTTTTGTATACAAATTTTCATTACCACCTAATACCACATCTCCCAATGCTAATGCATTGGAATGGATTTTATGAAGAAAATAAGATTTTTGAAGTTGGCCCGTAAAATTACATCAAACCGACAAACTAGAAAATCAGAACTAATATTCTTGAATTAGCCGCTACCTCCAAAAATGATACATACCAAATTCTTAATTCAATTCTACCTACCAACCATCACTTCTAGCTTTTGCTAGGCATTACAATGGCAATACAAATTTGTCACTTTGCAATTTTCCACTAATTTTTATTATGTTGTAGTCTAATCCTAAAAATAGTGAATTCCCATACCTTAAGTCTTTTTCAAACCTCATCTAATGAAGAAAAGTGACTACTTTATTCCAAAAGTACCTAATTAGAAGCTAATTATACACCACATAAGCATAACAATTTAATTTACATTTGACTATAACCCCTTTTCTTTCCTCTTTACTCTTTTCGATACTTTTAATTCTGATCATAAATTTATGGAAAAATTACTTAGAATAATTCAAATTTTCCTACAATAATTTCACTTATTGATTAACCATGAATAATCCAACTTTAAAAGGTATTTTCCGAGAGTAATATTGGGTAACCCGATGACCTGCTATAGTAGATAATTCACCAAAAAAATAAATTAAATATTAATTTAAAATTAGAAAATATTTTTGAAAATTTTACATTAAAAATTCTAAATAATAAAAAAAATTATAAATTTTTTATTTTTTATTTTTTTAATTTTTTTTTGAAAATTAGGGAAATATATATAAAAAAAAGGGGGAAGAAACACCACACTGAACCATGGAAACCCTTAGCCCGCCGGCATAAAAAAATAAAACTTGCTATACGTGTCATCTGGTCATCGGGTTTACTCTAGGAAAATGCCCCTTAAAGTTGGGATTATTCATGGTGAATCAATAGGTGGGAGTATTGTAGGAAAATCGTGAATTGTTTGGATTATTCTAGGTAATTTTTCCTAAATTTATTGATTGTTAGCTAATTAATTTAGCTTGTTTGAATTTTTAGAGTTATCATTCATACTTTTATAGACAAATAATATCAAATATTATTAATGATTAGCACATAAGGATAAGATAATATCAAAGAATTATAAGTTTGTTGAAAAATAAATTATATACTCCAAATATTTATTTAATTTGGATAAGAACAAGAAATTATGATTTGTTGAATACCAAGGTAGGGATTATAATCTTCTAGTTGTATATAGAAATTGTATCCATCATTAATTAATTTCACCATCATTGTAGCATTAAGGATTTAGTCATGCCTAATTGCCTATTGAATATGAATGTGACTTCTATCATTATCTATAATATATGGTCATGCCCAAACTTTATTCTCTCCAACTATATATTCCTACATAACACAAGTTGCATTGACAACAACCTCTTCAAATTTCTATGGTTTCTAATTGTTTTTAACTCATTAATTAATTTAGCAAAATAGTATATTAGATAATTTTAGGTTATTTAGGTATAAAATAAATTGTCGGGTGACTAAACCATCTGATGCAAGTGATTTGTAAATTAAATATTTGAAATAATATGTTGTTATGAATTAACTACTCCCTGTTATCCTAATCATATGACTCATTTGGTTTTACGCTAATTTTAAGAAAAAGGTGGAGGGACTAAAATGGAACGCGTGGAAGGGTTTAGTAAAGAAAATTGTTAGGAAAAATGGTAATTTAATGGCAATTATTGTAATATATTAGACCCCATTATGAGATAAGTAAAGGGAAAATTAAATGTTACAATAAAATAAAAAATTAGATTTTTAATGTAAATATGTGGTATATCAAGAGAAAAATTTGGATATTTGATTAAATAAAAACGAGTAATTACAAAAACTATTCTCATAAAATCAGTCACTTTAATCATCTATTATTCATACTAAGCTCATATAAAACAACATTGTTTGTATCCTTTCCCTTAATTTGCTTCTTGTGATAATTGAAAATTGAACCCATAAAGGTGTTAACACTTAACCACTTGTAACTTTGCATCATATTGCATGCATAAAGAAACAATGAATATAACAAATCATTTGTATTTTCATTTAAATATAGCAAATATTCTATTTCCCTATATATTATAAAAATGCCCTTGTTTTTATATCTAAAAATGAGCGGTAATAATGTTTATAGTTACAAAAATAGGAGGATCCTAATTCCCTATACATAGCCCCCCAAATCGCACACTACTTCCTCATTCCAAAAAATTATCACAGCTGTATATTGCATAAAAATCATAAAATAATACTTCCTCCGTATTTAGTTATTTGCAACTTTTACTAAAAATGGCCTATTCTATTATTTGCAACTTTCTTTTTTTTTCCATTTATAAAAAGTGTTTTATTACTTTTTTATTATCTCTCTCTTACTTTTTTATACTTTCTCTTACTTTTTAATACTCTCTCTCATACTTTTTAATACTCTCTCTTACTTTTTAATATTATAATACTATAATCCCACCCCATTAACCTCATTAATCTATTTTAATACACTACTAAAAGTTTTGCCTAGGAGTCCGTGAAGGACCCCAAAGTTGCAAATAATTGAATACGGAGGAAGTATAACTGTTTAAATTGTGTGTATGAAATAGTGAAAACATTTCCGTAAAAAGAAATTGTTAGCGTACATATATCTTGGAGCCTCAACTATAAGTTTAAGCTTACCATGTCAAGGAACCAACTCAACCAAAGGCTTAAGCTGGTTGCATTGTTGTGTCGCAACTACCAAATACTCTAACAAAAATCGTAGCAAAATAAATATACTTATTAAAAAGAAAAGTGTGACAATCTTTAACGACAGATAATTACTTCTATCCATTAAATGCTTGGCAGGAGGATTTTGTTGTGAATGGAAGGATGAGGAGCATTATGGCTCAGAGTAACCACCATACTTGTTATAGCAAACCTAGAATATCTTAGGTTGCCAATTTTGAAGACAAAATATACTACCAAGCATATGCTCTAACTATGACTACTGTCATCATATGCTTATAATATTAACTGCATATTTTCTGCTCATTCTACCTATCACATTGTCTTCTAATCACCTTTTCTTGTTAATGAATTTATGTCGTTTTCGTAAACACTTTACAATGACAAGTTTTAACGTCTAAGCAACTTTCAATAAGAAATATCTAGGTAGAATTGTGGTCCTTGGTCTTCAATAACGATGACCTTGATCAGATTTCAATTATTAATCGAGGAAAACAATTTAAAGTTTTTTAAGCTTAACATTAGATAAGAATCAAACTGAATAACAAACTTTAAACTCTGGTATGCCTAAATCATCATTGAATTCTTCTACAAACGCACAAATATATTGATTTTCTGAATGAATTTGCATAACTTTACAACGCTTTCAAAATGTTACAAGACTTCACCGGTTTTAAAATCGAATCAATACAAATTAATATTATTATCGCCCATAAGCTACCACTAGACACTTATCTAATTCAACTGATCAGTAAAATACTCTTGCATTTACATTAGTGAGTTCACTCTGTTAATTCAAAACTGAATATCTGAAACTGTTAGTTACTTACATCAGTCATCCCACTTCTCGTAAATGAAAATTAGGTTTAGGTTCATGAACATACACTAAACCTAGCAATGCCATATTAGATGATGGAAGCTTTGTCAATGGGCCATGGAGGCACTCTTAATAACAAAGACAAGTCTAAAATGCAAAATCATCTTTACTCTTTAGTAGTGCATAGTGCCTTATAGGACCAAGTTGCACTACTATGAGGAGAATTATGACCCCACCAAATCATCTCCATTGAGAAAACATGATCAACCCACTTGACCCACAAGGACTCAATCTCAATTCTCAATAGCCAAAATTCATACATATAAACTTGGCAAATTTTAAAACTTGATTGAGAAGAACACAATCACAAATTCCAAGACTCCCAAAAAGATTTGGTATTTACTAATTTGATCCATGTAATATTCTACTATAGGCATTATGGATCCCACTCCCACTATCCAATCACAAATTTTGGGTGCAATTCAACATCTCACCCACAATTGATAATTTGATATTACCAAAATTAAGATTATTAATTAGGGTTTCTAACTTGATTTGGTATTATAACACTTGTATGTTGAACAAAACGAGACTGAACTAAATAAAATTAAGTAAAACTAAATTGAATAGAGCTAAATTAAATTGATTAAATTTTTTTTTTATTAATTAGTAGTCCAACAGACTAGAAGTTATATCATCATCATCCTATCCGGTGTATCTCGCACATAGAAAATCTATGGACAGGGTCCGGAGAGAGAAGGACGACAACAACTTATACCCATAAAAGAGAGAACGGCCAAAAGAGTACCTCGGGTATCTACTCAAAAAAGAATAAATTAAATGCTTACAAATAAAAAAAAGTAAAAAGCAATTACAAAATATATAAATAATAAATAAATAAATAAAATCAATCAATACGATCGTTGATGTTTTATTGGCGGGTTTAATTAATAAAATTAATTTATCTTCCTGTTTTAAAAAAGTTTATACCTTTTGATGTATTTACATTTGCATTATTATTATTAGATTCTTTTTTTTTCTGAAAATTACTATAATTATTAAATTCGTCTTACAATTTAAATGTTTTTAACTCGCACTCAAGTCTTGGCCTAATTCTCACAACATAAAGAACTCTCACTATAAATATCTCTTGAAAGAAAAAAAAATTAATTTAAGTATGAGCAATTTATATTTCCAAAAAAAAGTATGAGTAATTTATTATCCTATATTTAGAAATTTTTAAGTCGACATAGACGGATAGACCTTGCCAGAAATGGGAAACATATATTTTGGTCCACTGTATCTAACCTAGAATCGCCCTAGCTTATGAAACTATTCTTCTTTACTTTACTAATTTTTAATATATAAGTAAAATTTAATAAAATATATAACAACATTAGATTATTAGAAACAGTTTATATTGCTAATTACTCCTAAAAAACACTTATAAACGTAAAACATAGATTAAAAACCCTTGAGTGTATTTTTTATTTTATTTTTTATAAAAGGAATTAATTTATTATAAAAAAAATTACCTCATTACAAATCAAAATGAAAGGAAGAAGAATCCTTAAGGTTGAATCTCCCATTAAACCCAATGGATACAGGAAGTTCAAATGCAAAAAGAGCGTGCATGTCAACTGACAAACACAGATTGAAATTAATTGGATTAGATAATTTTATCGACAGGTTTAATTATTAATTTTAAACTTGTTGCTCTAAGTAACTTGTTCTAAACAATCTTCGTTGCAATAATAAGTTATTTTACTAATCTTATTTACCAAACCTCAAAATTAGATGGACCTAATTTTCTCAAAAAAAAAAAATTGTCAAAAAAAAATTGTCTTACTAAACACCCCAACACCTTAAGGAGAGCGAGACGAACAATCTATAATGTACTACCTTCATAAGCCTTTAACATGACTAAAGTTATTGAGCATCAAGAGTGATCACTTCTTATCACGTAGGCTCTGATACCATCACCATTTCAAAAAACTAACTCAACAAAAAACATAAGTTGATAGTTGAACCTCTATGAAATATCAGATACACTAATACTAGTAATATCATCAAAAAATATAGGTTATAAATACATAATTAATTAGTGATAAGATAAAAAAAAAATATTTAACTTTATTTAGCTTTATTAAAGACAAAAATAAAGATGATAATTGAAATCTAAAAAATCTTATCCAAAATTTGATATAAAATCATATCTCCAATCCATATATACTCTAGCCAACATGTAGGATCATGAGAAAATTGAATGTAAAATACTCATATTTTTGTTTGTTGAATTTTATTTTTTTTAAAAAAAAAAGAAAAAAAAAGGTGGGAGTAATGTGTGATTGTGAAGCTGGATCCCCATTTGGAGGGAAAAGAAAAAAAGAAGACATCTGACACACAGACTCAAATGAGAAGAAACACTACAGCCTCACTTTAATTTCTTCAAAACAAACAAACCCATCAACCATGCCAGACCAGGGCCAGTCACATCAATAGTTAAGTCAACTTGTGAAATCCCAATTAACACTTTTTTTTTTCTAATTAAACCTACTTATAACTTACTACTTCATCTGTTCCGAAATACTTGCTACATTTCGATTTTGTGCACTATTCATCGTTCAAGCTTATTTTACGTATTGCGACTAATGTGTAAGTAAAAATATAGTTAAGTGGGATCTTGTTTGAATCGTCTAATCGCATACTTTCATAATATTAAATATTTATAATTTTTAGATAAGTGTAGTTTAAGATATTTATGATCAAAATTGAGCATTGGATTGTGTAAAAAAGTGAAATGTAGCAAGTATTATGGAACAGAGGAAGTACTTCTTCTTGTTGGAAATAATAGAGAATATTTAGTGAATAATTAGTAGAATATTTTTGATTTTATTTCAAAATATTATCTTATGTTTTTTACTTCCTTCTATTCGGTCTAAACGTCCTATTTAGTTTTCCACACTTGCCAAGATAATATTTTAATTAAAGGTGTTCAATCGGGTCATCGGGTTCATTTCAGGTCAGGTGTTTCGGGTCGGTTCAAAATCGGGTTTTGCGTTCACATTGGTTTTTACATGATTGTAGATCCATTTTTAAGTCGGGTCAAATAGGGTACGGTTATAAGTCAGGTGTCTATAGGGTAATCGGGTTTATTTGAACACTTCTAATTTTAACCCTTATCTCAAATTATTCTTAATTAAAATTTATAAAAAAATTGATATTAATAATCTTTGTATTGAGACTAATCAAACCAGATCCCGCATGACAGCATGACTATGTTTTAACTTATAGATTAAAAGTAAAATACAAATTAAGAGTGATGAGTGAATAGTGCCAAAAAAAAAGACATTTAGATTGAATAAGAAATAGTATAATTTTGGAAAAATTACCTAGAATAATCCAAACTATTCACGATTTTCCAACAATAATCCCAACTATTGATTAACCATGAATAATCCCAACTTTGAGGGGCATTTTCCTAGAGTAAACCCGGTGACCGGATGACTTGCTATAGTAAGTTTTATTTTTTTAAAAAAAAAGATAAATTTTAAAAAATGTCAAAAAAAATGTTAAAAAAATGTTCATAAAAAATTTATGATTTTTTTTATTATTTAGAATTTTTTATGTATATTTTCAAAAATATTTTCTAATTTTAAATTAATATTTAATTTATTTTTTGGTGAATTACCTACTATAGCAGGTCATCGGATTACCAAAGTTTACTCTAGGAAAATACCCCTCAAAGTTGGGATTATTCATGGTTAATCAATAGTTGGGAGTATTGTAGGAAAATCATGAATAGTTTGGATTATAGGTAATTTTTCCTATAATTTATTGTTTCCTTAAATTAGTTTAACACTTGTCTTCTGTATTTGTAGGGGCTTTTGATTACTCTATATTAGAATCAAAAAAAAAAAACCTTTTATTATGGTGTAAATTATATATCAAATCATTTTCTATAATCTCTGCTATTTTTCTTTTTTTTTAAGAAGTTTTTTTTAAAAAATATATATGCAATAAAATCAGGCGATTAGAATATATATGCAATAAAATCAGGCGATTAGAATTAAAATAAAATTTTTGTTACGATTAAAGACTACTCTATATTTTTAGTTTTTATAGTCGTTTTCATCATCATAATTCATATCTAATATTTATACAATTAGAATTTATCATTAGGGTTTGCAAATTGATGAAAGATTACTGATCATGTCATTAACAAAAATGACAAGAAGGTTATGGCCATTTAATTCATAATTTCTCGGTTACGTTGACTAAACACAATCCAATGTGTAATATTATTCATTAGTGTATTGAATTATACATATCTAAAAATTTGAAAAATTTAATTTTATGAAAGTATGCGATTAAACAATTTAAACAAAATCTTACTTGACTATATTTTTAGTTAGACATTAGCCACAATATAAATAATAAACTTGAATGATAAATACTCCCTCTGTTTTCATATGTTCTTCTCACTTTCCCCATTTGGAAATTTTTAAAAGTTCTTCCCATTTAGAATCTTTCTATTTTAGTAACCAATAGAATTCAAGGAAATTATTACACTTACACTCTAATCTATAAAAATTAATTAACATGTTAATTCCCAATGCATTACTTTACATACACCCAATGAAATTTAATGATATTATTACACTTACACTTTAATCAATAGAACCTTTATTTTTTATATTATTTCACTCAACTCTCATAGTATCTATTTTGTAATTATAGTTTATATTGGTTTCTTCCCAGATTCCAAATGGGAAGAATAAATGAAAACGGAGGGAGTATTACCTAAATCGAAATAAATTATGATTTAATTGTGAATACACTTGTGTTCCCGTTGACCATAACACAGTAGCTGGTAGTACTGACCACTTATTCTAGCATTGATCTGATAAAAGTAAGCTAAGAATCTGATTTTCTTTTTGTTTTCCTCTAATTTACTTCCTCCGTTCTTTTTTAGTTGCAACATTGTTGTCTTCGATACTATTTATTAATCAAATTGACTTTTATATTGTCGGTAATCTAAAAGTTAAAACATAGTCATATGAGATCTTGTTTGAATCGTCTCGATTCAAAGTTTATTAATTTTGAGTTTTTATAATTTTTCGATATGTATAATTAGAGATATTAATGATTCAATTCGTACATTGGGGAGTGTGAAAAAGCAAATGGTGCAACTAATATGGAACGGAGGAAGTACTTTTTAACTAATAAAAATTTTAAGTAGACAAACAAATCAACATTTGTATTTAATTATCCATATATGATATGTCCCCCCAAAAAAATATCCATATTATTTTCTGTAATTTTTTAATATAAGCATTTTTGAATCTGTTACATTAAAAGTAATTAAATTTAGCATTACCTTTAAATATGGTTCTTTACATTTATCTTTATTTCATATATTTACTCGTATTATATTTATTCTATTTGTAAGTTGCAGTTTGCTTTTCCCTTTGAAGACCTTTCTCAATCCGAGGGACTATTTGATCCCACTAATTTTATCTATCTATAGCCTATAGGTATGACATGTGACCGTTCTTCTCTTATTAAACTATGTTATAGTTTTCTATTTGCGGAATACACTGAATGATAGCAAAGTAAAGGAGACAGGTTAATAAGGAAAAAAGTGTGCAATCTAGACAGGGGTGAGGGTGAAGGGTGTGTATGTGTTGCTTTAGTTATGTGAAGAGTGGGAGCAGTGTAGCAGGAAGAGTAGAGTAGTAGAAAAAAGAAGCTAGGGTTATAGGATTATAGGCATACTCATAGGCATAGACTAACAGTAGTAACATTGTTAGCCTCTGAAATATTCAGAATTCATGAATGAGCTTTACTTTGCTTTGGGTTTAGTGCATTATGCTACTCCTACTTCCTACTTACACATCACACATTACACTTACCCATTTACTCTTACTCCTACTTCCTCCTTTTCTTCTGCTTTTTTTGGTATAATATACTACCTCCGTTCCAAAATACTTGCAACACTTACCATATTAGGATATTTCAAATTACTTGCACCATTACTATTTTTGGCTAAAACAATCTACTTATTTTATTCTCACTTTATTCCTACCCCACTATCACCATCAATCATACATCATCCCATTAATTATTTAATATACCCACAAGTCACAACCACTATCTACTTATAATAATTTTTTTTATTTTTATCCTACATATTACCATCAATCATACATCATCCCTACTTTTACCATACTGATTTGACTTGCCTAAATTCTTGTGCCCAAACCCAATGGTGCAAGTATTTTGGAACGGAGGTAGTACTTCTTTTGTATTACTTCCTTCGAATTATTTTAGATGACGCATTTAGATTTTCACGGTTATTAAGGATGTTATGGAGTTCGTTAAAAAGGTAGTAGTCAGGTATTTTAATTGATTAAATTTATTATAAAGGTGGTAGTTGGATATTGGAAATTGAAAAAGTGGGGGTAGTTAGATTAAAAAAAGATAGACAAAAAAAGAAATGAGACAATTGATATGATTTTGCCAAATAAAGAAATGAGACATCTAAAATGATTCGGAGGAAATATTGAATTTGTAATTATTTTTTCATTTTTGTCAGTTTTACTTAATTTGTAGTATTTTTATTTACGGACAATGGCCTACTACTTTTTTTTCATCTCATTAATGTAGTTAAATTTTTTTAAATTTTATCCACATAATTCATTCTCTTTTTTCAATTATTTTCATTTTTTTAAAACTAACTCAATTTATCTTTGACGGAATTTAAAAAGATAGTTGAGTATTTACTTTTTTTTGTCTTCTCTTTTACCTGTATAAACTACTCCTTTCCCTATGCCATCGAATCTCATTTTCTGAATGTGGCTCTTTTTAAACCAATTAACTCATGGTTCATATTACAAAAAGCCCTAGAATTTAATAAATTATTTTTATATAGTAAGATTTGATGTTGTGAGCGTTTTAATTTATCAGCTTATTGATTAGTGATTATTGTTCATAAAATATGTACTTTCTCTGTTTCTTTAAATCAGCAAAATTAACTTATATGTTGTTGTTAACCCATAACTTAAAACATAGCTAATCATATAGGATCCTATTTGCATTATGATCTCAATTTTAAATATATTAATTTATTGTTTCCATAATTTTTTATTAACATATTAGCAATTGAAAACGATTAAAATTGTTCATTGAAGGATGTGGAAAAGTCAAATTGTGCAGGATTTGAAGAATAGAGCTAGTATTATTTCGACTTGGTATAAGTATTAAGCAAATAATTATTGATAAAAAATAAGAAAAAAAAAATCATTTTAATTCTTAATAGAGTAACATTTTGCAATAGTGAACAGAGAAATTAGGTTGAAGAATGAAACAAATGTATTAAGTGATATGAATAAAAGGTTAAAATAAAGAGAATATATGTTCGTAAATGAGAATAAAAAGAGAAAAGAAAGATCATATTCAAAAAAGAAAATGATATCTTTGAGATTATTATGAATATAAAGTGCAAGTAAATATGATATTAAATGAGTGAAAAATTAAATTATTATTTTCAAGCATTTATTTATCTAAAATAATTTATATAGCACCATAGTCGTCGCTTTCTACACACTTGGTGAAGGGTTCATATGATCAACAAAAAAATACAATCAAAAATGTACTCAAGTGGCAGCCAACTTTTTTAAATTAAATTTCACAAAGAAAGACATATACTTCCTCCGTTTCATAATTAAGTACTTGATATTGATTGTAACATATTTCCACATAACATATTACACTTTGTAGCAAAAAAGTACATTGATGCCCCTTTGTTTAATTATTGAGTCATAGTCCCTCCCAGGGGCGGAACAAACAATTCTGAGGCCCTGTTTATTATTTATAGATTTCGGAAATTGGGCCCTTTTATAGTTAAAAAAAAATTAACAAAACAAAAGTTCTACAGTCTATATTTCTTAAACTTAAATTAAGTTGTTAAAAATTAAACTTTCTTCTCAAACGTTAAAATGAAAGAGAAAATAATATAATAAATTGATGACTAATAATAAAAAGAGTAAAAGTTTGAAATGTTGAAAAATTAAAAATAACTTGTTGATTATTTTTATAAATTAAGTTAGTGATAATTGATAATTGATGAATGTGTAAACATTAAATAAGGTAAGAAAAAATATTTGGAAAATTATGAGTTGTTTAGGAAAGAGATAAAAAAGGAGAGAAAAATGTAACCAATAAGTTTTGAACATATGACCACTGATATATTAAAAAAAACTCTTACCACCTACTCAACTACAATAATATGTTATTCTACAATAATTTTTTAATATGAGGCCTTTTAGGTTCGGGGGCCCTGTGCAGTTGGGCACCTCGCACGGGCCCAGAACCGCCCATGGTCCCTCCGTTCTTTTTTGTTTTTCCCATTTATTTTTTGTACAGTTTTCAAAGCAACTTTCGAACCTAAATATCTCTAAATACGCATTATAAAAATTATAAAAAATATATGATAAAAAGTATACATTAAAACGAATCTAAGGAGATCTCATATGAATATATTTTCTAATCAATAAATTTCCTAAAAATTTTAATCAAAATTCTCTCCAAAATAGAATATTTTAAACGAGAAAACGGAAAAAATATATTTTATTAATGAAAATTTTCAGCTAGTGGCCTAGAACGTAGACATATACTTATGTCCCAATGTTATACTCTACCTTTTTTCTTTTATTGGGTAAAAGCTAAAGTAAGTATTTATTCATTTTATAAAAATTCTCCCCCAAAAACGTACTATACTAGGAGTAAACATTTTCTTGTTTGAATTACTATATTTATAATGGTATTTCTTCTCCTAATAATGTGTGACTATCATTTTTGAGTTTATTTTACTTGTGATTGATGTAGTCTATAACATATAGTGTTAACTATCATTTTAGATTTTTTATTAATTGTTTTTTGATATGATTTCATTATCTTAAGTTATAATTTTAAACTTTTAATTGTCATTTATCCTGTAACTAAGTAAAATTTGTTATCATCAAATTGTGAGGTAGTTTTATGTTGCATATCTTCACTTCTCTTTCAAACGGCTATCATATGAATAATGTACGTAATAAAGTATGTTAATAACATATTTCGAAGCTTCCAATCAATTTGAACGTTAGATGAGTTTGTTCTATGACAATATGTGTTGATGCCCTTGGTGATACATTTGAAGTATGTCTTCACATCCATAAAATTATAGAGAATTAAAATTATGTCAATAATGTACTTTTCAAAAGATGAATAAATGAATTCGTATGTAAATTTTAACTGCAAGCTTAAATTGATATTTTCGACCCAGTAGTATATTCTATGATACCCTTTTCAATATTAATGTTGATTAGATGAATTATTATGATTAATGGTTGTATTATTTTCTTAAAATATATATATATATATATATATATATATATATATATATATATATATATATATATATATATATATATATATATATATATATATATATATATATATATATATATATATATATATATATATATATATATATATATATATATATATATATATATATATATGTAGTATATCATAATTGATAGCATTTTTTGTAAAATATAGGAATTTCGATTGATATTAACATCAAATATACATCTAATAATGGTATTATGAGTTTCATTACAGGTAAAGATGTACTCCCTCCGTTCCTTTTTGATGTTCCTATTTGAGTTTTTCACCAAAATTAAGAAAAGTGGTATCTTTGGTGGTAGTGGGTATTATTTTAATTATATAGTAGTGGAAAGTAATGATTTTATTGGAAGTATGAGAGAAAAAATAATTAAATAATAGTATAATGTAATGATTGTATTAGAAGTATGAGAGAGAAAATAATCAAATAGTAGCGTGAAGTAAGAAAAATGGGGTTTTAAGGGGTAAAAGTGGGATGAAAACTTTCCAAAAATGGAAAGTATTCTAAAGTGGAAAAACTTTTGAAACTGCCCGTTTTAGTAAGGTGGAAAAACAAAAACGAACGAAGGGAGTAGTTTGTAGTTTCAAAAAAAAAAATAATTCTTATATTTTCCTTCTCATCCACAAAATTTTAGATAAAGTAAGCCCCAAGGTCTGTTGACCTTGGCTGAGCTTGATCTATGCTAATCGTCCAGGTTCATTTCAAAAAAAAAAAAGATGATTGGTGCTTATTTAGGTTTTAAATTTACATTGTAGTTGTATATTCTATTATGCCACTCACACAAGAATTCATTATAAGAAAAAATTAAAATTGTTTTTCCTTGAAATAATTCAATAATTCCTAATTAATAACCGCAATTTTTAAATAACTACAAATAGATAAAAATAATAATAAAAAAATAAAATTAAAAAAAGGTAAATTAAAATCACAAACTATCAACCAATCAAATTCTCCCACATAAGGTTTATCTGTTAACTTCACAAATCACCGTTATTTACTAAGACTTTCTCGAAATAACATAAAGAATTAAATGCCAATCATCATCATCATCATCATCATCCTACCCAGTGTATCCCGTCCATAGAGAACTATAGACAGTGTCTGGGGAGGAAAGGACGACGACAACTCATACCCATAAAGGAGAGCACGACCAAAAAGTGTCTCCCAGCTCGAGAAAAAATGAGGAGCAGAACAGACAGGAAAAAAAAACCCCATAAGATATTCTCAAATAATCAATAATCTAAAATACGGATAAGACGTCTCCAGCTACCCCTGCAGGCCTGTATCGAGTGAAGTAAATGGCAATAGTGTATGAAATTGTTGAATCCTTGACATGATGTTATGAATTTGTGATTAATGATATCTTCCCCCACTTCGATTGAGAACAAGCCACAAATTGCAAAGAGGTGATGTATAAATTGACATTACATTTATACTCCCTCCGTTCTTTTTTGTTCTTCCCGTTTAGAATATTCCATTTTTGGAGAGAGAAACTTGATTAAGATTTTTAAGACATTTATCGATGATAAAATATATCCATATGAGATCTCCTTAGATTCGTCCTAATGTATACTTTTTTATCATATAATTTTTATAATTTTTTATAATCCGTATTTAGAGATATTTAGACTCGAAAGTTGCTTTGAAAACTGTGCAAAAAGTAAATGGGAAGAACAAAAAAGAACAGAGGGAGTATTATTATTATGTGACATGACATTACAATATGCATTGAGAAAGAATCCTCTTAAGAGTATTTTTCTTGTTGGACGGCCAATTTATGTCCCCACCTATTTATGATTTATACCATGATTACTACTTCACCACAAACACAATTAATTTTAGTTTAGGTTTTAGGTTATTTGATAATGACACTTTTAACCTAATCTTAATTACCCTTTTCTCCTAAGAAAATTATATATGTATCCATTCTTGTGATATTACCCTTATTTTTGTCTTATTTTGTTGGTTACGTTTAAAATATTATTAACATATATACATGAAAAAATAGTAATTCAAATGTGTTGGTTATTGTTAATGAGTATAAAATTATGTTTTGAATACTATGCAGATATTAATGTAACCAACAAAATAAAAGTTGAGAGTATAAGAGTGGAAAGGATGGTTGCCAAAGGGAATGCTGAAAGAGAAATCGAAGAAAAATAGCACATTTGGATGAGAGTTTAATATACTACCTCCGTTAAATGTTATCTGCAACTCTTTCTATTTTTGTCCGCTCAGTATTATCTGCAACTCACTATTTTCTTTTCTTTTTTAGTAAAAAATAACCAATCTAATTACATATCCCATCATTTTCTCTCTCCTTTAATTACCTATCACATCATTTTCTCTCTCCTTCTTTTCCCTTAATTACCTATCCCTACTTCCTCTCTCCTTCTTTCTCTTACTTACCTATCCCTACTTCCATCATTTTCTCTCTCCCTCTTTCCCTTAATTACCTATACCTACTTCCTCTAATTAAGCCCTACAAAAAAATGTATTGGCAACCACGAAGTGTACCGCGGTTGCACATAACATTTAACGGAGGTAATATTAATTATATCACTCAAATCAGCCACATACGTAATTTTTTAGTATGTGTCATTTTTTTAGGCCATCATGTGAATAATGACAATAGCAATATTAATAGTTACAATTTTTTTTCATTAATTCCCAATTGTACAAGCTTAGTTACATGGACCGTAGTCTAAAGAATTATAAGAAATATACGACATTACATTGTAAATACAAATCATTCTAAGCTTGTTTAATTTGAACAAAACTGTCAATTTTAAAGGTAAATATAATTCAACTTTACATCATCATTAATGAAAAGTTAAGTATAATTTAAAACTTTCACCTTTATAAAATATTCACTTTTATATCACTTATACAAATTAAAGTATTTTTCCAAATGCTTTATTTATATGTCAAGATCAATTCTTATGCAATTATTAATAAAAAAAGTTTAAGTTTAATGCAATAACAAGTGACTAAAAAATCATCATCATTATTATATTTAGTGTATCCGACACGTAGAAAAAAAATTAACTCGAAAGTAAAATAATTAGATTAATATATATTAATCAAATTACAAAATTTTGATTATCAGAAAATATAAACTTGACATTTAATTAGTACAATTTCTTATAGCAAAATGATGGGAAAATATATTGTATATTTCTCAAAGGACAATGACCATTCAACTAAAAATGGAACGTAAAATAAATTAAATAATTGTAATTTAAGTATGGAGACCCTCACCCCTATCAACATTTACATAAGCTACTCATACAACCTAGCTAGCTTGCTAAATTCGAGCTAATGGCTACACTATTCCTTACTCTATTACTCTAAACTCACAAGTACTAGTACTTTTTATTTTATTTTAATTTCACATAAAATTACACTAATTATTTGTTTTCATCAATTAAAGGTACATGGTTTTGACAAAAAATTTATATAACTAACAATAATAATGTCATATTCATAATCTAAAAAAATAGAAAAAATTATCAGAATAATCTAATTTATTCGTGATCTTCTACAATAATTTCATCTATTGATTGACCATGAATAATTTAAACTTTAAGGGGTATTTGTCTAGAGTAAATTTGGATAACTCGTTGACCTGATATAGTAGGTAATTCACTAAAAAAAATAAACTAAAAATTAATTTAAAACTAGAGAAAATTTTCAAAATTTTTCATAAAAAATTCTAAATAATAAAAAAAATTATAAATTTTTTTGAACATTTTTAAATTTTTAAATTTATGTAAAAAATCATAAATTTTAAAATTTTACATAAAAATTCTAAATAATACTCCGATAATCGAGTTTACTCTAGGAAAATAACTTTTAAAGTTGAGATTATTCAAAGTTAATCAATAGATGAGATTATTAAGAAAAATCACAAATAGATTGAATTATTTTGAGTAATTTTTCCAAAAAAAAATTTATACATAAGTAAAACTAAATTTTATTAGCCCAATTTGCCTTTTGGTATGGATATTGATAAATTAAAATAATTTTTAGTGGATCAAAATTGTGGTACATTTTAAAATAAAATAGTGAATACACATTGTAGCATTAGCATAGTGCAAGCGATCATGTCCAATAACAAAATTTTAGATAAATTAATCATAACGGACTGAAATAAAATCGGCAATTTTATTGGTACATAGCCATATTTTTTATATCAAAATTTCTGCAATATCTACTTTAATTTTTACGTGTTTCAAAACACTAATTCAAAATTTGATATCTCTTATTATGTATGATAAAATATTATAATTTGATATTAATAATCTTATACTGAGACAACTGAAACAAGATCACATTTAAAAATATTTAACTTAGAGATTTAAAATTAATTGTATATTAAGAGTTATCAATTAATGGTGCAAAATTATAAAATACTGTTTCAAATAGCTGTTTTCAATTGATTTTATCTCGAGTTATACAAAACTAAAAATTATAAAATTTTGATATTATGAAAATATACGTCCAAACGAATAAAACAAGATTCTAGATTACTGTATTTTTTCCTTGTATACTAGCCACAATATGCAAAATAAAAAGTGCTAAAATGGGTTTGGGCGCGACTAGAAAAACGGAAAAAATGTAAAATAAGTTTGAATAATGAATAATGCCAAAAATAGGTAAAATATTTTTAATGGAAGGACGCACGTAATGTTTATGACATTATGTGCTTCTTTGTTTCTCATTATTCGCACTATTTTAAATCTTAAACTCACAGAAGTAATATTAAAAGATTTGGATGGTCTAGGATTTTAATTTTTTTTATTTTTTTTGAAAAAAATTTTAAACTTGCTGCCATTTGAAATTATAGTCATATTTTTCCCTTTTTTCTTCGAATTTATGTAATTAAAAATAAAATGGGTAAGCATTGTTGTTAAGTTTTCGATTCATGTGGTTTTGATTAGATATCAATGACGTAAAAACCAACAGATAATTACTCAGTTAATCTAGATTTTAAACTAACTGTCCTTGTCACATTTGTTTTCGAAAAAAGTGTTTACGCATGTAAAAGTGGCATTAAGGGTGATCTAAGTCAACACAATCCGATAACTCGCATCGACATAAATAGTAATCCATAAGATTATTATGTTTCTAATTATATGATATAGAAAAATTTAATATGATAAAAAAATTTTCATATACGACCTAAATAATTATATAAATTATAATATTTTAATATTATCTTTCTAATTAAAAACTTGCATTTTATATGAAAGCGAAAAGAGTAATATAGTTGTTATCATTAATCTATTGTAAATAATTTTTGTCTATTTAAAATGTAATTTATTATAGTTAACTATATTTTAAAATTAACTTTTCCACCATCTTTTTTTACACTTGATTACTTTATGGTGTAATTAGACCTGGGAAAACGGTCGGTCGGTCGGGTTACGGGTCGGGTCACTTTCGGTCGGGTCATTTTCGGGTCGGGTCATTCTCGGATCGGGTCATTTTCGGATCGGGTCACTCTCGGTTCCGGGTTGGTCGGGTTGACCCAACGGGTTATGAGTTATGAAATTTAAAAAAATGATTTTCTCATATTTTATTATTTATGAAGCTTTTTTAATAAAAAAACTATTTCTCATCCCTATGACATTAATCCACATATCAATTAACACGGTATTAAAGCCTTATATGTGATTGAATTCAAGTTATAAGAAATCAGTAATAACGATGCTCGTTGTCTAAACTTTAAATCTCTATGTATAGTGCAAAACGTCCTTTGACTGATTTAACAAGATATATCGATTTGCAAAACTCATTTGACTGATTTAAATGTGCAAAACGTTCTTATAAATTATATCGATTTGCTTACTGAAATGTAGAAGAACAAAAAACTCATTTGACTGATTTAACAAGATATATGTATTCAATTAAGATGATTTTGTCCTTTTTTTAAACAATAATAATTACGATGGATAAAAAGATGTTAATTGCGTATTTTTTAAGATTATTAATGAGTTTTAAGGTTAAAATGATATAGTCAATATGTTTAGATAAGTTGAAAACAAAAATTTTATTTGAAATGAATTCTAACATTGAGATTACTCTAAAAATTGACATTAGACCTGTCAAAACGGGTCGGTCGGGTCGGTTGCCGGTCGGGTCATTTTCGGTCGGGTAATTATCGGGTCGGTCATGTTTCGGGTTAAGTCTCTTTCGGATCGGTCGGGTTCGGGTTTTTACGGGTCGGGTCCCGGGTCCATTTTCGGGTCGGATCAAATTTTCCCAGGTCTAGGTGTAATAAATAATGCTTCAAGGAGAGTAATAATAAAAGCTCTTGCGATTATCCACTAATAAATTAATTGGGGTGAAAACTACAGTAAATTTTCCCCTTGGTAATAACCAATGGTATAAAGTGCATCTTCAATTCATAGAAAGAGACATACCACCCTTTTTTATTTTGCCTTTTTTTTTTTTTATTTTGCCTAATCCATGACAAATTTAATGGAGGGCAAAATGTATAATGTGTTAATGTATAAAATATACTCTTTCCTTTCCGTTTTATTATATTGCTACATTTTACTTTTTACGTATTTTAATTCGTTATTCTGTTTATTTATATGTTGAATCATGCAAATCTAAAAATTATAAAAAGTTAATATCATGAAAGTATGCGATTAGACGCTATATATAAAATAAGTTTGAATATATTTTTACTTGACTATATTTTTACTTATATATTAGTCGCTATATATAAAATAAGCTTGAACGATGAATAGTATTCATAATCAAAATGTAGCGAGTTCAGAATGGAGGAAGTATTATAGATTTCAAACAGTAGCTTAATCATTTGGTTTAATAAGTTAATTAAAATAGTATCAGAGTCAGCGTAACCAGAGATTGCGTGTTGAATTTTTATTACACTTCATTTAGAGTTGAATATTCAACGTCATGTATGATGAATATATGTGTTGCATTTACACTTCTAACTTAAATGACTCTCGTACGAAGAATATAACATAAAAATTATCAAATATACATACTTTTTCTGTTCTATTATACTTGCTACATTTCAGTTAGAATTTGATAGCGGAAAAAGAAGGGAGAAGAGGAAGTGGGACATCACTGACTGTACGGCGACATAGCGGACAGCACGCCCCTTCCGTAAAATATGGCTTGCTTTGTCTCAGTAAATATTATTATTATATTTTAATTTATTATTATAATAATAATAATTATAAAGGACCCCTTCTCTTCTTCTTGAGCACCGTGCCCATTTTTTATCTTCACTTTTATGTTTATATCCTTGCTTTTACCACATTTTTTCCAATTTACAAATCATAATGCATCCCACTTAATTTTAGTACATCCATTTTAAAATGTTCATTCTTGTGAAAGACCGTCTTTTATAAATATCATTTATAATTGGATTGGCTTATTGGAAAAATATTGAATAAATATAGGCAATAAGTTTTAATGGATTGGTCTGAGAGATGTCTTCAGAAAGACGACCTCTCAAGAGACTGACTGATTTTAGAGTAAATGTAGAGTAAAATGCTTGTATTTGATTGTGATATACTTTTTTAGTATTACTACTTGTTATTAATAGCGGCATTTTCTCAATAGCAAATATATTATGATACAGAGGAAATTATTTCGTAAGTATATACAAAAAATAAAATCTTATTGATAAGAAAACTAAAATAAATTGAATTATGTAATGGGTCTGATTGAATAAATTAAAGAAAATTGTGATCGAATATGGTTTTATCAATTTTAGTTTTCTAATGTGCTCACCCTTTGTAAGCTTCGGCAATTTTTCCTGGCATTTTATAAACTTTACTTTGCCAAAAAAAAATGTGCTCACCCTTTATTTCGGATGATCTTACTGTTTTAACACGCTTTATAAAATTTTTTAATTATCATGTTATTTGTAAATAAGACAAAATTATAGAAATTGATAGCTAGTGTAATACTTCAACATACTCCTACTACTTTCGTTTCTATATGTTCTTTAAAACTTTGACTATAATTTTCTCATCAGTCTATAAAGAAAATTAAATAAGAAAATTAACATAATTTTTTGTTAGATTTGCCTTAAAATATATGCATTTTAAATATTAATTTTTTAAAATTATTAAATATTTACAATAAAATTATTTTACTTTAAAGTATACATTAAAATCTGCCAAAAAAATAAGGGAAAAAAATATTTGAAAATAAAAGAATACTTCCGTGTTAGAGGAGAGAGAGTAATTAATTAGTTAGAAAAAAATGATTTTTTTTTTTTTTTTGATGTAGAAAAAAAAAAATGATTAAGTCACGTGCATGCAAATTAATTGTTTGTGAGGATTTTACTTACCTACTAGGATTATACCCGTGCTATGCACGGTTGAGGTTCACTTTTGTTTTTTACATATTATATGGGTTCATAACATGTAGGACATATGACAAAATTTAGCAAAGTTCTCATGTAGAACCTTTTACCACTTCTTGGATATGCATGATAATTGTCAACTAAAGCTTAATCATTAGCAATTTAATACCACATGTAATCACAATACATAAAGTGCTTATGATATTATCATAGTGATATACTTGAAAGGTATTATGATTAGATATTCCTTCTTAAATTGGATGTTAGAACTAAATCTCAGAATGGTATACAGAAATTGCTGAACGACTCTTTTTCGCACTCTCCTTTATATGGCTATGAGATGCCGCCTTCCATCCCTCCCTATACACTAATCATAGTTTCTATGAACAAAATACATTGTGTAAGATAATGATAATGATGATAGTATACTGAAATTGGTAAACTCGTATGTTCTTGATAACAATCGATAGTAGTAGTGATTAAAAAATCTTCAATTGTACCATATAATGCTAAATGTGTGTTTTGTTTGTATATTACATACTATGAGTTTTTGATGTTTCTTTTGTTGAGAAGTTAGATAAGATAAGATAAGAATGCGTAAACTACTACTAATGTATTGCTCTTAACTCCATTTCTCAAACTTGTCACCTTCTCTAGTAAATTCACACTTTGTAGTATTGCATTTGGTAATATGAAGGGAGGGCTTAAAAAAATTACCTTATATTAGTTAATCTTACATGAATTTGTGGGTTAGATTAATATTCATATATTAATATTAGTATGAATTTGTAGAGTTTATGTCATAACCAATTGTTATATTACATTAAATAAAACACTTTAAATAAAACTCTTCATTGGTATTTTGCATTTCATTGAAAGTTGCAATGTAAATGAGACACTTGGTACAACATACTTGTAATAGTGACACATGGCAAAAATGTTTATGAATTAGTATATTGTATGATTGCTTTTGGATTTTGATTAAAATAATTGCCGACCATAAAATTTATGTCTCCCAACGTCACATTAAATCAACCATAATTATGATCAATAAAATATTAATAATTGTTTTATTCGGTTTTGTTACACTACAAATTGACTTATATACTCTCGTTTATTTTTTTTAAAGATACTCTTGTTTATTTAGTATTCCTTCCGTTTTTAGAAATTTGTTCATTATTGATTTTTCAAAAAAAATAAAAAAATTAGAAACTTTATAATAGATGGATATTATTTTAATTAAACCGAATTTGAAATAATGATTGTACTAGTATTATGAGAGAAAAGACATTTAAATTTAACATAAAATAAAGAAAAAAGTAAATTATCATTATCATTAATATAGAGAGATTATATTAAGGGAAAATGCGAGAGATTAAAAGGGTATATTTGAAAGAAGATTTTCAAAAATAAAATGTATTATAAAATGGACAAACATTTGAAACTACCCGTTATAGTAAAGTGGTCAAATATAAAAAAACGGAGAGAGTATTAGTTTTTTAATTTAAATTTGTTTTTTATTTTGTATTTTTCTATTCATAGAGTAAATTTACCATTTTTATTTAATGTCAATTATACATTTTATTTTTCTTTCATACTATCTCCTGTTCAGCCTAATTGTCTCATTTAGTTTTTTACACTTGTCAAGGCAACATTTTAACCCTTAATATCTCAAATTATGCTTAATAAAAAATTATAAAAATTTGATATTAATAATCCTTGTATTAGACGAATCAAACAAGATCTTACATGACTATGTTTTAACTTATATACTCCCTCCGGTCCAGTTTACTAGTCCCATTTGACTTTTCACACATGCTGAGACAACATTTTAACCCTTAATATCTCTAATTATTCTTAATCAAAAATTATAAAAATTGATATTAATAATCCTTGCATTGCTACGAATCAAACAAGATCCCACATGACTATGTTTTAACTTATAGATTAAGAGTAAAATCCAAATTAAGAGTGATGAGTGAATAGTGCCAAAAGGCAAATGAAACTAGTAAACCGGATAGATGGGAGTTTTATTTTTACGATTGAAATTTTGTATTGGAGCAGAGGATTAATTAAAAAATAAGGTAGCAGTCGAAATCATGTTGAATTTTTGGCAATGCTTTTTCTGAAAATCTACTCCCAATGAGTCCCCACTTTTGTGGCTGCCACTGCCTTTTAGTGGGGATGGTGAAAAACAGTGGTAATTATCATTAATTACTGTTTAATATTCTTTCTTTTTTTTTTCTACCACTGTTCAACTACAATTACGAATATTAGCCAAGCTGTCTATTCACTTTCTAATTTAATTACTTTCTCCCTTCCAATATAGTCATAAGATACAAAAAAATAACTACTATTCACTTATTTTACTTGAAATTTGTGATTAATAAGCAATCATAAGTAAAAATATAGTCAAATGAGATCTTGTTTGATTCGTCTCAACGTAAGTCAATTTTCATTCTTGTTCAATTCACTTATTTTGCATCATTTCTATTTTTGGACAATGACCCAGCACTTTCTTTTAATCTCATTCATTCATTTTTATAATTTAATATTATACATAATTATAGATATTAAGGATTGAATTAATACATTGAACTGCATGAAAAAAGACAAATGTTGCAAATATTTTGAAACGAAAGTAGTGTTTTATTATCCCGTTCCATTAAAATTACTACTTAGAAAGAGAACACAAAAATGGAGAAATGAAGAAGTACTTATTATTTATATTTAAATATTTTTCCTTGAATAAATATTTTAAAAGTTACTCCCTCTGTCTCTCTCAATTTGCACCTCTTTTCTTTTTAGTTTGTTCCACTCATTTTGCACCTTTTTTTTTGGCAGTGGCTCCACTTTCTTTCTTTAAATCTCATCCACAAATTTATTTTCTCTCTCCATATTAACCACTCATTCCTATCATCCACTTGTTTTTTTGTCTTATTCTTCAACCAAATTTCAATTTCCACTAAATATCACCTAATATCTCATTAGTGCAAAATCATAGGGACGGATAGAGTATTAACCTAACCGGTAATTTTAGTTAGTAGAGTGTTATAGGATTATAGTAGTGAGGTGTAGTATAATTAGTGGGAAAGTAGTGAAAATTAGAAAGATGGGGCCAAAACAATGATTTGATAAGTGGGATGTGGCTAATCATTTGGAAAAGAAACAAGATTAATTCATAGATTAGGATTAGGATTTGGATTAGGAGTTTGCACGTTTGCTTCATTGCCTAACATGCCGGCCTACTCTCATTTAGCTTCCTAGCTACAATTATCATGTTCTTTTCATTATCAATTACTATCATCCATTAAGGATATTACTCTCTCTCATATAATTTGAAGGAAAGAGAAAATAGTTGTTTTTCTAACTCTGCGCCATATAATTTGAAGTAAGGGAAAATAGTTGTTTTTCAAAAAAAAATAGATAATAGTAATGTATTGAAAGAAAGAAATAATTATGTGGTTGAAATTCGAAGATAGTTAAAATGTATGGATGAGATTAAAAAGAAGTGGTGGGTGGTAGTTTAAAAATACAAATGATGCAAATTAAGTAAGACAGAACAAAATGAAAAATATTGCAAATTAAATGGGACGGAGGAAATAACTTTGGTGGTCTAATACTAATACGTAAACGTACATTTGAATTAGCATTATATCTAAAAGATAAATATATAAGAAACTTTTTAAATACATAGTGCAAACTCAAAATTCAAACGTCAATAATTAAAATTTAGGAAAAATTATACATCTAGTAATACAAAAACACTTTGTGTCAAGCATCAATATATATGCAAATGCATTTTGAAAGCATTTTCCTAAGCATCACTCTGTAACGTTGGTTTTTTTTGGAACTTATTCCTTTATCTTCTCTAATGCAATTCAAATTATCAATGAAGAGTTTTATTTATAGTGGTTTTAATTGTAATAAAATATTTGACATTGACATAGACTCTACAAATTCATATTCATATTATTATTAATAATGTCGTTTTTAGCTTTATAAGAGAATATAACTCATAAATTGATGTCAGGATACTCAATTTTAGGTTTTTTTAACCACTCCCTTCATGTTCCTTTATGCAACGCAATATAAATTGAGAGTATGTAAAATAAGGCTAATAAATTTAAAGTAATATACATTAAAAGTAACTTATGCAATCTAATTTTAATTTATAAATTCACAACAAACAAGTCATCATACATGGTACCATTGTTGATTCTTCAACTTCTACTACTTTTTATGGTCATCGAAAGCACAGGTTCACTAATTTATGTATTTTTTCAAGATACTCCCTCCGTTCTTTTTTGTTCTTCCTGTTTAGAATATTTCATTTTTGAAGAGAGAAATTTGATTAAGAATTTTAAGACATTTATAGATGATAAAATATATCCATATGAGATCTCATTAGATTCGTCTTAGTGTGTACATTTTTATCATATATTTTTTAAAATTTTTTATAATGCGTATTTAGAGATATTTAGGCTCGAAAGTTGCTTTGAAAACTGTGCAAAAAGTAAATGGGAAGAACAAAAAAGAACGGAGGGAGTATAATTCTAGCATCTTATTTAAGAGATATAATATTCAATCATACTACTATTCAACTATATATCTCTATGCATGATAACATCATGAGTACTTTAGGTAAGTACTTCTAATATGTATTATGATTACATTTAGTATATATTTGCTAATGTTTGATTGATAATTATCATACATTATCAGGCAATGGTGAAAGATTTTATCCGAGGACTTTGTTGAATTTTATAGAAAAGTCCTACATGTTATTAATCAAAACAATTTTTTTTATTAATCAAAATTTGCTAATGTTACTAATCCAATGCCAACTATATCTTGAATTCTAAAACTCCTACCTACAACGTTTTTTGTTTTACATAACAACTTTATGTCTGTTTAATTCAATTACTTTTCAATCCTTTGTTATTATTAAAATTTGACGATACTATATTTTTAACTGTAATTTATATTCGCTCAGTAAGTACTGCCCATTACACTATTACCTTCACAATAATAGTATAGGTCACCAAATTAGAGCAATTAAATTTTAATTTTCAATTAATATTATAATTAGCATCCATCATTATAAGCCATCCCAATATAATCCATTTGAGATATACTTTCAATTATAGGACATACATGCCCAATTAGATTATCCACATGGATGGAAACATTATTATAATGTACAACTTTTTACCAACACTTACCTAATTATAGAGTTTATTGGCCTCAAATTTGTGAAACAAACTTGTGTAGCAAAAAAGTTTAAAGATACAAAGATTTATGTCATTTTGATAATAACAATTGATGATATAACAAATCAACCAAGTACTATCAATGTGTTCTTATTTTCTTACTACTTTGAATATGATATTATTACAAATTTGCTACAAACAAAATATGATCATGCAAAATTAGGCAAAAAAACATATACCCAACTTTATGCTATTGTAACAATGAATGTGCACGTTTGGGTAATTTGCTTAATTTTCTTGGTTTAACAAACATAATCATGTTAAAAGGATGATTTGTGTCAATTTGTAATCTTGGGAGAGATATTATACAATCATTATTGACTTTTTCATTGTCTTTTTAAATAATTATTTTTTGTGTTTTTTTGTTTTTGCTATTTAAATGAGTGGCGAGGCCATATAGGGTCGATAGGAGCTTAACTTCTCAGCTTGATTTTACAATCTATATATTCTCATAGCTTATGTTTCTAGTTCGACACTTGTAGACTGTTTAATTATTGCTAATATCACTTTATATTTTCCGACACGGTTAATTTTTATGTTCTAATTTACTTTTTCTCAGTATAGTTTCATTTAATTGGATTTACTTGAAAGTTAAAAACATATTTTAATAGAGATTTATTTGATAAAAAAGTGGAGTATAGATAAAATAAAAAAATGATATATATAATTGTTCTTATTAAAAATATAAATGTCAAATATATTATAAGTTAGCATTAAAGATATTGTAAATAGACATTAAGGATACGGTAATTAAGTAGGTTAATAGGCTAAGTTTTCCGATAGGCAATAAGAATATTGTAAGTTGGCATTTTAAGTATTTTCTCGGTGGCATTAAATGTATTATATGTAGGCATTAAGGATAATATAAGTAGACATTAAGATTTAATAATACAATAAGTGAAAATTTAGGTTCAACAAAATGGACTCGAGAGACGCCTCTCAAAGAGACGGTCTCTTAAGAGGCAAGAGACCAGCACAATCATTAATTTTTGGACTCAAGAGACTCCTCTTAAAGAGACGGTCTCTTAAAAGACCAACACAATCATCAATTCCTGGACTCGAAAGACGCCTCTCAAAGAGACAATCACTTAAGAGATCAGCACAATCATCAATTCCTATCCTCACACTATTGATTGAGTAACATTATAAGTGCAAGATTTTATATGAGAATTGCGTGATTTAGGAATCTTTTGTGTGCATGCAAATTAGATTGAAAACCATGATTGATGTGGGCATTGTTGATTAGCAATTGCAAGTCGTCTATGGTGAAATTTGAGCCAAAACAGTTCAAATTAATGGCCTTTTTGCGATCAAAGTGGGGAAACACATTGAAAACCTCAACATTACTAATCATACACGACAAATATTTTTTTAGGAGTATTTCTGTAAAGTCGATATGACAATTGGGCATCAATGGACAACAACACTTATGGGTTATAGCTAGTGTTCTGAGACACCGTCTTTTTAAAAGACGTTTTTGAGGGCTAATCCAATAAAGCTTACTCCCTCCAATTCACCACTAAAGTCTCTTTTGATTTAACACTCTATCCAATGCACTTATTCAATCGTGAATATCTCTAATTGTGCATAATTAAAAATTATGAAAAGTTGAAATAAATAATCTTTGCATTGAGACGAATCAAACAAGATCCCACTTGACTATGTTTTAACTTATAGATTAATAATAAAATACAAATTAAGAATAAGATATAAATAGTGTCAAAAAACAAATGAGAACTTAGTGGTGAATTGGAGGGAGTAATATCTACTTAAACTCTACTTTTTTCTTTATGGGCCAGTTTATTTAGAGATGGTCTTTCATATAGACCGTCTCTCATAAGAATTTGTGTATGGATTATTGCTAATTAAACAATTCACTTACCACCCGTTTAATTAATGGTACTAAATAGTAGTAATAGAAATAATATAGTGTCAATTAACCCTATTAGATTATATCATCGCAACAATAGGGCAGATTCATAAATACAAACTAAAATAAAAGGTAAGCAATATCGACAATAGAAGGGTACTATTATAAAGATGTCACTTACTAGTTACTTTACATAATAGTTTTATGTAAATCGAAGTTTATATTTTTGATCCATCTTATCAAATTTGCTAGATTTGCATTTATAAATTAGAGGGTCGTGATTAGTAGTTGTAATTATTTTGATTAAAGGATATGTTAATAAATGTAATGAAAATACATACATTTGGACAAATATATTGAACACATTAAAATTGTAAGTAAATCTTTTTTTAAAAAAAAATGAGAGAAAGTTGGCCAATTTTCTATACTTTATTACATACTCCTACATGACTAGTCTATGCCTCTAATCTATGGCCTTAATGCATAGAACGTGACCAACACGTTTTTGCAACAAGTTGATTATTATTATTAATTGGGATTAGATTATGTGTAGCATTAATGTTGTTAATTGGGATTAGGGAATTGTATACCACTATGATTATTCCAATTCGTATTTTTATAATATATTAGTACGACTAGTTTTTTAGGCATTAGTCAAACCTAATAAGAATAAAAATAAGGTGTTGGATCATATTTACATTGTTAATATAAATATAAGTTACTAAATTATTCTTTAGATTTAAATAAAAATATTTTGGAAAAATACTTTAATACTTCCTCCTTTCCACTCAAACCCATGACCGGCCCTAAACAAAGACAAGGCGTGCCTACGTTTAAGACCCCAAAATTTTTAATTTTTAATTAATATTAAATTGGAAATTTTCTATGTATACAATATTTTAAGGGCTCATAAATAATCTTTCGTTTCGGGCTCTCAAAAACCTAGGACCTGCCCTGCTCAAACCTAAGAAGAATCAAACATTGTTATATACTTTTATATTTTATTCAAATTCAAAATTAACATATACTTCCTCCGTTCCATAATACTTGCTACATTTTCCATTTTGGGAAATTTCATATTACTTGCTACATTTCCTATTTAGTAAAAAACCAATCATTTAAAGTTATACCTACTCCTATTTTTATCCTACTCTATATCTAATTAATCATATTTTTCTTTTTCATTTTTCAACAAATAATATTAAAAAATTCCAAAAAAGCAACTTTCCACCTATTACTCATCATTGCACAGTAACTTCTTAATCTTTGTGCCCATGCAATGGTAGCAAGTAAATCAGAACGGAGGAAGTACTTCGAATATGATTCAACAGTGATATTGAAGAACACTCTATAAATATACACCGGTATAATTAGTTATTTATCTATGGTGAGAATCGAATATCCATCATATGTTCTATTGACCATTAGGTAAACCATATTTTTCCAAATTATATAATTTCAAAAAAAAATAATCTAAAATTAGTAATAATTTGAAAATAATTTAAAAAATAAGGTATTAAAGGGGGAGTAGTGGTAGCTGGAAGAATGCAATATGCAGGCATGTTTTAAGGAAGAGTGGAAGAATGGGAAAGTCGAGGTAGGCATTGAGCCCTGTGCATGTTTATGTACAAGCAGACCAACTTCCCCATTTCTCCTGCAACCATTATTTAATACTCTATGTCTATTTTTTTTTTTTAATATAATACGTAAAGAATACTTTCAGTATCTCATACAAATTCGGGAAAAAAAGAACAAATATTTCATATTCCCCTCAATGTGAGAGTGAAGAGAACGTACGCAGTCAAGAAACCTTCCAAGTTCCAACTGATACGCCCACTTGGGATTGAACCCCAAACCTTAACATGCAGGTGCTCTACCCATGAGCCACGAGCGCTTTTGGTTACATTTCTATTTCGAATAATGTGTGTTATTTTTTCAATCTAAATTTATACATTTTTTTCTAACATTTAATAAAGTTATCGACAAGATTAAATTACACGTAAAAATCTTTTTATCGTGCGTGTAATGTCATATTGTTGTAATCTTTAAGAATTAAAAAAAAAGTGGGATTTATAATAATAAAAATAATAGTGTGACAGAATCTGATCTCCACTCAAGCAACTGTATGTGTAAGAGTATGAGTGTAATGTATGATAGATAGAGTGAGAATTGTTGGTCAGTATTTTCTGCGGTCTGGGCTGTAATATTTGCCGTACCTTTTGTTTCCCTCTATTACTCGATCTATCTTACTAATACTTCTCTCATTTTTGCCACTTTTGATCTTACACAATCTCAGTATCTCACTCTAATTATGCATTCATAATAGTGTATATACTTCCGTTTTATGATATTTACTACTGGGTGTGACATATTGTGTGAAAAAATGTTACTATCAGTAGCAAGTATTATGTAACGGAGAAAATACCATATACTCCCTCCGTTTCTTTTTAATTGTCCACTTTGCCTTTGGAACGGATTTTAAGAGTGGTGTGGTAGTGCCGTAGTGGGGTATTTTTATTGATTATAATAATTGAAAAGGTGGTAGTGGGGTATTTTAAGTGAATATAATAATTGAAAAGGTGGTAGTGGGGTATTTTAAGTGATTATTATAATTGAAAAGGTGGTAGGTGGGGTATTATTAAATAATATAAGTTGGGGTAGTTGGGGGTATTTAGGTAAAAAGTTTTGCCAAAAATAGAAAGTGGACAAGTAAAGAGACTTTACCAAATAAGAAAAGTGGACAATTAAGAAGAAACGGAGGGAGTAATATAGAAGTATCTTCTGGGAAATAATCTAAATATGCACATTTCTCTTTATCAACTCCTCGGAGGATGCACGAGTATGATTTACATGCTACTCTTCTTCTTTCGAACGCCGACTTGTACGAAATATTGTGTTATTGACTAAGATTTACGACTATAGCTACGAGTCTATGACTAGGGTTGTTCAATTTTGAACCCTTTTCCAGCCCGTTTTTAGAAGGGTCTTATAAGAACCGACCGAAAACGGGTTATACTATAATTAAAATGAAATAAACTATATTATAATATTTGATGATAAATGAATTTCAGTTCGACAAACGCAGAAATGAAATCAGATTAAGGTGCTTTTTCTTCAACAAATATTAATCATGTCAAAGAAAATTTCTTAATATTGAATTATTTATTAAATTATGAAATTAAACATATTATCTATATCTCATTGAAAGTTTAAATTTTTTGTTAGCTAGGCTGAATGGTATTTTATTAGTTATCCATGTTAAAAATACTAAAATAAAGAGTTAAAGAAATTGTGAGTCATCTAGTTATACAAGGTTAATTTAATAAGATTTACACATTCGATAACAAATATCTAGGAAAATAATAAGACTATAAATCCATCACGTATTTATAACCAAGATCTTAACCCCAACTAGCTTTACAAATGTGACAATATAATTCAAATCTGATAAACCATGTTCGAATCCGATCAACTATTATCCCTAACAACTATTATTAAAAGTTTTAAACCAATAACATACAACCTCATACATAGTGTTAGAATTGTTGATGAACAACATTTGAATAATTTATTTATACTTCTTATGTCCCTCTGAGATAACATCTTTTGACCAAAAACTATAAGAGCTTTTTGAGTCAAACAGTGTTAATTCAGAGGGACAAAGAGTTTTTTGAGTCAGACGGTATTAATTTAGAGAGACAGACAAGTAATTCTTATTCTATGTGATAATACACATGTAATTTCATAATTTGTTAATCGGATGACCAATTAATGCTGCAAATATATAAGACAAAAATATTCAAAAAAAGTAAAAAATAATTAACTGAATGGAGTAATTAATACTGATGCATAATGTTATTGGTACCAGTCATTTAGTGTGCAGTAAAAGGCAACAGAGCTGAACATAAACAGTAGATTCAATAAGAAAAAAGTCTATAAATTCTAACAGATCCTACTAATGGGCCAAGAGCCCTATTCATATTAGGCTGGGCCCCTACTTTTTTCTTGGGTTCGGCCTTTGTTTGTCTTGCATTTATAGGCCTGTACGGTCCTATTCTTCACTCCATTTATTTTTTATTAATTTTTTAATAAGATTGTCTCGTGGTGAAATATTTTTATTGGCCTGCTTCATGTAAATTTTGTGCGTTAAGGCAATTACTTACAAATTTATAAAAACGATTAATTTAAGAAGGTCTCATACTATACATTTTGATGTTCATAAATTCTTGTAAGAGACGATCTTTTTGAGAGACCATCTCTAATTGGGTCGGCCCATAAAAGAAAATATAGATTAAAAATAAAAATAAGCTTTAATGGGTTGAGTCTGAGGGACGTCTTTCTGAGAGATGGTCATAACTGTAGTTATAGCTTATTCATACTAGATGTTCAAATTGTTTCAAAAGATTATCAATTGATAATTGATAGTGAATTATAATTTATTGTAATTGTAATTGTAATTATGACATTTAATTTGTATTTTGTGCATAAAACTAAATTTGAATAATGAAAATTTTCTATCAAATTGTAGCACGTAATCATATCCCAATGAATTTATATTTTCATTTTTATGTTTTTCAATAAATTTGTCATATTTTTAATTTGGACTTAATTTCACCTTTTTACCTTTTAAATTTTACACTTGTATTTAAATGCTCCACTATTATAATTAGCTAAAACTACCCTTTTATTCTTCACGTTAAAAGCAAATAATGCTAATTTATTGACGCAAATGTATATATTACTTCCTCCGTCCCATTAAATTTCAAGCATTTTCTATTTTGGTCTGTCTCACTTAATTTGCATAATTTCTATTTTTGGACTATGGCCCACCACTTCCTTTTAATCTCATCCATACATTTTATTTCTCTTTTAATTTTATCTACATAATTCAATCTCTCTTTTCATTTATTACCACTTTCTATCTGATACAAATCAAAAATGACAGACGATGAGTATTTTAAATCCACTAAAGACAAGTGAGAATTTTATTTTTGGAATTATATGAGCTTGTAAGTATTGGATCACTCTCTTATGATTGCACAATAATATTCTACTCCCTTTATTAAAATAATAATGCTTAGATTATGGATCTTAATTAAGGTTTTATTAGTATATAAATTAATGATATGGTCACAAGTCAAAATTCTATTTGTAAGTCTCAAGCTATAAACATACATGTGAAAATAGGTTCAAAATTCAAATCCTAGAGTCTAAAATAAACCTTATAGAGCCTAGGTCATGGAGTATTGTTAATTTTTTTTAGGATTAAAATGAATATAGTCAACACAATATTAATTAATTTCGTTATCTATCATTCTCATATAACTAACAAAGAAAAATCCAAGCCCGTGATAAAATACTACTTCCCCAAGCTTTCAATAATTTGGTACTTGAATCTTTATATCATCATCGTCAAATTTAATATCCCGCTCGAGAGGAGAGTCTAGGTGAGAAAAGTTGACGGACAATTTATATCCGTACTCTTTTCACAAAATCTCAGAAAAGACTACGTGAATATTTATATAGAGATACAAAAGTTTAATTATGTTAACATTAACGTCTTTTCATTTGGAAAATGATCATGAATATCATTTGATATTAAAATATTTAATATACTTCTAATTCGTATTATAAAATTTAATGTATTTAAAATTATGTGTTTGAAGTTTCACACCACCAAAATCTCTATTCTCTAAATAGGAGTAGAACATAAAAAGTAAAAAATCAACTATCACATCACAATATTTCCTTCCTTTGTTCAAAAAAATTAACTATATTTCTATTTTTAGTCATAACTCACAGTTTTATTTAAATTTAATTTATATTCACATATTTGACTTATTATTCTTATATGTACACATTTTTACATGTTTCTTTGAATATATATTTTTACCACATTTTCTCACTAATTTTGATTTTATCCATTTATACTTAGGACTTGGGATTTTTTTATTTGTGAGAGATGAGTATATATATATGGATATTTTTAGTCTTAGTAATTGATGAACTTTATTAGAGTACTTCACTAGATTTGCATATGTTGGCCTATTTCATATTTATGTAGGGAGTATTTATTATAGAATCACGTATTCAACTTGTTGTGGAAACATGAGACATGGTGATTAATGAGTATTTTTATTTTATGTTTTTATTAATCCTTTTATTTTTATATTCATCATTCCATAAGACCATAATGACATATGACAATCGTCATTTGTAGATCACTCTTATGACAATTTTCATTTTCTTTAATCTTGCTTATGAAATAGGTTCTCAATTATATTCATCCGTATTAATTAATTTACCTCATTATTAAATAGTATGGAGATTAAGAAAATAAGCTGTATAGTGAATAAAAGTTATGGAGTACTCCCTCTTTTTCTTTTTGATGTTCCTATTTGGGTTTTTTTCACCAAGATAAAAAAAATAGAATCTTTGGTGGTAGTGGGTATTATTTTAATTATATAGTAGTGGGAAATAATGATTGTATTGGAATTATGAGAGAAAAAATTATTAAATAATAGTGTAATGTAATGATTGTATTAGAAGTATGAGAGAAAAAATTATTAAATACTCCCTCTGGTCCAGTTTAGATGTCCCATTTGACTTTTGGCACTATTCACTCATCACTCTTAATTTGTATTTTACTCTTAATCTATAAGTTAAAACATAGTCATGTGGGATCTTGTTTGATTCGTCTTAATACAAGGATTATTAATATCAATTTTTTTATAATTTTTGATTAAGAATAATTAGAGATATTAAGGGTTAAAATGTTGCCTCGGCATGTGTGAAAAGTCAAATGGGACATCTAAACTGGAACGGAGGGAGTAATAGTGTAATGTAATGATTGTATTGGAAGTATGAGAGAGAAAATAATTAAATAATAGTGTGAAGTAAGGAAAGTGGGGGTTTTAAGGGGTAAAAGTGGGATGAAAACTTTCCAAAAATGACAAGTATTCTAAAGTGGAAAAACTTATGGAACTACTCGTTTTAGTAAGGTGGAAAAATAAAAAGAAACGGAGGGAGTATTTAGTAATAAGAGAGAATATTAGTATAAAATAACAGTAACGGATTTATGTCAAAAAATAAAAATGAAACAAATGTATTAGAAAAGGTATTTCCAAATTGAAGTTAGTATTTAATACCAATATACCATAGAGACATCAATAGTTTTTAAACAAAATAAGAAATTAAATGATTAAAAAGATGTTCATCGGCCCATATAGCCATACGTTTATCCTTCTTCACTCATTATCGTTAAGTTCACGACTTAACTATGTTAACGAACCAACTCAATTAAAATTTTGAATTAGATGATGAAATTTATTAATATGTTACATACTTTATTATGTTCTCCTAATATGTATTGTGCTAATATTCCACATAAAATGAGTTGTAGATGAGATTCAAATAGTAAAATTTATGACAAGTAAACTTATGATATCACTTCAAGTGGCCAGCTTAACCAAAAACTTAAGTTTAGCTGTTGTTTCATATGTCATAATATAAAGTATTTAACATATCTCGTAGTTTAAACCATCAACTTAAATTATAAAATTTTGTTAGCTTGCTCTTTCCTTTTGATCGTCAATTATTAGTGTTTGTGTGAATTAAATTTAGTGTTGAAGGACCAACTCAACTAAAATTTAAGTTAATAATTGAGGCCTCAGATAAGTTATATACACTATAATGTAGATACAATACATACCCTCCTCACACGACACTAGATATTTCTCTTCAAAATATAAAGGATAGGTGAGATTTAAACCCTTGACCTCCTGTCATGCTAACTTCTGATATGATATCACGACGTTAAGAAATCAATTCACTAAAAATTCAAGCTAACGACTAAAACCCCAAGATATTGTATTCACTCTATGACTCAATCATTTAATTTAGTTTGACGATGATGAAGCGTGGTATTGTTAAGGACCACTCTCACAGCCCTTCTTCAGCCTACTATACTCATTAGGTCCATATTGTATAATTCATGCTCGTCAATGCTAAACAGACTCAGAATTTTTCTCTTCTTTTCAAATGCCACCAAAAAAGGCCGTTTGGATATAGGGAGGATTTAGGGTCGAATCTGCTTAAGTACGGTTATGATTTGAAATGTCATTTGAGTAACAATTCTAATAATAAAAAATCATGTAACATGTAACTAACATAGAAAAAAGAGTATGATAAGTTACATACACACTAATATATAGATAAATATTCGATTTATTTTATATTAGTGTTTTATATTCGTTTCTGTTAGAACTTAAAAGGATATCTTCTTTAATTTTCATCTTGTTTCAAGCGAAGTCCAATAGAGAATAATAAACTCGGCCTAAAAGGATTAACCTTTAAAAATTTATGCACCATCACGTCAAAGCAAAAAACTATATATTGTGTAATTTGCTTTCTCAACACTATCCATCAATCAATTTTAATTTCATAAGTTATTCTTAATCTATAATTTTGAATATATTAACTAAGATCTTATTTTGATTTATTTGAATGTAAATCTTATTAGCCTCAAATAATTTATTCGTTAGAACATAGTTAACGATTTGTTTGGTATGTTTGAATGCAAATATTATTAGTATTGGTCTTTTGGTATTTTTAATTATAATTAATTAGAGATGTTAATGAATAAATAAGTATATCAAATACTTAATAGTGCAACGATCGAAAGCTAAGAGTTTATAAGTTAAGAGTTCTAAACTTGTATCCTTCCCTTTTTTTTATAACAAACTCTCAAAGAGACACATTAACACAAATTCTTCCTATAGAGTATAGAGTAGTATAGACCATCTATAGCATAGACGGGTAAATATGGGTCATCCCATTTTGTAAAATAAGTAACTGATTAGTCATCAACTTTATTTTTAAATTTAAAATCATTGGGCTGCGCTGTTGGGAGAGCCGTCTTTGACATAGACGGTCTCTCAAGAGACCTTCTGCACATTAAATATTTGGGCCGTAGAGCCTAATTAATGCAAATCAAAGAGAAAATAAGAATTCGACTTTGTATTTTGAGGTCGTTTTTTTAAGAGACGGTCTCTTACAAGAGTAGTTATTTATACTTAGATAGTAATCATAATCCCCTCTAAGTCTTATAATTTAGATAGGAGTAGTAACAATAAATTTTCAATGATAAACAAATACAAAAGATATAGAAAATTAAAGCCCATTAGGTAGGCCTTAAATAGTCATGATGTATAAAAGTGAGCTAGGCCCAACATCATAATTGGTGGGTAATAGTTACTGTGAAATCTCTAACAGCAACTGGCGGGACAACTTTTATTATTGTGAGCCTCTCACGGAAATAAATTCAAAAAATAAGCTTATATTCTCATAATTTGTACTCCCTCCGTTCCATTTTAGTTGCACCATTGAGTTTAACATATTTTTTAAGGATCGTCAAATCAATATGGTAAAAGTAGGAATGGTGTATGATTGATGGTGATATGTGGGGTAAAAATAAAAAAAATTATAAGTAGATAGTGGTTGTGACTTGTGAGTATATTAAATAATTAATTGGATGATGTATGATTAATGGTGATAGTGGGGTAGAAATAAAGTAAGAATAAAATAAGTAGATTATTTTTGCCAAAAATAGTAATGTTGCAAGTAATATGAAACTTCCAAAAATAATAAGTGCTGCAAGTAAAATGAAACGAAGGTAATATTTGTTAAGTTATTTAATCAATATATAAAACGCATTTCGTCGAGACAAACAAATAATGCCCTGTTAAATTAGGAGGTCCAACTTCTGGGTATGATTTTTTCTTTTTAGTTCAACAATAAGATGATTCATTAGTAATCAATATTATTGGGAAGATCCGTTTTATAGGTGGTGTTAAACGGCAGTAATGAGAATGAAATTAGTGTAATTTTGGTTGAAACTTACTACTTTAATAGCTATGCTTTTTCAATTTTTATCCTCTCATTTTCTTCATAAATTTTATTCCAAAGGATTATCATTGAGAGATTTTGTATTAGCTGATAATGGAAATTTGTAACCACAAAAACTTTTTTTATAATCTAAGTTTTATTATTATGAGAATGACCTGAAACTTTTAATAAAATTTTACACTATAAATCATTCTCATTACAACTATTTAGTATCACTAACCAAATGAGCCGTTAATAGTTAATGGGAAAGCCAAGGGGGCCGTGGACACTTGACCCTTGCGACTCACTCTGTGAATTAGATTTTTAGTTGACGTTTGGCTAATTGATTTGTCCAACAAATAAATATATATTTGATAAAGGACTTTTAAAGTAATTACAAATTGACGTTTTTCCTTATAAATAATCAATAATTAATTTTAACAAATTAATAACTCCATAATAGTTGGTTTAATAATCAATAACAAAGCCAAAATTATCATTGGTCAAATTAGCCAATTGAAACAATCAATAACCAATTTTACTCTTTGAATACCGGGTAAGTGAAAAGAAGAGAAAGAATATATCAAAATGAAATCTAATATCTCATCTAAAGAATGTGATACTTACTCCAAGTAACACGAAATTTGATTTCAAATACTTCCTCCGTTTCATATTAGACATTAGTTGCATCATTTGCTTTTTTACACTCATCAATGTACGAATTTAATCTTTAATATATGTAATTATACATATCGAAAAATTATAAAAAATCAAAAATTAATAAACTTTGAATCGAGACAATTCAAACAAGATCTCATATGAATATGTTTTAACTTTTAGATTACTGATGATATAAAGTCAATTTACTTGATGAATAGTATCGCAGTCAACTATTGTTGCAAGTAAAAAAGAACGGAAGAAGAAGTATATAAAACAGTCTATCATGCTATAATAATTAATGGTAGTGGCCTAGACAAGTGTTCAATATGACATGATATGATCGAATTCTTGTACGAAGTATAATGCCTTTTTCCTTCATAATCTTACTTAGCTATTGATTTAGAACCATACTTAAATGCATGAAGACATTTAATTTCCTCTTTTTTTGGAGTTTGAATAATCAAAGTCAATAATCTATGGAAATAAATGTGTTTCCAGATGCTCAAGTAATCATCGATCAGCAAGACGTATTGTTTTGATAATTAGATCTTGTCATAATTGGAGTATATAATAAGTTTTTAAGAAAAAAAAATCTAAGTTCAGATCTCATTACCCCTTCTCTAATATTTCCTCTCCCATAACGCAACCGTAAGTCCGTAACCAATAAAAAAAATACTTCCTTCTATTCAACTCAATAATTTCATCTAGTTTTTTCACACTTTAGGACATATGTTATCATCCTCCTTCATGCTAGATGAACATTCAACATACGTTTACTTCAACTTAACGATCGTAACTTTGTCTAAAATTAATTTCATCACTAATTCATCCATTTATATGATGTTATTAGCGAAAAACATACATCATAAAACTTTTTTCTAACTAATTATGTTATTTATTAATCTAGGATTGCTATAATTAAAAATAAACTCAAAACAAATCTTAATGTAAGCCAATTATCTTGTAAAACTTTAGTCACTTCTCCGCATATGCTAATTATAATATTGATTTGCATTTCACACATATAGTGAAAATATAGGAGTATATAGTTTCTCATACAATATATAAACACAAAAGAACAAATCAAAATTTAAATAAATTTTCATGAAAAAATGAATAAAATTGGTAAGCACCATGATCCCAAAAAAGTTGATTAATTAATACCCACCAATATATAGTTGTATTGTGTATACAAATTACCTAACTTAATAAATATGAAAACCTATCTACATAGAGGAATTAATATATGTATATGTACACCATTACATCAACCATATAAAGTATTCTAACTTTCAAAAAACACATAATTCAAACTCTACTCCCACCAACCAAATATAATCTACCAAAAACAAATTACAATTAAGCACTAATCACTAATCACTAATTACTAATCACTCATCACTAATTAATTAATTATCAAAATAAACTTGTTTTTGCTTTGTTTGAATCCATTCCAATCTTAATAACTTAGAAGTAGGAGAAGCCCTAATCTTAACCTCGGAAATAGTCTCAAGTTTTGGAGACCATGTTTGATCTTTAGCCCTAACAAGTTGTTCATATTCCTTCTTTAATTCTGGGGTTGTACATAAATTATTATAATTAGGACTATTAATTTCATTATTATTAGGAGTAATTATCCTAGTAATAAAATCGGGTACAACCTTAATCATAAGTACTCTTCCATCTTTATCCTTAATATACTCAAAAGGGGATTGATTTCCACTTTCATTATTCCCCCCACTAAATAACTTACAATAATTATTACTAATAATAGAACTAGGGCAACTTATATTATTATTATTATTAATAGGAGAAGGAGAGGAGAGAGATTGTAGTGAGGCGGCGGACAGTGGGCCGCCGCCTTGCGGAATTCTGTCCAAAGGAAGGACGAAATAAGTCCGGCCAGACACGAGATAGTCGTGGATGGCCAGGACTGGAATCGGCCGACCTAGGAAGAAAGAATCTGCATGGCAAACTACACAATCAGGAAATTTAAACATGATTTCTCCTGCTTTGATTTTTGTACGCCCTTTAATGATTTTTGTGGTTCCTTCATGTGATATAAGCTTGATTCTTGGATTTGCACATAATAGTAGTAATGAAACTCCTTTGAAGCATGATATGTTTGGATTGAACTTGGATGATATTCTAATATCTCCCATTTTTTGAGTGGATGGGAAAATATAGTATATGGGGAAGAAAAAGAAAATAGCTAGATTGATTGGAAATTAAATATTTCAAGAGAAATAATAATGGAAAGGCTATGGAAGAAGATAATATATAGAGAGATGATAGATAGGTTTGACTTAAGAAAAAGTCTTAAAGGTTTTTTTATTATTAATGGGGACAATTTGGTGGGAAAAAGTCTAGATTTGTTTTTAGTATTAAATACTTCTTTCATCCTAATACTCTTAATTGTATATTTTTTGTGAATTTGATATATAATATTAAATGGAGTGAAGTTTTTTTTTTAATTTTTTTTAGTTTTACAAAGCTAAGCAAGAGTGAGTAAATTAAAGTTGAGAAATTTTTTTTATTTCAAATAGATGTTAATTACAAATAGCTTTCTTGATATAAAAACTGAAACATTTACGTTGAACTGATCTAAGAATAAATGAGATTATTGTGAAGAAATAGCGTTAAGAAATTAAGTCGAGCAAGCGAATGGTTGAAACTTCAAGATATATCATAATAATATATTCTAAACACCCATTCACTCAAGAGAACCTTTAAATTAGAAGTGTGGTGTCCGCTTAATAATCCACTTGAAATAAGGGAAAATGACTGGATGAGATTTAAATTTTTAATTTGTTTTCATATTAGTTTTTGATACCGATAGTTGAATTTTCGAAAATATATTAGTACATAATAATAAGAGAATAAATAATAAATACACAAATAAATAAATAAAAGGTTTAGTTAATATTGAGATAATGGGAAGATTAAGGGATTTAAAAAGGGACGGTGGTCAAAATTGCCGGCTTTGATTATGCATAGTTGCATGGATAATAAGCGTTTGTTGAAAGAGATGGTTATAATTAGCTTATTCAAAAAAAAAATAAAAAAAATAGTGTAGACTAGTCATTAAGAGTAGCTGTCAAAGAGGTTGGATATTCATTATATAATAATTAATTAGAATTTTTTCTGTCTCTATGAGAACGCATTTATTACTTTTTGGGTGAAATTTAGCAGAATGAAAAATTTAGTTGAAGTATAGATTTGTATATGAGATTAAAAAAACGAGTATATGACTATTACAAAAAATGGTACAAAATGAGTGAAATAAATTAATATGAAAAATGGTGCAAATTAAAAAGGACAAAGAGAGTAATTAACTACCAAAAGTCATGAATTAGATTTAATTTATGCATTTTGACATGTGTTTAGATGGTTTGATGCATAATTTACAACTAATCATGTGGACTTAGTACATTCTTTAGAGCTTTTTAAATTTAATGTTTGTGAACTAATTAGAGTATAATTTTTTTAAGATTTATCATTGACTTGTAATTAGACCTAGGAAAATTTGATCCGACCCGAAAATGGACCCGGGACCCGACCCGTAAAAACCCGAACCCGACCGATCCGAAAGAGACTTAACCCGAAACATGACCGACCCGATAATTACCCGACCGAAAATGACCCGACCGGCAACCGACCCGACCGACCCGTTTTGACAGGTCTAATGTCAATTTTTAGAGTAATCTCAATGTTAGAATTCATTTCAAATAAAATTTTTGTTTTCAACTTATCTAAACATATTGACTATATCATTTTAACCTTAAAACTCATTAATAATCTTAAAAAATACGCAATTAACATCTTTTTATCCATCGTAATTATTATTGTTTAAAAAAAGGACGTTATAATCATCTTAATTGAATACATATATCTTGTTAAATCAGTCAAATGAGTTTTTTGTTCTTCTATATTTCAGTAAGCAAATCGATATAATTTATAAGAACGTTTTGCACATTTAAATCAGTCAAATGAGTTTTGCAAATCGATATATCTTGTTAAATCAGTCAAAGGACGTTTTGCACTATACATAGAGATTTAAAGTTTAGACAACGAGCATCGTTATTACTGATTTCTTATAACTTGAATTCAATCACATATAAGGCTTTAATACCGTGTTAATTGATATGTGGATTAATGTCATAGGGATGAGAAATAGTTTTTTTATTAAAAAAGCTTCATAAATAATAAAATATGAGAAAATCATTTTTTTAAATTTCATAAGTCATAACCCGTTGGGTCAACCCGACCAACCCGGAACCGAGAGTGACCCGATCCGAAAATGACCCGATCCGAGAATGACCCGACCCGAAAATGACCCGACCGAAAGTGACCCGACCCGTAACCCGACCGACCGACCGTTTTCCCAGGTCTACTTGTAATCAATCATTTCTTTCATAAATTAATTCTTTCACCTTTAATCAATTAGGTTGAGTATATGACTTGTCATTTATGAAAAATATTTAAATTGTTAATTATTAAAATAGGCAAATATTTAAATTTAAATTGGTTCGACTTTAGAACTAATAGAGTTTATTTCAATTGCTTAAGACACAACTCGATTTAAACTATACGATGTATATAATTTATTTTAACAAATCATTTATACTTTATAGTGTTAATTATACACAATTTAGTTTAATTCGTAATATCTTCAAAACTATTAATATTTCAAATTTGAGATAATTTTACAAAATAGTTCGATCATATAATAATTTTTAATTTTTAAAAGTACACTATACATCAATGGTACTAATAAAAGCCACATCAATGAATCAATTTAGCTGAAAATTAAAGTTAATAATTATAGCTGAAAATTAAAGTTAATAATTATAGTTAATAATTATAGTTTGAGTTTAAAATAAATAGTATTATATGCTCTAAGTGGATTATTATTTTGCCCTTAAAAATTGTAATAGATTGTAATACGAGAAAACTTAATGTAGTGTTTGTATGGTTTTTCTATGGTTGGTTAGGACTTTTATCAAACCCTAATATAATATGAATTTTTATGCAAGGAGTTTTCCACTTTACTTATCTATCCTATAATAATATACTAGTAGTAATTAATTTCCATTGGTTAGTAGGTTCTTTGTCTTAAGTTCTAGTATATCTTAGCTTTAGTTCTCACTCAACCATTATAAAATGAGTTGTACAATTTTAATTTAATAAGTATGAATTCAAAATTTAAAACACAGCTCATTTATTAAATTTAAAGGTAGAATATTTAATAATGTCAAATACGAGTCATGAGTATAATATAATAATTTTACCTATAATCATTTATTCACAAATTAATGTCATTGTTTGATATTGATTGTTAGAGCAAAATTCAGATAATCTGTTGACTGGATTCTGGATCACCCAAAAGAGACAAAAAAATTTAGACACAAAGATCCACAAGCCACTACCTAATTCTAATTCGCCCCACCTTAAAGTTACAAATATTTCACCACTGCCAATAATTCAGCCTTCCTTAGTAGACTGCATCACTGATCAACTAGCAGCCCACTTAGTGATCTACCAAGTAAATTAACATTTTTATGTTTCTCCCTTTTTTTTTTTTTTTTTTTTTTTTTTTTTTTTTTTTTACGGTAGGTATAGGTTGAGGGTAGGGAGGGTTAAGTGAGGATCGAATTCAGTACATTTTCTGAAAAGTGGTATTTACTCTCTAAAAGATTAGGACCAGCTACATGAATAATACTAGTACATCAATTTCAAATAATAGTCCACACGAATTGTTCTTGATCTTCCTTCATTTTGATTTTCTACCACACCCGGCCTTTTTAGTCCTACGTCATCTTTGGTCTTCATCAGCCTCGTATTAAGTCCCTCGAGTTTCAACAAATTATCATTCGTACTGTTTCGCTAATATCTTGTCATAACACAAGTCTAAACTATTTGAAATGATTTTCTCATATACTTTTTCTTCAATATTTACGGCTTTTAAACCCTTTCAAATATTTTCGTTACTTTTTTTTAAGAGATAAATTATGATTTATTTTGACAAATTAGAAAGAAGACCAAAATAGAAGTGAGGTGAGGAAGCTTTATCCATGCGCCACCATTTGCAATTATTAATGGTCGGACCAAGAAAATGTCGAGAGACTCGCTAAAACAATACATCATTATGTTTTGGTCAAAAACAAGGTCCCTTTTCAGATGGTTTATTATTATTATTATTATTATTATTATTATTATTATTATTATTATTATTATTATTATTATTATTATTATTATTATTATTTATTTATTTATTTTTTTTTTTTCACAATTCACCCAAACCTCCTCCCTTCCTAGCTTTATCGTTCATGAATCACGAGTATCTGCAAAATTCGGTGCTTGATTGCAGGCCATTACTATATGGACCAGTTCACTCTTGAATGGATGGGGTCTATTTCATTAATCTCTTGTCCTTCAATACTAAAAGTGTATAGATTTGACTAAATTGACTTCTATTTAGTGGAGCTTGTTTGTGGCCTGTGGGTGACAACAAATCGTGTCGTGTTGGACTATCCACACATTGTGCCTATTTCCTTTCTTATGTAATCGTACCGAATCATATTGTATCGCCTATATGTCGTATTTATTGTGTTATGCCTTAGGCGGGCTGCCCAACTATCCCTTTTAATTAAGTTAGTATTTCTTATGAGAGATTTTATCTCGATGAGAAGACCTCACTCAAACAAAGAGATCATACTGCACATTATATATTAGATGAGTTATTTAATCCAAGTATAAGACACGTCTCTCAGTGAGACCATCTCATACAGCAATTTGTGATAATATAATAAATTTGCTTTTGCATGAGACTTTCATTTTAAAACCAAATTATAAATGCAATTATATAATTTTCATCAACTTAACTAGTCACCTTGATAGAAATAATAGTTTATATTACAATTTTTTTATAAAAAATTAAGATTAAAAAAATCCCTAACACCCTCTACAATTCCCCCTTTCTTTCAATATTCAAAATATTCCATCCAACAACCAAAACATTCCAATGCATGATGTTATTGATAGCTCATTTTTGTTTTACATGTATTATGTATTATGTATATAATTGAATATTATTGTGTAGTTTTAAATGGTAGAAAACAACATCATCCACATCAACTCCCTCATTTTTCTAACAAGAAATTATAATAAAATCAAAGTCCCAACACAAATTTGAATTCATACAAGTATAAAACAGGAAGCATGGCTGAGTATACCGTATGCGTACCAACTATTTGGAGTCTTTGAGTATAATCCAAGCCAACAAAGCCATTCCACCAACATCATCATCATAAAATAATCATTATGTCTATCTTTAGAAATTCTACCATATTATTAGTAATTGAGTTAATTAATTTCAAATTGTACTTTTATTACAACTTTAGAATTAACCAAATATAGCAAGATGTCATGGCCTGAATCCTAAAAGTTGACTTTAAATTTATGATCGTTAGTTGTGTTATGTGAGAAGGTATTTCTGAGTTGGTTGTTATAAATCTACCGCTCATCCTCCATCTGGGCTTGAGACCGACATGAATGACAAGCACTTAAAAGTTAAAATAGAGGATAAGACTAACCACATGTAGCAAGATGTCATAGCCTAAATCCCAAAAGTTGACTTTAGATTCATGATCATTAGTTGTGTCATGTGAGCAGGTATTACTGAGTTGTTTGTCATAGATCTACCGCTCACCCTTCTTCATTCGACTTGAAAACGACCTGAATGAAAAGCACTTACAGAGTTAAAATAGAGGATAAAATTGACCAAATAAAGGATAAGAATATACAATTTATTGTCCAATATTCACAGAAATGAAATGGAAATCCATCGGAAAAACACATTCTCAACTTGCCATTGACTTTCTATTTATGGCTGTCCAATTATGAGAGTTGTTTAACAATAATCAAAGAATTATAGGACATACCAAAAATGTGACTAAAAACAAAGAAAACATGTACCTTTGGGTAGCTATTATGAATGGACGACTCTTTAGGTGTGAATGTGGGATAGCTTCCATATCCCCTTTGGTTGTTGAGGTATCTGATAATCTGAATATGATCCAATTCTATGTACTTAGTATAAAACACGGTATAGGATTCTTCTCAGACAAAAATTGAAAAGGCAATATTAAAACAATCATCATTTTTAATTCTTTGTCACCATGATAAATCTCTAAATAACGAAACCGATCAACTGAGTCCGAGAATCAAAGTTTCATCCATCCGGACAGATATAATGCTGCAAGTCATGTTACAAAAATAATGATTTTACATGACAACATTTTATGACTTAACGACATCGATGATTTTACATATCTTAAGTCTATTAGTGCATCTGTAAAGCTTCTACAACGACTACATCAGTATAGCTGCAGAATTAGTTAAACTATTTCCCAACTACCTTCACTTTTTCTCTAAAAAAACATGGTCAAAGTTATGCAAAATCAAACAGCTATAGGATGAGTTTCATTGACCAACTTCATCTTGATGACATTGTAACAAGAAAAAAGATCACCCAGGCGTAAGCAGCTCATGAATTGTGACCTAATCAGGTCGCAATCAGATTTTTTTAATATGATAAAAAGGACTAATCAAATTGATGTAATAAAGCATGTTGTATTGTAATTTGTAAAGGATAAAGAACCGGAACTATGATTAGAATGCATATTAGATCAATAAAGAATTAAGAATGAATGAGTCAAAAATGTGCTGAAAATGAAGACTAAGGACAAAAAACACCCTACTTGGCAAAAAAAAAATGATTCTCTAAAACCACTCACCTTCTTGAATAATATGAGAGGAGACTTCTCAAGTTGCACTGCAATATGCGTAAAGAACTTGGAAATGTTCTTCGTTAGCTGACGCTTATGATTAAGATGAAACTTGTGGGGGAATATTCATTTCATACGACTTCCATTCTTCCAGTACTTGACCCTGCAAATTGATCATGAAATGGACCGTCAAACAATCACCAAACATTGAAGAAAAAGAGAAGGCAAAGCTTATTATCTGTTAGCTGATGCTAATGAATAAGATGGAAATTATGGGGAAATTTTCCAATATTTGACCCTGCAGCAAAATAGACAGTCTAACAATCACCAAAGTTGAAAATACTAAGCATGAAATATTGAGCTAAATCAAAACAGCCCAAGCTTAAAAGAAATTTGAATATTCTAATTACCAATTACCACAAAACTACATACACAAAAACGATGGATAAGCTGATGTATCATGTATGTGCAACCAAGCATGCATGGCCGCATCTATTTTTGGCATCGGCTATATGAAAGGATATCAAACTGGCTAGTGTTAACCACAAGAGACTAAATTTAATTCTTTCCATTTAGTTTGATCAATATACTAGTAGTAATTAAAAGTGTAGTATTATAAAAAATAATTATGATTTATGAGTATGACTCTAGAAAGCAACGCAAACCAAGTAATCAATTCCATATGCTCATTTACAGACAAATAGATTAGACTGAACTATATATTCAAATGCATGAGACATTGGGATGGACGGATGGTATAGAATTCAGTTACTGCTGAGAATTACTGCTAGCTTTAGAAGTTCATAATTTAGTTCATTTAAGCACCCTGAAAATAACTCCAACTGTACTTAATACTAGTATTTTTTAAAGCATTTCGCTACAAATAAAACCATCCCCGCCACCAGAGTCCTAAAGAATATTTTCCTCAACACCATAGCGGTTTTGGACGCACCACTACCACAATGACTACCCAAGTGCTTTCACAAGCATTTCTTCATAGGTGTCTGCATCCGAGATTTTACCCCATGCTCAACAAGTGAAAGCTTACCAAAAGTGAAACAGGCTATGAAATTGCACAACATATCAGAACAGCTAGCATCCGTACACAAGTCCAAAAAATAACATCCCCAGCTTCAGAAGTCAAGAAGAAAATATAGAAGAAAAAGATATATTAGTATGTAATAAGAATATTTGTAAAGGTAAAAGTGAGATTACAACCTCAATACAAGACATATGTATCAAATTTCAATCTCATGAGTAGAAGTAGATAAGTAAGATGTTGTTAAGTCACTAGCTCAAGAAAACAGTAAAAATTGAACTTTGTGGCAAAAACATTGTTCATTTAGAAAGGCTCTTGCCTTATGATTGATCTAGTATCTTCAAAATTTTGCAATTATTTCTAGTTTTTCCTTACCCGTATGAATTATGATAGAGCTGAAAGTCTCCTAGTTTTACTTCAGAGTTCAGACTTCAGACTATATTATGATCTACATCAAAACAGCTCACTAAACTCTTTTCGCTTGCAGAAGATTTTGTTCTTGTAATTTGATCACCAATTTTTCAGAATGCATCAAAATTTACTTAAACATTAAAATTTCAAAATCTCAAAATACAATTGCGATAGTTCTAGCCCTAAGCCAGATGTGTCTGAAGATGAAAGAACAGAAAAACAGAAGAATGCCTAAAATTAGACCACCATCATCAGATTTTTGAGAAACAAGCTTTTAGAAAATAACTAAGCTTTTAGAAAAGAATAGGAAAACAGAAGAATGCCTAAAACTAGACCACCACCATCACCCACGCCTAACGACTGTTCGCTCATCAAGTTGCCTAGCATAGTTAATTACCATCCCAGTCTTCTACATAACAACACAAAAAATTCCAGCACCATTAGGAGATACACCTTTGCTTCCATTCTTGACAAAAGGGAATTCGCATTTCCCATCTTACCATCCATGATGCATTGATAATTATATTTTTTAAAAAATAACTTAACATCAAAAAATTTAACTATAAGCATTCAGCTAAGCTTTATGTATAAATGCTTATTTACATAATCCCGCACTAAATCAAGTCACCCAACCTTTAAAAAGACAGCTATTTTAAGCAATAATTAATATGTAAGTTCTACTACTAATCAAATTTAAACACCTCAAAGGCTTGCAAGTTTTCACAACCTCTTAGATTTTACTGAATTCCTCAGCAGAGATTAAACAAACACAAAAGTAAACCACACGGATTACTACTCCTCCCAACTGAACTATCTACTCAATGAGTCCAAGTCAAATATATGTCAAGTATCCAATTTGGCTATATATGAAAAAATTACAATATGCAAACTGAAGTGTCCAAGTGTCCTTTGAAGAGTCCCAACAAACAAAGAAGAAGCATCCACACAACCTCAATTCAAATGTAAAGAGTCGAAAAGAATGACAATCACACAGCAACAAGTTGATAAACATTATAAACAGTAGCATAATAAATAACAATAATATTTTGAGCTACATCCAAAAGGGATATGATAGATATATAGCTACTATTGTAAAAGAACAGATAATTACTCTATTTCAAATGCAGCAGGACCTTATCAACTGTTTAAGAGATCGATAGTGCTGTCAATAGAAAGGGTAGCTGGGAATGGAAGTGGGTTGGAGATATGCAGGGCGATAATTATGCAAGTGGAGATGAGTAGGACAAAAGCAAGTTGATTGGTTAATAGTCCAGGAACTTGTTCCTAATACATATCAAATTTGACCACATAAACATTAATCTTGTCTAAGCAAATGACAGAAAATTAGAGCACCGATTATCTTTTGGGAGCAATTCTGATTGGATTGAAACAAGATTTTACATCAACATTAATGATATTAGACCATTGCTCCTATGTAGGCATCTTTTTTCAAAGTACAATGCCATATACTTCACATAGTATTCAAGAAGTTCAACGCTTCTCATCTCTACATCTAGAGTTTTAAACATTTCGGATTTGCATTGAACTTAGTGTTATCTATATAACTTATTCGCTACATAATTTGATATAAAATTTTGTGGTTCGCCTGAAAAGGTCGTTCATATTAATCATAAGTTCCTCAAACTTAGCACTTGCACTGTCAACTCAGTAGCACCAAGTGATTTGTCTCCTACAGTTATTTAACAAAGGCTACAAACTATCGTGATGACAATTACCAAAAGTTCACAAAGAGGGTAACATCTCATAAATTAAATCACAATTTCATTCAACCAAACTCTTTGGCTTTCGGCTTTTCAATTGGTCAAGCAATAAGCTGGCATTTAAACCAACACCTGATTTTAACACAAACATCTCCAAAACATTTGGTTTAATCGGTTGACTTAACACCAAGCAAATCAATCAATACATTCAGCTAGTAAACCAACCAATAACTTTAGCAACAGCTCCGGGCAACCACCACTTGCACCAAACAGACCACTTTGAGAACAACCTTCCGATGGAAATGAGACCCCTAGCCTTATTAATGGCATTGTCCCAATGTTAAATTATTGTTGTAGTGTCCCATAAGAGTTTCTTAGCCAAAGGCGACCTCTACTCCACTAAGGTTCTCATCGGATGAAACGCCTTTCAAACCTCCATCAATCTTCTTGCAATTCTATCACACATCCTCTAAGACAGCTAATGTCTTAACTATGAACTCCCAACCGATCAAGATTCAAGCATTACAAATTACAATGCTAAATTCCAAACTAACCCTAAAATACATTCCACGAGTTCCCTCCTCATCCAGATTAAGCACCCTCCAAATAACTAGCACAGATCCAAAATCACCAAACAAAACAGGGACGTATCATTCAAAACTCAAAACACCTCTTCCACTTATTCTATAAACCTAATTTACTCTTATCAGTGCACATTGCACATCAACAACACTTAAAAAACCACACCAATTAAAAGCCTTCTTAGGTTCAAACTCATCAACAATCGCGACTCCTGCAAAAGCACCAGCAAAGCCCTAATTGAGAGCTTCCACAAAATTTTCTCCTTATTATACAATTAACAATATACATCATTGTCAAGATTCTGTAAAATATGCCATTATAAAAGTTAAAACTAGTATACTCGTCAAAATGATTAATTTACATTTGCACTACAATGCCTAAAACTACCTTCCAATTTTGAAAAACATGAATGAATCCAAATAAACCTAATGATTCTCCCAAGCATCAGTAAAACACTTAACCCTAGTGGCATATAAGCAATGCAAAACATTATAATTCATTTAAGGACAGAAATACAGAATTAGGTGAAATTTAAGGATTCACAAACAGATTAAATGTTGAAAGTTAGAAGAGAATAACTTACAAGAAGATTTCATCAAGAAATTTGAATCGGGTAAGTGAATCAAGTCTATGTAACGATTTCCGACCATCATCATCTCGCGAGTTCTTCTCTTTTGTCTTTCGTTTGAACTTTGAAGCATATATCACTTGGCATTGTTTTCCTCCTTCGTTGGTCATCTCATTGGCCCATGGGTGACTCGATTCAATCAATATATAACTACACGTTCCGTTTCTTAATAAAGTTCCCAACACGAATATTCACGGGAATTAATAAAAATTAAATATTTTAGATAGTGGATATACTTTATCCGTTCCATAATACTTGCCACTTAGTGTGACATGTTATATGGGAAAATGCCACGATCAGTACCAAGTATTATGGAACAGGGGAGGTGGAATGATAGATTTGATTGGATATAGGTAGGGACCATTGGCATTAAAAACATATTAAAAGAAAGTTAGTGGAAAAAATATAGGGGACAAAATAAAAATTTAGTTTAATAAAGTTAGTGCGGTGGGAATCATAAGGAATTTTAAAATGTTAAATTAAAGTTAGTGCGGTAGGGACCATTGGCGCGTGCATGAACTATACCTCTTTAAGGACCTGATTAGGGATAGAGCCAAATGGTGGCGCCTTATTCATGTCCTAGATTCTTTGTCTTTCGTCATCGCTCTTTACTGCCTCCCTTACCTGTATCGTTTCTTAGTTGCCTGTATGTATCTTTTTAGTTGTGTAAGTCACTTACTTTGCTTGTAGTTAAATGATCCAGATGCTTGGCTAACGTGGGTATAAGATGCAGGATTTCAGATATTTGCAGGTTCCTATCTTTGAAGACTCCTCTTGAGCCGAAGGACTCTTGTGACCGCCCTTTCCTTATGGGTATGAGACGCCGTCGACCTTTCTTCCCCGGACCCTGACCATAGATTTATCTATGTGCGGGAACACTGGGTATGATGATGATGATATTTCATTGTCTAAATATGTGATTATATATAAGAATCTTGTTAGCCCAAATTAAAAATAGTTTACTTCAAAATTATATAAGAATTAGTTATATTATACAAGGTAGCATAAGATTTAGATTTTATCATCAATCATACGTTACAATATATTTATTATTTTGATTTTTTTATTTTTTTATGTTTTTATTTATAATTTTAAATATATTATTACTCACGAACAACTTGTTATAATATATATATTCAGAGTTACGCTAGAAAATAACTCACATGTGATCTTATATCAATAAATTAGAGGTGGACTAATTTATAAGATTGATGTGTTACTTTAACTATGGGTTCTGATGTTCTGTATACAAGGGCAATCTAAATGAGGTTTCTAATATTTCAAATACTAGCTTCTTGCCAGCTTAGAGATTTTTCTTTCCTCTTTTTAAGTTTTCTTTCTAACTTTTAGTTGAGTACAAGCCTCTAAAATTAATCAAAATACACAAAACTCCAAATAAGCTTAAAATTATGTTACAAAATAAGTAAAATTATATCTATATAATATAAATAGTATATATGTAATGAATGTACATATTTATTTTGAAACTATATACATTTTTTAATATTATATACATATATAACAAGTAATTAAATTCAATAATACACATATATATAATAATATAAGATTTAGTACATAACATATCATGAAGCAGCTTCAATCCAATCATAAGTAATTTCGTATCCAATTGGCTAGGTGAAGAACCCAATGTGCTAGTGGTGGGAATTAGGATTGCAAATACTAGACATGTGGGTTTGAGAATAGACAAATATAATGTTGGAGCTTAAGCTGATTGTTGGAGCCCTATCACATGTTATGAATAATCTCGATTTTGAAATTGTAGCAATTAATAGTGACATGTCGTACGAGAATATATCACTATTAGTTACAAATCTAATCGAACAGAGTGACTGCTATATATTCTTAAAAAAAACTATAAAATTTACCCTAAAAGAAAACCCTAATAATCACCAACAACTTAATCAATGAATTTCTTATTATTTGTTTTCCAATCTAATCTCAATAGTTTAGAAGTAGGAGAAGCCCTAATCTTAACCTCAGAAATAGTCTCAAGTTTAGGAGACCATGTTTGATCTTTAGCCCTAACAAGATGTTCATATTCCTTCTTTAACTCCGGAGTTGTACATAAACTATTATAATTAGGACTATTATTATCACTATTATTACCACTAATAATCTTAGTAATAAACTCAGGTACAACTTTAATCATAAGTACTCTTCCATCTTTATCCTTAATATAATCAAAAGGGCTTTCATTACCACAGCTAGATAAACTTATATTAGGGCTACAATTAGGCGAACGAGCCGCCGATAGAGATTGTAGTGTGGCAGCGGACAGTAGTCCGCTGCCACATGCAGATAGTCGGTCCAAAGGGAGGACAAAATAAGTCCGGCCAGCCACGAGATTGTCGTGGATGGCTAGAACAGGGATTGGACGCCCGAGAAAAAAAGAATCTGCATGGCAAATAACACAATCGGGATATTTAAACATAATTTCTCCTGCTTTGATCTTTATACGCCCTTTTATGATCTTTGTGGTTCCATCATATGATATTAGCTTAATTCTTGGATTAGCATATGATAACATCAATGAAACTCCTTTGAAACAAGACATGAATAATTATAACAATTGTATTAGGGTTTTGGTTTTTGGTACGAGTATGGATTGTCTGTCACTTTTCTTAATTTACACTCTGCTTTGTATTAAGGTTTTGGTTTTTGTTCCTTAATCTTGATTAGTAGAGAGAAAAAGAGATTAAGATTGGATTATTTTTGATCAGGAATAAGAAAGATGATCATATATAGAGGAGGAGAATGGGTGTATATATGTTTGACTTTTGAAAAAGTCAATGATTGTATTATCTTGTACTCCATATATTATTGTTATTATATGTAGTATTTGGTAGGAAAAAGTCAAGATTTGGTTTTTTCTTTTTTTAAGTAAAAAATGTGCTTAAATAACTAGTGGGAAAATAATTAAGAGGGGCCTTGAGTTTGAAAAGCCGAAAGTGGTCATTTAAGTCGGCTTTGCAAAAGGTTGTATATTTTCCCTAAGTACCTTGCAATTATTATTATTATTATTATTATTATTATTATTATTATTATTATTATTATTATTATTATTATTATTATTATAATTATTATTATTATTATGAAAATGATTTCATATCAGAGAAAGAAACTTTACAGAAATTGGTGGAGAGTCGAGAGCAACAAGTTGAGCACCCACGTATATGCATGTCTTATACTCTTCACCCACTAAAACGTTACTTTTAGGGTTGATTTAAATGTCGCAATTTTAAAACATAGAAGAGTATATAGTATAAACTATAAATATAGCATTATTCAAAAAAAAAACTATAAATATAGCAAGTACTCGTCAAAAAAATTAATGAATAATTCTATTTTATTTTTTAAACAACTTATTATTGATTCTATGTATAGTTCTTATGTTTTTTACCGTTGTAAAAAAAGTAATAATAGTTTTGGCGGTTTTAGACTCAAATAGAAGGAATCAAAGTAATAAACTCATATATTATTACAAAAAAAAAATTATATTAATTTTTTAACGATAATAAGCTAAGAATTTGGGTTCTTTGAGCATTATTTTATGAAAAAAAAATCGATCACAATATAAAAATATATTTGGTGTATTCTAGTTGTATGTCACATATAATTTTTAACATTTAAGATTCTTTATGAAAACTTTTTTCAAATATATGTAGCAATTTCAATAAGACAGAATTTTTAATAATTGAGCACGACCAACTTTGCATGAACTTGATATAAAAATATCATATATAAGAATCCAATAAAATAATTATTAGGGTTTCAAAGAATCAAATAGAGTATCAATTTTTGTCTCTTTTAATTTATCTTTCATAGACTTGCTAAATAAGGCGTTAATAGTGTATAGTACTTGTGATGAGGTGTGGGATATTCCTCTTTTAAATTTCCGATGAAAATTTTGCCCATGCAAATCATTAAGGAAAAGTCTCACCCTTTCATTCATTTAGAAAAACATGATTTATTTATTTAATCATCAAAAAACAAATTGGTCAAAGATCAAAGCCGTACAAATGAAGATCTTAGTTACATACTACTCCGTCCTCATGAGTTAGTAGCAAAGAGAAAATGGGTGAATATTAAGAAAGAGGTAGTAAATGAGGAGAGAGAATGAATTGTGTGGATGAAACTAAAAGAGAGTTAAAATGTATGGATGAGATTAAAAGAAAATGGTGGGTCATAGTCCAAAAATAGAAATGCTGTAATTTAATTGGGACGGACGAAAATGAAAAATGCTGCAAATTATAAGGGACGGAGCGAGTAAACATTACACTTAATACAACTAGTACAATCTTATCCTTCAAATTAGCGTGTCTTCTTAGCACGTAAGAATATCTCACTGGGAGATTCTGAGCATGTTAAAAAAGTTCAATCGCATTGGGCTAAATTAGGGGTCCCAATATTAAATTACGTAGTGTATAATTAGTGTCTAAAAATATAAAATTTTTAGAAAAAAAAATCATATTTTTTAAAATTGTATAGGGCCTTAAAATTTTTTTCAATTTTTGCTCTGCCTTTATACTCAAAATAAGATGAAAGTGGCTGATAAAGAAGTGAAGTTATTAGAGAATTCGTTTAATCTTGATTGGAGACCAGGTTAATTTTTTGGAAGGTCTTACGCTCTTTCATTTATCCGAAAAATAATGTTATTGCCAAATCATGACTCTATTCTTTTATGTTTGTCTATCGTACCTTTCTAATAATTATACGATATTTGTCTATTTTAAACTATTTTTTGTCATTTTTTTGATAACATTACAATCCTGACGAAGTTGGATAAGTAACTCATTTCTCCATGGGATTAGTTTTTTCTTTTGCATTTATAAGGAGTAGCATATTATTCGATGTAAATATGTAATCATTTCTTTTTTAAACAAAAAATATCTTTTGTTTTCTACCATTCTCCAATATAATTCTATATTCATGTCCATTGTTTTGATGGGTAAAAGTTTATAGTTATTTGATTATAATAGATTAAAATTAAGTGGCGGCTTAACAAATTTTGTGTACTTTTATTTATGTGAAGTTGCTCAAAATGTTTGCTACCAAGGTCAATTAAAAACAACCTTTTTATTAATTTTATCATTAACAAAAATAAGATTGCGTAAATACTAAATACGACCCTCTAAACTTCGGTCTAGGTGAAAGCCAATTAATTAAGGAAATTTGGATTGTGAATGTTGTCTCCAATACTATCACTATGTTTTATTTTATTATATATATCATACTATTATCCACTTACTCTAAAGATTTATATTTATTTGTTTTGAGATGGATTTAATTTTTTTTATTGTGTGTTATCTCATAATGGGATCTAATTAGATTCATCTCGATGTATAAAATTTTAATATTTATTTTTTAAAATTTTTATAGAAAGCATACTGAAAAATATCGAATTATACTTAAAATTGTTGAAAAAAGTTAAATATAATAACATTGTGAAACAAATTAATAAAATAATAAAGTTTAAAAGTCATGACAAATTAAAATCAGGCAAGAGTCAATAATTAGTGCTTATTTCATGTCAATATTTTTATTCAATTATTAAAGATAAACCTTAGAAGTCATCTATAAATAAAATTTCTTTCTCAATATTTTTAAAATAATTTTATCATAATTAATTAATGTGATAGGCATTGTAATTAAAGGTCTATCTTATTATTAATTCAACTTCTATAATAATATAGCAGTATATCTTTTTATGAAAAGGATGGTACGTAGCTAGCTAACTTCAAGTTGTAAGTTGAAATTTGTGAAATTATAAATGTCCACATTATAGACTAGTCTTTAAGAGTAGTTGTCGAAAAGGTTGCTACTCTCTCCTATGTCTATTACATATAAATATTAAAAAATAAAGTAGAGGTTATTAAATTGCGTAAAATTAAATAAAGAAAAAAAGCTATAAAAAATGTGTGGATATAAAATAAAATAATTTGTACACTTATAAACCTAAAGTCATACGATCAAATGTAATAAACTTGCTTATAATATCCGTTAGACCGTCACTTTTATACCTAAAGTCATTCTATTTTATCCGCTTAAAATTGCTAATGATATTGACATGTTTTTCTTGTATGCTTAATTAGTTTTCTGCTCGAGGCACACTAAAAGAATGCTTGAGTATCAATTAAAAACCTCGACCGCCCAATTTTGATCATTATTTATCGACCACTCTTTGATCAACGTCCAACAATATGTGCTCCATAATGTTGATGATCAGTGATCAAGAGCAGACAGTCGAGTAGTTTCATGCATGATCGGTGATCTCTCTATTTCATTTTAATTACTACTTTGAAATATTTAATATATGGAGTGATAAATTTAAACATGATTATTTACAAATATATAATAGATATTATTATATTTATTTAAAATGTGACAAAAAAATTTATTTTGATATATAAAAATTTAATATATATAATTTTAATAATTTCGTTGAAAAGAGTGTAATAACTCATATCTACAATTAATTCTATTTCTATTGAATATTTCAATCTACTTAATATACAACCACTCTTAAAAATATTAAAAATGGTGGCAATTGTTTTGGTCAAACGACCACTTAAGCTACTCATTTTTTATTGTTGGAAGTGATAAAACTGGGTCTAACTCATTATATCAATTTTAGTAATTAATTAAATAGAAAATAACTAATAAGAATAGATTCAATAATATTGAAAAATATATATGCAACTGTTTCGTTAACGAAATAAAAAGTTAAAGACTCTTAAAATAAACACTTTCAGCATATTGACACTTTTGATAGTAGTTCTTGACTACACCTTATTTTCAAGTATTTTAAGTGTCTTTTATACTTTGTTTCATTATCAAAATATAATTTATTAATTTTGAAAAAGTAATTGACGTTGATACAAACCCATCGTTGACTATCCCATGTAAACGAAGTCGACAAAATATGTAATAGATTTAAGTCCACAATCCCATAAAAGATTGAAAAAAAAGTCTATTATATAAATTTTTAAAAAAACTTTAAAATTTTATTTTAATTTTCAAAATAAGCGTCATTAAATTGAAGTTAGATACAAATTTTATTTTCAATTATGACTCGCACACTTTTAATTTTCATCTATATAGAAGTATAATTTATCTTTTTATCTCAACCACACATTACCTACTTCCCTATAAATACACATTTTTATCTCACTACTTTTAAAACACCAAACTTGTGAGTAGAATTACATTGAATTCCATATACCTATTAGAATTATCAAGGGAATTAAAAAAAAAAGAAAAAAACCTCAATAAACAAAACATTAAAATACATGAAGGGTGTTTGGCAAATGACTGATAGTTGGAAGCTGATAGCTGATTGTAGTGGCTGATTTGACCAACTAATTTTATTAACTAATAATTTGTTTGACCAGCTGATTTTGAACCAGCAGCTTGTTCAAAAACAACTTATTTGTATCAATAAGTTGTTTCAATCAGCTAATTCACCAAACACTATCTTTAGCTGGTTTAACCACCCAACCCTATATCTATATCCAAATAAGCTAAAATTGCTCAATAAGCTAATTTGGCAAACACCCCATGATAAATGTATGAACAAAAATACAACATTAAAGTCAACATTTCACCATTTTTCTGAGTTGACTTTAGGACATACCAAAAAATATGATAGAATTGGATAATGTACTCCTATGAAGGAAACTGAAAAAAGAAAGATTCATAAAAAAGTCTATGGACATTCATCCATGGATGACACTTACACTTTGATTATGATACCCTGTTCACAGTTTTCTTTGGTAGGTAAGTTTGAATGTAATACAATTTTTGAGTAGTATATAGTAGAATCAGCACAACGAACAAAAAACCCGCGATTCCTTGGTGTTAAGGCAGATCGAGTTTCCCTCGCCCAACCTAGTGTCCATAAGAACAAGATCCGAGGAACAATTTCCAGCCTGATCATGAGTTGAATTTTGCAGTCGGCTCACTTAGCTGGGCCAGTTTTCTCCGATTCAGCGTGTCCAACTAAAGTGTACCTTTAGGCTACTGCATGTTTTCTCCGATTCAGCGTAGCCAGTATGAACGATTCGAGTTCATGCAACCAAAAATTGGCCAAAAACTGTCATAGAATGGCCTGACCGACTAGTGCAGTTCGCTCACTCGCTGGGCCAGTTTTAGGAAGCGTCCAACTAAAGTGTACCTTTGAGGCTACTTCAAGTTTTCACTTCGTAAAAAAGGCTCGTAGGCGTGACCTTTCCGTTAATCAGTTCTAGCTTATTAAACGATCATAATCACCAACTTAATTTGATTATCCGAGCGTCACCAATCATCTAGTCTGCAGAATAAAGGCACAAAATCAGAATATAAGATTAATGTAGCACTATCGTTCTGGACATTTTGTAGGCTCTAAGCAAAATCATAGATACAGGCCCTCCTTATAGATGATTGATTCTGATTTTAATAAATAAAAAGATAATAGAGACGAATCCTTTTATATTGAAATAAATTATTTTTTTTATGATTCATCTTCCTTCTCCCCTCTCAAACATGGCTTCTTCCTAAAAATGTCTATTGTAGACTCGGATTACACTAAAATTAGGCCCCTATGTATGTTCGGCCCTGCGCGGGGGCACTCCTTGCCTACCCCAGGAACGGTCCTGTAAAGTAGTTAACTAATAGTAATTTGTATTCCTAGTCAGTAATTTCCTTAAATTTCGAAAACATACAAGGAAAAACAAGGATGAATTCACAAGATATTATACAAATACTATACATATGAACAAAAAGTGTGTATGTCTCTCAGTTTCTGGTCCTTAAGTCATCATAATAACCGGTATAACACTACAACCTCAAAATCAGTTAAACCTATGTTAGTCGAACTCATGGACCCAAGTCGAAACTTGAAATACTCCAAGATTTTGGACCAAAATGATGCGTCTAAGTGCTATTGGCCATACGGTATCAGAGTGCTGAGGGTCCTATATGGGTGCTAGAGGTAACAAAAACAGCGCAAGTAAAAAAATCAGCTGGGATATGCAACGGTGAGTTGTAAACTTGAAACCGATCAAAGTCTTGTACGTTTCTTTGTAAAGATAAGTACATGGCATTTGTTCTGAAAAGTGGCACTCAACATTCAAATTCATGTTGGGATGGGTTATTACATCATCAAGCAAGTCGAAGGATAAAATTGGCATCTATTACATCAGTGCGAATGATCTACGAATGAATGAGTCAATAATGTGCCGAAATTTTAGACTTGAGAGAAAAGAAACACCCTACTTGTCATTTTTTAAATTTGAAAGTAATAAAATTACTCACCAATCTGAAAAATGAGACGAGGGAACTTCTCAAGTTGCTTTGTAATGCCCGTAGGAGACTTGGAAACTTTCTTTGTCGGCTCATGCTTACATCTGAGATGAAAGGTAGGGCGAAAAATCTCATCCAATACAAATCTGACTCCTGAAAGTTTCCCAAGAATAACAGCCAGCATGAGATAGTTGGTGAAACATAGGAACTTAATCCGTTCTTCACGGATATTGGTCAGCAATTAGGTCTGTACTTACCTACTTGTGAGAAAAAGGAGGGGGAGAAATCAAGCTATATACATTATATGAGCTCACCTATTGCCTATTGAAATATATCAAAACAAAGAGGATCAAGCATCCGGCTCTACTCATTTCTTTCGATTGAAGGGAAGTTATCCTACCCGATTCAGCAACAACATTTCATTACCCCATTGTCATTATTGGTCACCACGGGATTTAAAGGTCAGATGTACGCAACCTTACCCGTGTTAGTGATAACAAAGAGGATGTTTTTGGTTGACCCATGATAGCAAAAATTATACACAATTTTACATAAATAACAAGAGCAAGTAATTTAATGAGTCATTTTATATAGTTCGTTTTGATCCAAATCCAATCCACGTAGACTATTGTCATGGAGAGGACACAACCTCAAGTCTAACCCGAAAAGTCCTTTTCTTTAGCAAAAGAATCAAAGCTCTTTTAGAATTCCATTTTAAAGCTACGCTCACTGCAATGGAAAAAAGAAAAAATGGGATTCAAATTTCATAATTGCCTTCCAATGGTTCGAAGTTGTACCGGACTACCAGATGACTTGCCCTCACTTCAGTATAAATGCTAGCTAAATACTCCAAAGAAATACTTCTATAAGTTATAACTTGTAAATTAACTTAAGAGTTTTGGAACACCCATGTGCAGAATTTGAAGACTGGGAAGGATCATAAAACAGAACGAAAACCTCGGTCCAGGAAAGATGTCCAAGTGCCAACTAGAGTAAATCTATGAATTTTAAAAGGCACTTTTCAGAAAGTTCAGGAATCAATGAGATTGCAATATGAGAAATGTCATAGAAATGCCACTAATTACTCTATCTTGGTTAAGATGAAATTGCATCTTCTAAAAATTTCTCTCATTATACGCAAAAGAGATAAAGTTGAATGAACAGCAGCATTACATGTAACTACGCAAACAGTACGAGTAATGTTAACATTTTATTCAAATACATACCTAAAGATGCTCGAATAATTAGAGGGTACAAAAACTTCCATACTTGCTCCCGCAACCTTGAACTTGAGAGCAACCTTCAAAACAACGAGCCCGTATGTTACACCTAAAAAAACACTAGAGATAAATATTTCACAATTCAGTGGTGAAAAAGTACAAACAAACTTTAGCAACCAGAGGAGAAAGGATGCAAGTAAATGCAGATCAGCAACATCCAGAATGGCAACTAGAATAAATGTAAGAATTTCAAAAAGAATTTATCATAAAAACATAGGAATCATGACAATATTGTAAAAATTAAGACAAAATTGACGACAAAACCTCTAACTTTTTTTATAGTCGAGAAGATTGGATCCTCTTCTACAATTTTCTCTAATCCAGCACAATTCATTACCACAAATATATAACTAAGATGCTTATATAAGAGGGTGCATACACTTTAATACTTCCCCAAGCTACCTTAAACTTGAGAGCAACTTTCACACCAACTTGCGGGCCCGCATGAATCACCTATAAACACAGCGCATAGATTAGTATATCACAGCTCAATGATGAAAACAGTGAAAACAAAAGTTAACATGAAATTAGTATGAACTGTGAATACTATAAGGCAAGAGTCACAAATCACATAAGCATCACCAAAAAGAAGCAAATTGTCATGAATTGAAATCCACATCACAAAAGGAAAGTGGGCTATATCGGCAATTAAGAAAGAAGTTTCCAGAAGGAATATTTTAGTTTTGTTATTTTATTTATTAGTAGTTTGTTATTTCTTGCTAACAAGCCAGTCCAAGTGATGTATATGTAATGACGGGGAGGGAAAGAATAGGATCATGCTAGTATTAACAAAAGTGTGTTTACACGTTATGGAGTGTCGAGCTCACTCGAATATCGTCACAATCATTTTCCTAGTTTTCGTTCTGTCACATTTTTGCTCACTTTTACATGGATTTCATCACTACCCATACACTGCCATTATCGCAGACCCACGTTCAACATCTACAAACACCTACTCCGACTCTTTACTACTCCACAGCCACCACCACAGGCATTACATAGATCTTCTTACCTCTTCAAGCTCGCATTAATCAAAAAGAACATAGCAGCATTAAAGTCCTGAAATTGCACAAGTATTTAAGAAAATGGCAAGGAAAAGCAGAAACACCAAATTTAAGACATGAATCACAGCTTATTGAACATATGGACATTGGACTATATCAGTTTGAATGGGATCAACTATGAGATACATATATAATGTGATTAATATACCTTATAATAGTATCTATGTTACTTGAACTCTTCTTTTCACTTCACATACCTGTGTTCGATCCTTGATGCTCGGACATTGGTATAGCAGTTAGACACTTCATTTTAGGTGTAAAATTGAATATTTAGAGGTATCCGACACTTAGACACGTACCCATATCCGACATCAGTATCCAAGTCCAAGTAACATAGAATAGTATCCATCAATGTTTCATTTGAGTTTCTCATAGCCTAACCATAGAGACAGTGATCCAACCAACGGATCCACTCATCTGAGAGGAGAATCAGAATTTGTCATCTGGCACAAATCCTCTTTGAAGCATTTCATCATGAAGCCTGAATGCCTCCTTCAGATTGTCCTGACTAACATACCCATTAATCAGCGATGTATAAGTCGATCTGTCTGGATTCACACCTCTTTCTATCATCCTTTTGTATATCAAATTTGCCTCTTCCATTCTAGCTTGCCTACAAAACCCATCCAGTATCAAAGTATAAGATATTACATCAGGCAATATACCCCGATCCTCCATTTTCTTAAGCAGAACAAAAGCTCTATCCGTCTTCTCCTCCTTGATGTATCCTTGTATTAAAGTATTGTATGTGACATTATCAGGAAGAGTCCCCTCTGCTGTCATCTTGTTCACAAACTCCTCTGCTTTTGCTGCATCTCCAGATAAGCAAAAACCTTTAACTAAGGTGTTACAAGTCACAATATTTGGCATAATCCCTTTCTCAACCATTTCATCCCAAAGCTTTAAAGCCGTGTGGATTCGCCCCACGATACAATTTCCATTGATGAGAATACCGTAGGAAATGTGATTAGGATTTATATTTCGGTGAACCATATCACCCCATAAATCATTAGCTTTTTCCAAAAAACCCTCTTTGCAAAAACCATCCATCAAAGTGTTATATGTTACAATATCTGGTTTTAGGTTCCTCTGAATCATAGTCTGAAACAATACAACTGCTTTGTCCATGTTTCGAGCCTTACAGTAACCATGAATAAGGGTTGTATAAGTGAAGAAATCAGGAGATATACCCCTTTGCAGCATCTCATCAAGCAGCTGATCAGCCTCACTTAACATTTGTTCTCTGCACAAGCCATTCAAAATGGTGTTGTATGTTACAACATCCATAAGACAGCCTTGTTCAATCATCTCATTGCGCATTCTAAAGGCTTCCGCAACGATTCCAGCTTTACAGAACCCATCAATAAGAATGGTATATATAACACTATCTAGCACCAACCCCTTGACCTTCATGTCTTTAAAGTACATCATCGCTCGATCGAGATTTCCATTTCTAGAAAACATACTTATCAATGATGTATAACTAACTACATCAGGAAAAACTCCATAACTTACCATTTGATTAAACAATTCTTCACCCTCCACAACATTGTCTTTCCTACCACACTCGATCAACAAGGCATTGTAACTACCCGCATCAGGACTCAAACCCTTTTCCCACATATCATCCAACATTTCCCTAGCCCTACTATACTTTCCCATCTTACAAAACCCTTTTAATATAGCATTATAGGTAAACAAACCCGCCATCAACCCCTTCCTTGACATCAATTCCATCAATTCTAACGCTTTTTCTACATTGCCTTCCTTACAATAAGCATTAATCAATGTATTATATGTCACATTATCAGCAAAAACCCCTTTTCCTTCCATTTCTAACAAAAACGATTTCACCTTTTCCATCTTTCCATCTTTACACAAACCATTAACCATTATATTCAATGTAAAAGCATTCACTTGAACTCCAAATTCAACAATTCTATGATAAATTTCCCATGCTAAATCAACCCACCCAACTTTCACTAACCCACCAAGAACACTATTACAAGCATTAATTGAAACACAAATACCTCTACTAATCAACAATTCAAAAACCTCAGCCGCTTCCCTTAACCTCTTAGCTTGCACATAAGTCCTAATCAACAAATCAAAAACACCCAAATTTGAACCACATTGATCAAAACTACCCACTAAAGAATCCACTATTTCTACCCTAGAAACCCCACTTTTTCTAACCATTTTAAGAATTAAAGCTTGGGCATTCGATACCCTTCTACCCCTAACCAAAAAATGCACCATAACACAAAATGAAAGAGTTGAATGTCTGAAATTGGGAAAATTAAACAATAACAGATCAATAAACTTTAAACCCAACTGGAGATTTTCACGGCATTGATATAAAACATGAGCAATATCAAAAGGGGTTATAGAATGATATAAATTGCTGCTTTTGTGAAAGTTATTAGACTTACCCAGTTTCAAATTCAGTAGGATTTTGTCCACTGTTAGATTATTTGATGTTGATGTTGATGAAGATGGAATAGTTTGATGAGAAGAGGATGAAAAGGATTGGTGAAAGTACAAATGGGTAGGAAGTAATGATGAGAATTGTTTGGGTAAAGAGTTGAGAATTTGGCGTCGTCTTGCCATTTCATGAGAAATGTTTGAAGGAGGTAAGAATGTACTAAAAGGTCTTCAACGAGAGCATCTGGTAATTAGACTCTCTAAAAAAATTTTTTTAAACACAAATTCTTGTGAGGGACCGTTTTATTGGGTTGGCGCATCAGAGAATGTAGAGTAATATAGGCAATATGCTTTGATGAATTAGGCCTGAGAGACGTCTATCAAAAAGATGGTCTCTTAGAAGACCAGCTGTTTTTTAAATGGAATTAGACTAGAGAATTCTTACCCATAATAGATGTGAAGTATCAATTCTTTTATGTATGGTAAGAATTATGATTATCGTTATTACATCGAGTGTATTTTGTTTATGGGAACTTTAATTAGGGTGTGAGAAGGTTAGGAAAATAACACCTTATATTTATTAGGGATATTCTACATGGTAAGCACCAGGTATAGTGAAATTCACAAACTAGCTATTCTTGTTTTCGATTCTACATGGTAAGCACCAGGTTAAGGAAAACTAACTGCCGTAGCTATATTAGGTCAAAAACGTTAAAAAAACTTTAAGTTGTGAAATTACTAAATTGCCCTTGTTTATTCTCCATCATCTTCTTCCTTCACCATTAATTCACCTTCCTTCACCATTAATATATCTTTGCAATCACTAAAGATCGAAGCTTAAACCCCTAAAATCAAACCTTAAGCTTCATCTCTAATCTTAAAAAGCTAAAATTGTAGGACAAATATAATCAAATTAATGCTTATTTATCTTGTTTGATTCCGATTAAATTTACTCTCTTTGGAGCTCACCCTTTCCGTTTTCAGCTCAATTTCTAAGAACATCAAATCCCTGAACCCAGAATGATACTTGCTATTTGCTAATCTGACCAATTATCTACTTCTACTGTAGAGTTTTGCCCTTATTCTATATGAATGGAAGATATTGTTTTGTTTTTGTTAAAGATTAAATACAACTTTAATTTAACCACTAATTTTAAAATCCCTTTTTAATTTTTGGATTTAACCCATTTAAATACTTAAAACCCATGATTTATCTTCTAATTTAATTTCCACATTAATTTCTACACCATTATCTTCAAATAAAAAAAACCCCAGAAATTCAAATTTTGAGATCTTAATTTTATTTTTTTGGAAATTAAAAAAAAAAGCAAAAATGGGTATTATTCTAAGAGTCTTGAAGCAGCTTTTGTACAAGAATGGGTATTAATGGTGAAATTAAAAAAAAAAAGCATGTAGAATCGTTTGTGAAATTAATCAATTGTGCAGCAGCTTTTGTACAAGAAAGATTTTGTGAAATTAATCATTTGAAATTAATCGTTTGTGAAATTAAAAAAAAAAGCAGCTTTTGTACAAGAAAGATTGATCATTTGTGAAATTAAAAAAAAAAAGCAAAAATGGGTATTAATGGTGAAGGAATTGAAGTTAAAGGAAGAAGATGATGAAGTTAAAGGAAGAAGATGATGGAGAATAAACAAGGGCAATTTAGTAATTTCCCAACTTAACGTTTTTTTAACGTTTTTGACCTAATATAGCTACGGCAGTTAGTTTTCCTTAACCTGGTGCTTACCATGTAGAATCGAAAACAAGAATAGCTAGTTTGTGAATTTCACTATACCTGGTGCTTACCATGTAGAATATCCCTATTTATTAAGATGAATGTGACTAAAGAGTCCCTCGGTTTAAAAAAAATCCTCAGAAAGAGGGATTCTTGCAATTACGTGCAAACATGCATCTTATAAGTTTTAACTACTATGTATGGTGAGAATCAAATGTGTGAATGAAAAGTTATCAACTACTCCATTATTCTACCCAGTACTCTTAATTTTCTCTTAAACGTGTTAAAAAGTGAAAATTAAAGCCTTTTGAAGAAGTTCAAATCCAGAGGGGTCGTTGAGGGTGTGCGATGTGATCAACCGCACAGGGCCCCTCTTTCTCGAATATATGAAAAAAGTTAATAAAAAAAAAGAAATATGTTAAATTTATTAAAAATAAATATATTTACTATAATTAAGGCGCAAAATATAAATTTTGCAAAGGGCTCCCAAATTGTTCTAGACGGCTCTGTTCAAATCCCTATTACTTAGATTTTACATGTAAATAGAATAGTTGATTTGCAAATTCATTTTTTTTATTTTTTATTACGTGTTGAATTCTCATTATATATGATATAGAAGATTTTACATAGATGATTCAATTTCTTCAAAGTGGAGTTCAACAAAATCAACTATAAAGAAAAATGATAATGTCTATAGGTGCCACAAAGTAGAATAAGGATAAGAATTATAAAAATTTAGTTTATTTTGGTAATATTTAGGATTGATGAGAATGTATTTTGACAATTTATTGATTAGGACTGTAAATTTTTGCGAGACTTTTTTAGCTAGGTGTAGAAGATATTTGAACAAATTGACGTTCCATAAAGCATTAGAGCTCGTTTGATTGAATAATATATGTCTAGGGTGGATTAAAGTAACCTGACTAATTGATTTATTTTTTTAGAATACAAACAATATGCTACAAGAGAAGTACTCTGGTATCCATGTACATAAACAAAGGAGATGCATGTGATCGTTTCAGCTGTTGATGATTAACTCACGAGTCATGTACTCATATCGTAAATTTTAATTTAAAAGAGTAATAGCATAGGAATGTGCTTGAGGAGAACCACCATATTAAAAACTAATGAAACAAATCATTATATTTTGATAAAATCCTTTAGGATATTATTTAATTTCAAATAATTCCAAAAAAGTTCATTAAAGTAATTTTATGGGTCAAAGCCATTAAGATATTATTAATCAAAAAAAATCCATCTTTTAATTTAGATATTGTTAAGAATTAGGGAGAATATAAGGAGAAAAATACTAAGAGCGAATACAGATTATATCATTTGTATTCTTGATTACATTGAAGAAAGCTTGCAAACACACATACCAGAGCGAGGATATTTATAGAGCAACCATCACTCTATGCATTCACTATTCAGGTACTACTTATTTAGTATTCATCAAATATTAGTATTTGCTTGCGGGTGTGTATAAAATCATTCATTCATTAATTCCTAGCAAATATTAACATTTAAATAATTTTATTCACCAAATCTCTTAAAATATTTTAATCTCAAAAAAAATATTCATAATTACTTTTACAAAATTCAATCTTGTAATTAAAGCCTCTAATCCCAAATCTCAATTATTTGCAATTGGTCATAAAGTCAAACCCTCTAGCAATTATTCACAAGATATTTTTTATTGCTGACATGTCTTCCTCTAATTGGATCAACCACTTCACCTTTGCGTGTCTTACTGACGTGGAATCACTCACAAATATCTAATTTTTAACACATTTTACCCGCTATAGAAAATTCTTTCACAGGAAAATCTCAAATTTTCAAGTCACAGCCAATTAAAATATGCCATGTAATCATCTTTCTCAGTTCTCATTCGTCTGTCAGGTACAATCAGGTTAAATTATCTTGAAGTATATATTAATTTTTTCATTATGTTAATGTTTCAATAAAATAATTTTCCCCAATTCATAAAACCCTAATTAAATTTTCATAACTTTCCTGTTTAGATTTGATCTTGTACTTTTTTGTTTGGGAAATTAAAACTGAAATCATAAATACATTTTCATTTACCCCCCATTTTCCTTCTCTCTCTAGTTTTTCGATCTCCGACGTTGAATAATTTTGGGGGAGAGAAAATAAAATACTTTCGTAGAAATTAATCAGATCTAATAAAAGTATGTTTTTGTTGCTCAATTCTAATGATTTTATGTTCAATTTAGTTAATTTGAGGTTAAGATTTGTGTTTATTTGATGTAATGTAATTGCAGGTGTAAGATTTTGCGGAGTAAGACGGATTTTCAATTTTTTGTAGTAGAGAAATAACTGATAATCTGTAGTTGAATAACGTAAAAATTGTTGGAGAAATGAAGAACTTCGAGAAATTAGCGAATCTTGCTCTTGCAGGTAAATTACGCGATTAATTTAGTTTGATATGATAATTTTAGTGATTGATTTGTTGAATGCGGAAATGTGTGATTTGTGGAGTTGTAAGTTTGGTGTAATTGGGTTATGTGTTGTTGAATTGTTTGATTAGCGGTAGGTTGGAATTGTTTCTTTTGGACGACTTATAAGGACATTTTTATCGGAGAATTACAGGTGTTGCTCTAGTGTTTAAGTCAGAAATAGGTTGTGCGATTAAATGGATTACACAAATGGCCTCGACTGGGGTAGCGTGCTTTTTGACAATTCAAAGTATTTACTTGATGAGGTGTGACGAAGAGGCAATGAGTTTGAAGAAGTCGATTGTAGTGTCGAGTCTTATGTATTGGAAACTAATGGTGTAATTTCTTTTGAAGCCTGATCTTAGTGGATGCCTTAAAAACCTGAGTACTATATGTCATGACAATGTTTGATAGTTTGACAAAGAAAGAAAGGAAAGGAAGATTGAATTTGGATGTGTATGATAACACAACTATACTGAGAAGATACAAGTATCTACAATGTATATGATGGAAGTACATGCATGATGTATGGATTGAGGGGATGCCTTTAAAACTTGAGTTCTTCATGTCATTATAGTGTTTTATATGTTCTTTCTTAAAAATGAAAGAAAAGGAAGATATGTTTTTATGTCTGATGGATAGATTATAGAGAAAATATACGACTTACGAGTACATGACATACATGTTATGGGAATACATGCATTTTATGTAGGTATGCAGTGAGAGTTATAATCTTAATTGAAGGATCATGGAGTGGTTGATATTTTAGGTTTGGATGATGGAGAAGTGATAACATTGGTTTGGTCATGTGTATCTTTGACTAGAAGATGCAATGTCAAGTGTCAAGTGTCAAGCTCATTGGAGAGATGGAGTTATGGGGACCGGGGAGTTGTAGAGAAGTTGAGAGAGGCAAAGAAGACGTGGGAGTTGGGTGTCTAGAGTGTAACACGAGTGTGAGCGTTGAACAAAATGAATTGAATATGTAGATGACTGTAGGACGTAAGTTCATATTTTATGCAGCCGACCTCATTTTTGGGATTAAAGGCAATGTTATTAGTGTTTCCTTTGTCATCAATTATGATTTGCATAGCATAATGACTTGTTCTTTCTGTTTTTGCAGGATTGTCTTTGGCACCACTTGTTGTGAATGTGAATCCCAATGTAAATGTAGTATTAACAGCTTGTCTTGCTGTATACGTTGGGTGTTATCGGTCAGTCAAGCCAACGCCACCAACTGTAAGTACTTTAGATTACATATCATATGAATGTAATCATGTATCTAATTGGGGGATTGTGAAGCCTGCTTATCTTTGATTGATCGCTTACATATTTTCTTGCTTTCCTGTTACAGGAGACCATGTCTAATGAACATGCTATGAGATTCCCATTGGTTGGCAGTGCAATGTTGTTATCTCTGTTTTTGCTCTTCAAGTTCTTTTCGAAGGACTTGGTCAATGCCTGTCTGACATGTTATTTCTTTCTTCTTGGAATATTAGCCTTCTCGTACGCATTCTCCTTGCAGTTGATTATATCTTTATTGAATTTTCAGAGTTTATCATTAAATGAACTGTGTTGTTTTTTTGTTTTTAGTGCAACCCTGCTACCTGCAATAAAGCGTTTTCTGCCAAAGCACTGGAATGAAAATGTCATTGAATGGCGCTTTCCTTATTTCCGTTGTATGTAACTTAACATTTATTATTATCTCGTTGGTTTGCATTCCTATTTTGGTATTGATTTGGATGACGTCTGTTAGTTACTTTTTTTTTTTTAAAAAAAGTACGTAAGTTAGTTACTTTATTCACTTGTTCATATTTGTTTCCATTTAGTATCCGTTTTTGAGAATGGGCATATAATATTTTCTCCTCCCTTTTTATAAACTGATGTATACTTATTATTGCTGTTGCCTGTTGAATTTTGCGTGTCAAGTGTTAGCGTATGCCATGTAAAATATAGGTCGAGGCTGTGAAAGTTATTTAGAAAACATTATTTGAGGTTTCTTTCCTGCTTCATTAGATGAGTGTTTATGGAAGAAAATTTGTATGATATGCAACATATAGTTGATGGGTTTTTATATTAATGATTTCATGATAATTGCCAGCATGAAAATAGATAGGAGTATCTTTTGTCAATAATCTCATTTATATGCCTATAACGTGAAATGAAACTTTATGTGAATGTTGCAGTTTTCTTTTGAATATCATTAAACCTATTTGTGGAGGATTATTTGAGTTAAATGTGTTAAGAGATGTTAGTGACTTACATGGTAAAAGTTCATATTTTTTTATAAAAAGATATGACTTGTAAGTTTAATTTCTTATGTCTGGGACTTCGGGTTCTTAATGAATGGATTTCTATTTTTGCACTAGCTTGCTGCAGTTATTTTTAAAATTTTTTTTAATGGCAGCCTCAGTGTGTGTGGGCACCTGAAATTTTCTTCTTGATGAAGTAGATTACCAACTTATGTTGCTCTAAGATTTTCATGTGTGGTTGGTTGTAGTATTAACAAATTATTTTTTGGTTTGGCCCCACAGCTTTGGAGTTCGAATTCACAAGGTCTCAGGTAGTTGCTGCAATTCCTGGATTCTTCTTTTGTGTTTGGTATGCTGCAAAGAAGCATTGGCTTGCCAACAATATCTTGGGGTTGGCCTTCTGCATCCAGGTTTGACGATTAGGCTCATTTTACTACTCACATTGTTGGTATGCATACTTCAGTAGTAATTTTTTCTCTCAAACATACAGGGAATTGAAATGCTTTCACTTGGTTCTTTCAAGACTGGTGCCATTCTCTTGGTAAGTGTTTTTGTTTTGTTCATACCCTTGTGTACTTGGGAATCACTCTTGACTACAAACATATTACCTTTTGTTTTTAAAGGATTGCTTTATTTATTTATCATTACTTTGGATTGCAGTTCTATTCATGTTCGCTTGGTACTATTATGTGTTGGGATGATCTTATGCACGTTTATCTTGAGCTGCTTAACAGCCTAAATATTTAACAGTATTTATTGAAGACTAAATATTATATTTTCTGAAAATCCTATGCTTTATTTTTTTATCCACTGAGTCTTGATATATGCTTGCATGTTTGAAGTGTAGTCATTTAAGTTTATCCTTAGTTTTTGTCTCATAAACAAAATGGATTTTACTATCTTGCACTAAATAGCCCATGTAATACAACTTATAATTACTAATTGTGAGATTGAACTTTCAATTTTTCCCTTTGTTTTGGAGTTTTGGTTGTTAATTTCACTGCTTACTTGGTCCTGTTACTATTTTCCTGTATTTTATAGCAACTTTTTCTGCTTAATAACCGCAATGTTTCTACTGATTAGCAATCGCGTTGTAGGATCTTAGAACTTAGAGAGTTTCTAAATGTACAACTATAGTATGATAGAAGCATATAGAATCATCGAGTGTGGAATTGGAGGCAGTGAATTTGTGTGTTCTTGTCTTTACAGTTTTCTGTGCCTTTATCTCCTAAAGCAATTTGAGGATCTATAATTAATAATCATTTTATAATTCAATTTTGGTTAAAATTGGGAAAGAAAAAAGAGTGAAGAAATGTGGAATTGGCAGTAAATAAAGTGCTTGTTTCATCTTTAACGTTTCTTGTGCCCGTATTTTTGAAACACGATCCAAATGTCAGAAGGTATATAACGATTTGATAATTTGCTTTTCAACGATTTTGGCGAATATTGATTAGTGTTTTTTAATGCCTCCTGGACTCTTTGCGGGTTTTCTTTAATTTTCTCTTTCTAGCAAGTTTTTGGAATAAATAGTATTCTATATATGTGCGAGGTTTTTTCGCAGGAATGGAGAGTTTTGTTGAATCGTGATTGTGGGCATAGTCATCTCTTTAGTGGAATATCTTCAATCACTCTCATCTAAAACATTCTTGATTATTTTTAAACTACAGGGTGGACTTTTTTTGTATGATATCTTTTGGGTCTTCTTTACCCCGGTGATGGTTAGTGTAGCCAAGTCCTTTGATGCACCTATAAAGGTTAGTTTACTTCTTTCTATTTCTTTAAGTTTGAAATACTCTGATTTTACATGTTAAGGTGTTTCTCTGATTTCTATGTTTCATTTTTCCCTGCAGCTTTTATTTCCCACAGGAGATGCAGCGAGACCATTTTCCATGCTGGGATTAGGAGATATTGTTATCCCTGGTAAGACGAGGAATTCTAGCTAGGCCATGAGCTATTGATTCATGATTAAAGTATTTTGTTTTCTTTAGTTCGTTTATAGGATTTGAAACCTTATTGTGCTAAGTGTACTTTATTGGATCTTAATTCCATACATGTTCTATAACTTTAATCGTTGAGTTTTTTAGTTTTTTTTTCTACGTTGATTGTATTTCCATGCGAAACTACCCTTATAATTATGTTGGGTTGAAGTAGAAAGACGCTTTTAAACTTGCATCTTGAAATCCTGGAGTTTGTTGGATTCACTTTAAGCCACATAACAGTGAAGAACCAACTTGCATCTTGAAAGTTTGTTGGATTCACTTTAAGCCACATAACAGTGAAGAACCAACTTGCATATTGAAATCCTGGAGTTTGGTAGGTCCCCCCCCCCCCCCACCCCCCCCCCCCCCCCCTTTTCTTGCGGTAAGTCACATGCGAGTGGCTGTGTTCAACACTATTCTTTCCTTTTAGGATTCAGAATATGCTGCAAAATGTGAGTGAAGGCCTTGTATATCTAATTCATAATTTTATTTTGCGACTTTTTAGGCATCTTCGTGGCTTTGGCATTGCGATTTGATGTTTCCAGAGGGAAAGACAGCCAGTACTTCAAGAGTGCTTTCTTTGGATACACTGTTGGTCTGGTCCTTACAATTGTTGTGATGAATTGGTTTCAAGCTGCACAGGTAGATCCCTAAAACTCTTTGCGATCGACTGTTTAATGTTGATTGTGGACTTAGTTTTCATATCAGCTGCTCATAGTATTACTTTATCTTTGACTGTGAAATTGACTAGGCAAAGCATTAGATTCGAGTTCTAACCTTCTTGTTTTTTCTTTCAGCCTGCACTCCTTTACATTGTACCAGCCGTCATTGGCTTCTTGGCAGTGCACGTAGTGTGCAACGGTGACATCAAACCGGTTCGTGAGCTCTTTTACAGCTATATTATTAATTCAATTTATTTCTTATTTTCCTGTTCTGAAAAACTAAATCTTTATTCGCTTTTTTTCTCTATATTTGAACATTTCACATTGGTAGCTTGTTAGCCAATAAGCTTTAGATTAGTGAAACATATTTGCTAGTTAGTTTGCCTTTTTAAATTCGCAATTCGCTCAAAATGGCCTAAAACAGACCACAATTTGCTTTATTTGATTTGTGATTCACAAGGTGATTAGCGAATCATGTGAGACTGCTCTAGATTCTCCCATGTTACACAATTCTATATTATTAGAGTTTTTAATCAAATGACCGGTTGCCATGCCTAGGAAAAGGCCCGTTCTAGATTCTCTCATGGTTGTGCCTTATGTTTGCCTAGAAAAACATTAGGGAAGCTTAGAATATACAATTGTGAATAAATTTGCCCATAAAATTCTGCAGCATTTCACCATCACACTTCCTGCTCACTTATTCTTCTGCTTTGTCTTCTGTGTCATGTGCAGTTGATGGAATTCGACGAGTCAAAGATGGCGGCAGATATTGCTGCTAAAGAGCAGGATAAGACAGATTCCGCATCTAGTAAGAAAGAGGAATAGGAGTCTTGACTGAAAAACACCTAGGTTGCAGCTCCGAACATATGTTTCTTCCGGTGCTGAAATTTCTCGAAATTTCGGGGCCATTTTTAAGTTATGTGCCTTCACACAGTACCCTTGTAAAAGATTTTGTTATAATTGTGGATACATCATATTATCAACAGCCCCTATGATAGAAACAAATCTCTTTTTCCTTATGCATTACATAATTTTCTGATCAAGTACTATCTATTTTGGATGCATCGAGCTGGATGGAGTTCGATTTTGAAGTTCTATATGGTTTGGTGTTTCTCGGATTTGGTTAGTTTTGGCGAGGATCAATTTTATGCTCGCTAATCCGGGTTTGAAACTTTTGGTTACCTTCATCGAAGTTTTGGTTAATTTTCTTGGGTTGGGTAGAGGACTACTTGTTATAGCATGGCCATGAAGATATTTGGAGTATTTCTTAAAATAAAAATTAATACTTTTATAAATTTTATTTCATAAATTTATTAAGTGTTGAAAGCTAATTATTATAGAATTACCCTTCAACATGTTAATAAATTTGTAATAATAGAAAATAAAATGAATAAAACTCATTATAGTGATCTTTAAATAATTTGGGAAGCACATTATGTTCTCATAGTGTACCGTGCACGTAATGCTTGGTTAATTGTTTAGTTTGTGACGATACATACCATTTAAAATTATTGCTTGATAGTGACATATTCACTTAATAATTAAATAATTATAATGTTATTATTATTGTATTGATAACAAATTATAAATAATGATAGATGTTAAAAAAAAACTACTCCCATTTTTTTTATCAGGGAGTAGGGATGAGAATTAAAAAGTAAATTAATCCATTGATTGTTATTAGGTTAACTCTTATGATTCTTATAAAATGAGTGTTATTTCTGTTCGAATGAAACTACATTATAAAATACGTGTTTACCTTTTCGAATTCACTCAAACATTTTGCTCATTTAAGTGGTTATAAATATGAATAAATTTTAAAAACACAAATTCTTGTGTGAGACGGTCTCTTCATGAAGATACATAGATTGAATAGCCCAACTAATACAATTATTAACATATAATTTCTTATTTTTAAATCGATTCACCAAGAAATGATCTGTTAAGATAGTAACTCTTTAAAAAAAGATTTTTTTTGCAAATGATTTTCCTAACCAAAATTAAGGTGTATCAAACTAGTACCCTAGGCTTCACGCCTTCACCCTTTTTAATCATAGGAATAAAATCACTCAATTTATATCCTACCTAATTTTCCTGCCTTTCTTTCCCTATCTTCAATTTGCTATTTTTTTCCTTGATAATTTTATTAATTGTTGATTAAAATGAAAGAATTGAACGGCAAAAAATAAATGAGAAAATAAGATAGAAAGATAAGACAAATTTGTAAATTGAATTAAATGACAAAAAATATCTTATTGTCAAATTTAAAAAGGTCGCATAATGAATAAATCAACTTAATTTGATAATCAAATTTAATTTTTTACAAGGTATATTGTATATAAACTTAAGGGCTATGTTTAAAACCTATACACATACATTAGTAACATGATCTAGAATGATACGTGGTAAAAGTATTAAGTTAAAATTGTATCGAATCATACTTGATTGAAAGTATTAAATTAAAATTATATTGAAATCATACTTGATCGGTCTAATAATATTTCATAATTTCATTTCTATTTAGGTACTTGTACATTAATATATAATAATTTCCAATTGAAATTATTTGAATTTTAAATTTACAATGAGATATGAAAAAATAAAGAATAATTTGTGAATTGTAGATTTTTGCGAATAACAATCTCATCAACATATATTTTTTGCGAATTACAACCACCAAAGTATCAAAGATTACATGTTTCAAAAAAAAAAAAAAGTATCAAAGATTACAACTTTCAGGTTAAATTGCATACTTTCGACCATTTGAATTAGTGGTCAAAATTTTAAGTTAAGTGGTCGGAATTATGTGATTTGGCCAGATTGCCGTAGACTTTGATTCTTCTAGTGATTGTAATTCGCAAACTGTATTGCGCAAACATAAATTGTAATTCGCAAACATGAATTGTATAATTCACAAATTATTATTAAAAATAAATACATAGAAAAATAATAGAAAACAAACGGATATTAAATTGTAGGGTATGTTTAATGTGTATAGTAGTAATTGGGATAAACAAGAACACAAACAGTGAAGAGAAGAACCATAATTGGGATTAAACTACAAAAACCCAGAAATGAAATCAAATTTGGGAAATCCAGAATATGCTTTATCTTTGCTTTTTTTCCTTCTTCCCATAGTCCCTTTCTCTCTCATCTGTTCTCGTCTTTTCTCTCTCTTCATTTAGGATTCCAGATGTGAAATGACCCTTTACCCAATTAACCCATAAACTCATTTACAAGAAAAATATCATAAACTTTACAGGGAAGGATACAAGACTGGATTTTGGGATTGTTTATACATCATGGAAGGTAATTAAATTCTTAAAGAAATTACCCAGATCATAAACTTTTGATCTTTGGTTTGATTTGAAGAAAATTTTTGCTATTTTTATGCATTTTATTGGGTTTGATTTGTGTTAAATATGCATTATTGATCTTGGTTTGCATGTATTTACTGTAAATTTTGTAACTTTTTTTGTTGAATTTATGGGATCCCTTTTGCTTATGAAGCATTTTATTTTTGTGGGATTTGTTTTTGATAATGTTGTGTTTAAAAACCTAATCTTCTAGTTTAGTTGTAATTTTGGGTTTTAATCATGTTATGTTTAAGTTGAGAGGATCTTTAATTTTTGTTTGGAAATTGTTGAATTCTGAATTTGCCAATGGTTCCATTCTTGATGTGGTTGAGATTAGAATTCCTCATTTTGTGTGTAAACCCTATATTTATTGTGGGATTCATACCTTTGAAGTAGGGCAAAATTTAGGAATGTATGAAGGCATATTGGCTGTTTTTAGGGTTCGTCCTAACATCTTGCTCTTTGCTCTGAATCTTTATAATTAACGGTGATTGGTGAATCTAGAATACTAATATAGGGTCGGACATTTATCTCTGCATATGTGCTAAACCCACTTGGCAATCATTCTTGTGTGTTATGTGTAACGCAATTCAATAGGTTTTAATCAAATGACCCGGGAGGTAGGACCGGGGATAGATTTCCCCTTGCCTGCATTGTGGTTTTTTTTTTTTTTTTTTTTTGTTTTTGTGAAATATATCTGGTGTTCTGTAAGATTTGATCTTTATTTGCTTATTCTATGTCGAGAGTATGCTGTTTGGGACTGTTATTGACATGTGAGATGGAAGTTTATCGATAGTTGGATGCTTTGGCGATGCATTTTCTGGTTTATGCTACTGTTAATAATCTTTTTTAGTCAAGGGTTTGTATCTTTCGATGATTAATGTGATGATCTTTACCTTTAATTGGTGATTCTTAAATTGCTTGGTGAAGTTTTATAATGACTTGCGAGCATGGTGCAAAAACAAGGTCGTGTCATGGCATCATGTTTTAATCGTAAAGGTTTTTGAGTTTACTCGTCTAAAACATTTGACACATTGAAAGCAAACTCATCTGCTTTAACCACAAAATCCGTTTCTCGACCATTACTGCCAACTTTTGCTGAGTATGATTGGCTCCAGGTTTTGTGAATTGTAATAGCTTTTGTAAATCATGAAGTCACAGGTGTAATGTTTAATTTCACAAGTCTTGAATTTCATATTTTGTCAAAGTCTGCCCGTCCTAATGAATTTGCTACTAACAAAAAGGCTCTAATGGTTTCATTATCTATGTATCAGATTCCGGTGAGATACAATTATTTGTAAAATGCTGAGGCTATTAGCTAATGCTTCAATTAATGTGTTAATTGTTTAGTTTCTGGCATGCTCTATGGTGTATGTTTCCTTTTTTTCTTGTATTCTATACCTTCTTCAAGGGAATTATTTGTATCATTGCTGGATGATGGTTGTCGCTTATTTTTTAGATTTAATTTGGTTTCCTATTAAAATCATGTGATGAGAATTACAGTTTGTAACTATTTGTTAGAAATCTGGATTAATTGTGATACTTGTGGTAGTATGAGCTTTATTTTGAGTCAAGATTTATCGAGCACGATTATACATGACTTTGAGTTCACTTGGCAATGACAATCACCTTCAAGCCTCTAATGGTTTCATTATCTATGTATCAGATTCCGGTGAGATACAATGTGAAGAAAATAAAGAACTTCCGGAAAAGAACAAGAAAAGGCGCTTCAAGACACCATCTCAGCTGCAGGCTTTGGAGGATTTCTATAATGGTAAGATTTCCTCCCCTTTAATAGGTTTTAAAATTTTGATTCATTTTCCATCTTCGTATTACATGGATTTCAGTAATTTTGCGTTTCTTTTTCTTGTCGTTCTTCATTCAGAACACAAGTACCCAACTGAATCCATGAAGGCAGAGCTTGCGGAAAAGATTGGTCTGACGGAAAAGCAGGTTTCTGGTTGGTTCTGCCACCGCAGATTGAAGGATAAGAGAATTATAAACGGTGAGCTAAACCCACCTGGTAGACAGGATCTTTCAAGTGGTGTTATACAAGATCGTGGTAGTGGGCTCAAACAGGATTCGTGCAGCAGCACCAAACAAGGTGATTATAAGCTTGCTGATATAAGAGAAGTCGAGAGTCGGAGATTTTCTCAGAACGGTTTACCTGCTGTTGAGATTAACTATGAGCAAAGGGCGCTTGATGATGGAACCGAGATGGATGATACATCTTCAGAAAGTAATTCAGCTCTTCAAGATAATCTTCACCCTTATAAAAGGAGTCCGTTAGTCGTTGAAGCTACAGATTATCGGACACCAAATGGATTTGTTGCACAAAACAGGAGGCGTGTGGGACCCTCGGGATACTTGAAAATCAAGGGCCAAACAGAAAATGTTGCTATAACTGCAGTCAAGAGACAACTTGGAAGGCATTACCGAGAGGATGGTCCGCCCCTCGGAATTGAGTTTGACCCACTTCCTCCGGGGGCTTTTGAATCGCCGAGCAAGAATGCCAATGTTGGTGAGTACACTGTCTACTTTGATTCTCTTTGTATATTTGCATCTATCATAATGAGTGAGCTCCTTGCTCGTCTTCTCAATTCTACACTAAGACTTGGTTTCCTATTTTGCAGATGCTTATGGAGTACCCGAATCTGTCGGCCTGAGCTCACATGACATGGGTTTTATTCATAAGCGACCGGGCCCTAGCACAGTAAGTTGGAACCCCTAAATTTCACTTATCTTTTTATACCCCTCTTTTGATGTTAATTAATCTTTCCTTCTTTCTGTCATCTCACACCTGTATCGCCGTACGCACATCATTATGTCCATGGGTCTTGAAATGGTTGATTATCACCTTTCTGGGTATTTACTATTTTTAGTTGTAATTATTTTTCCGAATTCTTTTCTTGTGGGTGGTTGATGGATTCGTACTCTCAATTTCTGAGGATAAGGAAACCTTCAAGTGGATAGGTTTAAGTTCCTAATGTTTTATATGCTTGGATATAATTTGAAACTACTATAGAAAGCCTGGATTGATGAAGATGTGGATCAGAGTTGATGTGAATTTTAATTTTTTGTTGACTTGCTGTTACTCGGTCGTGTGAGGGGATAACCTTAAACTGTGTTACTTGGACATGTGTACTGATATCAGATATTGGTACGTACATGTCCAAGTGTCAGATACGTCTAAATATTCAATTTTACGCCTAAAATGAAGTGTCTAAGGTTCCATACCAATATCCGAGCATCAAGGATCGGACACGGATACATGTAGCGAAATGAAGAGTCCGAGTAACATAGATCTTAGAAGTGGAATGACTGATGACGTATCCTTGGCTACAATATCCAAATATCTGATTATGCTCCTTTCTTAATGCAATTTGATCATAGAGGGATATTCCTTTTTTTCTTTTAACTTTTATGCCTAAGTGCTTTAATATTTTGGTGTATATTCAAACTTCACAATACCTTTGAAAGCATACACCAAATGATCCATGAGTATTACGAATGGCAAATGCTTTCTCTCAGGCTCTCATAGTCTCCTCCCTTTTCTTTCCCATGTGCACACTCGCAGATAAAAATTGAATTGTAATTTTTTTGCAGATACAAAATCAGGACATGTATGCTGCTCCCATGGACTATAGATCCTTGCAAAAGTCCCCTGACAGTTTCTCTTACCGCCAGCCTAAACAGAAGCCACCTTTTCCTAATCATGGTCGTAGTTTTCCAGCCCAGAAATACGTGGATTCCTACTCTGCTAGAGAATCCCCAGATTATGGTGGCGGTGTGAACCAAAATATGCTACGTAAGCGTGATCGCATGAGCATGGGTTCAGAAACTTACGGCGGAAAAATTACCAATGAAGCAGAGGATTCTTGGTGGAATAGTTATGAAAATGAGAATTCGGTGGCTCCCCATATAAGAGAACGATCAGATTCCAAAACTGCTGTTGTACCAGTTAGGCATAAGGATATTATGATTAGAGATGATAGAGTACCACCTACTCGCTTGTTTAAGGTATGATCATATTTGTTTTACACAACTTTCTCATTGCATTATTCTAAGCTATTGTAATTTGTGAGTTTGATGGTCTTTTGATTGCTTATTTTGGGGGATGGCAGGACGAAGAGCTTTATGCGGATAAAAGGGCAATAGGTGACCATCATGATTCTGTCAGATTCAAAATGCGCCCGACGAATGAGCTTAAAGTGAGTTTTCATCACCCACTTATTTTCTATGTTGGCCTGTACCGACTTCCCATCTTGCTTATGATTTCACGTTCTTTTTTTCGTCATCAGGCTGGCAAGAAAGCAAGAGAAGAATTTCTGCAAGAAGATTATGCCATCAGATCATCTCAAGAGCCGCAACAATGGCCTAGACCAATAAGACGGTGAGTAAATAAGCATCTTTATCAAAATATGACATTGATTTGCTTTGTTAATTTTTTGATTCGTCATGCTAAATATAAGTTTTGGACCGCGAGAGCCCACAGGATAACGATGAGGTCTAGATTACATCCCTTTTGGGAGTATAACATTGTGAATTGTGATACAGGGATTCTTGGGTTAAGTTTTGTTCCGTAGTCCCATGATATTCCTGTACCCATGTCCCAAAAGTAGGACGATGTCCCGTATCCTAGAATTCTTAAAATTGTTCTGGACAATAGGATCCGCACCCGTATCCGATACCCGTACCTGAGTCCAAATAACATAGGTTATACATTCTCCGCCATGAAATAATAGTTGCCCTGCTTAGAATGAATAATGGGGACACAGGGAATAGATTAATGTCGTAAGGCTTTGTGAAATTATGCATTGAATCCTTTATTACGAGGGGTTGAGACTTGAGAATTGGGACCATAATGTTCGGAGGGAGGGAGTGTATAGATATTGTGTTAGAGCAAAGAGTAAAGGGGCCATATTTACTTTTTGGTGTATAGTAAATTGAGACCCTTCGTGAATCATTAATGATAAAATAGGGACCAAAAGTTTCGTAAAAATTTAATGTTAGCAGCTTTTGAACACCTAACCAACAATATTACAAGAAGGCACATCATCAACTGTGAGGCTTCTGTTTTCTGGTGGCCTTCGGCGGTCGGACACCTTGAATGGTCCTAGAATCGCCCCTGTGTGTTATTCTCACGTCTCGATTCTCAGTTTCCTTCAATTAATTCGGTTTTATACCTCGCAGATCAAATGAATTGCCTTCTAGTTTTAGCGAGGACGAAACTGCAGAAACCAGCTCCTCCATGGACTGAGGATTTTGAAACGACAATCACGGTTATCAAAAATGTTAATGCATGCCCTCTAGCGCAGATCGCAGGTATGATGAAAACGCTGCACCGTTAGAAAGTCCATTACAATTGGTTAGTAATGGAACGAACATCGCATCGCTCCCCTTTCAATTGGCAGCTTTTAGAAAACATCAGCTGGTTTCTTACCGGCCAGATTTCGTGATCATTTTTGTCTTTGGGGAGCTATCACTCGATCACCCTTGGCCCTGTCTATATATGTAAAATTTATCTGCTTTGATATCATTTAGTTATCATGTTGCTGCTATTGACCAGCTAGTTCAACCTTGTAAATGCCATTTTGCCTATGGCTCGAATTCTTTTCGGTAGTGTCAGTAAATTTGTTTTCTTTTCAGCGTTGTTGAGATTAAGGCTTTAACATTGTTTTCTCCATTTCGTACAATTACAATTAGGGCGGTACACGAGAAGATAGAATTGGAACTCTTAGTTAATATCGGATTTGGTATGGGTAGGTTGAACGTTTTTATATGCAATCTAGACTCGTCCTAGACCCAGAGCTGACCTATTATCGACCCATGACACACCATTAGATGGACTCACATAAGCAGTTTATTAGTTTAAAAAACATTAAAAAATAATGAAATTTAAATTCAGACTTGTATAGGAATCATTCTTATCCTATAAACCTATTTTATACCAAGACACAAAAATAATGAGTAACTACTATATTTTCTTTTTATTTTCAATCTCTTTTTATTTTCTTCCTCACAAATTAAAATTCTAACCTCTCTCTTCTCCCAAATCAAGTAAACTTCTACTTTAAATAAAAAAACACAAATTCTTATTTTAGACCGTCTACACAATAGACATTTCAAGTTTTAGACTGACCCAATTTATAAATTTTTTAAAAAAACTGATTTGTGATTTTATAAGTAAAAAGTGTGAGATATGGGCTGGGCTTTTAAGAGGCGTCTATACTATAAACGGTCTCTCAAAAGAGGGCTTAAAAAAAACGTTTGAGAAGTTAAAACAACCAAGGTTATACTCATATGGTCCAAAGTCCAAAATTCTTCATACAAATGGTCCCTTTATGTCTACATATCATAATCTATCTTTTCAGTATTTGTACACTCCATATATTTTTTTACCTATACTTTATTTCTCTAAATAGTTGAAGTAAGAAAGGATTGTCTCCATGCTTTTGCGCAAGAAGTTACTTTCACTTTAGTTTTGTATCATGTATAATCAACATACTTAGCACAATTATAAGCAACTATTCCAGTTGAAGCGTTTATTTAGGTTATCGGATAAATTTTAGGTTAGATCTTTCAATTCGGTTGAAATCGATTCTTGTGCTCAGTGCTCATATTAGTTTTCCATGTTTCTTATTGTTTTGACTACTAAACTTTAATTGTTTTTGTGATACTTATATTTGATGCAAAGCGTAAATTTTTAACTACTAACTCTTCTATCGCACTCAATTTCCTTCACTTTCTATTTTAGCCCGTTCTAATGAATTTACACCACTTTATTTCCAGTTGTCTCTTCAGTCCTATTTTGTATAACCCTACAACCCGACAATAGCAACCTAACTGGGGGATTTCAGTAGAAAAACTATTAAAACCAATACTTAAATATGACTTATTATTTTTACTCTTAATATTCTATTTCATATTTCTAAACCCTACTAATTTAATTCATTATATTCAATTTTTTATTTTTTCGTATCAAAATAAATGAAGCTAAATGACTAGAACAGACGATTAGTCCAAAGTGAATGATTAAAATGAAGAGTGTTCCCTAGCTCTTTATCAAAGAGTTTGCTAACAAGTTGACACTTGCCACCCCACGTTTGGTATGTTTTTGGATATGGATTGGATGCATGAAAAAGTTGGGTCCAATTTCTTTCATTAAATTATTAGATAACATTATGCAAAGCAATGGGGTTTAGAAAGCTAAAAGGCCACTTTACTTTTTCTATTAAAGAAGATACACTACTACTACAAGTGAGTATGTTGATACTTGGGAAGAACTTGGACCACTCTACCAAAATATGAAATTGTATATTGGAATTTATATATGTATTTTTAGGGTGAATAATAATCATCATCATCATCCTCGGTGTATTCTGCTCATAGGAAACTATGATCAGGGTCTAAGGAGGGAAGAACGACGGCAGACTCATACCCATAGAGGAGAGTGCGATTAAAGAGTCCTCGGCTCGATAACGGTCTTCAAGAGAGAGAAACCTACAATTGACTAATAGAATAAAAAGTATACGCACAAAGAAAAAGGTAAAGAGCGACAAAAAGGCAAAGAACAATAACGAACGAGAGGAGGGTGAATAATCATGTGTTCATTAAATAGTTATCGTTTTATCTTAAGACGTATCTGATTATATAAGGTGTGATCCTAGTTTTTCTTAGTTATAGATCGATATAGATAGGAACTTTGTGAAATTATAGTTTTAAATGTGCTCAATTTAATAAGATGGACTTTTTATATTCCAACTTAATTCATTCATTCCATTTTGTAACAATCATATGATAACATTCTGAGAATCGAATCTTGTCTCAGTTGGAGCATGTAATATTTTCTCCAGTTCAGATCTTGACATCAATTCTCTTTACCTCCTTCTTCTATCACTCACTTCTATTTATCTACGATTTACTTAAAAAAAAAAAAAAATGAAGATACTCAATCCTACTTGAAAATTTTTGTCAAACAAATAAAGTCCTCTTTAAAACTAGAATATGAACTTAATGTGAGGCCTATATCAACATCAATGAAGTAAGAATATTTGAAATAAATTTTTTTTAATAAAAAAATTTAATTAATAAGTGCGATCCTTAAGTAATATTAATATCATCATAATCCACAAACAAATAATTATAACACTTTAGTCCACAAAAATTTTAATAAAAAAATATACATAATGAATTCAAGAAAAAAATTGACATGTCATGTAAAATAGCGTACAAAAATCTACAACAAAGGATGTAATAATACCACAAACTTTGTGTCCCCTTGGAAGATGGAATATGAATCTGCGTATAATATATTTATTCTTATCGAAAGTCATATAATAAAAAGCATATATAAAATAGTATCTATTTATATTGGAATATAATTTCATAAATAGCATTCATCAATAATATTCAACGATAAATATACTTATATTCTTTTATCATGATTAGAATTAATATTCACTTTACTTCCATAATCATTTAGAACATATATGTATTCCTATTATCATACACTACATAATATATAGTATTAGATTTGTAAAACTAGTAGCAAACACAACCTTATACATCCAATCCAATGATCAATTTCATGCAACAAAAAGGTAGGACCATATGATGTACCCAAAAGATTCAAGGGAATTTCTAACATGCCCCAAATCTCTTCATTTTAAAAAAGAAAATAAGGAAAGGAGGGGCTAAGTGTAGTTAGTGGACCTTGTTGAGGGCATTTTGGAAGGCCTTTAAAGTCCATCTATTCTTTGCACATGGTCACTATTCTTCTTGATTGGATATCATCCTTCACACCATTGTCAATCAAGCATGGAATAATTTTTTTCCAACTTAACTATATCTACCCACCAGATAATTTAGCTCAATTGATAGAGCATCTGCATGTGAAGCAAGGTTTGGATTTCAACCCCTACTGCGCGCAGGTATCAATTAGGAGGTTTCTTGACTGCACGCATCTCTCTTTACTCCCTCCTTGGGAGTATGAGTATGATTTGTGCATCTTTTAAGAAAAAAAAAACCCCACTCTGACCCTGCTTTGTGTGGGATATCGAGAATGTCCTTTACCTTTACCTTTTAGATGACAATTGATGATTAGTTGATAATAAATAAATATGATTTTTAATATATAGTTGGAGAATAATAAATACGTAATATCTTTATATATTTAATACTATCTTAGGTGGATAGTTTATGTAATAAACAAACAAAGTTTTTTTTTCATTCTTTCGTCCATGTTATCTCTTAGAAGTAACACATGTTAATTGTTGGTTAAGATTGATATTGGATCATGGATAGCTTAATTGTTTACATCTCCTTCAAACTTGGAAAGACCAAACCCTAACTTTTATTATATAACTAAATGCTTATGCTTAGAGTAGAATTAATTATGTTTAATGATTCATTAGAGAAAATAGTACTCAAATAATTCTTTAGATATCTATGTGTAGAAGTGAGAAGACAATGAAGTAATTAAATTTATACAATTTAAAAAACCGACGATATATATTTTATATATTGTTATAAAAAAAATTGGTGTACTTAAATTGTGTTATTAACAGCTGAAATTATATTAAATTTTTGTTTAAAAATATGTTGAATAATAATGTTGTCGTAAACTTAGAACACTAATAAGTCTAGTACAATATCCCTACTTGATATTTTTAAATATGTGTGAAATGAGAATATTTTTCAAAATCTAAACCAATAGAACAACAGGAGTGTTAATTAGTGTTAACTCTGTTAAGAACTTAAGATGAGTAGTAAGTTTTAGCGTAACTCTTATATCCGTCTTAAAAGAAAATTTGTGTAAGTTTTAATATGTATCTTATTCATTTACAATCATTTTAGAGTTTAATACTCTAATTAAAATTATCTAACAAATATGTGAGATTTTGAATATTTGCTAAAACTCCTTCCATTAATTTTACTATAATTTTTAATATGAGATTTTGTATTAATATTGCTATTTGCTACATATATTTTTATGAAAATGTCTAATTATTTTTTCTAATATTTAATAGGCGGAATACACTGGATAAAATGAGGATGATAATTTTCTTCTGATAATATACGTACAAATTAAAATTTATTGTTTTTTCTACTCCAAGAATAAACCAAAAATTCAATAAGAAAAAAATGTAAATAAATAAATAAAATCAATATAAAAAAACAAAACAATGAATCAAAAACAAAAAAGCAAAATCAAAAAGTTTTTGTTTAATCACCATCATTCACTTTCACCATGGATTAATTGACACACAAGTATAGACTATAGTAGTATCTCTACTTTAATATTTTCTTTTTTTAATTAATTAATTAATTTATTATTTACATTTTCCTTTTCTTTTATTTTAGTGAGAGTAATTTCAACTGGTCCTCTCTCAGTCTTCTTCAATCTCTCTCTTCACAAATCAGAAATCTCTCATCTTTCACTTTCTCTCTCTATCTCCATCACTTTCTCTTTCCTCTCTGAAACTCACTGCAACTATTTTCAGATCATTTACTCTCCGAGATTCTCTCTCTCTCTCTCTCTCTCTCTCTCTCTTTCTTCAACCTTTTCGCTGTTCTCTGACCATAATTCCTCGTAAAGCTGCATCTCTTCTAGTACTTGTACTGTTATTTTCCGGCTTAAGTCAATCGTCATTTGACTTTGAGGAGAAATTCAACTGAAAATCTATTACACTATATATCTGACTTTTTTGATTTCAATTCATGAGAAAATTGCAATTCAGGTGGAAAATGATGTGGAATGAGCCTAAAATCGGAAAATCCAAGGTTTGAGGAATTTTGACGGGGTAATTTTTGAATTAGAAGAATATTTTGCGTGCTTTTTGAATTGAGGAGATTGCGGAAGCAGAATTTCGATTTTAATCAACTTCATTGAGAAACTGTATTTTAGCTGAAGATTGAAGCGAACGTAATCGGAAAATCCGAGGTTTGAGGAAATTTTGATGGAGTAAATTTTTGTAGAATAACATAAATTTTAGCGTGCTTTTGAATTGAGGAGATTGTGTAATTACAATTTTCGATTTCAACTTCATCGAGAATCTTTTTTTTTTTTGTTTAAAAACTGTGATTTAGCTAAAAGATGACGCGAAAATACTGCCGGTGGTCGGAAATCCAAGGTTTTCGGAAATTTTGATGGAGTGAATGTGTTCTTGACTTCGGACTTGTGGAAATTGTGGAAGTGAATTTCGATGTATGGAAAGTTTTCATTACTTTGAAAATGGATGATGATGAGTTAAGTTTGAGCTCTAAGTGAATTTGATTTGGTTTGAGATTTTGATTTTTTGCTGAATTTGTATAAAGATGGATAGAATGGCGTCAGATCTTACTCGTAACGGTCCTGTTGAAAGAGATATTGAGCAGGTACATTTTGTTGTATTCTTACTGTATATTCTAATTTTAGCCTTTTTGGTTTTCTATATTGTTCTTTAGATTGTTTGAGCATTTCATTTCAGAAAAAGAAAAAAAAAATAATTTTTGAGCATTTGGTTTAATTGAAGTATTGATAATTTGATTGGACTTAGTTGGATCGTTAATGAAGTGGAGTGTATTACTTGAATATGGAGTTTGACTGTTTAAGGTTTAATTGTTTTGACCGAGAGATAAAGTGTATGAACTTGAGATCGAGTAGTTGTGCTATGTTACGGTGGAACGGTGATGTTAAATGTTGATTTTCATTCAATTATGTCAATTAGATACATTGTATACTTAGAGAATCGCTAACATAGACGCTCAGAGTAACATGTATGACTAAGGTCTTGTTCACTTTGATTGAATGGAACTTATTAGTGCTACACTGCTAAACTGAATGGTATTGAAATGAAGTAAAAAGGTGAAAATAAATGGTAACTAATAAAACTTAGCTGCATATATGTACTTATTGAAGAGAACAGACCCAAGGCGTGCATTTTCTGAAATTCTAAGTTGGCACTAGCTGTTTTTGATCAGGACCAATATGTTCCAATAAGAGGTGTTAACTTACAATCTTTAATATCAGCCAAGGTTCACTAAGAAAGACCAATTATAAGTTCATCAGGAGGTAAAATTGGTGATTGAGAGCACCTCCTAAATAGATTTGTTTTTGTCTATCTGTTCAAAGACTTGGGTTTTCTGTGGCAGAATTGAATTACTAATTCCTTAATGTAGAGCTTGCAATCTTTACTCAATGTTATTCCACTTCTTGGGCATTTGTGGCTAGTGTTTATGCTTCTGATAGTGATTGGTTTGAAGAATTTAATTGGTTAGTTTATGTGCAATGGAAATACAAAGAGTTTTGAACTATAAGATCCAAAAGAAAGGTAACATTGGGTAAAGGGAGTTACTGAGATTGTTACCTAGAGATGGTCACAATTCGGTTGAAACTGTTTCTATCAAACTGCTGATCTTGTTAGTTTAGTGATCTGCTCTTTGCACATAGAGCTGTGATTGCTATCATCGTAGCTATTACTTATTAGAAAAGTTGTTAAAGTTTGGAATAATTCCAGGATTATGCATAACCATCCTTTTGCTCGGAAATACACTGGATAAAGTCAAAACCAAAATGTCACAGATGATCAGTTTTCTTTGAGCATGCCAACAATCACTTTGAGCTAATTTCTCATGTTCCTCTACTTGTATAGAAAAGTCATTTATTTGTTTTTTCTGATCCACTGCAGGCTATTACTGCCCTTAAAAAGGGTGCATATTTGCTGAAGTATGGAAGAAGAGGAAAGCCAAAGTTCTGTCCATTCCGGCTATCCAATGTAAGTTTTTCGCTCATGAATTGCTCTTCCCTGAATACCTATGGTGTTTGCAGTATTGCTTTTAATTAATTTCTCTAATGACCAAAATGGTTGTTTTAGGATGAATCTGTTTTGATATGGTTCTCGGGGAAAGAGGAGAAGCACTTGAAGCTTAGCCATGTTTCCAGAATTATATCTGGCCAGCGAACAGTAAGTTACTTTCATTAATTTGATGGACTTTCTTGGTAATGCTATATGCTCTAGCATTCACAGCTCACAAGTCAAGGTTACTTGTGAATTGTCAGCATCCTTTTTTAAAACCAAGACCTTGGATTTTTATTCTTCAGTTTTTTTGAAAATCTTGTTTTCACCGAGTAATATTCAATGATTTGCCTCCGTTCTTTTATTGGGGGAGTGAGAAGGGGTTGTGGATTGTTGTTTGATCATGGAAACAAAAACTAGCCTGTTATGCTATGTAACAGCAGTTATGTAACCTCTTGGAGAGTTGCATTAAATCTTGAAAATTTTCACGTCTATAACGTCGCGATGATCGTCACGTAATGTGTAATGCCCGATATTTCCCCGTAACAACTTTATTTGTTGTGAAGAGGTTATTGAAAATTTTTTCTAACATCTCTCTTAATTATAGAAAAGTTTATTATAATATCATTATATGTTCATTAATATCCATCAATTATACTTACTCATAAATTAATTATTAAACAAAATAATTAACAAGTTGATTAATTATCCACTAAAAGTACCTCATATAGTGCAAATATAATTATGGGCATATTATTGCATAATAATAGTTGTCTACTAACAGAAATACAATTATAAGTTCAAAACTCTTTATGTAATTTTTTTCTTCAAAAATTCGCATGGCCACGATTCATGTCATTATTCTATTTTTTTTTTTTTTTTTTGTGAAACCGCTAGTGAAACCTAATTCGCTAGTTAGTTTACCTTTTGGAATCCCGATTCACATAAAATGGTTCAAAAATAGCCTAAAACCAACCATAATTCGCTTTTTTGATTCGCTATTCGCAAGGCAATTAGCAAATAATGTGACTCTGGACACCACAATCGTTTCCGCGACCATGTTTTTTTTCCACGTGTTTGATACTTGTTTAGAAATTTTTCTTAGGGTTGTATTGGTATCGATCAAATTCCTTGAAGTTATACATTATGGTATTAGTATATTACCTGATCAATTTTATCTTCACATTCAGTTTTTCAAAAATTCCCTCAAGCTGTCAAGCATCCCTTCTTTCTCAAGAAGGAATAGCAATCATTTTCTCTCATTTACATTAATAGATCTTTGGGGTGGCTGATATAATCTGTTGTTTCTCCATTACAGCCAATATTTCAAAGATACCCTCGTCCTGAGAAGGAATATCAGTCATTTTCTCTCATATATAATGATCGGTCATTGGACTTGGTGAGAAAATTTCTTGTCCTTTTTGTAGGCTCTTTTTTACTGATGCTCTTCAATAAGCTGTCTAATCATTTTTTATCATCAGATTTGCAAGGACAAGGATGAAGCTGAAGTATGGTTTAGTGGTCTTAAAGCTTTGATTTCGAGGAGTCATCAAAGGAAGTGGAGAACAGAATCAAGGAGCGACAGCATTCCATCTGAAGCAAATAGTCCTAGGACCTATACACGAAGGAGCTCTCCTTTACACTCTCCCTTTGCTACCGGAGATAGCTTGCAGAAGGTAGAGTGTAAAAGAAAACAACGTAAAAAAGTAATTTTTCTTTGCTTTCATTTTGTTGTTCCATGCTTGATCAAATCTTGTTTTAATGGACTCAGGATAGCGGTGATCACCTGCGCCTTCATAGCCCGTATGACAGCCCGCCTAAAAATGCTATGGACAAGGCGTTTTCAGATGTGATGTTCCCTGTTCCTTCAAAGGCCTTTTTCCCTTCAGATTCTGCTACTATATCTGTACATTCCATGTCATCAGGCTCAGATAGTGTATATAGTCACATGAAAGGAATGTCTACAGATACCTTTAGAGTCAGTCTGTCAAGTGCTGTTAGCTCGTCAAGTCAAGGTTCTGGTCTTGATGATGGGGATGCTTTGGGTGATGTATTCATCTGGGGAGAAGGCACGGGAGATGGTGTGCTTGGTGGTGGAGTGCGTAGAGTAGGTAGTTGTTTTGGTACCAAGATGGATTCATTGTTGCCTAAGGCATTAGAGTCTGCTGTAGTTCTTGATGTTCAGAATATAGCTTGTGGTGGACGGCATGCTGCTTTAGTTACCAAGCAAGGGGAGATTTTTTCATGGGGAGAGGAATCTGGGGGTAGGCTGGGGCATGGGGTGGATGCTGATGTTTCCCATCCAAAGCTCATAGATGCCCTTAGCACTACCAACATTGAGCTTGTAGCATGCGGGGAGCATCATACTTGTGCTGTGACCCTTTCTGGTGAATTGTACACTTGGGGTGATGGTGCTTTCAATTTTGGCCTTCTTGGCCATGGGAATGATGTTAGTCACTGGGTTCCAAAGAGAGTGAATGGTCCACTGGAGGGCATACACGTCTCATCCATTTCTTGTGGCCCGTGGCATACAGCTGTTGTGACCTCTGCTGGGCAGTTATTTACTTTTGGAGATGGCACATTTGGTGTATTGGGCCACGGAGACCGTAAAAGTGTTTCCATACCCAGAGAAGTGGAGTCATTAAAGGGTCTTCGCACAGTACGAGCTGCTTGTGGTGTCTGGCATACTGCAGCTGTTGTGGAAGTTATGGTTGGGAACTCAGGTTCTAGCAACATCTCTTCAGGTAAACTATTCACCTGGGGTGATGGAGATAAAGGTCGCCTTGGGCATGGTGACAAGGAGGCAAAACTCGTACCCACCTGTGTTGCTCTCATTGATCCTAACTTTTGTCAAGTTGCCTGTGGGCATAGCATAACGGTTGCACTTTCAACTTCTGGTCATGTTTATACAATGGGAAGCCCTGTTTATGGACAGTTAGGTAATCCTCAAAGTGATGGGAAACTTCCAATGCGCTTGGAAGGAAAGCTCTCAAAGTCTTTTGTAGAGGAGATAGCTTGTGGTGCTTATCATGTTGCTGTTTTGACCTCTAGGACAGAAGTTTACACTTGGGGGAAGGGTGCCAATGGACGGCTAGGTCATGGGGATACAGAAGATCGAAATATCCCAACATTGGTTGAAGCATTGAAGGACAAACAAGTGAGAAGTATTGCTTGCGGTACAAACTTCACTGCTGTTATCTGCCTGCATAAGTGGGTCTCTGGTGTCGATCAGTCAATGTGCTCTGGCTGTCGCCTGCCATTTAACTTCAAAAGAAAACGCCATAACTGTTATAATTGCGGGCTTGTATTTTGTCATTCATGCAGTAGTAAGAAGTCTCTTAAGGCTTCTATGGCGCCCAATCCAAACAAACCTTATCGTGTTTGTGATAATTGTCTTGTTAAACTTAGGAAAGCAATTGAGATTGATGCTTCAAGTCACTCCTCTGTCAGTAGAAGAGGACTTGTAAACCAGGGGATTGAGCTGAGTGAGAGAGAAGAAAAGCTCGATTCAGGTTCTCGTCAGCTTGCAAGATACTCTTCGATGGACTCCTTTGAAGGTCGATCTAGGAAAAATAAGAAATATGAATATGATAGTAGTCGTGTATCACCTATACCCAATGGGGGTGGTTCGCAATGGGGAGCTAATATATCAAGATCATTTAATCCCATGTTTGGGTCATCAAAGAAATATTTCTCTGCTTCTGTTCCAGGATCCAGAATAGTTTCTCGAGCAACTTCACCGATTTCTAGACGACCAAGTCCACCTCGTTCAACAACACCTACCCCAACCCTCTCAGGACTTATGTCTCCAAAATTGACAGTTGATGATGCCAAGAAGACTAATTATAGCCTTAGCCAAGACGTTATGAGATTGAGAGCACAGGTATGGAATATGGTTCTTACCTGCTTGTACTTCTGATTCTTATGCAACGATTGATTTATGACTTGGCATTAAACATTTTTTTTATTAGAAACTGCCATTAGCAACTTCTTCTAGGAAGTTGGTTGTCATGCCAGTTTGCCAGTTAACCCAAGATGCTGGACTGGTCCCTTTGCTTTTCCTAAGAAAGTTGATGCTGGGCTAAAATTATTTTTTTTATGTTCATTATTTTCTGGACCTAGTCGATCCTATCTCTTGGAATGAAGGTTTAAGAGTTGTAAATTCTAAGGACCATCCATTCCTATTATTTCAATGAAGTGTCAAGTTTGTCTTTTTTATTCTGTCTATAAGAGAGGGCTCCCATAAAACACCCCTCTTGGAACTTTCCCCTTTAACTGTTCAGGGGACAATACATTTGTTTTCTTGCAATGTGCCTAAATCCACAGTGATAGCTTCTCTCACAAACCCTTTGTATTTTCAAAAAGTTGCGGTTTTGTTCATAGCTGAACATTGTGAAAGTTAGGACGTTTTGCAAGTTGTTGTTAAGGCTCCAACATTGTTGTTGGGCAAGTTGATCAACATAGAGGCTCTTGCAGTAAAGAACAGTTGTGAGTTGTATTTACTGTGGTCACTTCACATCATCATTGTGGAAAGTATTTTTTATTTATCCTTTTCTTTCCCTATAGGTGGAAAGTCTCACTCGCAAATCTCAAATTCAAGAAGTTGAATTGGAAAGAACAAATAAACAACTAAAGGAGGCAATAGCAATAGCAGCTGAAGAGACTGCAAAATGCAAAGCAGCCAAGGAAGTGATCAAGTCACTAACTGCCCAGGTATTCTTTAGATTTCTTCACCCTCTTCCAATACCAGTGTCACATGATTCGCTAATCTCCTAACAAACCGGGAAACACGAATTATGGTTGGTTTTGAACTATTTTTGGGCCGTTTTATGTGAACCATGAATTAAAATGGCAAATTAGCTCAATACTTATGTTACACTGTCTAGTACTCAAGACAATAGTATTATCAATATTCTCCTTATAGATTTTGAAGTCTATCATTGTGTGGTCAGTGCCAAGGGTGCACAAATTTATTGAGATTGATCTTTTATTACCAGTATCTTGATAAGTAAAGTTGCTACTCTACCGATTATATAATCCTATTTGATCTTTTTACTGATGATTTATCGTGCATCTTTCTTTTTCTTAAAACAGCTAAAAGAGATGGCCGAAAGGTTGCCTGTTGGAGCTACACGAAACAGCAAGTCTCCTTCATTTCCATCTTTGTCCTCCACTCCTACTTCTGCTGACATCTCAAACTCCTCACTTGTTCATTGTATTGATCAAAAACCTAGCCTTCTGGCGGACATAAATGGTGGCTTAAATGGTCTAGTGCTTTCAAATGGTTCAGCAACTCCTAGTAGCCGTAGTTCTGTTCAGAGTAGAGTAGTTAACTCAGAGGCAACAAGAAACGGGAATAGAACCCGAGAAGGTGAACCACGACCAGAGAATGAATGGGTTGAGCAAGACGAGCCTGGTGTATATATTACATTTGTCTCTTTACCCGGAGGAATCAAGGATCTAAAACGAGTTCGTTTTAGGTGAGTGTTTATTTTTTCTACTCTATTCCTCTCAATTACACTACAAAACGAGATCATTTTCTTTCAGCAAACTCTCTTTCCAAACTAGTTTATTATAATTCCGTATTTGCATGCTTATGTTCTAACTAATCTGTAGCCAAACATTTAATGTTTTCCCTGTTTACTGCAGCCGGAAAAGGTTTAGTGAAAAGCAAGCAGAACAATGGTGGTCAGAAAATCGAGCAAGAGTATACGAGCACTACAATGTCCGTTCAACCGATAAGTCGAGCGTTGGTGTCGATAGTGAGCTTGGCTCAATGATTACAGATAAATGAAATAATGCACCCGGAGATATAGCCCCTCAGTTTTTCTCCTACAGCTATGCATTTTGCTATTCCACGCGGTAATGTCCTGATCTATGAAGCTATGAATCTCGGACTAATATTAAAGGTCCAGATGCAGAGGTTTAATTGTTTTCTTCTATTCATTTTCGAGTCTCCCCCCATCTCTCATATCCTAATTCATGTAATTCGTTTGTAGCTTTTTTTTCTCCTTCTCTAATTGTAATATGTGTGAGGATTGAGAGTGAAAAAATGTATATTCATTATAGGCTGCTGTCAATTGTTGTAAAGCAGCTGCCTTGTAAATTCTGATTAATGAAAGCAATCTTCAGGTTTTAACATTCTCTGAACATTGCTTTTAGACAATTGGTGAAAATGTTTATTGTTAGTTACTCTAAATTTCTTCATATAAAAACTTGGAAAATTTTGATCACTAAGTTTAACTAACAATCAAGATATCTCGAATTATTTTGTGAATATTATGATACTTTCTTACAAGTATTTGTAGAAGAAATCACTTGTAATCATTGTTACTCTATTAGTATCTCTTTTAATCTAATTTAATTTTCTCTTATGTATAAAATGAGCTCCCTCGTTCCTATGTAAAGGCCTTCTATCCTCTGCTCTATCTCTATCAAGTTTGTGTATAATGTCATCACAATTCACAACTACCGTCTTCGTGATATTGATAGTGCATTTTCCCACACAACATGTTAGATACAATCAGATGCGAGTATTTTAAAACGGAGGAAGTATAAAATTAACAAGAAAACACACAGAAAAAAAAAACCCTAGTCACTCCAAGTAAATCTACTCTTTGGCACGACGAATTTTTCTGATGTGGTCTCTATGATATCCTATTAAGTTTGCTTGCTTCATATGTCCAAAATAAGTGAAACTACCTAAAATTTTAACTCTCAATTCAAGCACGAGAGTTAAGATTGAAAATTGCTCTTTTGGGTGCTCTCACATATTTGAGTATGTAATCCAAACTAAAAGAGATAGAGCGCACTCTTAAAAAAAGAGGTAGATAATATATAAATATTTAAATTTTTTTGTGGAAAATGAAAATTAGAGGATAATGGTGAATGTCTATATGAGACTTGAAAGTCGCAAAAAGTGGACAAATATTTTTAAATAGATAATATTATTATGTGAGAAAAATTAATTTTTAAGAAAAAAATTAAAAATGAACAAAAACAAAGAGGTGAAAGGAAAAAAAAGTTTCACAAGTTTATGAACAAAAAATAAAAAAAAAATGAACAAAAACAAACATGTCCTATCCACCGGAGGGCATGCATACATCATAGAAGTTAACATGTCTACTACAGTCTACATAAGTTTCATTTCCACTGGCATTTGCCATGCGGCATGCCCATGCCAAACGGCCCCTCTTCTCTATTCATTTCATTGTTCTTCCGAATTTCTAGGGTTTTCCCCTAATTATACTCTGCAGAATCCAGTGTACTTCCTCAGATGATGCGAACGGTTTTATGTGCAGCAAGATGGAGATGTAGCCGAGCAATGCAGTGCAACACTCAATTCTTAACCTAAGTTTTTCAACAGGTATAAGCAACTCGAATTTGAAATCACTTTACAATAATTTGAGATCGATAGTTATCATTTGACGTATATCAATTTTTGTTTTTGTTTTTCTTTTTTTGGTGTCGACTAACGATGTTGGTGATATTTTTGGCTATTAGTCGTTTTAACATTATTTTTGTAATGCATAACCACTAACACTGTTAGCAGATAAATAAAGAGAATCATTAAAAATGTTAAGCAAAACTATACTGATTCGGTTATCATATGGACATTTTTTGGTTAATATATGGCACTAATATGTTGTATATAATGCTGATTGCTGTGCTCCTCATTGTATTGAGAATTGAGATTATAAATAAGATACACGAGATTTATAGGTTTGTGATTCAAGGTTTGTGAAGTAAAAGGTGAAAAATAGGCTATCTGTTTTCGGGGTTATATATGGCTATTCCACTTGAGCATGTGAATTCTCCAAAAGCTTAGTGGCTTGCTGTGAGTCCAAAATCGGCTATTATAATGCAGTTGTTCATTGCACAAATTTCTAAACAATCATTTGTTTAAGCTACTTTCCCTTCTTCAATAGTTGAGCATGAATGTGTAGATATTGCTCAGACTAATCGCGCCGCAGAAATTATTGGTGATGTAACATGATTCGCTAGTTAATTCGCTTTTTGAATTTGCATTTCGCCCAAATTTGTCCAAAAATAGCCCAAAACCGACCTTAATTCACTTTTTTCAATTCGCGAAGATATTAGCGAATCATGTGACACCTTTGTTCAAATGAGCGGCTTGGTGAAATTTGTGTCTTGGGTGCTCTTTTTGAATTTGCTATGCACTTCAATCTTCAACGCTCCAATTCATCCATAATACTCCCAAGACAAAGCCAAAGCATTTTTTTCTTCATCCCAAAGCTTTGACAACAACTCTTCAAATAAGTCTTGGGTGCTCTTTTCAAGTTTGTTCAAATTCCATGCATGTATCAATACATCAAATAAACCATGAACATATCTCTTCTCTCTTCTTCATACAAAGCATGGGATTCCCTCTCCTATATTATTCAATCTTTCAAAACAAATGAGAAAAATTTCGATTCAAGTCACATTTGCAACACATTGTTTATGACTTATAACGCATATTTATTTTATCTGATATTTTCTCTAGAGTAGGTGATTTGCAATATGTATAGTGAAAACTTGAAATATTATTTTAGATTTTACAAACAATATTTTAAATTTTAAATTATATTGGTTAGTAAAAAACTTATTAATCTATGAGTACTCTCTATGATAGGATAATTGAAAACGATCACTTGTATTTGTACAAAGATTAAGATCACGTAAATCGACCTCCTTATGGACTGCTTGAACAACATTTTTATTAAATTCGATTTGTCCGAAGTCAAGACGATATTAAGAGATACAAGTTTACAATAAATTTATACTATAAATTATCAATAGTTACATATATTTCACATGCCAGCAATAAATTGTAAATAAAAGTGCACCTCAAATAGGTTAAGTCATAGAGTCATAGTAATTCATAACATACATTAATAAGGTTAGTATATCAAATTAATTTATATAATAACTGAACAAGGTAATAAATACTAATATTTTTGGCTAAATAAAGGTAATAAATATTTGCATTAAATATCCAAAAATAGTTATATACAACACGTTTTATTTTATGTATAATGGGTACAAACTATATAATAAACAAGAGTTTTTGAGGATTTTTATTCTAAATTTGTTTTTTAAAAGCATTTTCAGAAATCAAAGAAAACAATAATGGCTACCCTTGTTGCTCCTGAGAGGCCCTCTCCAATTGATGATGCTCATGTTATCAAAAAGGCTTGCAAAGGTTATTTTTCTTCTTTTCTCAATTATTTTAATTTAATAATTTATTTCTTAAAATTCTAATAGCCAATATATAGAGGTATTGTTTTGTATATTTCATCCATCCATGAACAAAGGCAAAATATTCAAGAGTTATACAAATATGTTACATTTACATCTTTATATGTACAGTCCAATTTTTTTAGGATTAAGGCGTTGGATGGTTGTTAAAATCGCGATTCTCATCTACGATTTTACGATCCAAAAACAAGCGAGCGATTTGAATCGCAGTTAGAATCTTAAAGTTGTAGAATTTTACGATTCTTGTTGGAATAAAATTTTTAGAGGTAGAATCATAACACGATTCTTTGATTTAACGATCCGTAACTACTAATATAGAATGAATTATTTTTAATTATTTATATGACCATATTTACTAATCTCTTTCACATATACACATAAATTTCAACATCATGAAAACTTTTAAAAAATAAATTTCTTAATCGGAATGAAGATTTAAAACTAATTATCGAAAAATTTTCGTTATACTCTCAAAAACAAAGTTAAACAGTTAAAAGAAACTTTAATTCATAAATTTAAACTTTTAAATTGGATACTAATGATAAGAAACTAGATATTTTTAATATTTTTAAGTTTATTTGTAGAATCGTACGATTCCACGATTCGATTCTACCTCTTGAAACGATTTCAAGTATAATCACGATTTTAACAACTTTGGATATAACAATTTTTGATCATTGCAATTGCTAATTGCAATTTGCACATGACAATTTTCATTCAATGTTTGATTCAGACGAAATCTTACCTTCGAGTATACTGTATACGTATGCCTATGGATTATGATATAATTACAATGTTTTAAAGACGGAATTTATATTAGGTTGTGTATCTAACAGGGCCGGCCCAGGGCTCCATGTCAAAAAGTAAAATTAATGATTGCAGAAGATTCATATAGGTTATAAATTACAAAGAAATAAGGCCCAAATGTGCTATTTCACACAGGGCCCCAAATTATCTAGGGTCAGCCCTGACATCAAACAGTCGACTTCAATCTTTTGGAATTAACATTGCTGCTCGTGTATCAAATTTGTTGATTAAGTTATATTTTTTTATTGTTAATTTTTGTTTAGGATTGGGAACCGATGAGAAAGCTATAATTTCATTATTGGGTCACCGAAATGCATGTCAAATTAAGCTAATTAAACTAGCTTACCAAGAAGTGTATCAACAGGATCTAATTGAGCAGCTTAAGTGTGAGATTTCAGGAGATTTTGAGGTTTGGCTTTGAAGTATATATTTAGTTATAATTATATTTATAAACCCTTATATTTATTACTTGATCATTAATCTAAATACTTACATGTTTTTTTTTGAAAAAAAAATATTTACAGAAAGCAATATGTCAATGGGTTTTGGATCCTATTGAACGCGATGCAATCCTAATTCACGAGGCCTTAGATAAAGGAAAACCTAATTATAGTTTAGTGGTGGAGATTGTAAGCACTAAATTACCGGAAGAACTCCTTACAGTTAAGCGTGCTTATCATAAGGTGTACAAACGTGCCCTGGAAGAAGATGTTGCATCTCACACCAATGGAAAAATACGAAAGGTAGAATCATACAATCTGTGGAGATTTAACTAAAAATGAGCAAACTCAAAGGAACAGAAGAAATACGTAACATTTAGAGATATCCAATTCCTTATATTGACATCTTCTTTCTTGCAGTTTTTGGTGGGGATTGTAAGCACATACAAGTACCATGGTGATGAAGTTGATGAGATAATTGCACACTCAGATGCAAACATTATTCATGATGAAATACAAGATAAAGACTCCATCCATGATGAGATAATTAGAATTATTAGCACAAGGAGCAAGCAACAACTCTTGGCTACTTTCAATCATTTCAAAGACATTCATGGGACCTCCATTTCAAGGGTATGTATCCATAATAATCTTCCACATGAATTATGTACATCTTGAATATTTATAGAGCCTTGTGAAAATTTAGAAAAATGAAAAGTTAAGGAATTGGGAAAATATGATGCAATTCTAGCAATATATATAATAGAAAATATGTAAAGGCCAATTTCAAAACAAAGGCCGCGAAAATAGACTTTGAATGTAGGTTGCCCTTTATTTGGCTTCGCTACTGTATGTAATCGAGGTCTCATTATGCACATGAATTTGAAACCCCTATGATCTTCGCTAATATTAGATTTTCATGCTAATTACTAATAAGTACCTTACTTTTGTTATGTTAGGCTCTAAGAAACTCCACAAACTCCCAAGAACATGATTTCTTTCAAACACTAAGAGTGGCCATCAAATGTATTGTGAACCCTCCAAAGTACTTTGCTAAGGTATGACTTTGAGATACTATTAATATTTTATGTTACTCGGACTCTTGAACTCAAAAGTTGTTCAAATAGAAGCACGTCTTGAGAATCCAACAAGGGTTCGTGAGATGAATTGAAGAGTCCGAGCAACATAATTAATCATAATATTTTGCTAACATGAGTTAACATTTCTCCTTCTTTCGAAAGATCTTGCACAATGCAATTGTTGGACTCGGAACAGATGAAGATGTTGTCACTCGTGTGATCATTACTCGAGCTGAAATCGATTTGAAAGAGATAAAGAAATTATACATGCTGAGGAATGATATGTCCCTTGATCAAGCTATTGCTGAAGATACTTCTGGGGATTACAAAATATTTCTTTTAACCTTATTAGGAAGTGAAGGGTTTTGAGCCACTAGATTAGCTGGTAACATTCATTTGTTATAAAAAAAAATTAGTCTTTTTGCTTGCAATAAATTGAATATTATGTTTAATTATAGATTTTTCTTTAGGTAATTCCTCAGCTTTTTTAGTTTTTCATGCATTAAATTATATATTTGGGGGATCATAAAAAAGAGTCATTTTGCCAATTTGCCCCATCTCTATTTTGCAATCAACAAAAAGGATATATTAGGGAAATGTGCTAAGTCCAATATGTCTGTTGTTGACCAATGGACAAAATATGCCGTTTTTTATGTTTGCTGAATCAATTTGATTGCGAATATGTCATTATATAAATTAGATGCTATCTAATTTGCAATAATAATAGAATTTCTAATTTATTCTTTTGTTTTATATGTTATTTAATCAAAATGATCTAGTCATGACTTAGGCAATTCTAAACGCAGATGCACCTTGTTGAGTTGTTGAGGAAGGCAAATGATCCCTTTTGCTAAAAATAAATTCCTGAACTAAATTATCGTATAAACTTCTTATTTATTTTCCTTTTTTTCTCATTTAATTGTATTTTTTATATTTGAGATAGATTGTGCTTTTTATTTTGGACATTTTCTTTTTTAGTCAATAAATTGTTACTTTTTATTTTCGTTCATATATTCTAACTTTCTTACTCAATTCATAAAGTATCCATATTTAGTGCCAAAAATACTCACATTTTCATTAAAGAACACTGGCCTAGTGGCCTTTTTATTGCTATCAATATCATAGAAGATAGAAGATCGGAGGAGTATATAAAACTGCAATAATATAAGTACCTTTTTTTCTAGAGAAAATTATAAAAAACCACCTTATCTATACACTCTTTTTTAAAAAACTACCTTATGTAAAAATTTTTGCAAAAAACTACCTTATATAATACAATCTTTGCAAAAGACTACCTTCTACTCAATTTCGTTAGTTGACCGGCATAATTAACGGTTGACTTCCACATGCCTTTCACGTGCGCAATTAGAAACTCACCTTCTCTTTCATTGAAATGTTGAGTAACGGAAATAGAACACCAAAAAATCCCAATAATTATACCGGTCAACTAATGAAATTGAGTAATAGGTAGTCTTTTAAAAAGAATTGTATTACATAAGGTAGTTTTTTGCAAATTTTTTTATATAAGGTAGTTTTTTAAAAAAGAGAGTATAAATAAGGTGGTTTTTTATAATTTTCTCTTTTTTCTATATATTTGCACCATTTCACTTTTTTCGCAGTTTAATATATTAATTTAATTTTTAAAATTTCTAATTATAAATTATAAAAAATTATATAAATTTAATATTAATAATTTTTGCATTCAGACAAATCAAATAAGATTCTATTTTTTTTGAAATGAAATAAGATTCTACTTAACTATATTTTAATTCATAAATTAAAAGTTAATCACGAATTAAAAATAATAAATAAATAATTTATTATTTTATAGTGTAGCAAGATATTATGATACGTAGAAAGTAAATAACTTTTTAATGCGGTAACCTCTAAAATATAATCCAACGGTTCAAAACGGCATAAAAAGAGTAAAACTAAAATAATTATGCCAATTTACTACGATAAAATATTCCAAATCTACAATCAACTATGATCCAAAAAAACAAAAATAATTATATAAACCTACCACCCTAGAAAATAAAATCAATTATACTTTTAATAAAATTTCTAAAATAAAATAATTTACAAAAAACAAAATATCCTAAAAATACCACGTGGCAGATACTCACCATAGACTCAATCTGAACCGTTGATCTGATCAGAACCCAACCCTAGCCGTTTCAACACCAAAAGTAGCCGGCCGATGCGGCTCCATCTTCCGCCCATTATCTCTCCCCCACAAGCTACAAGCCATATCCGACGGCGCAATCTTAGCCGCCGCCGATCTCAACGGCGCCGACTTACACCTCGTTAAAACCAACGGCTCATACGCGCCGCCGCCATTTAAAAGCTTCTGTTCAATCAAATTAGCCACTGTACCACCACAAGCTGGGAATGAAATTGAAGACCTTGCCGGCTGAACCGGGGGCTGCGCAACCGGTTCAAGCCGTTGTTGAACCGGAAGCGGTGGAGGTTTTTTCTTCTTTGTATCATCTGAACCGCCTAATTTATTCCCTGTTTTATTGGGATACCGTCGGATGAAATCATTGCTACATACCCAAGTTTCTTTGGACACTTCCATTGATACCTTTGGCTCACACATCATTAACAGTAAACAATCTGGTAATGTTGACTTCTTATTTTCCGCCATTGACGTTGACTTTCTTCCTTCTTCTATCTTTTCTTCTACAATTTCATTTGGGATTATTTCTCCCTCTTTTGACTCAACTATTGACTCTTCCGAAGAATTTGATACAGTGGAAGTTGTTGTTCTAGAAAGTTCTAAACTTTCTTCATCTTGTTCTTCTTTTACTTGTTCTTGTTGATGATTTTCTTCCAAATTAACACTCAAATCTTGCTCATTTCCACCATTTTCAACCTTAATTTCATCTACAATTGCTTCAATTGAAAACCCATTATCCAAAATTTCATCTTCTACATGGGTTTCTTTTAAAAAATCACACTTTACATGCTCTGTTTGATCTTGATCTTGATCTTGATCATCATCTTCCTCAATAAAATTAGGTAATTCTACCCAAAGATCCAAAATTTCATCAATTTTCTCATACCCATCAATAAATTCCTCATTTTTATCCTCTTTTACCTCAAATTTCACCTCAAAGTTCACATCTTTAACCTCTTCATCATCATTATCAAGTTGTGGGTCCCACAATTTATGAGAAAGAGAAGCCATTTTCATAGGATCAGATCTACACCTCATTAACAAAAGAGCATTTTTAGGAGGTATACAAATACTAACCCTAGAACCCTCTTCCTCATCCCCACCATTATCATTACCAATCTCATCTTCATTTTTACTAAACAAATCATCAAACTCCATATCATCAAATATAGACCTCCTTCTAGAACATTCTCTTTCCATCATTATACTCTCACATCTAACTTGATCTTCTTCACCTCCCACAACTAACTCAATATCCTTTCTTTTCTCTTCCTCTTCAACTTCTTGTAATGACACTAACCACCTAAAAACAGCACAAGAATTTGGTTCATTTTCATTTTCCTCCTTAACTTTCCTACCCTTTTCTCCACCACTACTAAAACAAGAAGATTTACAAGGAAACAAACAACTAAATTCATTCCCAAATGCCCTTAAAGCTTCACAAATTGTTAAAGGAAGATGTACCCATCTTTGATTTCTATGATTTAAGTTCAACCCACATTCTTGATTTTGAATCCCATGTGAAATCCCATCATGGGTATGTTCAATTCTTCTAAAACTAGCTTCCCCACCACTTAATCTTTTACTTCTACAAGCCCTCATCTTCATTTTCTTGCCTTGTTTCTTAGTCTTTACTCTAACTTGACCAATACAAGTAACTTTAGGGGAAGATGGTTCAGGGTTTTCAGCAAAACCAGAAGATCCCCTTGTTTTCTTGGAAGGAAACATGGTTGGTGATTTATCAATGGTGGGTGTATGAGCAGGACTAAGGATAGATTTGGAAGAACGGCGCAAAGAAGAGGATTTGGAAAGGTGGGAAGTGAAGCAAATGAAGAGCTCACTTGTAGAAGTTTGTGTGTTTGTAGCTCTATGAGGTCTTTCAATGATAGACATTATTGAAGGGTGATTATGTATTTATATATTTATTCAAATTGTAAAAATAAAAAATGGGTTTATTTGGGGTGAAAATGAAATTATTGGGAGATAGAGATAGAGATGAGATGATTTGGTGGATGTATGGGTGAATGTGTGATGGAAGAAGATGATGGGATGGGAAGAGTGAGGGAGTTGTTGGATTGTTGCTATTGTTGCTTGCAAATGGTGAGTAGTGGAGTCTTTGGTAATTGGTAAGTGGTAGTGTAGTGTAGTAGAGTAAGTAGTACAATGATGAATGAACAATGTAGGAGACTAGAGTAAAAAAATGGGAAGGTTATGATATGAGTACTTGAAACTTGAAACTTGAAAGGAGGAATAGTTGATAGATTGGTGTTTGTCTTGTCTTTACACACAAAGCATTCATATCCCAAGATTAGGGTTTTGATGTGATGGCTCCTAACTTCACTTGAGTTTTTGGTGAAAAAGTGGGTAAAAAAGTTGCTATTACCCCTTTTAGTTTCACAAATAGTTCCTCAGTTTCATAATACTAGTTATTGAGTGTGACATATTGTGTGGAAAAATATCAAAATCAGAAGCAAGTATTATGGAACGGAGGAAGTACTAGGCTAGGAGAAAATAGTTGAGCGGGTCTATTATATGTTTTTTAAAATATTATAAATAGGTATTAAAAATCATATAAGTATACGTTTAAGATATTGAAAATATGCATTAAGGATACGCTAAATAAGCATTAAGGATATCTCAAAAAAAAAGTAAACATTAAGGATAATGTAAGTAGGCATTAAGAATACGGTAAGTAGGTGTTAATCTTTAGATATATCTTTCAAAGAGGGTCTCTCAAGAGACTAGTTGTTTTAGTTTTTATCAAGGGTATAATAAATATATATTTTCAAAGAGGGTATTATAGCAAGTTTTAGTTTTTAAGTTAATTGAACAAATCAGCAACAAACAACTATTTTACCAAATATTTTGGTTAACAATTAGCTTATAAATAATTAATTGCTAACACAAAGCCAATACTATTATACCAAGTTAGACAAGTTAATTATAAATCATTCAACAACCAACAATTAATTATCAAACATCTCTAAAATTTAATTGAACAAAGCAAGAAAAAAATAAATGAATTAAAGAAATTTGTTAATGTAACATTAAGAGAAAAAAAAAACACTTATGTTGATGACATAAATAGAAAAAATACGATGTAATTGTCGATTAGGTAAAATAAAAAAATTATTTTTAAAAGAAAACTATATTGAATTCTATCAAACCGAGAAAGAAATTCAAGGTGAATAATTAATTTTAATTTGTATAAAAAAACAAGGGCATGCCTCGAGTATGAAAGACAATAAGAGGAGGAAAAGGTGTTACTAAAAGCTTTATGTTGAGTACACTGAAAATAAATACTACCTCCGTTTATATTTATGTGCAACTTTTAGCCCAAGCACGGTTGCCAATGCAAAACTTTGTAGGGAGAAATTAGAGGAAGTAGATATAGGTAATTAAGGGAAAGAAGGAGAGAGAAAATGATAAAAGTAGGGATAGGTAAGTAAGAGAAAGAAGGAGAGAGGAAGTAGGGATAGGTAATTAAGAGAAAAGAAAGAGAGAGAAAATGATGTGATAGGTAATTAAAGGGGAGAGAAAATGATGGGATAGGTATTTAGATATGTTATTTTTTACTAAAAAAGGAAAGAAAAAAATGAGTTGCACATAATTTTTAGCGGACAAAAATGGCAAAAGTTGCACATAAATATAAACGGAGGTAGTATATTATTTTAAAGCTTTAAATAAAATATTTAATATATATGTGCCTAAACATATTTTAGGGAGAAGATATACTTTTTCTATTTTTGTCTGATATTCTTATTTATTTTCTCCATAGTTTTCAAAGTAAATGTTTAAAACTCATTATCTCTAAACATAATTTACTATTAAAATTAAAGTACTTTATAAATAATGTTTTATACATCGAAACAAATCTAATAATATCTCACATGTATATATATATATTTGTTAAGATTCATATTTCTTAGAAAAAAATGAATTCTATTTCAACTGAAACAAATCTCGATTTTCAAGCATTAACAAAAAAAAGTATTAAATGGTCCCTGATTATCAGCATTGGTTGCATGAGGTGGCTTAGCACAAAAGCATGGATCTATACAGAACAAAATAATTAAAAATACTAGTAATTAGTAATTAATATAATAATAATCATGATTAACACTAATAATCCTACCATTGACTGGGGAACAAATCTAGTCATTAGCTATATACTAGCTAGGCAATGCCCTTTGGCCTATTTAACCATGTTTGATCCATAAATATGAACATCAACATGGCCAGATCATTAGCTATTCTTCACATAAAGCCAAAAACATTGTACTTAGGCATCCATTATATACTTGTATGTACTACTACTAAATCAACTTTATTGTGTAATTTCCAAATAATTTCATCGCTATCATCATTTTACCCAGTTTATCTCACCCATAAAACTATGAGCAGGGTTTGGAGAGGGAATAAGGACGGCGACAACTCACACTCATAAAGAGAGCGCGACCAGTGAGTCTCCCAATTTGAGAAAGATCATGAGTTTATCCTGCAAAGAACAAGATTGAGTGAAACTGACGTTAACTCTAATAATTTAATCCCATTAATTATATTCTATTTAACCCTTTGCCCACTTGGCCATATGATTTATTAACATTAAATCTAATCTATATAATTAAAATCAAAGATAAATGTTGGATGAGTATTTTTTTTATTTTAATTGAAAAGAAAAATGAATAGTGTAGATGAAATTAAAGAAAATTAAAGTGTATGAATGTGAACTAAAAAAATGATGGGTCATTGTCAAAGAAAGTTGCAAAGTAAATGAAACTAGCCAAAATAACAAATAAAACTAAATGAGTGGAATTTAAGTCTAAATAAAATTCATCTCTATATATTAAATCTGATAAATCAAATAAAATACATCAATATAATATTTCTCTTTCTCTTTGAATTAAATTGCTGATAGAAATATATTTTAAGTAAAAATGTTATTTTAAGTAGTAACAAATTGAGAAAATGACAATAAAATGAGGACCAAAATGATATGCACAAACCATCATTTATCAAACATGTCAATTTTGTACAATGTCAATGTTGTTGATAGTTACTCAACAAGACAATAATGTTGATTGAAGGCAATTTGAAAGAGATCAAAAGGTTGATAAGGGTATTTTGGAAATTGTAATCACATGGGTTGCTATTAATATACAACTTGCTCCGTTTCATCATCATCATATCCAGTGTATCCCACTCATAGAAAAAAAACTATGGTCAGGATTTGAAGAGAAAAGATAGACGACGACTCATACTCATATAAGAGAGTGCGATCAAAAAGCCCCCGATTTATTTGATTTTCTTATTTTATATTTTAAAAAATCTTTCTATTTATATCATATTTTTCCTACTAACTTTATGTCTTTACATGCATGTTTTTCATTAATTTTATTTTATAGTATTTTTTAATGTTTGTGGTTTTATTTTTTTCAACTAATTTTATTTTATACATTTTTCAATGCTTATGTAGTTATGTTCCTACTTTTATCCATTATCTTATTATTTAATGAAATAATATATTTACATTTAAATATTTAACTTTTTTATTGATTGTAAATAACTTTTATAGAAATATCAAATAAAAATGGAAAGGGTATAATACTTCTTCCCTTTCATAATATTTACTACTAAGTGTGATATGATATTTTATGTAGAAAAATATCACTATCAGTAAGTATTATAAAACGAGAAATGACTCGTCATTATATTATTAATAAAAATAGTAAGAGGGTCCGAGTGGGACCGGGTCAAGCAGAAACAAAAAAGCATCCAAATTCCAAAAGGAAAAAGTGCACGTGAGTAGAACCCGAGACTGGTCTCCTAATCTTTTTAACTTTAAAGTGGTAACAATTTCCTCATTATAAGGCTATTTTGTGTTCCTTTTCTACTCCTATTATTAATTTGTTCGTCTATTTAAAATTGCTAATATAATAGTAATATTATCAATAAAAATATAAAATAGTAATTTTTATTGGACAAAGAAATATTATTCATATTTTGATATATTATAGGTCATTATTATCATCATACCTAGTGTATTCCGCTTATAGAAAACTATAATTAGGGTATGGGGAGGGATGGACGACGGCAACTCATACTCATAGAGAAGAATGCGATCAAAAATCCCCAACTCGCGAAAGATTTTCAGGAAATATTTTTTATTTGACTTTTCACTTTAATTTTGATACATAATGAAAATCGACGTAAATTTTTTTATGTATTATGTTGTAGCACATTCAAATGGATTGAGGGAAATTGGGAATATTCTCTTGTCCCTTTTAGTTTACTCCTTGAGGGTAATAAATTGGGTTTAGAGGTGTTTTTTTTGGTCTTTTTATGAGTTATTTGAAGAACTACGAGGGAACAAAAGTAACTAATATCAAATTTTTTATAATTTTTTATGTGTATTTAGAAATATCAAAAATTAAACTAGTACATTAGTCTACGTAAAAAGTTAAAATTTATACGTATTTTACAATGGAGGAAGTACGTTCATTATCTCTCTAAATTTGAAAATGAAACCTTATACTTCCTCCGTTACATTACATTTGCTACATTTCACTTTTACGCATTCCAATATGTTATTTTGTTTATTTATATGTTGAATTATACAAATCTAAAAATTATAAAAAGTTAATATTATGAAAATATGCGATTAGACGATTCAAATAAGATCCCACTTAACTATATTTTTACCTACACATTAGTCGTAATATATAAAATAAGCTTGAACGATAAATAGAGCATATAATCAAAATGTAACGAGCATTTCAGAACGGAGAAAGTATGAACTTGAATGTGAAGATCCCAAAGTAAAATAAAGAAAAATGAAAGAAGTAAGAGGCATGTGGATATAAATTGTTGTGGTATCAAAATCATGTAGTAACATGTCACATGCAATAGCCATGTTAACACTCAATTGCACTCTTATAGTACTATTGCTAATAGGATAACTACCCAATACAAAGGGTACTAAAGACAACAACATAAAAGTCACTTTTATTTGGAGGGATCATATTTGTGGATTAGTTTAGAATGGTCAAATCACACATCACACATGGGCTTAGGATTAATAATTTATCATAATTAAAAATACAAGTATTTTCCAAAAATTGTTATTTATTGAAACCTTCTCATTATGAGAAGGCCTTAATTGGAGCAGCCTGAACACTTAAAAAAGTTATTGTCTTATACAGTTTAAATTTCATTATGTTTTGGATGTTTTATTATAATGAGCCGCTTGTATGGTCTTGTCTCACAGTGAGACGGTCTCATACAACTGTACAAGCCTTGTTGTTCAAGTAAATGGTGCAAATTACGTAAATATACTGCGATAATATATGTATTTAAATTTTCAACTATTTTGTGCTCCCTTCATTCCACTAAAAATGTTCCATTTACTTTTTGACAATATTCGGATAATACTCTTGATTTGTATTTTATTTTTAATCTATCAATTAAAACATAGTCAAGTGAGATTTTGTTTGATTCATCAGAATGCAAAGATTCATGCAGATCAATTCAAGTTCGTATTATTGTAAAAAAATATCAGTGAAATGTTGTATTATCCACAAAAATTTATCCACTACAACAAAATATATTTTTAGTGGGATATAGTTAGGGACATTCAATTTAAATGTCACCACTTTAATATTTTAATGGTATATATAATAGATAACATCATAATAAAAAAAAATCATACTCTTTCTTATAAAATTGTAGTATCACTACTTTAATTTAAATGTCACTACTTTAATATTGTAATGTTACCAAATCATATGTCGTAAAAAGTTGAATTTTTTTAGTGATCCTATTTTAAAACTATTACTAGTACTCCCACTACTCCCTTGGTCTTATGAGTCTTGTTATATTTTTTATTTTGAAATGTCTCATCTATTTTATAAAATTTGCTATAATTTTTTTTATCTTAATACCAATACTATTTCTTTAAAAATATATTTAAATATTTTAAAAAACTTATCTCATCTACATATTTTTATTACTTTCTCATGAATAACAATTTTTTTACTACTATTATCAAATTTGTTAAATCTTAAAAGTTAGGTTCAAGACTTATTAAGGTTGAAAACGTTAAAAGTCTTTTGACCAAGCATTTAACACAAGAAAGAGACAACTCATGGATTATTATTATTATTATTATTATTATTATTATTATTATTATTATTATTAGATTGAATTACACATAACTTTATATAAAGAGTATCTAAACTAAAAGTTTATTTCAAGATGAATTCTTTATTAATATTGTCTTATCATAAAACGAATTTAATATACGTTGGTCCAATTTTTTTAAAAATCTTTTTTTAGTAATAAGATCACAATCTCTTTACGTAGTTTTTCTTAAGAAAATGCCATATCAATTAAAAAAATAACAATCAAACAATGTACTAGTAATCTCGTATAGTCCTATTAGCTTAACTTCTAATGTTACTATACATTCAAAAATAAATAAATCAACTTATAGAATATATACCTATGATAGAGTATATTTTAACATTTGTTTTGAAAAGCGAAAATCATCTTACCTACTGATAGTGACAAATATGTCATCATCAGTTACAAGTATTTCAAAACGGAAAAAGTAATATAGATGAACAAAATAATTGATGAAGGATAGGTGAATGTAGTTAACATAGGTGATAGGATGATATCTCTAGAAGCCCTAATTTCACATGAAGCCCGCTAGCTTCTTTAAATGTAATACTCCTACAAAAAGTCCAATAAATGATCCATTTTTGGCACTTTTATTTATACGGCTATTCTTGTAAGAAATCGTATTACAGTAAAACGAGTAAGAATTTTAATATTGGAATCTCTTTTCAAATTGTATTAATTAAGCTATTTATCCTATTTATAGGACATGTCTTACGCTGAGACCGTTTCACATAACAATTTATGATAATTACAAATTACCACTAGCGGTAAGAATCCTTAGATTTTAAATATACTAAAAAAATTAAAATTAATATAGTAATTCATATATTCAATTGATCCATAAATTAAGTTTCTTTCTATTTGAATAATAATGGATTATAGTAAATTGACCAGTTACATCAAATGTAATTTTTAATTATGTAAACTTACAAATAATATTTGTTACCAGGGGCCCATTAGAAATAGCTTTTGTTTTAACAAGGATAAATTGTGTTATATCGACCACCAAACTCCGTTAAAAAAAGAATAGGAAAGAGCCATTTAATGGAGTGTTATTTCAATTAATGTAATAAATAATTATAAACAATTATTTTTCCTATATACAATCATTTATGATTTATATACTATATTTCATCACATAAACACAGAATACACAAATTGTTGGACTCACTTCAAGCCATGAATGCTCTTCCTCAAGCACCAGAAGTAAGACTGTTCAGCACAAGAAGACTAGTGTTCTTCCAATCGCTAATGCGATTTGAGCGAGCTCGTAACAGCTTCGCATTTCGGCCACTTTAAGGAATATCTCGCAATAAAAATGGTTCTTGGGGGCACCGAAGATCCACAAGAATTAATACAAGCATGTTTCGAGCTCACAGGCAGCATCGGTCATCAAGGTTTGTACGGGCAAGGCATCTACACATACGAGTCTTGCCTCTTCAAGAAAAGTTCGCCTGAATATTCTATGTCGTCCCATTCAGACTTTGAAAACTCTGCATTTCCAGCACAAAGTCCGGCTGTGAGGGTGGGGGACATGGGTGCGTAAGCACCACCTGCGACAAAATCATAGTACATTATTTTGGAGTTAGGATGTCCCTTTAAATATGAGCTAAGGATTTATAGTTCTTTGGTTTCGAATCATACAACAACATTCCATTACCCAACGACATTAAGTGGCTCCTACCTAGTGTAGGGTTTAGGGGGATCGAGTGTACGCAACCTCACTCTTGTTAGTGAAAAAACTCACAAAGAGGATGTTTTCAATGGTTTTGAATCATAATGACTATATTAAATGACAAATCAAATCATGTGTACTTCTTACTTACGGGACGTTGCAGATGAGCCTATGAGGTTTGCTAAAGGTAATCGGAAACAACCTCTTTGCTATCACTAACAAGGGTATTTTGCGTACATCCTGCCCCGCAAACCCCACTTAGGTGGGACCACTCAATGGCATTGCGGTAATGGAATATAGTACGGAGTGAAACCTAACACCGTGCATAAACACTGCATCTACACTCAACTCACAGTCGCATATTTTGAAACATCTAGCATATATGGGCGCAACTTGGGATTTTTCGCTTCAATAGGATAGTGAGTGTATAGAAATCGGATATGCAGCTTTCATATGTTCAAACTGTGCTCAAAGGAAAGGTTTACTCATGTCATACCTTTAAAAGATGGCAGTCTCTCCATAACCTCCTTGGTCATCTGCAACAAGATCGTTCCCGAGATGATAACAATAAAGCCACAAATTTCTGATACAATGGCTCCTCCGTCTTGACCATTCCAATCCTGAAATACGTTTCACAATCTTAGTTATCCACAATTATGAGGGTTTCAATAGTTAAAACCTCCTTTGATAAAAGGTATGGTATGCCATCTTGCATCCTTCCCCAACCTTAATCATAGTTTCTATGAGCGTGATATACTGGATATGATGAGTTACCAACTTTCAAGATATCCAATCGCTCGTTAGTAAAAAAATAAAAAGCTAATGAACAACCTAATAAACATATCTTAATTTGCTTAGGTATATCATGAACCAATCTTAGGACTGGGTTCTAAAGGGTGAGCAAAAGTGCAACGGAAAAGGTCTATGGAGAACACATGCTTCAAAATACTGAAAAAATCCGTTTATTTTAAGTTAAGCTTCTTTTTATATGACTAATTTGACCCGCAACTTATTACATGTTATTATGATTGAAATACTATACATGTTCTTGACTTTCTATAGAGGAAACCGGTTACTGCTACTCCCTTTATCCTCTGAGTTTGCATCATATGACTCAAAAAACTCTCACATTTGCGAGTCATATGGTGCTTTTTCATAGGGACAGAGGGAGTATTTACCAGAGCTCTTATAAAAGTCAAGAATAGAACCAAATACCAATCTATTAATTTTGGAACAGTCAAGTTGAAACATGAATGATTCATCATCAACATTTTCCATCAGCAGACATGGCATAAAAAGATCAATCGGAAGTAAAACGGGTTGAAATTACCTTGAACATTATAACACTAGCAAGAATGGTAAGTGTTGTGAACATGACATAGTATATAGGCGACACGATCGCAGTGTTAAAAGTGTCCAGAGCCTGAAGAAAAGAAAAGATAAAGTTGTTAAGCTAGATATTCATCGAAACAGTTACGCTAGACAAGGTAAATGAAGTACCACTAATCAAACTCATTCATAATTTGTGCGCTACACCTAGCCATGACAGCCAAGAAATTGTTATTGGAGTCGTCGTGTGGTTGTGCAAGCGCAATCATAATATCTATGTTGTTTAGAGTAAATGTTCACTCATGTTGGATCGTCGACACTCGTTCATATAGAATGCTATTTAACACTTTATATTGAACCACATACATGAATCATTTTCATAATAGTTGATACTTCGGTACATACTAATATCTGACATGATGAGTGATACGAATGATGAGAAAGATCGGAAGCACCTTTAGTGTATGTTTGGATAAGAGTTTCGGAAGGAAAGGAATGGAAAGGAAGGGAGGGGAAGGAAAACTAGTGTGTTTTTCTTCTCTAATTTTCCCTCCAAATCTTTCCAACGTTGGAAATAGAGGTGTTCGTTCGGGTAATTGGGTCGATTACAGGTCATGTATTTCGGGTTGGTTTAAATTGGGTCTATTATCCATATTGCTTTTTACATATTTTAAATTGATTTTGAAGTCGGGTCAAGTTGGGTTCGGTTACAAGGTCAGGTAAATATCGGATCGTCGGGTCTGTTTTGAACAACTCTAGTTGGAAGGAACCTTGAAAGGATTTAGTTTGTGTAAAATGTGAAAGAGTTACTCTTTTCTATTCCCTTCCCTCCAATTTCGTCCAAATGAAGGTAATACGAACAGTTAGTGTCTCAACTGCAATGGACATATGATTTCCACCTCAAAAGGGATGGGAATCCGACTTATCAAATGACTTTTAGAAGCACAAAAACGAGTTTCTGCCTCCAAACATACCTTAGAATATGAATTAAAATCAATAATAACAGATATATAAGAATAGTTTGTTAAATTAAGAAATCAACTCTAAATAACAAACCTTATTCAGATAATTCATTTGAGTGAGGATGCATATGAGGAGCACCAGTGTAAAGAACCATGTTTCTGGGTAAAGAAGTTGATTATTTCCGGCAAATGTCAATTTCAAGGAAATTCCAAGAGCTTTGACACTCATAACCTGCACATTAGCTTCAGTTTTCATTCAAATGTTCACTATGATTGGAAGAAGAATATATCATTAACCGTGAAACTAGGTGTTCATTCGAGTCATCAGGTTGATTTCAAATCAAGTGTTTCAGGTTGGTTTAAAATCTGATTTTGTGTCAACATTAGTTTTTACATAATTGTAAATCCATTTTAAGTCGGGTCAAATCGGGTTCGTGTGTAAGGTAAGGTGAATATTGGATTATCGGGTCTGTTTTGAACACCTTTACGTGAAATGTTATATATTTGTAATTTCGAAGCTAAGCTACTCATCTCCAATGAATGTTTCGGGAAAAAGATCAATACCGAGAGGGAGCCCATCAAGGAGCAAATTCCAGTGAAAACCAGCACATTCGAGTTTCCACACAATGGTGCAAAGTATAGCACCAAAATGAAAACCAACACGAGCACGGTGGCAACATAAAGAAGGAAAGCTGAAAAAAAACCGCAGACAAATCGTTTAAGGTTAGATATTTTTCCTGAATGAATTATAAAGAGAGCATAGCCAGGATATATGCAAAAATTTACCCATCTGAGTAGCTAAGTTCCATATTTCTTGTATAGAAGAGATGGCATGTTCTTGTGGTGCATGAATCACTATAATGACTGAGCCAACAATGCACATCACACAACCCATGATTCCCAATTTGTTTAGTCTCTCTTTCAGCATAAAATGAGCCAAAACAGCACTGCATCATATAAATTAGAGATCATCTTTTGAAATCAATAGCCCGCATTATATGATCTAAGAACAATGTTACTCGAACTCTGGTAGAAGACATAAATCGGATACGTTTCAAAGTAAATGACAGACTCGAGCTCGACTATTCTATGAAAATCTTCAAACAAAATTCCGGTATACATGCTCATGTTCAAAACAAAAGTCCGAGTAAGTGTACATTAGACAACCCATGAATCCGAATTTGTTTAGTCTCTCTCTCAACATAAAATGAGCCAACACAGAACCGTTGTCATGATTCGCTAATTTCCACGCAAATCGCAAATCGAAAAGTGAATTATGGTCGGTTTTAGGCTATTTTTTGGTCATTTTGAGCGAACGCGAATTTAAAAAACAAATTAGCCAACGAATTATGTAACATTGCACGCACGACACCAAAAAATAAGATATCATCTTTTGAAATCAATAACCCTAATTAAATGATTTAAGAACAATGTTACTCGGACTCTAGTAGAAGTGTATAAGTCAAATATGTTTCAAAGTATAATAAGACAGACTTGAATAATTCGCCTTTTGATTTGGCATTTCGCTCAAGATGAATAATTTATAACTCAAAACATAAAATAGTTCGATTTTCTTGATTCGCAATTCACACGAAGATCAATGTATCAAGTGGAACTTGTTCGAGTAACAAAGTCTAATCACCAATTTAATCGAGAACCCCTAAGGCCGGAAGGTGATGAATTACAACAAAAAGGATATTTTTAATTAGAATACCTGACAATTATGCTTAAGGCTCCCATTGGTGTAACAAGAATAGCTGGAGCATATGCATATGCCACAAAATTTGCAGCCTCACCAACAATCACTGTACCCAAAACAACACATCAAAACATTGTTTTTAATTAAAAACTGGTGGAAAAACCTCAAATCCCAATCATGATATACTATCATACAATACAACATGCCTTAAATTAATAGTGAATCCATAATACTAGTATAAAGCAAGTCTAGTATAACATAATTCGTTTGCTAATTCGCTTTTTAAATTCACAATTCACTCAAATTTGCCTAAGAATAGCCCAAAACCAATCATAACTCGCTTTTTTTTATTTGCGATTCTCGAGGAGATTAGCAAATCACGTGACACAGACCGATCAGGTCAATTGAACCAACTCAAATGTCATTCTTTTGTGTTACATGTTACACAATTCAAAATCCCCAAATTAAATGATAGCAGATTAAGAATCTAGTTTTATTTCAGTTGGAGCAAGTACCACTTTGCTGATGTAAGATACTCGATACGATTCTCACCTAGCCCTCCCCTTCGCTCAGCCTACCATATATAATCAATCCCTAAAAAACCCAGATAAAATTAAGCTTTAAAACACAATTACAAACAACAAAGACTTACTCATGAATAGCCCAAACCACCATAAAGGCTCAAAAAGATATGAATGTCCTCCAAGACCTGAGCAATCAAAAATCCAAACATAATTCCAAAAACCCAGAAATAATCAATAAAAAAAAGTAAAAACTTTGATGAAAAAATAATGGGTAAAAAGTGAAAAGTATACCAGCTCTAACCCCAGAAACACTAGCTTTCCATAACCCTTTCTTTTTGATGATGAAACTAGCACCAATGAATGCACTTGATGAAAGAGCCAATCCAAACCCAATTACATTTTCATTGGAAAAATCCATAATTAATCAAGAAATTGATCAATTTTCCCCCTTTTTAATTCAAATGAACCCTTTTCTTACTTTTTCTGTAAAGGCTCATTTGAATATCTAATCATTAAATGGGAACATCGTAGTTGAATTCATCATTTGTTCTTGTTGGATTTAATATTTTTTTGGGATTAGTTGGTCATTGACTCTTTTTTGGTCGTTAGAGAAAAACAAATGAAAAAGAAAACGTGGGATTTGGGAATTTATTTGTATTATTACGCGCTATACGAGATATTGCGAATGAGTGAATAATTGTTGACTACTAGTATTTGTTGTTGTGTAATTGTGTCGTTGGTTTGTTTGATTAGTTGAAAATATTTATTTTATTGTTAGTTTTTAATACGGTATTTAGACTAGACTCGGCAAAAGCTGACATGACATGCTAATTCGATTTAAATGTAAGTCGAAACAAGTGAATTTTGCATGAAATTTTTGACCCAATTAATTAGGTTAAGGACTAAGGTCAATCCTAAACCTAAAATACACCCAATTATTTAAAAAAAATTAAATATGAATAATTCTATTGGGTTATTCCCTCCCACTTGAAGGAGGAGCCCAATTCATATTTTAAGTATGAGCTTTAAAATATTCTGGGTCAGAAATAATGATAAGTAATTAAAAAAATAAAAAAAAAAGGTTGGAAAACTATGTAAAGCAAATGTGAAACACAAATTCTTGCTATAGATCGTCTATAACATAGACGAGTAAATATGGGCCAACCCATTTTGTAAAAATAAGTAACTGATTAGCCATCAATCTTATTTTTAAATTTAAAATCAAAGGGTTGGGTTGTTGGGAGAGTCGCTTTTACCATAGACTGTCTCTCAGGAGACCTTCTAGATTGGAAAAAGACAATTACATATTGCATTGAGAATACACACGCACATAACGGAAACGGCAGAGGGAAGAAAGGTAGTGCGTGGGAATTCTTGTGTCAATCCGATCGAAGGTCATTCGTACTCCGTTTTTCGTCAAATTTTGACAAGGTGTTCCTGTCTACCCAATCTACATATTTGGTTGGATTGTTGTGTTGTGCACTGTAAGTGGTTAATTTGTATTTTGCCCTAATTTATCCTAATTGTTACTTTACCACCTTCGAGTGATGTTTTAGGGTTGTTTGGTGTTTGTATTGCTTCTAGTATTGTCTAGAGAAAATTTTGGTTGCATTCATTAATTTTGGTGGTTAATTTGTGTTTTACTCTCCGCATTTTTACTTTATTGTGGGATTATTATTGTTTTGTTTGATTGAATTGATTATTTTTGCTCATCTAACAACACAAAGGAAGATTGTATATCTTAATATCTCCACTTTTTTCAATATAACCCCAACTATTGAAGGTTTTTGTTAATAATGCACTCTTTAACTTTTAACTAAACAAAATTAAATCGGGACAGATTGGGATGTAATTTAATGAGATAAATAATGATGTACAAAAAGAGACTTTCTTATAAAGTAGTATAAGAGAGAGTATTAAGTATTTTCTCAAAATACTCCCAATAATATTAACAACTTTTTTTAATCTAGAATTTTAAATAGTATTTAAAGTTAAATGTTTAGAATAATACTTCGTCTTTAAAAAACTTTAATTTCAATTTTTCAAAAACACAAAAGGTTAAAATAGGAAAAAAGTAGAATAAAAAGGGAGGAAAAGAAATAATTACCCAAACATCAAAACTCTCTGTAGTCCAAAAGCATAACCGGCCGCATCCGCTGAAGCCGCCGAAATCGATCAAGCTCTCGCCGGCAGTTTCTTAAGCCTTCGCCGCTTCCGCCGTCTCTAATTCATTCAAATCCGTTAGTTTTCTTTTAATTTAATCCAATTATGATGAATTTTGCTATTGAAAATTGATTTGTAGGTTTTCTTTTCTTTTTATTTCCTTTGATGCATGCATTTTTTTCTTCTGTCATTTTTTTCAATTCCATTGAACCCATAAAACCCTAAATATTCAACTAATTTGTAAACAAAATGAAGCATTAGACATAAATTACTGGAGTGGAAGTTTTTTCAGAACAAAATTAAAGCATTCTTGAATTGAATTGATTGGTAGTTGCTTTTTGAGTAATGTATTTCTGTATCGATTTCGTTTCACTTGCCTTGGTCTTTCTGTGTATAAGATTAGTTGAATTGAATTGATTGGTAGTGGCCTTAGTATGTAGAATGATGATGGTAGTTGTCTCAATGAGATTTGTACTAGTTGCAAAGTGCCACTTTGGCAAGAATCATGCCGTTTGTAAAATGTCTATGTTCAGGTTTAATAGTTCTTGACAGTTTTCACTCTGTTCGATTAAGTTCTTTAATTGGTTGGTAGAGCATTTCCTATATTGTTAATTAATTCTGTTATTGCTTAAATGTCGACTATCTAAGGTAGATTGAGCTTAATGGACAATAAAATTTATATTGTGCCAGTACATCTTCCTTCTTTCATTTGCTTGCCTTGATATGGGGTGGTTATTAGGTATTTCTGAATTACTAGTTATTGTTACCTATGGTTTTCTATATCTTTCATCTATTCTATGACAAAATAACAGCTTATTGCAATGCAATCGTTCTCAATCTGTCATTGATTTTAGTATATTTTCCATCTGTTGGTTGTTTTTCTTTCGTTTTGTTCTATTTCCTTTAAGTTTGGTTTCATCACTTTCGGAAATGATTGTGATCGTCTATTATCTTTATTAGTAATTTCCCCTTTTTGATAGATGGCATTTAGAGGTCGAGGTCGAGGACGTGGGGGATTTGGTGGAGGAGGCTTCAACTTTGCCCCACAACATCCTTTTGTTCTTTTTCCTGTGAGTAAGCTCACCTAATTCATCTGGTTTCATGTGTTTAATTTTGGACACAACAGTAAGTGTAACACAACACCTTTTTCATTTGCTGAAGTGCAAAAGCAGTCACTCGTTGGGTGTGAGGTACCTCAAAAACTAAAAAAAATTAAATTAGAAATTCTAAAAAAAGTTTAAAACCAATAAGAAGATAAAAGAATAAAAAGAAAAGTGATATAAAGAAGAGAAGAGAAAATATACTTAGTAGGTGCCCGTATCAAATGGTCACTGGTTGGGTTGGGTTTGGTCGATTTCCCTCATTTTCTTGGAGCAAAGTTCATATTCGAAACAAAATTTCATGCGCTTTTCAGATTTGAAATATGTTTTTGTCTGCTTTTAGCATTATGAGATAGCTCTGTACATGTATATGTACAATTATGAAGTACATCCTCAATGTCTTTTGTGTTAATTACGGAGGGGTATTTTGTGTTAATGTGTTCATTGTAATCTTTTTCTTTATTGTTTCTACTATTAATATTGTTTATCTAGCAAGATCAATATCTCTATCTCTCCCTATTGTGGTTATTACTGGAATTTCTAAATCGATGATCTTCTTGTTAATTTGGACTACAGGAGATCGATTTGCCTGATAGAAACAAGGTTCCTGAAGAGAAGGAATTAGCAATACGTAATTATAGGTTTCGGAATTTCTTTCGAAATTCACCATACTATCTTGAGGAAACTTTATCAGGTAGTTTATGACCTTCTAACATGATATTTATGTCTCCATTTATTGTTAATTTAGAAATTCAATTTCAATGAAATTGAGCTTTATGATAGCATGTATTTTGAGAGTTTGACTTAGTTACTACTTACTCCAATGTAGTATTTCAATACAAACTAGCAAATGCTGGTGGGCGTATCTAGAAATCCGCTTGGTCTATTAATGACATTATGTTACGTCGTAGGCTCTTAGCCTCTCTTCATGTGAAGATTTCTTCATACTCTTCTATGCTTTAATTTACCTTTGACCACCACTGATACCATTGATCCACCTCCAACTGCCAGATACTTACCGCCACCTCTATTCTTACTCCACCTCGGCTTCTCCTTTATCACTCCACCAAACCGCTAAATGGAAGGTGTAGCTGCTAGGAGTGAGGTCGGAGGTTATGTGGAGTTCTGTGGCTACCAGAGTGCAGCTGTCAGGAGTGTTATTTTGAAGATACAATGCTCTTGAATTTGCAATGCAAGACTATGGTGAGTGAATGAAGGTACTGGCACGGAGTATTATGTTGGAACAAGATAATAATTGCCTTCCCTTCTCTTACAAAGTCCATGCAGCGAAATTATATTTTTAAAGACTTTTGTGGTAACAGTTCTTTTCCCGCATCATCGTGACATTGAGGATGGTTTTATTTATTCCTTCCCTTTGCTCGTTGCTGAATTGACACTTGAATGCGGAAAAATAGAAAATTATTGGAATGTACAGGATTGAAAATTTACCTATAGAGGAAGTACCAATTGATGGACCCTTATACATTTGGGACTATCAAAAACAGCTCACTTTATCACAAGTCAAATTAGATAGTATATACATCGGACTACTCAACCCTTACAAGTTGAGACTATCTAGAGATGATATGACTGAATGGGATTGTATCAGTTTTGTTGAAATATTTCACATTTATGTCAAGTTTGACAACATTTTACTTTGTCACTTCAGATAATCCATTGCCAATGAAGGCTAAAATAGATGATGTGTTAACAAGTTTTGGCTCTGAATTATATCTAAATAAAAGTTTTGTACTAAATTTTAATGAAGCTGCTAGTAGTCACCATGTTCCAAATGAAAGGTCTAAGAGAAACAACCTTCCATTATTATCATTTGCAAACATTATCAGCTAAAACAGCGACCAATTTTTACCGAAGAGTCCACACATGACAATGCACTATACATTCTGTTTGTTTTGCCAATGTTAGTTTTGGAGGACCATCCTGTGACCAGAACAGAATGGGTGTTTTTCACACAATAATATTTTTTACTATTCTCAGACGAAGACTCTGTGGATATTGAGAGATATTCTGAGAAAGTCAACAAGAAAGCGAGATTTGGTCGGGAGTCACTTCTAGGTTCTGGTGTCTTAAAACTTGAAAATGGGTATTTTCCTTCAGAGCTTGTACAAGGTAGGTTACATCCTCTTAGTTCAATTCAATTTGTGATACCCATGTTTTGAAGTCAAAGTTATATCTTTTCTTCTCATATATCTTGATAATCCACTAAAGCTTGACAAACGACAATATTTTCAGGCACAAAATCCAGAACTAAGAAGAAGGTGCGATGGAATCAAGAACAAGGTACTTATATGATCTGCTAGCTTACTGTTGTTGAAGATGTTACTTTTCAGATACTGCACGTCTGCACCTAGCTATTTAGTTTGCTTAGAGCTGCCTGTTTATGTTGCTTTTTTTATTATGCACTATGTTGGATTTGATGTAATTATGAAAAGACATGGATAAACACCAATGCAAGTTTTGGTCAGTTTCATCATTTTCTCTACATCTTTCACACCCTCTCGAGGCTCAATACTTCCCGTCAGATTTAAGTCCTTTTGTGACTGCAGCTGGAACTTGGAGGATGGATCCGACATATTCTCTTGAAAGGCTCTTATTAATATGTCTTGTAAACTAAGCTGTTTGGTCAGCAATTCAACCCACGCTGACCCTTTTGTTCATTTGTTGGTTATGATGCCCCCGCCTAAGCCTTAGTTGTGTTGGCGTAATGCAATGTTGTTGTCACTTAGGATGTCTCTGGAGGTTCTAGCCTTCTAAGTTTGCACTATATCAACCTGCTATGTTTTTTTTTAAATGACTCATTCTTTATATTTACAATTCTTCCGTGATTGTTCTATGGCAGACCTTCGGAAGCTAGATGATCTTGAGAAGCTTGAGAAAGATTTTGAAGTAAGCTCTAATAGTGATTTTCAAAAAGCATCAGATAGTTTAGGATGTTAATTGCCTTCAGTAGTTGCTCCGAGTTGAAGATTAATGCTGTATAAAACATTTGCATTGACGTATTATTGCTGTTTAATTTTCCTTCCACTGTAGTAAATGTTGTGCTTGTGTATATGATATTTGATTATGTTTCAAATGCAGAGTGGCTCCTTAAAAGGCAAGAAGGAGAAAGAAGGCGAAGAAGATGAGGAAGAAGAGGGTGTAGAGGAGGAAGAGGAAGATGAAGTTGATACTGATGACGATTATGCTAAGGTTCAGTTCTCTGTCTATCCCATCTTTCTATGTATACCTTGTATAATTCTACTTAATGTTTGATATTTTGATATATCAATCAGGAAAGCTTATTGATGATACAAGTCCTTTCATTATACTTCGTAATTTTCTGCTGCATCGTGTCTCGATAAGCTTTGTCTCCTCCTATTGTGTACATATAATATAGCTACTCCTTAAGTCAAGACTTTTAGTTGTAATACATGTCATTTTTTGTTGAGGTTTTTCCATAATATAATTTGTGTATTATGGATTAAACCTTAAGCTAACAACATTGTGCCCGAAAGCTTTAGGCAACTCATGGTCCATCAATATGTAGACTTGTTTTTTTCTTAGATGCTGCATTACATAAACGTTTATGAGATACGGGCTGCTTTCTTTGGCAACCGTATGTTAGAGAAGCTTTGCGAGTCTGCACCTTAATATTTTGGCTGAACATATTGGTGATGGTGACATTATTTGTGACCGTGACATTTTGCAGGGCGAACAATTCGATGATGATGATGATGACTTTAACGTTAGCGAGGGTGATGGTATGGTATTTGTATGCTGGATTATTATGCAATGTAATTTACAGATTTAAACCAAATCAGAAACTTTAACGCGCTATTGATTGTGTTTGGTACTGCAGATGAAGATGCCATGTAGTAGTCGTTGGTTGGAGTATCATCGTGTAGCTCTGATTATCGGAAGCACTTTGATTCGAGGCTGTAGTTAGCGGACAGATTCAGTTACTTGGTGCTCTGTTGAATGACTTATCGGTTACTTATCTGTTTCAGTTAGATTGTTATGTAGGACTATCAGATTAGGATTGGTAAATAAATGTTGGGGATAGTTTGAGAATTTATATTTAAGTATACATTTTCTGAAGTTTTTATATAAATTTTTGCTTTAGGGATTGTTATATGGATATTATCCAAGCAAACTGATACTAATGTAGCAAATGATGCCAGTTTTAGTTGTAACAATTTTTATCATTCTTATGGAAATATTATCAGCAAAATGGAGATTTTGTGACTCCACTCTTAAATTTAAACCCTTTCTACTTTTCAACAAGTCTTTTAAAATTATTTCATTCCGAGACAGATCTATATAATTTGCTCATTTTCCTAATTAATCACTATAAAAATAAAGAGCAACACTGCTTTTGAGAAATTTTTTTGGTGTTTGACAAATGCAAACTTTTTTTTATTGCTTATTGAGCATTTTCGTTTTTCAAAATATTAAAAAAAATACATATTTGGTAAATGATTTTAATGTTAATACTTTTAAGTCAAAAATACAAATTACAAAGCTACTTCTTGCTTTTTTTTCATTCTCTTTGACTTTTTGTCTTACTTTTCTAATTATCGAGTTTAATGAATATTTTTGTCTACTTTTAGCCAGTCAAACTTGATATCAACTTCCATCTGTCAAATAGGGTCCTAGTGGCCAAACTTGAAAAGGCCACCTTATCTTAAACCATACTCAAAACCTAAGCCAAACACTGACCAATACTACTTCTACCGTTCCATAATACATGCTATTGAGTGTAATATATTGCGTGAAAAAATATCACTATCAGTAGCAAGTATTATAAAACGGAGGAAATATGAGATAAGAATAGTCTTATTATTGAATTGAGTCCCATATGCAACCTCATTCATAGAAATACATGAGCAAGTTGCAATTGTTTTTATGCTTTGTTCTTTCAGGCATTCTTTTCTTCAATATCCTTTTCTTCTTCCCTATCTATTATCAATAATAAAGTGGAACTATTATTGAATAGTCACATTATATTGCATTTCCCTAATTTTATCCTTTAAAAAAAACATTAAATTGAAAATAATTACACTCCTTCATCTTCTTCATTTCCTTATTTACCATTATAACAAGAATTAGTTACTATACTATAAATATTAGTTTTTACTTCAAAATCAAATCAAATCAAATATATAAAAAATGAATAATGAAAACTCTAAAAATTAATCTCATATACTCATAAAACTAATTAATATATACACAAACTAGCTCCCAAAAAGATCAAAACAAAAATTGCAAAATTTATGATAATTAAAATAAAATAAAATAAAAAAAAAAATCAAGAAGAATTCATCTCCAACCTATACATTCTCTTTTCTTTTCTCTTCAATAATTCTTTAGCAGCCTCTTCAAAAACATCTTCACCTTCAAAAGCTTTCAACATATTTAATCCATCATTTTCTTTTTCTTGATTATTATTTCCTTTTTTTTCAGGTTTAATCATAACAAGTGTTGCTCCTTTCATAATTTTCCCAGAACAGGGCAATTCCAATTCCTTCACATACCATAATTTCATCACTAAATACCCTGAATAATTCATTGAATTTGATTCATCATGATCATCAATTTCTGGGTTTGATTCTGATGTTAATTTCAATGATGGGTTTTCTTCTTTTTTTGAATTTTTCATTGAATTTCTCAGATCTTCAATCTGTTCTTCATTCATACAAAGTTTCCCCTGTTTTCCACCATCTGAAATCATTGCTTTTCTTAATTTTGGGCATTGACCCACCATTTTTTTCATTAAATTATGCCTTGCTGATGATGCAATTAAGCAAGAAATTATCCAAATTATCCTTAATTTCAATTCTTCATCTGAAAAATTCTGGGTTTCATTTTCATGATTTTCTGACCTAATTTTCTCTTTTCTATCAACAATTGAATTTGCACCCAAAATTGCACATTTTTCCATTTCAATCCCAAATTCAGCTTCCCATTTTAAAAGTGGGATGTTCTTATTAATCCCAATTTCACCTCCATGACAAGGAAGTTCAAGATTAATTGATTGAACATCTGGGAAATTCTTGAGAGTATTTCCAACCCATTTCAAAACATCAATCCCCCCACCATTTTTGGACAAAGAATTCATCTTTTTATTAGCAATAGCTTGTTGAATTAGAGAAATTGGTTTGTAGATAAACTTAAAGATTGGATTTTTGAATAAACCCTTGGACCCACTTGATGATTTTGATGAATCTTCAATAAATTTCTTAGATTTGGGACTTTTTTGATTCATTTGGATTGAAATTGAATCAATTTCACATACCAAAGAAGCAAATCTTTTTGATACAAGAAGACAACTACACAAAGATTTAGCATCAAAAAGCTTGTTAAGAATCAAAACAAGAATTGGATCAGGAAGAAGATCAAAATAATCAACTTGATCATCACCAAATTGCTGGTATGAAAACCCTTCCATGGAAAAGATTAGATCTTTCTAATTTGATGAAAAATTAGGGTTTTTTGAGAGATTTTTGGGTGTGAATTTTGAAGGATTTGAGGGGATATTTTTGGTTATATGTAGAAGAGGATAAATGGATTATGGTGAGAAATGAGAATATAAATTAATGGCGGTTTTATGAATGATGTGAGCGTGGTTTTGAGGGCTACGCGGTTTGACGGAAATATAGACACGTTGAAAATAAACCAAACCGGTTTCCATGTAGGGGGATTTTAGTAGGGCCCACTTTAATGTCATAGTGATCCATAGGTATGGTTAATTAATGTGTGCACATTGTAAATTATTTTGAAATTTTTTTAATTAATGGTCAATGTTTCTTGTCACATGGTTGTATTTGTATTTGTATCTGGCGGTTTTATCGAAAGACGCACTTTAGAGTTTATTTAATACTTTCTCCGAATTAGTTTAGATGTCCCATTTGAGATTTCACGGATTTTAAGGGTTGAGTAGGGTCTATTAAAAAGGTGGTAGTTGGATATTTTAATTGATTAAATTAATTGTAAATGTGGTAGTTGGGTATTGGGAATTGGAAAAGTGGAGGTATTTAGGTAAAAAAAAGGATAGACAAAAAAGGAAATAGGACAATTGGTATGATTTTGCCAAATAAGGAAATGGGACATATAAACTGATTCGGAGGGAGTACTCTATTTTATGAAAATGTATATTTTCTCCATTCCTTAATACTCCCTTCGTTTCCTAATATTCTTCCCATTTAGAATATTTTATTTTGGAAAGAGAAATTTGATTAATATTTTTAAGACATATATAGAAGACAAAATATATCTATGTGAGATCTCGTTAGTTTTGTATTAATGTATACTTTTTATTATATTTTTTATAATTTTTTATGATGCGCATATAGAGATATTTAGGCTCAAAATTTACTTTGAAAACTGTGCATAAAGTATAGGAAAAAACATTTGAAAACGGAGGGAGTACTTGCTAGTGAGTATGACATGTTGTGTGGGAAAATGTCACTATCAAGCAAGTGTTATGCAACGGAGGAAATATTCGTTTTTTGTTTGATGTCGTCTCGGTAAGAGATAGTCTTTCATAAAATAGCTTTAGTTTCTTTGAGTGCAGGGTAGGATGAGAGAAGAGGACCGTCAATCAGAATTCAACTCAACACGAAATTAAGGGTTATATGCTTCAACTATTAAGGCAAGAATTGATTCTTAATTAAGGTAAGAATTAATTCTTAGTTAATGGTTATAAGCCCTAGTTTGTTTATCGCGATTAGCTTAAATGTTATATTTTTTGGCGAACTTTAGAAATATTAGTATTTGATAAATTAATTGTTATATTGAGGAGTTGGTATATAATTTGTTATTTTTATTAATTTATTTATTTGATTAAGCTAAAAATTAATATGTTATAAATTAATTAACTTTTTGTAGTTAATTTGACAAAATGTAATACTTAATATATTGAGATAAAATAAAAATACATCCATCTTAATAATATTAATGCAAATAAAAATTTATATGTCGATCTAATAATTGAAAATTTTGACAAGGACATCTTAATAATTTAACAAGTATCAATCAATAAGTTAGCATACAAATAATCTTGGCTCAATATTTTGATGAGGACATGGTGCAATTTGTTGAGGGAATATGGGAAAATATCTATAATTATCTCTTATAAAAAGTAAACCTTATTTTTGAAAATGAAATGTAAAAATATCTTTAAAAACGATCTTTTAGAATGTTACATTTTTTAAATACTACCATTTTTATATTAAATATTTTTTTTCTATTTTATTAAGATAACAATATTTATTCACAAAACTCCCACGTAAAAATATGTAATGTTGTTATCTTAAAGAGGTTGAAAAGAAATATTTATCAATAACAAATTGACAAAAACCACATAAACAATATATTTTAAAACAAATTCTTAAACGAGACGTTCTCATAGTGAGTGGTGAAATCATTTTATTGGGCTAGTTCATATACAGTTAGTGTATTAAAGTGATCAATTATATAAATAAATTAGTTATATGAATTCATCTCATAATAAGATCGTCTTACCAAAAAAGAATTGTTTTACAAAACCACCAAATTCAATAGACTCATATGCAAGGCCGGCCCTAAGCAAGGGTAAGGCACGCCTACGCCCAAGGCCCCCAAAAATTTATACTCATTCCGTTCCTTTTTGATGTTCCTATTTGGGTTTTTCACCAAGATTAAGAAAAATAGAATCTTTGGTGATAATGAGTATTATTTTAATTATATAGTAGTGGAAAGTAATAATTGTATTGGAAGTATGAGAGAAAAAATAATTAAATAATATTAATAGTGTAATGTAATGATTATATTGGAAGTATGAGAGAGAAAATAATTAAAGAAGTAGTAGTGTGAAGTAAGAAAAATGGGGTTGTAAGGGGTAAAAGTGGGATGAAAACTTTCCAAAAATGGAAAGTATTCTAAAGTGGAAAAACTTATGGAACTACCCGTTTTAGTAAGGTGGAAAAACAAAAAGGAACGGAGGGAGTAGTTGTCAATATATAATTGCTGAGATTTGAACTTTTCTATGTATACAATAGTTTTTAGTTTTCAATTAGTACTACGTTTGAACTTTTTTTATTAATTAATAGTTTAGAGGCCCATAAATAATCTTTCAGCCTGAGCTCCTAAAAACCTAGGATCGGCCCTGCCTATGTCGAATATGGATATATAACTATTAACATATAATCCAAGTCTACAACCTCACATAAGCAAGTCAAGTGTACTAATCTTAGTGGATGTTGGGGTTTGGTACTCTATCTTTTATCCCATTATAATGTGTGATCACAAAGTGAGGCTTTTCCTATCTTTTTCTCCATCTTTTAAGGATTTTATTTACATAAAGAATTACTTTTTAACTACTTTTTAGGTTAACATTTTAATCATCAAACCTTTTTATCCCATATACATGTATTTTGCTCGTGAAATGTTGGAATGGATAGGGATGTTAATTAGTTATGTTAAAAATCAGGTCATTTTTGGTCGAATTTGTTTTTGATATCGAATTATTTCTGGTTTGATTTAGCTAAATAAATTATTTATATTTGACTGATGACTTTTTAGTGAGTTTTTAGCTTTTTGATTGATAAAATGCTGAAAAAGTATGTAGTACTTCTTTCGTTTTAAATTAGTTGCAACATTTGAAAAATGATACTATTCATTCATCACTCTTAATTTGTGATAAGTTTTTAATCTATAGGGTTAAAACAGTAAAATGAGATTTTGTTTGATTCGTCTCATTTTAAAGATTATTTTTTTTTGGAAATTTCTCATTTTAAAGATTATTAATATCAATTTTTATAATCTTTTAATATACATAATTAGAGATATTAATGATTGAATTAGTACATTGAACCGTGTCAAAAAATAAACGTTGCAAATAAATTGGAACGGATCGGAGAAAGTAAATAATTTTAAGCCAACTTTAAATTAATTTTGCTTTTTGATATATTTTGAATAACCAACAATTAGTTTAAATTTTAACCATACATATATAATAGCAAGTTGTCAAACCTCCTCTAAGATTTTATTTTGTTATAGTTATAAATAAATTTATTCAAAATGCTAATTATACATTATTTATTTTAGAAAAATTTCTAAAAATTATTCGAATACTTAAAGTAAGCAAGAAAGACAAGAGGCGGCTTGTGCTTGTCCTTTCCATAATAAGGAATCTAATTGTTGGACAATTAGATTAGATAAGCCCATACATTTCATGGAACTTTTCATTTCACATTAAGTAGATAATAAAGTTATGTTTAATATTAATTAATATTAATAATAATACACTAATTAACGTGTTTAGAGCATCACATACGTTTTCAAGACTAATTAATCCTTATTTACGTCCCAGACTATTAAACTCGTCCCTTTTGTTCTGTATTTGTTTTTGGTTATTGTCTTTATTTATCGCTATTTTCTTTATTCTTTACTCCTACCCTTATTTTTAGTTATTTGTATGTATTCTATTTAACTTATTTGTAAGTTGCAGGTTTCTCTCTCTTGGAAGGCCATTCTCGAGCCGGAGGACTCTTTGATCGCAGTCTCATTCATGGGTATGAATTGCCTTCGTTCTTTCCTTTCCAGACCCTGATTATAGTTTGTTATGAGTAGGATACACTGGGTATGATGATGATGACTCTTATAACAAGAAATCTGAAAATTTAATTACTTTTTTCTTTCAGTCTGTGAGGGATTTATCACATCAAAAATATAAAAAAATATATAATATTAGAGTCTTAATTTTAAAAATTGGTAATAAATAATAGACGATGTAAGTTTCATGAAATTTTTATATTTAATTTGATACTTTATGAAGAGAAAAAACATTGCACATATTTATAATTCCCATGTTTGCACAATAATAATGGATTCCACCTTTTTGAATTAAATAGTAGAAAATAGTATTATTTCAACAATTATGTAGGTAATATAATAGTGTTGAATATTGAAAGTGGCATAGTGCATTCTACTTTCTAAAAAGAGAATTTTTTTTAAGACTTTTTGTTGTTCTCCCTAAAAGTTTTTATGCAATAATGACATTGAAAAAGTTTTAATTTATATTCTCTCTAAAAATATTTAATATTCATTTAAGAAAATTGCTTTAAACAGAATTATGCATGCATTCTTTATCAATTAGAGTGCTTAGGCCCGTAGGGTAGGTGCTTTTACATAAAATATAGACAATAGACATTATACTTTATCTTAATCCTATTTACAAATTAATGTTCTTAAGAAAAATAATTAACTTTGAATAAGAAAGAAAATCATAAAAATGTAGTTATACTCTACACAAATAAGTTTAGTTTAGGAAACAAAAATTATGTATGTATGTTTTGAAATAAGTAAAAATTATTCATTTTAACTAAAACAATGAATTTGTCTCACATCGATAAATTAAAAATGACTCCTTGACTTATCAAGTATGTGCATCTCCGATTGTACACTAAGATTCGTAATAAATATAGCTTTTTTATTTTGTACATCGTATTTTTCCGATTATATGATGATCAACAAGTCTTCTGAGAGACCGTTTTTTTGATAGACACTTCTCAGGTCCAATCCAGTAGAGTTTAATTCTTATTCTTATTCTATATTTTTCTTTATGGGCCTACTCAATTAGTGTTGGTCTCTCAAAGAGATCGTCTCTCACAAGAATTTGTGTATGATGATAGCACATTGACAATAAATCCAGTCCAATTTCACATGGTATCAGAGCCAAGTGTTTAAACAATTATTATTTGTCTCAAAAAAGATATTTGTTCAAAGAGTCATTTAACTCGAGAAAGACACACATATAATATAAATTCTTCCATAACATAGTTTATCCAGTATAATAAAAAAAAATTAAATTTTGTTCCACAAGTCAAGTACTTCACTCAAGTCAAAGAAAATTATGCATGTGTTTACTAGAAATTTCCTCTATCACAAGCTTCTAATTATGTTGATTAAAATATAAAAATACTAATCTTAATTTAATTAGTTAACACTCATGAACCTTCGTATGGGCTGCCTGCATCATATACAATATTACAAGTAGTATCTGTATATGAGCTGTTATATTGACAAGTCTTTACCTACTTGTTTAGAACCATCTATTTGACCATTTATACTATTATCTCTACATCTTAGAATAACTTAAGTTGATATACAAGTAGAAGTATTATTTTACGGAAAGTGGGAGAAATAATTAAGGAAAATATTATCACCAAATGTATTGTATTTTATTTGGTTTTAAAATTGATTCTATTTTGTTTTCATGGTATTTATGAGTTTGTTATATATTCTCTATTTCTTATTAGTTTGCACTATTTTTATTTTTAGCCGGTTCTCTCAGCAGAGTTCATTAAAAATTAATTTCTGCTCTTACTCAATATTTTCCTTCATGGACCAGCCTATTAAAGATAGTCTCTCAAAAAGACCGTCTCTCACAAGAATTTGTGTTTCATTCCCCCCCCCCTTTTTGGTAATGGTCTTAACCCTCATTTTTTCAATCTCATCCACCAAAATATACTACTTTCTTTTCATTTTAACCGCTGATTTTTATTATTCATTTATTTTATTTGTCTCATTTTTCAATTTAATTTTCTTTTCCATTTACCCATAGAGTAATTGTATAATTTATATTATTATTCTACTGTGATTTATAGTATTGTTTAATACTCTAATTAATAAAACTCATTTCAAGTGTTTCGCCGTGGGATATTATAGATAGAAACAATAATTCATTCATAAACACATGCGTGTTGGATCGGGTAGGATCTTTATGAGAAAAATCTTCAATGGTTTTCAAATATTTTCCAATAAATTAATTAATATTGTATTTTTACATAATACAATAATATCATTATCTCACATTCTCACTATAAATAACCACTATCTCAAATATCTATTTTAGATTATATAGCAATCTTACAATTATAAAAAGGATAGGGTAATAGCCATTGCCCATTGGCGAACAAAAGGGTCTTTGAGGATGTACCAGGTGATCGCTCATACAAGCCTCCTCTTTCTTCCGTATATGAAAAATTTAATTAAAAAAATATTAATAAAATAAATATATTAACTATAAAATAAGACGCAAAATAAAAATTTCACATCAGGTCCCAAAATTTTGAAGACGGCTTTGTTAGCCAATGATAAGTAGCATTAGAAAGTATATATGATTGATCTTATATTCTTATCCTCAACTATGAAGCACCTTAGAGTGGCATATTGTGTATTATCCATTCTTTTTTCCCCATAACGTGAAAATAAAGGTGTAGATTAGATACCTTATTATTCTACTTTATCCCTCATCAACTTGCCCATACCTTCCACTCTCCCCTCTTTATAACCCCTAGAGGCTAACTATAGATGTGACATTACTACTGCTCTTATGTCCTTTTCAGATTGCTTAACGAATAATGACACATAAATTAAGAAAAATACTTCATATAGATAAACATATTTTATAAATTTTGCTACCGAATAATATAACATGTTGTGTGGAAAAATGTCACCATTAATAGCAAGTATTATGAAACGGAGTAAGTATTAATTAGATATTATAGATGAGTCCATGTGCTTTAGTGGGCTGATTTTTATTTAGAATTAGACTGGGCTTTTGAGAGCCGTCTTTAGAAAAGACGGTCTCAAGTAAGAATTTGTGATTATATTAAGTTTTAAGGCAAATTTAGTTGTAGGTATGGCAAAATCAAAACATTGTAGTTAACATGCAATATAGCGTAAGGCTTATTATGTGGTATGTAGTATGTACTATAGATATACTTATACATTAATGCATAATTGCTAATCAGAAGGTCTCCTGAAAGACCGTCTATGATAAAGACGGCTCTTCCAACCGTCCAACCCGATGATTTTAAATTTAAAAATAAGACTGATGACTAATCAATTACTTATTTTACAATATTCGTCTATACTATAGACGATCTATAGTAAGAATTTGTTCTTAATCTCAAAAATAAAATTAAAAATAATTTTATTGAATATTAAATTTATCTATATCTACTTTTATCTTATCCACTACACCATTTTTAGTAAACCAATGAAATGGAACTTTTATCTTTAGGAAATTCTTAAAATAACTTCCACTAAAAAACAATAGTGGCATATGATATGGATTATGCTATGGTACCACCAAAAGATCAAACACAATGCCCTCTCTTTTTATTCCTACCATTCAACATAAGATAGATCAATACAAGCCCATATAGCTAGACATATCTTGTCATCTTGAATTAACTTATCAACACCACCTTATCACTTGTAGTTGTAGGGACTAATATGACATCTTCAAAATAGATTTGATTTATTAACCCGACGTTTTAATCGAATTCTGACATAAAATAGATTAATAATTATGAAAAAACTAACATACATTTAAGACTCAACTTTGAATTGACTCGAAATATTTGACTTGAAATTGACACTTGACCCATATGATGATATGAACACGTCTAAGTCCTTACTCCACCATTAATATTTCATAATCATAGTTTTATTTAGTGATTGAAGATTTTCTCCTTTACTAAATATTTGATTCTTGTTCTCTTGGTTTCCCCACTCCTATTACCCGTAGGGATAGCCTTATTAGAATAAAAAAAGTGTTATTTTGTCACAATGTACATTTTACTTTTTGACAAAACGGTAAAGTTATAGGACAATTTCAGTATCCTGCACAAGTCAGGGTCCGAGTGAGGGTTTTTCTTTTTTCTAAAAGAAGCGAACAAGTCAAACCTGGTACCCTCAAGGAGGGAGTAAGAGAGATGTGCGCTGTCAATAAACCCTCTAGTTGATACTTGCGCTTGGTAGGGATTGAACCTCAAACTTTATGCTCTGCATTTTAAAATTTATTTTGTGACACTATTTTTTAACTATTATTACTTTCTATTTCATAGTTAAATGAAATTTTATTTGATTTGTTTTCATGTAAATTTTGTTAATATTTACTTTTTATATCTTTACCAAACATGATTAAAGATATAAAAGATAAAATCATAAAATAAAGGAGTATATATATAGTATTTCATCCATCTTAAAATCATAAAATAAAGGAAAGAAAATTGAAATAATACAATTTTTTATTCATTATCTACAAATAATCCCATCTTAAGATTATTTAATATTTATAATTTTTATTTAAATGTGTATAATTCAACATTTAAATGAAATAGTACATTGGATTGCGTATAAAAGTTAAATGAAATTAACGCCAAAAACACATACTAATTCTGAAATTATTTTAAAAATACTACATCCGTTAAATATTATCTGCAACTTTTGCCATTTTTGTCTGCTCAAGGTTATTTGCAACTCACTTTTTTCTTTCCCTTTTTAGTAAAAAATAACCAATATAATTACTTATCCCATCATTTTCTCTCTCCTTTAGTTATACCAAAAAATGCATTGGCAACCGCAAAGTGTACTGCGGTTGCACATAACATTTAACGGAGTTAGTATTTTTTTTGAGGTAAAAATATTTAATAGTGTAGATGAGTTAAAATTTGAATTATTTTTGACAAATTTTACTTAAAATAATAATAATAATAATTTTTTTTTGGAAATGAAGTTGAGGCAACGAAACTCAATTCGAATTCCATTATCGTATTCAAGAAGCTTTTCCTTCCTTAAACCCTCACATGGCGGTTTCTCTCTCGTCCGTAAATTAACAGAAGTACATCCTAGTTCCTATCCAAAATGAGCGACGGCGTCAAATTCAATGTACTCGCAAGGCTCTTCGATTGGATATTTAAAACAAAATCACACTCCGCAAAACGCACTAAATTTCGCAAATTTCTTGATGTTTACTGCAAATCAGATGATTATTTCTCATCAATTCGTCTCATTTTACCTTCTTTGGATCGCGAACGAGGTTCATACGGTCTTAAAGAATCGGTTCTTGCCACTTCTCTCCTTGACGCACTTGGAATTTCTCGCGATTCCGAAGATGCAAAAAAACTCATCAATTGGCGAAAAGGTGGTACAAAAATTGTTGGTGATATTGCCGGGAACTTCGCTCTTGTCGCCGCTGATATTCTGCAACGCCGACAAAGTTCTGCCTTCGGTGACTTAAGCATTCGTGAACTCAATGAACTCCTTGATCGTCTGTCGAATGCCGAGAATCGGACCTCAAAGACAGAGATTTTAGGTGAAATAATACGAAGGACGAATTCTGATGAGATGAAGTGGATAATCAAGATAATTTTGAAGGATTTGAAGCTAGGTATTAGTGAAAAGAGCATTTTTCACGAGTTTCATCCTGATGCGGAAGAGTTGTTCAATGTAACGTGTGATTTACGTTTTGTTTGTGAGAAATTGAATGATAAGAATATTCGGCATAAGAGACAAGATATTGAGGTTGCGAAAGCAGTGAGAGCTCAGAATGCTGAGAGAGCTCCGAATTGTGCATTTGCTTGGAAGAAACTTCATGGAAAGGAAGTCGTTGCTGAGTTGAAATTCGACGGTGATCGAATTCAAATTCATAAAAATGGTAATAAGGTACATTATTTTTCGCGAAGTTTTATTGATCATACTGAATACGAGCATGGTATGTCTAATGTTATCATAGAAAATGTGGTAGTTGATAGGTGTATACTTGATGGTGAGATGTTAGTTTGGGATAAAGCTAATAATCGGTTTGCTAGTTGGGGAAAAAATCAAGAGATTGCGAAGGCGGCTAGAGAAGGTTTAGATGGGGAACACCAATTGTGTTATGTTGCTTTTGATGTGTTATATGTTGGGGACACTAGTGTGATTCATCAGACATTGAAGGAAAGACATGAACATCTTAAGAAGGTTGTGAGACCCGTAAAGGGGCGTTTGCAGGCTTTGTTGCCCAATGGTAGTGGTAACGATAATCTTAATACTCATCGAAGTGCTGATGAGCCATGCTGGTCTATTGTAGCTCATAATGTGAATGAGGCTGATAGGTTTTATAAGGAAATTGTTGCGAATCGAGATGAGGGGATTGTTTTGAAGGATCTAGGTTCGAAATGGGAGCCAGGGGACAGGAGTTGGAAATGGATTAAGTTGAAGCCTGATTATGATTATTTTAATGCAGGGTCTGATTTGGATGTTTTGATCATAGGAGGGTATTATGGTTCTGGACGTAAAGGAGGAGAGGTGGCTCAGTTTTTGGTGGGCTTGGCGGAGAAGGCTACTCCGGGTACCTATCCTAGGAGATTTGTTTCTTTTTGTAAAGTAGGTACGGGGCTTTCTGATGATGAGCTTGATGAATTAGTGACTAAATTGAAGCCGTATTTGAGGAAATATGAGTACCCAAAGATGTCACCCCCGAGTTTTTACCAAGTTACTAATCACTTCAAGGAAAGGCCAGATGTTTGGGTTGAGAGTCCTGAAAAGTCTGTGATAGTGTCAATTACTAGTGATATTCGTACGATAAGTTCTGAAGTCTTCGCTGCACCTTACAGCTTGAGATTTCCGCGGATTGACCGGCTAAGGTATGACAAGCCATGGCATGAGTGCCTTGATGTTCAGTCTTTCATAAAGCTGGTGCAGTCGAGTAATGGGACAACACAAAGAGGAGGAGATGCAAATAATGATGGGTTGTCAGCAGATAAACCCAAACGTCGCAGAGCTGCAAAAAGTGGTGCGAAGAAGAAATTCAATCTTACTGTTCCTTCTCACTTCACTCAGACTGACGTTTCTAGTGTGAAAGGAGAGTCAAAAATATTTGCCAACATGGTATTTCACTTTGTCAATGTGTCTTCCAGTCATTCCTTGGACTCCATGCACAAATTAGTCGTTGAGAATGGTGGCACTTTCTCTATGAATTTGAATGATACAGTTACTCATTGTATTGGAGGAGGAAGTCGAGGAATCAAGTTTGAGGCAGCAAAGAAGCGTGGGTGCGATGTTATCCATGACTCTTGGGTTTTGAATTGCTGCTCTCAGAAGCAGCTTCTCCCTTTGAGGCCCCAAGATTTTGTGTTTCTGTCAGACTCGACAAAGAAGAAGCTTCAAGAGGAGGTGGATGAATTATCTGACTCTTATTTTTGGGATGTTAATGTTACCGCATTGAAGCAGATTTTTTGTAATGTGAGTAGATCGGAAGATACAAAAGCTGTTGACTACTACAAGAAAAAGTATTGCCCACGTGAAGAATGGGTTTGTTTTCATGGTTGTTGTGTATATTTTCACTTATTTGCAATGTCTCACTTTCCTGAATGGGACATCTTTTTAGAAGTATCCATGAGGAGACTGAAAGTAGAAGTTTCTTTAGGTGGTGGAAAAGTTTGTGACAACCCTTCTCAAGCAACCCATATTGTAGTCATGTCAGTGCCAGGACCTGAGCATCCAGGGCATGAGCTGAAGTTTGAAACCTTGTTGCAGAGCTTCCCTGAGGAACAGAAGCACGTCCTGCGAAAAAAAAGACTCCATGTGGTTAGATCGCATTGGTTAGTTGATTGCTGCAAGGAGAAGCGAAAACTGTCCGAAGAATTGTACAACTTGAGGCCAACGGCCTTAGAAGAAGAATCTGCCTCTGAAGAAGAGAAAGGTGAAAACAATGATGCGTATGAGAAGCACCCATCTCCTGCTTATGAAGAAAAGCCGAAGAAAATTGATTCGAAGACCATTGCCAGTCGTATTAGGGAACCCAAAAGAAAACGAGGACGGCAGACTGAAACTAGCACTAGAAAAAGAAAAATTGTAGTCAGCAAACCTCCAAGAACAAAAAGAGCAAGAGTTGGAAGTAGGCCGGCTAAGTTACAGGACTTCACTGTAGATGACGAGCTTAGTGAGCCCAGTGATCAAGAAACTGATGTAGCAGAAGTGAGTCCTGAAATTGAAATGCATGACCATGATTTCCAGGACGGTGCTTTTGATGACAAGTCTAGCGGGCAGGAGACTAATACGGTGGTAAAAACTGATTCAGAACCTGAAGATAGTGGATCAGCTCGAAGAAACCATGTATTGGAGAAGATAAAAGAGAGCAAGATAGAAGAACACAACCCCAACTTTGACACAACAGGGAGTCGCTGCTTAGAAAATTTTAGCACCGTTGGTTGCATTACTCCGGATAAAGACAAAGATAACTCTACCTTAAGGAACTTGGAGGTTATGGATAGTCCAGCTGAAGCAATGTCGCTGGATAAGAACCCAAATCGTCAAGATTTATCGGAATCTTCGAATGCCGTTTTCAATGACAAGAACTTACCATCAAGCCAATCACTGGAGGGATCTTCTGTCGAGCCCGTAAAGGGAGAACCTGTGAAGAAAAAGAAAGTGAGCTATAAGGACCTTGTAATGCAGCTTCTAAAAGACTGATGTTCTTGTTTACTTGCTATTGTAATTAATCTTTGAAGTTGTTTATTAGTGTTGAAAGATAAGTTTATATAAAAGTATAATTAGTTAGCGACTAACTTTGAGCTAATTTGTTTTGGTTTATGTGGTTAATTCTATATTAATCGAGATTAAAACTTCGACGTTTTTATTCGTGTGAGCTCAGCTCAGTAAAATATAGTCATATCCTATGATTCGGGTTTTAGATCAAGAAGTAACCTAGCATCAAACGAGCTTTGCAAAAGGGTTTGACGAGGGAAAAAGCTGAAATTAACTTGATCATATAACAAAGCAAAAGCTTAGATGAAACATAGAGATTCGATTGTGATTGTCCAAAGAAGGCTTAAGAGTGCAGGCCGAAGAAAAGCCAGATATTACACATCATTTTTTACATATGTATACCAATATACAAAGGTAATTACTAATTACAAACAAAATGGATTGCATCAGATCCTAGAAGGAATCATCGGCGTGCTGTTCTGCAGGTATGCAGCCGCTGCTGCAACTCCGCTGCCTAGCTTGACGGGGTAACCCACATCCTTCAGTATCATCTCCACCCCGGCCAAACAACCAAGCAGTTGCAGCTGCAATACAGTATCAATACACACTTATTTACGTTTACATGAACTTATTGAGCGTATTTGCAATACGTTTAAGGCGAAAAGAACAAGTCGTGATATGTAAACGGAGTGTACCTCATTCACATTTCCGAGATGCCCTATTCTGAAAACCTTGCCGGCGACTTTGTTTAAACCGAGACCCAAGCTCATGTTATATCTCCTCCATGCCCTTTTTACGACCTCATTACTGTCGATGTGGGGAGGAACAACCACAGCTGTAACAGTGTCACTGAACCACTCTTCTTTCTGTGTACAATTCTTTAAACCCCAAGCTTCTACTGCAAGTCTGTATCTCAAATCATAAGCATCTATCTATAAACATCATCATCATCATCATCGTCATCATCATCATCCCAATGAGTCCTACCTAGGGCAGGGTCTGGGGAGGGTGGGAAAGAAGGCAGACCAATACCCTCATCACGAGGAGGTCACGATCTATCTACAAAGACCATATCTATTTGAGACAAAACACACATATATTTGCTATAAATTCAGTTGTTTAGAGGACTTAAGTCTGTGTACCTAGTTGCTTTCCCGAGGCGGGCATGCCTTGCAATGACATTGTCAAGACCTTCCTCAAAGATAAGATCTAAAGCAGCTTTAAGACCATAGAGCATTTGGATAGATGGGGTATAAGGCCAGTAAGTACCCATTTTGTAATGCTTCAAGTAATCCTTCCAATCAAAGAAAACGCGGACAGATTTAGCCGTCTTGGAAGCTTCTAGAGCTTTAGGGCTTGCACAAACAATACCCATTCCAGTTGGAAGAGAAAGGGCCTTCTGAGATCCAGTCAATGCAACATCGACACCCCACTCATCCATACGGAAGTCTAGTGCACAGATCGATGACACTCCATCGACAAGGAGGAGTGCAGGGTGATTGTGGTGGTCTGAAAGCAATAAAAATCGAAGTTAACTTCAAAATTCCCGCAACTGCAAAATGAACATAACCCTCATCCAAGTCGTCCCAAGGATACTTTTACAGATCGAGGAGACATTCAGCAACCCGTAACATTTGTGTAAGAAAATTCGAAAAAAATGCAAGGCATAAAAGCTAAAATCTTCAGATGAGGAAGAAAATTTACCTAAAATCCTCCTCACAGTGGCCAAATTGTTGGTAACCCCAGTAGCAGTCTCATTATGGACAATACAGATAGCCTTTATGGTATGTGTGGTATCAGCTGCCAGCTTTGACGACAAAACTTCAAGGTTTGCGCCTTGGCCCCAGACACTCTCCACGACATCAACATCAAAGCCAAGGCGTTGCTGCTGATCAATCCAGAGCAAACTGAATTGCCCTATCAGAAAGGATACTATTCGGTCTCCAGGCGATAAAGTGTTAGTCAGTGCACTTTCCCAAGCACCAGTACCTGAAAAAGAGCAATATAAACACAATTTTAACAAACCGTCGGGCAATATTAACCAGTGTCACATGATTCGCTAATTACCCCTTGAATTGCGAATCGAAAAAACGAATTATGGTTAGTTTTGGGCTACTTTCAACAATTTTGAGCGAATCCCGAATCCGAAAGGCGAATTATGTTACACTGATATCAACTTAATAGTTTAAGCATGACACTAGATTGATCAAATAGTTAACTCATGAGGCCATGAGACATTCGAGAGATTGTCCAACGTCAACTGCAACACATCAATGAAGTGCACCTTCTTAAAGAAATATCGGGTTCTACGATGCCCCACAGGCTACACGCAAGAATCTATACTTGGCCAATAGTAGTATGGGGCGAAAGACCACAAGGAATGTTCCCTTAGCCCTTAGGACTAAGCGAATCCAGAATACTAGTATAAGGTGAGCCAAAATCTTATCTATGTCATATGTGTACTGAACTAACTCGGCTGACATTTTCTTGAGTTATATGTTACACAATTCAAAATTTATAGGTTTTTAATCAAATGAGCGTTGCCATGGCCTACCTGCCGGGCCAAGATTTTCCCCTGCCTTGGAGGACAAAGTGCAAACACATTTGGTGATTACTGGTTGCTCGAAATGGAACGAGAATAGGCACAACCATGGTATATAGATACAACATAAACCAAATACCGAAACATGAATACAACAATGAAAAACACAATACATCCTGTACGATACTACAGATTAGAACAGACTGTAGTACCTGTGGTGGGGAACAAAAATGGGGTTCCGGTGGTAGTTTTGAAGATCTTCTTGACATCTTCAAGAAGTATTTTAGTAAGTGCAGGAATGGCAGGTGAACGGTAATCCTCGTTGTTTCGATTCATTGCTCTGATCACAGGTTCTGGGATATTTGTTGGTCCCGGAACAAACAGATGGTGCTTCCCTGATCCATACATGTAGTCCATCTTCGCGCCCCTTAATCGATTGTCGAACTACAGTTTAGTAGCTACAGCAACTGTAAAACCAACATCAAAAATCTTGTCATTCATTCGGGAAATCTTTAGGGTGATGCATTATTCAACCGGAAAAGATTATGTGAAGTACGTAACTCAAACTCTTGATTTTATCTCGAGTATCCCATGTCAGATGTCAGATCTTTTTACACTCAGACATGGTATTGTTACATAATTCATGGGTAAGACATTAGGACACTTTATTTTGAGCAGAAACTAGTATCAAAAGCAGGAATTTGCATAATGTAGAAAATTCAATGGAACAAAAATAAATTTAGTCAAAGTCATACGTAAAAATAGTCAAAGACAAAATCCAAAAATTATTAAAATTTATATTGCAAAAATTTCAAAGTAAGAGGGACAAGATAAAACAGAGTTAGAAACTAGAGTATAATAAAATAAGGACCCTACAACCAAAGAAAGCATATTCAAGCACTATGACATAGATAGCATAGTAACATGCACCCATATTCAACTACATATGATGATATATTATGAGTATGTATCACTCAATCGTCAATTACATCATATCATCAACCCAATATTCCGCTCGAAAACAGAGTCTGGGTGAGGAAAGATGACGGACAATCCATACCCATAAGGGAATATTCATCGTAACATCTAAAGTACAAAAATGAGTTCCCATATCTTACAACCAAAACAAAAAGGTATGAGCAAAGAGTCATAGACCTTTTTGGGTAATCAAGAAATTATATATCTTACAACTAAAACGAGTTATTAAATTATACTATATATCTACTTTAATTTTCATATTGATTCGAAATTGTAAATAATATTTGCTATTAAATTTCAATCAGAAATAACTTTTTGTTATTACAAGCCATCTCAAATCCTATCTATTTAGGAGACTAGTATAGTACTAGTATTACACCCTCCGTTCTCTTTGATTCACATCATGATTTACATCAAAGAGAAATACGAGTGTTTATAAAAAATAGTAATAAATAAAGAGATAGTATGAACTCTGTAGATGAGATTAAAAGATGTTAAGATGTATGGATGAGATTAAAAGAAAGTGCTGAGTCATTATCCGAAAGTAAGTATGATGCATAAGTGGTACGAATCAAAATAAAAAATAATGCAAAATCAATAGGACCGCGGCAGTATATATATTATATAAGAATCTAAAATTTGAAAACTTAGTACAAAAATGTCATTATAGTATAATAAATAAAAATACGAAAACAATCATGAGAAGATGATATTTACCACAAAGAAAGGCTTGCTCCAAATTCCCAAATGATTGTAGAAGAAAAACTTATATGAAATTCAACCCAAAGAAATTGGGAAGAAAAATAAATAGAAAGAAAATAAAATAAAATAAAAATAAAAAATTGGAAAATGTGTATGTGATTGAGTTTGTTTTTATAAGGCCATGAGATTAAGGAGGATACCAATGATTCAATGAAGGTGGAGTGAGGTGGAGCCCACCATATAATACTCCACGTGGCAGATAAGGATCTTTCGTATTCCAAGCTTTGCGGCTAAGGATAGCTTACATCAATCATCATATTTTGAGGTTTTAGAAAAAATCAAGAAAAATTAAATTTGAATAAAACAAAATTTATATTGGTTTTATGAAAATTATTATAATGATTATATGGAGGATTACAAGATATTTTAAAATAAGTATTTTTATCGTCTAAAATTAGTTATTATGTAAGATTTTTGATTTTTTTGGTACGAAAGAAGAAAATTAAGATGGATATAGTTCAAATATAGAAGTACTTATTTAGGATTGGGTAAACTATGGTGTATTAAGTTAAGTTTTGAAGCTTAATTGGAGATTTAAACTATAAAACAAATGTTACAGTTAATTTAAAACGGTTCAAAAAGATATAGTAATTACTTTTAGATTAAATAGAAAATAATTTGATTATAATAGAGTTCTTGATAATTCTCTTTGATTGTGTTTACAGGAGATTGATGCTAAGATTGTGGATTTTGACTAGAGGAATTTAAAATAAATTCAACCACAATTCATTATTTATTTAATCTTTTAAATTTAACTGAACTTTAATCCGATTCAAAATGAATTTCATATTATGTAAAAGTAAATAGCGTTGACCTCATAATTCATAACGTTTTTCTTTTATAATGGTATATAATTATATACTCCAATAATTACCAATTCATCTTTAGTTATAATCGATAGATTTTCTCCTACGATTTTGGTGTTACTTATCATTCTTTGTATGCCTCTCATACATATTTCTCTTTGCCGTCTTTTTAAAAGGATATAAGTAGAATTTATTCGCTATTTTTTCCTCTGAAACCCTTTGTGTGAAAATATTGTTGATTACTATTATAATACATAGGGATGTTCAAAACCGGGTACGTGGTCGACTCGAATTCGAAAATCCGAATATCCTCTTTTTCGGGTACCTAAAATTACGATCCGATTCCAACCACAATTCATCTATACAATCGAGATGTTATTTTATGGAATTAGTAATTAGTACCACAATTCATCTATACAATTGAGATTAATTGACCATTGCTTTATACCTTGTATAAAAAATTCATATATTTACATCCCACTTGCTAATACCTTCACATTTTTATTTTAAGAGTTTAGCATTTTATTTTATTTTTACAATATTTTTATGCCTATTTAAGTGGTTGCAATGACTATTTACTTTTTTAAGTGGTCCCTAATACTTCTTACCATCAAATGTACAATACGCATATTATAAATAGATTACTTTTTAAGTGGTCTCCTATAATTTTTTAAAACCATACATATTATTAAAATAAAAAGATTGCAATGAGATAGAGTGAGTATAGTTATTTAATACGAGATATATATTTACTGCTCATTATTTAGACTAAAATAAAAAAATTCTAACCATGCATATATACTATTCTTTTTGTCTCACAATATTGGTTACATAAAAATATTTCCTTTTATGAAAGGTTTAGGTAATCAATTTTTTTTTTTTTTGAATATTGAAAGGTAATCTAATTGGTTAAGAAAAAGAAGACTGCAATTTCATTGGTCTATTTGATAAGAGATTATATTTATAAACATAAAAGTTTCAATGATTATTAAATTAACAAAATCGAAAAATAAGACCTCATTCCAAAGTTAATCTCTAGTTTCTAATCCAATTATTATAAAACATAAAATAACATCTCAAAATAAAAAACATAAAATAAAGATTTATCATTACATTTACAACCTGTTTAGTAGGTGGTAATAAATCGCGGTAATGGGAATGAAAAATTAGTGTAATTTTGGTTGAAAAATCTCTTGGCTACCTTGATAACCCATGTTTGACAACCTTCAATCATCTCATTTTATTCATAAAATTCATTCCAATGTATTACCAATGAGAAATGTGGTAATAGGTGGTAATGAAAATTTTTGAAAAAAATTTATTTTGTTATCAACGTTTCATTACCATGGAAATGAAATGAAAGTTTTGATGAAATTTTACGTTATAAATCATTCCCATTATCACCATTTAATACCACTAACCAAACGAGCCGTTATAGATTATCATGTAAGATACCAAATATATCCCAGATAGTAAAACGGAGGGAATAGAAATTTATCTCAATGTTGCTTTGTAGAAGTGTTCAAAATAGACCCGGTGACCCTATATTTACCCGATCTTAAAGCGAATCCGACTTGATCAGACTTTAAAATAAACACAAATTTTAAAATAATATAATATTCAATATGAACATAAAAGATAAAACCCGAAATATCTAACCCGAAATTGACCTAATAACTCGAATGAACACCTCAAATTACAAGTATTAAACACGAGTGAAAGAAGTAGATACTGTATTAGCGAATATAGCCATACACATCAAGTCAGTTGTTACATGAAAAATAAAAGGCAGAATTTCAATAGGAAATCAAATCATGATATTTTTTGGGGCTGAGAAAGGCAAGTGAAAGATAAAAGGATAATGAACAATCAACCACATGTTTCACAGATAGCCAAGGCCACACAACTAATTTAGCCATCTATTTTGCATTCCTATGATGTCTATCCTTCCAAATTCTTTGCTCCTTCTGCATTGTTTTGGACCTATTAGGACAACAATAGGAGGGATGACATTATCCATCTCATAAACCGGCAATAAAGCCAATTCGTCATTACTCCTCGGTCCCTATAAGTTTGCTACATTGCCGATTTTTTTGTGAGATTTTGAACCACGATGTAGCAAATTCAAAGGGATGAAATGACATTGATATAAACATGAGAATTCTAGCGTTTTTCCTGTGAAAGTAAACCCGATATCACAACTCTAAGATGGGGTTATCATTAGAGAGTCGAGACGTGTGTGAATTTGAAGCATTACTTTAGTTCTCCTTAGTAATGGGAAAAAGGGATGAACTATCAAATATGTATAAGTCTGAGCTTTCGCCAGCAATACATGAAAGAGCCATTACAAACACTTCCAAGACAGTATCAAATCACGTTTAATCATATGGAAAAAGACACCAAGACAGTACAATTAAAAAAAAAATCAATGAGATTATTAGAGCCCCTGGTTTGCCCCTTGCTTGAAACTATCCCTTGTGATTCTATAATCATTACCTAATGCAAAACCATGGTGGAATCAATCTTCACAACCAAAAACTAGGAGAATCGGTCTTCTCTCAGTTGGATCATGTACTATAATGAAATCAATCTTCACTACTAAAATATTTTTAAGGTTGTTAAAAAATACTGAGCAGTCAGCTCCCAACAAATATAAACGGCAATTTTAGGAAACTCGAGCATCTATCTGGGTTAAATATCAGCACAAGTAAACAGAAGAACACCATCGAAAAGAACCAGAAGAATCATACTCAATAAGAACTCAAAAGAACAAAGAATCATACTTAACATGAACTAAACCTAATAATGGCAGCAGAAATGGAGGATTCCACAGAATTATTCGGGGTCCAGATACTCTCAAAGCTTCATGCTTCAACAAAAGGATCATTCGCAAGGAACTCTATCAGGAATCCAAAAATCCGAAATTCAACAAGTTGCATTCAACAAAATAAAAACAAATGTATATAAGGAAGCAACTGAAAATTGCATGTCATGAAAAAATTCGTACCTCATGCATATGACGCTGCTTCTGGGTGCAGTCAAGTCACATCACCATGGAAAAACTTCATCATATGAGAAAGAACTGTGTAACAAATGGAGAAGAATACAGATGATGTAAGTAAACAGAACATAGATAAATATCAACCCATCCTTGATCTGAAAGAAAAGAGGGGGCGAGAAGGAACTTGAGAAAATAAATAGCGAAGTGCAAAGCAAAAGAAGCAAGATCAGTCTTAGTTATATATAAAAGAGGATGGAAACTTAATAAAAATCAAAAAGTGATTGCACACTGCTTGCAGTGATCAAAATTTGATTACAAAAGTGCGGAATGTACATTTCGGAAATTGTAGTAAGTACAATATAGCCCCGTATGGCTGAACTAAAAAGACTAAAGTTAAAGAACTCTACATATCTATTCTCTAACCCTAAGCTATACTTTTGTAAACAAATTGTTGGCCGCTATGTTCTAGAGAAGAACAAAGCACATATCTGCAGGGGCCGAGTGTTTCTTTCACGATTTTCACTTGCCACCACTTATGTTAGAAGAGTAGACATTTGTATTTCTCAGCTACTGGAGCTCACCAGGACGCTCGTATCTGCCATGCCAAGGCTTCGCATTGGGCATAACTCGACAGATAAGGTTTTATTTTACCCCACAGGCCAAAAAAAATTCAAGGTATCAACCGCTGCGATGGGAAAGGGCAAGGACCCATCAGCTGGAGAAACCATCTGGCTTTGTCCTACATAAACAGGATTCATCCACACCCTCAAACATCAATCAACTACCTGATTCCTGAAGAGAAACCTTGCCTTTGTTGAAAACCACCCTGACGCATGTTGTTAGTATATTGTCTGCTGTCCACCGGTGCAGCACCCAGTATTCCCAAGGAATTAGGTGCAGGCAATCTTGGACCATTGCTCATAGGTCCCTGAAAGGGGGCTTGAGCCTCTAAAAAAGCATCCGTCTCAGCTCTCCTCCGTTTCCATGCCTCTGACTTCACGGGATCGTGGACCTTAAGAACTGGCTCAGCTGTGTGACGCGTGTTATTCTTAATTCCCTTCAGTCTTGCAGACTGACGTTGAAAAGAACTATGGCCATTGATGTGGGAGGGACCCACTCCAGCTTCCTCTTCCTGTTCCTGCTTAAGCTTGGAATAAATTTGGCACAATCTCTCCCCCGTCAAATTAGAAAATGTTGAAACATATTTCCATAATCGCATCATCATCCCTGACAAATTGCCAAAACTTCAATCAGAACAGTCAAAAGACTCACAACTATATGTCAAATTGAATTTAGCAGTCAAGTCTCGAACAAATACAGAGGCAATAAGTCACTAAGTGCGCTGAAAAGGAGTTTCACACAACATCCCCTCCCAAAACCTAGGTATTCTAAGTTGAAAAGAAGCCAACTAGCCATGCACACTAATAAGAGAAATTGAGCTTACGATCTTGTTTATGTCGTTCATGCCCATTATCAGCAACTATTTGGTCAATTCTCCGGCCAAGAAGCTGCAAATACTTGCGAATCTTTGAGAGTACCTGAGCAAAGAGAGGAGCAACGTTAGGGAAAAAGAACAGCTAGACTGATCTTCGACCTAGTCAAATTAGTGAAAATTGCTAAGGTGACGGATTAACCTTCTCTTTTGGAAGGTCGGCGCTGGTAGTCTGCAATTTCTGAAGACGCTTCAACGTCCTCACTTCATCAATCATGACATCTTCACACCATTCCATCCATTTTACTTCCTTGAATTGCTCATACACTTCTTCATTGTCTGACATTTCACCTTCCTCTTTAACTAAAGGTTCGATTTTCTGGGATCTATGGGACCTTGTTTTCTCCACATGATTCGGATGTTTGGGAGAATTTGTCCTGCCTCTGCCTCTGCCACGAGGTTTGGCTAATTGAGGACTATTCTGCATGTTCTTTGAAGATTTAATGCGCCCCTTAGGATTCGACTTTTTTCCAGCAACAGCAGCAAGTTCCTGAAAGAGAAAAAGGTGTGAAAAGAGGCAGACTCTACGCAACGAATGAACAAAAATGTAGGATGCAATATATAGATTTAGAGCTAGCATTATGTTCATCCACACAAAGTGGTTGATTAGGGATACTTCTTTTTTATCCATGAGAAGAAAAACACATCACATCAGCAACAGTGGTTACGTCATCAAACAAAATAGACAAAGACATGAGCCTAAGCAATCTCTAAAGAGTAAAAGTCCATATACCAATTCAAGGAGTGCAGAAGCACGATCCTTCAGATTCGGAGCACGTGGAAGGAAAGTTTCATGTGTTTGAAGCTCAGCTGGAGCAATCTTCTTTGTCAACCCAAGTCTTTCATCCAACCGAATCTTTTCCCAATTGCCAAATCCATGATAATGCACGCCCAATAGCAATCTAGCATCATCAACTAACAAGCAGCATACATCACATCAGATAATCGCACCATATGTGAAGTACAAGCAAACAGAAAAAAGTCAACAATAGGAAAAAAAAACATAAGACCACTTACTTGGGTTCCATCCACACCCTTTAGACCAATTGGCCGGCTTCAAGTACTTAAGCACTCGAAACTGCGAAACGGGATCTACATGGCGGTTGATCCGCTTGGCTAAGTGCTGCAGCTCCTCAACACGACTTAGCATATCATTAGCCTTAACAGAAACACCAAAGAAGTCCAACAGAGGTCCCTGCAGAAGATAATATAGAACTTGAGCAATTTCTACAACAGCCTTGAGCCATTCAATATGAAACACAAAATTCAAGCCTATACAATCAAAATGCACCTTTGAATCTGTAATTTCTCCTTTCACTGCCTCCTGACATCCATCAATTAGAACATCAAAAAGTTCAATCTGAGCTTCTACAGGAGCAGCCTCAACTACACCCCCAACCTCAGCAGCAATTGAACTTATTTGACTTGCATTGCCATACTTCATAACCTAAACCATCAGAATACATAGCTTATCTCAGCCAAAAAGCAAATAAATACATATTCAATGCAATAAAAAGAAATTGTAAAAAAAAAACTTCTTCCCGTCTCTTCCCTCCCCCTTCCTAAAGCACAATCTAATATTTAGATAATGATAAACAGCTTTGGTACGTGACCTTGTTGGTTCAACAAATCTAAGGCTCCAACCAGGGAAGTAAAATTTAATTCGCATACTTCACAACATTGCAATCCTAAATGTTCCATGTCCCAAAAAATTTTGGAAAAAAAATATTTAAGGTCAACTTTCTACCAATAACCACAATTAACTGTTTCTGTTCCGATAAATAATTATATATGAACAAACTTACACAATCTAGAAAAATTTTCCATATATAAACATTAACAAGAACTTCTGACACATATTTCTAGAAATTTAATATTTTTTTCATTTAAGCACAACAAGACCCAACTACAAATTATTAGCCTATATTCTGAACACCACCTAATTACAGAAATTGATGTATGGTGAACCTGTAATAGTGGTCCAAAGCAAGTATGAAAGATCATTTACATATGGCAATCAATCAATTTGGATTAAGGTTTTTTTTTTTTTTCTCATATCATTATGTTACCTAGACATTGATTTGGATGTGCCCAAGTATCTGCCACAACAATGCGTACAAATTTTGAACATAGGGTCAATGGATGAGAATTAGACAGAATGGAACACAAAAGCAAGCACACTAATTTAAAAATTATGTCGATGCCATTATGTATAAAAATAGTTATTATGCTATAAACTTTAAATATTTCTCAAAAATACATTTTTATATAACATAGTGACCCTAACAATTTATGATTTTTTTATTCATATTGGCCTAAGATTTTTTCCTATTTCTTATTGAAATCAAGGTTTATAATGTTCCTTATCCTTCTAATTTTAACCACTTTTTTAATGAATCTTCAGGTGAAAACAACTTTAAGTAATGAAAACTAAAAACCAATTTCAAGGTGTACATATTCGGCTAAAAAGTGTGGTGTTTTCTCATATATATATATATATATATATATGGTCAAGTTCCAGTGAGAACCAAGCTTATATGAGAATCGTGAAAACCAATCTACATGATAAAAAAACTATTACCTTTTCACAGAAAATGTGTTACTTTTGGGGGAAAATTGTTACTTTTTTTAAAAAACAAAAGTTGTTACTTTCTAGCAAAAAAATTTTACTGTTAGAAGAATCTTTAAAAATCAAATTATACAAAGTAACACGTTTATCAAAAAAGTAACAATTTTTATGTAAAAAGTAACACTTTTTTGTGAGTTTTGTTCAGAATTTTTTTTGAAAGTAACAATTTTTTGTCGAAAAGTATCATCTTTTTTGAACAAAAAAATTAAAATTTTTTTGCCTAAAAGTAACACCTTTGTAATAGAAAAGTAACACCTTTTTTGTCATATAAATTGGTTCTCACGATTTTCATATAAGGATGATTCTCACTATATATATATATATATATATATATATATATATATATATAATATATATATATATATATATATATATATATATATATATATATATATATATATATGAGCTTCTTTAGCGTTTTATAACCAAATAAGTATACAAATATAAAAAAAGCATTAGTAAGAATGACAAGCCCATTTGTTATTATCAGGCGGGTCTATAGCCAAACCTCACAAATAACCCCATCAGCTAATAGCCTAATACACAATTATTCAACACAAAGGCCGGTAAAAAAAGTGAAGGAAACAAAGGAGGCACGTGAGACGAGAGAGGATGGGGAGAAAAGTTAAATATTTAACAGGTATATCCCTATAACATCAATCAAGAGAAAAAAAAAGAAGAAAACTCTAAATCAACCATCGGGACAATGGATCCAGGCATGATCTCTTTCTTCTTTTCTATCTTTTCTTGTCTTTGCCGGTGACCTAGACGTGTAAAGTACGCCAAACCGGATACGTTCCAGTTCAAAACCCATGTTGAAACAGGTATGTCATCCCAAAATGTTTTTGTCCAGGTAACATAGCTTAGATATAACAAGTAATTTATCATAGATTACATAAAGTTATTCATAGTGTTGAGATTGATGCTATGACATTATTGTCTAATATAATGTTACTCATAATAATGTTTCGGTCATGTGAATTTAATTAAACTTAGTAACAGATTAGTCAATTTCGAGACAATGTTATTAACAGTGCAATGTCCAGGTAAGACAGCAAGTATATATACATATATAGATCCAGGATGGAAGGGAAATTTTAGAAAAATCTTACAGCTTTTGCAAAACGAGTTGCATCTCTCTTTGGCAGATTCCCGTACGACCAATCTCTTACTTGAGCCGAGGCACCATCAATCATTGGAACCAGATGAGAAGATTCTCCTCTACGGCGTTTTGGATTTGTCCTCATAGACGACAGAGACTCTTTCTTTTTTCTTTTGTTGCTTCCATCAGGTTGCACAGGTTCCACATAACTTTTAGTATATCTTGCTCCGCGAGGAGCTAATGCTTCCTGCACATCTCCAATTCATTACAGATAGTAAAAATAAGCAGTTGGAAGGTATGCATCTTACAATATTAAAATTCAAACCTCTGCTTGCCCAACAGCATCTGGCTTGATCCAACGACTCCAGAAACTTGCATCATCTTCGGCATTGCAAAAGTTTGCAACCTACACATGTTTTCCAAAATACTTGGTAAACAAAATTGGAAAATACCAATACAATGTTGAGGGGAAACAACATCAGAAAATAAATTATATTACTAGCTTTTACAATGTGTTATCATGGTTTTATTTATAAAGTAGTTATCCTCTTATCATATTGACGAGCATTGATTGACTTATTACAAACGTAGATTTTCGCTTTACTTAACTACATGTACATTCTATGTATGCATGCTGGTGAAGGAAATTACAATCAGAAGTTTCAAATCTTTCTGTGTGATTACTGATTACAATCATCAAAACCGCATATTTTCGTTTGAAATCCATCTCTTACTAATTCATCTTTCAAAATCATAATTCATCATATGATTTTGTAAATTCCAGGTCTAAATTTAAATCAAAATTCAAAGCACAACCATCACAAACAAGATCTTTAAAAGGCATGTAGTATATAATCATACCTTGAACTGACTGAGAAGTTCATTTGCTTGCTCCTCTTCCGCTTGTTTGTCCTCAACCTTTTCTGCCCTCTCAAGAATTTCATCTATGTCCATACTCAACAGTCTCTTTTTACTTTCCTCCTCATTTTTGTCTTCCTTGAATAGTTCCTCAGCTCCAAACCTCAAAATCGCTGAAAGTTCATTCTGAAGTGCCAGAAACATCAAATTAAAGAGTCTCATCCCCAGGAAGTATGGTAAAGAACTAAACACATAAAAATAAAACCAACAGATAAAAGACTCAGGAAAATACATAACAAGCAAAATTGTGAGCAGGTACTCTCTCTTACTTTGTCAAAGGTGACTCCCTTCTTAGACTCTTTCTTCTCCAGTCTACCCTCTGCATTTAGCTTCTGGATCACAAGATGATCAAGAACCTAAAACCAGGATAAAGCAAAGTTAAAATTGAAATAGAAAATATGTCTTCGTTGTAAAACAAATAAAATTAATCATTTTACCATCTTTTTCTTTGCTCTTTCAAGTATATCTTCTTCAACACTTTTACTTGTTACAAAACGATAAATATTAACAACTTCTTGTTGTCCAATCCTGTGAGCTCTACTCATTGCCTACCCACAATAAAGACAAACATTATGAGAAATACACCGAAAATAACAAGTGCAAGCCAATGACAGAAAATCCAAATCATTACACCCGTATCAAAATGAAGTCATGGAAAACATTTGTTTGACAAATGAACATCCATTATTCTTTACTCCCCAGAGCTGTCAAAAACGGCCAATACATTTCGTGTCCGGGGGTTTACCAAGTTTGGTGCAACCAATCGAGTCATTGGTTTTAATTTTTATTTATCATCAATATTTTTCAAAAATGTATACAATTTATAAAATTACTTCTAACAGTGGACCAATATAAAATATTTAAAGCTTCAACGGGGACATAGTGAACCAAAACACAAAAAAAAGGTTGTCCCGACTCAAAAGTTATGATGTACAATTAAAAAATTGACACACTGAACTAAAAGTCAAAACGTTGAATCAGTTCTGACCCAATTTCTTTAGTATTCTAGGACGGATCAATTTCAGTTCAGAGGTCAAAAACTTTGGGTAGGAGCCCTTATTTACAGTCCAGCCAGGTTAATCTCGAACAGGAACACAAAATTAACAGGTCTATTCCAAGCCCCTCTTCTGTTCAGTTGCAGGCTTATAAAGGGTTCAAGGGACAAAGTGAAAGAAAAAAGATGTGCAGTGGAATAGTTGGTCTCCTTTTTAAGACCAAAATTACAAAAATGCTTTTTAAATCCAAGTTTTTCTAGCAACCTACCTGCAAATCATTTTGAGGGTTCCAATCAGAATCAAAAATAATAACTGTGTCTGCAGTTGCCAGGTTTATACCCAGTCCACCAGCCCGAGTAGAAAGAAGGAAGCAGAAATCATCACTTCCTGGGGCATTAAAGTGCTCCATAGCCTGATGCCGCAACTCAGCCTTTGTACTACCATCAAGTCTTTGAAACTGGAAACCTCTCAGAGATAGATACTCTGCCAATATGTCCAACATTCTAACCATCTGCAAGCATTTTAAAAAAATTAATATCCGGTCCACGCTATACATTCTAACCATCTGCCAATACTTAATTACTTATAATTAATATAAACATTATTAGAGTAAAACTCTCATAGTGCGAAAGACATCAGGTAAAACAAGACAGCTCAATGATGGATAAAAGACATAACCTGAGAGAAAATAAGAACACGATGTTTTGTTTCATGTAATCTCACAAGAAGTTTGTCAAGAATTACTAGCTTTCCACTGCTAAGAATAATTCGTTCAAGTTTACTTCCATCATTTGTTTCCCCGCCATATCCATGGTCAGCACTTTCAAATAGAAATGGATGGTTGCAACACTTTTTCAGCTCCACCACAATATTAAGCAGTGAAACCTGCACATTTAGAGTTCAGTCAAAGCATGCAAACAAGCCAAGACCTCAGCATATCCAATTGTAACCTGGCACAAAAAGATGTCTGCTTACACAAAAAAAACAATATGCAAGTAAACTCTGCTACACAATTTTTAAGACTAACCTGATTTCCCCTAACACCTTTGTTCAAGTCGTGAAAGTTGCGTTCCAGAATCCACTTATAATACCTAAAAGGCAAGGCACACATAAGTTAAAACGGAAGAAATTAGACGGACAAATAAATGACACCCAGCCACTTAGAGTTAAAAGCTAACTGTTTCTGCAGTGGGGACATTTCAACCCGGAGAATTCGTTCAATTTTAGGTGGCAAAGATTTCTCCACGTCTTTGATAACTCTCCTAAGGATGTGAGGCCTCAACTCCTGATGAAGGTTTGCAAGCTACAGGAGTAAAACAAACCAAGTTAAGGAGTTAAAGGATCAAAATTAATCTACAATCATTTTTTTAATAAATCTACCATCATTAATTACAGTGCAAAAAAAAAAACAACAGGTTAACTTGCCTCAATTTCATTGAATGAGCTAAGATTTTTGTAGTTCTGAACAAAAATGTCCTTATTTCGAAACTTATCAGAATCCAAGAAGTGAAGTAAAGCCCTACAAGGCAGAGGGAGCAAGGATTATAGAAACAGAAGAAAACATGTCACTAACTAGAATCCGAGAGATATTGCATTACAAGGCGTTACGGATTAACTAAAAGACTATAGCAAGTATGCAATTTTCAGGGAAGATGTGAGGGACAAGTGTAAAATAGTTGATAGTAGTTATGCATAAAGCAAAAATAATTGTATAAAACAACGAAAACAGTGGAAAACCTTGAAGGAACAAAAACACATGATATGAGGTATATTGCATTTAGAGGCATTACCGTATCAACAAAAAGACTATAGCAAGTTGGCCATTTTCAGGGAAGATGTGAGGGACAAGTGTAATATATAGTTAACAGTAGTTATGCATAAAGCAAAAATAACTGTATAAATCGACAACGGAAATGGAAAACATTGAAGGAACAAAAAAACGTAATATTCAGCAAAAATAGAATAACAAAAACTATCATAAAATATGATTAATCAATCACCTACCATAAAAACCTAATCAATATATCACTCAAACATGAGTAGGCAGAAATAAGTCAATATAAACTTCGCAACCACAGCAACTCCTTGGCTGAAGAAGTAACTCCTCCCTCATCTTTACCCAAGGATACATATTCTAAACAAGTCCTCTCTCCTTTCCATCATTTTCCTGTTATCTAAACTATACGGTAATTTTTTTTATCTGCTCAATGCTTCCCTCCCCTCCCCTTCCTTTCTTTCTTTCTTTCTTTTCGTGTCCTTTTGCTCCTTTCCCAATTTCATATTCATACCTTATAAAATGAGTTTTAAACAAGCTGCCTATCAAAAGTTGCTCTTCAAGACTTATTTATTACAAGATTTTACCCTAAAAGCAGAAAAAGGAAACTTATTCGAGCTCTACAAAATACACCTATGCAGGCAACTATCAGAATGAGGAGTTGTACTTGTCATAGGATAACTTCAATCCAAATGATACACAGAAGCTATGAAGCAAACTGAATCTAATAGAACATGTAACCTGTAAGAGGAACAAAACATCTTTTAAGTAGACTAGATACTACACTCTGTGTCATAAGACTCTTTACTTTTCCAAAGTGCTTGATGCAGATGCTGCTAGCGCTTCCACATGAGCTGGGCCCAACATGAAAATTTACTCTTCCAAAGAATAATGGCACGTAGCTAGGAACAGAAAAGGAGGAAGATTAAAGGTAGGTGCAAGCACATAAGTTGAGCAATATTCCTCCTGTCCTCCGCAGGGAGAGAAATTTGCTTCTCAAAGGTATAAAAGTGAGTACGTGGGAAAAGATAAGGTAGGGAAGCGATAAAGAGAGCAATAGTAACACAAACTAGCAAAACATGAAAAGATGCAAACTCAAACGACCAGCTAAAGTGGACAGTCAGGATGACTCATAATAGAGGAAGAATCTAACTGGGTGAAAATGCAAATCAGGTTAACATAAAAGGGGGTCCATTCAGAGGCCTCTGCAGTTCTTACAGAAACTGCAAAGAGTTAGTATTGTTTAATAACAAAGTATACTTTTCCATTGAAACAACGAAACTATAGCAGAATGACTAGAGCAGAACTACTTAATTATATACTTACCATAGCTCCTCCACGCTATTTTGTAATGGAGTGCCAGTGATGAGCAACTTGTTCTTGGTGCTGAATTCCTGCCAAAACAAAAAACGACTATTTTGTAAGCAAGTAATTCAACACACACACACACTCAATGTAAATACATAAAATTTTATAGAAGCATACCAAGAGAGTAGTATATAATGAGGCTTCACAATTCTTCAACCTATGAGCTTCATCAACCATAAGGTAGCTCCACTTGATCTTAGAAAGCACAATCTTATCCTTCAGAATAACTTCATATGTTGTCAACAATGCATCAAACTTAATCAGCCGGCCTGTGTTTTTCTCATTGTAAAACTCATACTGCTGGCAGACCTAAAAATCATAATACAGAGCATTTCAAAATCATAGAACAGAAATCTCAGCAATAAGGATGAACATCCATAGTTGTACTCAACTTCAGACAGATGAAAAGGGCCATGGAAAATTAAAAATGCATACGAGTGTTCCAGATGTGCTTAATAGGAAGTCTACATTCAAAAACTGTAAATCTATAACACAGGAATTATGCAAGAAAGAAATCAATTTCAAAGAAGCAACTGGAATTGTAATTTTTAACAATACAGACGGAGCCAATAACCATTTGATGTTTTAAAAGGCTGCAAAGACATTAATGGAGAAAATGTAAGCAACAGCAAGTACCTAAATATTCACAGCATTTGACCCAAAACAACTCACATTTTGGTCAAATGGAGCAAATCTTGGAGGAGAAAGGGAGCAACACTTAAACAAGAACACAAGAAGCAGCCACCACAGAAGGCACAATGCACAGAAAAAGCCATATTGCAGAGACATAGGACAATGAGAAAAATCAGAACTCACTCATGAAATGTATTCATGAGACAAAAATATCCATGTACTCCTAGGATATAAATAGAAGACAATTTTAATAGGATTTGAGCCAAAACTAATAATGAAAATAGCTAGAAAATATTTTTAAAAAAGGATAATGTAATGGTCACCTCTCTGCTCGCACGAGTTCCAACATACACAATTACATTCATATTTGGAAGCCATTTTCTGAATTCCTTTGCCCAATTAGACAACGTAGACAAGGGTACAAACTACAAGGAATGGGCCGTTGATCTGCTGGGCATTCTGCAGAAGGGAATAACATCAAATTATAGACTTAAAAGAAAGCAGGAAGCCAGTATACTACAATTATGTAATACCAAATAACACAAACTCTACCTGTAAAAAAACCTAGCATAGAAACAGATTGAACAGTTTTACCAAGACCCATTTCATCAGCTAGGATGACGTTAGTGTCAGTTTCTCCAACTGTAACATGAAATAATAGCAATTATTACATTTGCAAAAGGCAAAAAAGCAGTTTCAATAATAATCTTTTATGAACAAAGATTATACTCCTCTATCCCACTCATTTTGGATCCTTTAGGTGAACAAGCTTTTACATCATATTCCGAAATACTGCAAAATGAATCAGACAGAGGAGTTAACAAACAGAAATTAGTATTTGGATACGACAGCATTCAAGAGTTGGAAAGCCAACATAGAACGATATTAAATAGATTGTCATATATTTGAAAACTGTTTCTTAAAAAGGCATAGAATGAAGACCTCATGCCCCTCCAAGCTTTTAAGACCTACAACCAGCATTCTTACAATCGCTTTCTGACTGCGAGTCCAAACGCCCACTATACGCGCCGTGCGCCTGGGTGCACCTCGACTGTGTTACGACACCTTGGGCACTCATTGCGCCTTCTTGTGGCAAGGTAAGTACCTAAGGTTGTTGCTTAACTAAAAAAAATAAACAAAATAAAATAAGAAATAAAATAAATAAATAACTCAAAACCCCTATATACAGTTAAATATGAAGCTTTAAGAGGAAATTGTTGCTTCCCACATAAAAAAATATAAAAAAAAAGCAGATAAAGACTAAAAATCACCTTAGGCATTCTTCATATTCTCATTACATTGGTCTTGGGCTAAGTAGCGCTTAGCGTAATGACCATGAAGTCTTCAGCTTGTTTCTATTATTTATGACATTTATAATCGATTTTTTAACTTTTTAGCGAAAAAATGTGCCTCTCCTTAAAATGCTCTCGTGCATCGTGCCCTCTGTGCTTTGCGCCTCAATGTGCACGGCACTTTTTGAAACTCTTTCCCGAACATGGTCAGAAAAAATTGTATCTTCAATTATATGCATGAAGCTCAGATGACCTACACAACCCATTTAACATGAAGTAACAGACGCAGTAGAGTGACAAGCAAGTTCAGACATCACATCAAGACATGGTCAGAAAAAAAATGTATCTTAACTATATGCATGAAGCTCAGATGACCTACATAACCCAATTAACATGAAGTAACAGAAGCAGTAAGTGACAAGCAAGTTCAGACATCACATCAAGACATTAGGAAAAACAAAGTATAAAAAAGTTTCATTAAGAACCATACATAGGTGACAACCACATTAAAAAACAATACTTAAACCTGTTAACAAGGAAATTTAAGCCTTCAAGTTGATAATCACGTAGTTTCCCTCCCATCAGCCACTCGGGCTGCTCATCTAGCTTCCGCAAGCTTCCTGTACAGCAAGAAATGTTTTAACTACGAAAATATTTGGAGAATAAACAGCAAAATGAGGTATCAACAGACAACAAGTTACAGCTAATGCAAAACAACTGCAAAACATAACAATACAGATCAAGACAAAAAAAATCTGCTTCCAAAAAATCAATATAGAAGTTCATGCAATGCAAAATTAAGGTTGTAACAAAGCGAACCAAACACATTAAACAAGACTAAAACCACTCAATAAAGTTGGCATACCTTTTATCTTCTTACGCTGCACATCAACAGTTTTTCCAGGCACTGCTATTATAGCCTCTCGAACCTGTTAAAACAACAAATCAAAAAAAACAGGTCAGAATGAGCACACATAAATTCACAAATGATATACACAAGGGAACTTAAGCAAGGATACAATTGTGATTTTAATAACTGTAAACAATATGACATGTAAACACCCCATCATCAAAAACAAAAGAATAAGTAAATATGAACAGGAACTACAAAGCATCACAACTGATGGAGGAAAATAAAAGAGTGGACAGAATAGTATATGCGATCCTCCACAAATATTGGCCTGGTCTCGTGCAAAAATCAATTCCTATTAGACCAATCTGGAAAGAGGGAAGTTGAAATTACAGGGATCTTTAAAAAAGAAGGCTAAAGATTACTTGGAAATTGGAATATAGGAGTAAAGACCAAAAAAATATGTGCAATTAAATATGTAGATATTAAGCATACAATAGAAGCAGAAGCATATAAATAGATGGAGGAGAATTTACGTGCAGAGTAGGTGGAACATCTTTCAAATTCTTTCAAACATAGAGTTAGATACTAGAGACTTAGAGAGGGTCTAATGAAGGGTCACATTTTAGCAAAATCTCTCACGTTGATTTGTTTTGGTTCATATAGTCGACCTCAATCCTCATATATTTTGATAACGACTTAGGAATTGTTGTTACAGGAGTTAAACCATTATCCCCCAAGGCCCAAAGCCCACTTCAAAAACAAAGTCGAAAAAAATTGAAACTCTTTTAACTACTTCTAAATATTTTAGAAGTTGAAACTCCTCCATAAAAAAACATAACTAAGTTCTAGCATTCAAATGAGAAAATTATAAGGTACATTTTATTAAAAAAAAATCAAAAAATAAAAAAATAAAAAAAAACATTGGAACTATGTTCTTCATACTGTTCACTACACAAAGGAAGCAAGAAATTTATATAAGCACTTCGGAACTATCATTGATACATGGAAGCTTGGCTTCTCTCTACCAACATCAGACTTCAAAAAACAACAGTTCCTCAAATAAAATTTGTGCTTAGTAGCATCCAAACTCCACCCCTGCCTCCCAAAAATTATGAAACAATTGTTACACCGAGGAAAAGGCAATCAATCACTAGAGTAACATATTTCAAAAGGATCATGATGTCAATTCCAGCATAATGCTAAGGGTGTTCAACAATATAATAGACTTGGGACTTCTTGATTATCAAACATGAATCCTTGAAGAACACAAGTATAAATACACTATACATTAATTCCAAGGTAAATTATAGGGCAAGGATTTGAAGCATTTAAGCTTATAAAAAAAGTCGATTCATATTAAAAGAAAAGAAGAAAAGGATATTCAACATCAAGCTCGCGAGTTCAGTTATTACCTTGTATTCATCAATTGCATCCTGAGCAAATGCAATATCCACATCTTTTTCCCTGAAATATAACGAATTTGAATTTATACAGTGACATGTAAATTATAGTCAAATCCATCTAGCAAAACGAATTGGGAGCTCACAGGTCCAGCAGGTCTTACAACCATTGACACAAAAAAAAAAAAAAAAAAAAAAAAAGCTTGTATAGCCAGCAATTGTATGTAAAGAAGCAAAGTATAAAAACAATATTCTACATTCTACTCAAGTCTTGTCTAGGGGGGTCAAGATGTACACTAACTAATCCTTGTTCTCACTTCTCACTAGCCAAATCCTGGATATATATATATATATATATATATATATGAAAAGGTTCAAGTGAGAACCATCCTTATATGAGAACCGTGAGCCAATCTATCTTGCAAAAAAGTGTTACTTTTGTTTTAAAAAATGATACTTTTCCTCAAAAAGGTGTTACTTATAGGAAAAAGTTTTGAACAAACAAAAAGGTGTTACTTTTAACATAAAAAAAGTTACTTTTAACGTAAAAAAGTGTTACTTTCGGAAAAAAAGTGTTACTTTTTTAAAAAAAAATTTTTTAAAGCAACACTTTTTTTTGCTAAAAAATATAGTTACTTCTTAATAAAAAAATAACATTCTTTTGCCCAAAAGTAACACGTTTTTTATCAGGTAGATTGGTACTCATAATTCTCATATATATATATATATATATATATATATATATATATATATATATATATATATATATATATATATATATATAGGGGTAAGATCAAGTGAAAACACTTAAAGTGGTGAAAACTGAAAACCAGATAGAGGTATACATATTGAAGCAAAAGAGATACATATCATCTTATAGGGTGTACATATTTTTTGTGAATAAAAAAGTTCATATTATTTACAAAAATACCATCTGAATATGTACCACTTTTAAGCAGTTATGTACCCTTTTTAACAAATGTCTAATTATTTACAAAACTGCCACCCAAATATGTACTCCATTTAAGCTATTATGTACCCCTGTTTTCAGTTTTCACCATTTTAATTGGTTTTCACACGATCCAAATCATATATATATATATATATATATATATATATATATATATATATATATATATATATATATATATATATATATATATATCATAGGTCTCATGACAAGCATAATAGCACGCACAACAAAAAGAAGGCCAAATAGTTTCAAGCTCTGACTAATTAAAATAATGAACACACTTACCAAGTAGCTTCAGCATAAGATAATCCTTGCCACTTCACGAGATACTCGGGTGTCACCTCACCTGAGCTATCTTTGTTAATCCTATCAGCAATTATTCTCTCTACCTACAATGCAATTTACAAACATGTTTTGACAATCGCAAATTGTTTAAACCATAAGTGTACCAAATAAATGTAAAGAAAATTGTGTGAAACAAGAAGAACCAAAAAGAAACAAGTTTAAGGGCAATGCATACCAGACAATTTTGTTTAAAAAGATCCAAATCCATCTCCTTGCTCACGTCATGAACTTCGATCTAACAAGTAAAAGACACATGTTAGAAACAAGCAATTTACTCATACTACCACATGAGGATGATTGTTATGGAGTCTTACGGACCTTTTGAAGTGTAATTCTACAACTAAACACATGAATTACAAAGGGAAAAAAAAAAGGGGACACTGGAAGAGTCATTGGAAAGACATTTACAAGTTTGAAGCAAATAGAAGGGCTAGAGGAAACAAAACCAACTATTATTACAAGGTTGCAAAATCAAATGAGTAAACATGACTTGCGACTAGCAAAAAACCAACAAGCACAGATTATCCTAGAGAGAAAATGCTAGTCTGAATATACAATTTCATACTAAACTATGAACAAAATTCACAAAAAAACAAGCTACTTAAGTATTTGATCTTAGATGAAGTCCTACACCAAGCTTGTATGAGGACCGTTTGGTTGCCTTTTAATTCCATTGGAATTTCAATTTCATGGAAATGGCTAAATATAAGAGTTGTTTGATTGATAGTTTTTAGCAAGCATAGGAATTAGAAATTCCAACTATGTTTAGAAATTTAAACACATTGGTAACTTTGATTTCATGCGTCAATTGCGAATTCTTGTGTGCAATCAAACAAATTACTAGCTAGTTGCTACATAAGAAATTTGACAAAGGAAGTAACTACAAAGAAATTAGAAAATCCCACGAGAATTCACTTCTTGTGTCAACCAAAAGAGCTCTAAAACACTTTCATCAACAGTATCAAAATCCTCATTAGGACCAAAAATATGTACAAATCAAAAGCTTGAGGTATTCTTTGTAAACCTGTTGGCAGGCACAACAAAAGGGTCTCGCAATTGAATGTTTGACAAGTCTCGCATCCAGAAAACACATTCAACAACACCTCTAGTGTTCTAGACAAATTTGTTGCTAATGCCGATACAAAAAGAACTAAGTGTGAAATATTGTGCAGACTGTTCTCCTAATTAAATTGTATAGCGCCTAATTCCAGCAATAAGTTCCATCAATAAGATAGGCACAAGTAACCAGTCAATGCAGCCGGAGAAGCTAGGTTAAAGTATTATTGAAACAAGAAGGATGGCCAAATGAAACTCACCTCTTCACGTGAAACAGACCTTCGAAACCTTACATCTTCCGCAACCTTTTTCATGTAGTTCATAACTTTCTTAAAACCACTGAGCTGTACAGAAGAAAAAAAGAGATAATCAATATTGGAAAATGAAAAAAAGGCCACCCAAGCCACTATAGTGCGCTTAAGTAAGTAAACAATCAGCATAACCAAATATAAAATCTAAAAAAGACAGCAAAAAAGAAAAAAAATTTGGAAGGCAGATAATAAATTGCATACTCACATTTTGCAACTCTGCTAATGGTTTCCATTGACAGTGTAGGTGAGATTGGCCTTTCCATTTAATTAAAAACTCCATTTCATTCCAATCTGGTTCAGTATCGAACAAGTGGCTTAACAATACCGGTTGAGTAGATTTGTTGGCCATTGCAGCTTCCTCAGCCATTCCCTTTGGCTGATGCCACAAAACCCTCTCGATTGCATCTGCATCCTCTTCTTCAATATAATCCTGCTAGTATAAATGATACTGACACATTATAAAATGCAAGTTTATGAAATCTTCACTCCAAAAAAAAAAAGCTAAAACCTTAAACCCGAGGATGTGGGGTCAACTACATGGAACAAAAGAAATCATTGCGAGAGATCATCAAAAATTTACCAAAAGTACATCAAGAAAAATTCAATACTCATAAATTACAGAGGATTCAAGTATCAGATATCAACAAAGAAAATCCAATTGTTTGAATATAGAACCTCTTTTACAATAGTACATTGTTGCCCGTCATGAAGAACATAAAATAATTAAAAAATATAATCTATAAGTTCCTACTTCCTAGGTACTGGGTCACATGAAATAAAACAGTATTTTAAAAAACAAAAAGGCATAATCAAACTAAGCCACGTCATGAAAGAAAACCAACAAACCACTACCTTGCAAGGATATAGAAAAAGAACCTGCCAATATATATATATATATATATATATATATATATATATATATATATATATATATATATATATATATATATATATATATATATATATATATATATATATATATATATATATATATGTATATATATATATATGTATATATATATATATAAAGGAGAATTGAATAGATCTGGCTACAGAGAAATTTTATAAATTGGGACTTATTGTGGGAGATGTATGATCATCACACGTCAATTCAGCTCATGCCTCATACAACTCATGAAAAGTTAAAGTTCTACTAGCAAATGGCACTTAAGTAAGATAAGTCAAAAAGAGAAAATCAAATATTTATTCAGCCATGCAAACTTGCAAGAATAAATATGAGCATAACAAACCTTTTGAGACTTTTTATTTTTCCCTTCATCAATTTCTTCACTTTCCTCACTTTCAACGTATGAAACCTTGCGAATGGACCTGCTTGAAGTGCGAGTCTCATTCTTTCGTGCCAAATTGTTGTTTTTACGAAGATGTGCACTTCTCCTTGACCTAAAATCCTCATCACTATCAGCCTCAGAATCCTCAGCAGAAATTTCATCATCTGATATTAGACCTTTTCTTTTTCGAGCAGGAGCAGGGATAGATTTCTGACCCTTACTAGCCTTAGTATTCCTTATACTTTTGCCTCGCTGACCACCCCTCGGCTTCTTCTTATAGTATGAATCATCATCATCCGATATATCAAGCTCTCCTTCACTAACCACATCTTCATCTGAATCCTCAATTTGCCAATCATCATCCTGAATTCATTTAAATAGAAATTTAAAAAAACGTCCATGTAGAAACTGTATAATGTAGCACGAAGATGGATGAAAAAACACAATCTCTTAACACAAATAGACACAACCTTATTCCGCGAATGCCCACCAGTAGCCCCATAATCAGGATCAAAATCTGCATCATCAGGATCATCTTCTGCAAGCATTGTGCAAGAAAATTTTCAACACCAAAGAAATGCATAGTTCTCAGGCATTGAGTTCAACCCTATACTTCCAAAGAGAAGACAGATAAAAAAAAAACTACGTAATTCATCACATAGCAAACATATGTTCACAGTTTTCCCGAGTTTAATCATAACAAAACCCAAATATTGAAAGCAAACAACTTACCATCTGCTTCATCTTCATCATCTTCTGCCTCTGCATAATCTTCATCATCATAGCGTTTTCTCCGATTTCGTGAAGTTGAGATAGTTGGCAACGTGATCCTTGATTGTGATCGTTGATTCATAATAGCACGATTCGAACCTCTATGCTGCAATGCATCATTCTGATCATCCCCGTCCTGCTCATAATACTCATCAGACAACATCTCATCTACGGAAACCTTTTCTGTTTCTTTCTGCCCTTCGTAGCCTTCTAATTCTATATGGTCCTCCCCACCAAAAGAATTACCTTCAGACCCTTCATCATTCCTATAATCAGAACCACTTCTAGATTCATGTCCAGAATCCGAAACATCATGGGAAACTACAGTCTGACTGCCTTTCCAGAAACTAGCCCCCCATTTAGCAGTCAGACCCCCACTTCTTCTCTCATATGTATGAGAAGTTGATGGCCCCATATCAGTATCACCATTAATAGCGACCTCATTCGGTAATCTACTGGTATCGGGTTCACCATCACTTTGATAGTCTCCATCAATCTTCATTTCAAAATCATTTTCACTAGAATTCAAGTCTATATCTATTGAGTTACGTACTCTATTCACAGTGTGGCTTGTATTTTTATCTTCCATGGCTCTATGTGTCACTGTCTCACTTGAATAATCCCTAAAGAATGCCATCTTCTACCATGGAACTTTCTCTTGTACTCTAAAACGTCAGCTACCAACTCAACCCCAAAAATGTAGACAAAACCTAGGATAAAACAGCACAAACAGTCAAATAAAACAGTAAAATTGTTCCTTAACTCGCACACAAAAAGATAGAAACATAAAAGTTAAAGGCCTTATGCATAAATGTACAAAGTTAGTAACAATCAGGTAACAAGAGCATACAAAACGCCCACAGAATTTCGCACAATATGAGCCTGAGGTGATTTCTACTGTCATATCATATAGTCATAGACAACCCACTTATGATCAAATTCTCATAACAAAATTGCATTCGAAATGCTATAAGCCAATCAGAGAAAGTCGATCAACAAGAATAAAACACAATAAGAAATGAAGGTCACTTCCCTGGCGAAAAGCAGGACTACAATGAAGAAAAGAGGTGTCTTTGTATAGTCTTATCATATGCCCCTATGATTGAATTTGAGAACTAAACTAAATTCGAAGAATTAAATGCACGTTGACAGCAAGTCAAGCAACAAGCATAAACAACAAAAAACAAAAACATTAAGACTTCAGAAGCTCAATCAAACTTCCAGATGATTTATATACAGCCACAACATCATCACTCCACCAATAAAACTCAAATTCAACGTCCAATCAATCACAAACCAACCCTAATTATCAATACAATCAATCAAACTCCGAGTTAGTACAACAAACAAATCAATATAAACCATCAATGGATCAACCACTCAACACTTCAATCAAAACACTTAAAAAGAAAAAACCCTAAAATCAAATCTACCTTCTAATTCCCAACGAAAAAGCCCTAAATCAATCCAATACTACAAACACAATTCACTCCGCACTAATCATATCAGTCATACCTGTAAAATCACCGCCAATTAACGGAATAAAATCACTGTGGGAAGAGATAGAAATTTCGCTTAGATTAGCAATCGTTCGCTCGTCGATTACTCGGAAAATCGCAACGGAAAAAATGTCCCAGAAAACCAAAATTTTGAAAACAACAAAGAGGGATTAGTATTACTAAAACTTCCAAAAAATTATTTCTCGTAATTTTTATGTATTTCGAGAAATCGGGAACTAATTTTTTCCTGAAATAGAAAAATATATGGGAATCTAAAAGAATCGCCGGAAAAAAGGAATCGCCGATGAGACAATTAAGAGAAAGGAATTATAAAAGGGAAATTTTACGGACAGAGAAACGACGATAGGGTTGATTTGGGTTTTGAAAGGAGAGAGAAAGATGAAAAGGAATGATTTTAGAGAGAGAAAGAGAGAGATAATCAAGTCAAGAAAAAAATATACATTTGGGGGTGGTGAATTTAGGAGAGAAATAAATATAATTATTAGGGTTTTATTTATTATATAGAGTTTTTTTAGGAAAAGGTAGAAAAAAAAGGAGAAATTAAAGTAATATGGTTTATTGAGTTTTTTTTTTTTTTTTTTTTTGATATTAGAAAAAGGTAGTAATATGGTTTATTGGGTTAATTAGTAAGTAAATTGAGTATGGATAAATTGATTATGTGTGCACAATGCACACGTATGGATGATCTAATGGGCAATTTGTGAGTCTTTTGTGGGGAAATTTTGGCTATGCAAGTTAGGACTAGAGGTGTTCATTCAGGTCATCGGGTTGATTTTGGGTCAGGTGTTTTGGGTCGGTTGAAAATCGGGTTTTGTGTTCACATTGTTTTTACATAATTGTAGATCCATTTTTAAGTCGGGTCAAATCAAGTTCGGCTATAAAGTCGGGTGTCTATCGAGTCTGTTTTGAACACTAGCTACTTAGGTCTATTAATATACTTTCTCCGTTCTGAAATACTCGCTACATTTTCGTTATCGACACTATTCATTGTTCAAGCTTATTTTATATATTGCAGCATATGTGTAAGAAAAAATATAGTCAAGTAAGATCTTGTTTGAATCGTCTAATCACATACTTTGATAATATTAGTTTTTTATAATTTTTAGACGTGTATAATTCAATATATATAAATGATCAAATTAACGCATTGGACTGCGCAAATAGTCAAATATAGCAAGTATAATGGAATGGATGAAGTACAATTTAACTGAAAAAGTTTATTCTTTAGATCGAGTTTTGTTTTAGTTTGACAATAAGTATTTTATTTTTTTGGAAAAATTCTATGTTCAATTATCAAACTACCGTAAAAAAAATTATGAATTTATCAACAATACTCCTTATTTTGTCTTTTATTAATGGTTCTCCCAAGTTTTTTTTTCGACTTTCAATGGTAACGCTTGCAGTGAATGCTTTCACCTATCGTGTGCTTAATGAAGTAAATGTCGTTAAGTCTTCGTTTAAGGGTCAACAATTAGCTCATTCTAGTTATTATTATGGAGTTAAAAGCCAACCCCCTCCTCTTTTTTTCATCACCCATTCTCCTTTTCACCATTACTGTACTTATAATCTCTCTCCACCGTCACATAGACAGCGATTCCTTCTAATCCAATATTTTTTTTATTTTTTACGTTTTACCTCTATGACTCTACATTGCAATTAATTGCTTTGTTGACATCATTCTTTGAGTGATCAAATTGTGCTTATTTGTTTAGTTAGGTTCAAATCATATGTAAAAAAATGAAAATTTATGCGAACTTTGTTAGGTTTAAATGCTAATTCAGTTATGATATTCAAACTTCTATAGTATAATAGTAAACCCTAAAATGTTTGATGATGTTTTTTTTTGTTGTGCATGTATGTGTAGTTTAGAAACAAGTGAAAATGTAGTACTTAGGTTTATGTACAAGTGTGACAATCTTAATCCTTAATACATCACACCATTACTAACCATAATACACAATTAGTAAACCTAATTTACTAGGCAGTGACACAAACAAGCAACAATGAGTACAAAAAAGGATATCAATGTTCATTCGGATTATCGGGTTGATTTCGGGTCAGGTGTTTGTCGATTCAAAATTGAGTTTTGTGTTCACATTGGTTTTTACATAATTGTAGATCAATTTTTAAGTCGGGTCAAATCGGGTTCGATTATATAGTTGAGTGTCTATCAGGTCATCGGGTCTGTTTTGAACAACTCTTTACTTTCAATATACCATCAATTTTCTTAAACTTAGCCATTTAATTTCAATTGTCCGCACTCACACCTCTACTATTTTCATCTTATGTCCATAAATCCTCTTAACGAACCATCACTCTGTTCAATACAACAAAGCATGTCAAAATGCAAATCAATAAAATTCACCTTCTAATCCAGTCAAAAAAGACCTATCATACAACACTTTAAGTTATCGCTCTCTTTTTAACTCATCCAACTTGAATTTAGTTTATTATCATCTTATTTAATCTCCTTATCACTATAAATCACGAATGCCAAATATTTTAATGCATCAAATAAGAAACTTATCTTAAAATTATAAATTGTTGATTTAGTACAAAGGGCATTTGTTTAGTTTCAAATATACAACTACGGATAAATATTTAATGCCAAATATTCGATGTTGGGTTTAGTTAATAAACTATTTATCTGTTTTATTGAGATTGTTACTAATTGTGACATTTCTTTTCAACATTATGTCATTTTAGTAACAATATCAAAGAAACCGAGTGAGAAAAATAACAAAAATATACAATTTTGAATCTTTTATGCTTTCATCACTCTCATGACCCCATATCTAAAATGGAAAATTTGAAATTGATAAGACTCTTAATAAAAAAAACATGCGATAAGATCAAAATCAAACTTATTCCAAATATAAGCCCCTGATACCCCACAACACAGGTTAGTAAGTGCGAACAATAATAAATTTGTCAAAAAAACTCAAGTGTCTGTTCGCACTTAGTAACTGCGAACAGGTCAACAGGGTCAATATGTAGATTTCAAATTTTCTCAAAATTTCCTTTGGGCCCCACCATATTCAACACAGTTCTGGTAACTCTAGATATGTTCATGCTTCTATAGAAAATAAACCACTTTATTGTAGAAATTTCACAAAAGTAGACTTTCCTAAATGCTAGAAATGCTTTTGATGACTATAGTACATACATATATGCATATACATTGACTATAAGAAGCTATACAATACAACATCAAAAGACAAACAGAAAGGATTCAACACAGGAACTCAATAAGAACATCAGCCTTCTTTTGCTGCACAGGGGGGAGTATCAAGCAAGCTGCAACACTTCTATTTGACACCAGGCTGCAGTATTCGCTAGTCGTTACTCGTTGGTCGTTACTTTGACCGAGCAGCGTTGAACAGTTCTTTCCACTTTTGTGGATCACTACCTGGTCCATCTCCCTGCAAAATGCAACATTCTCAACCAAACATAACCAGATAATGCATGCCAAACGAGCACGTCTTACGCGATCCTAAACTGATAGAGTATATAACATATCACGGCCCATGGGTAACAACCAGTTAACCACCGTCTACCGGTTTAACTTTTTTGGTTAGTTATTGATTTTTTAACATGGTATCAGATGCTAAGGTAATAGGTTTGAATCTTATCCAAACCTCACTTTAAGTGCAATATCAGTACTAAGTATGAAGAGGATTTCTGGTGCATTCATACTTCTAGCCCAAAAAGTTATCGTGTAAAAGGCGTGATAAATTACTTATATACACATTATTTTTAGGAACAACTGAACTTATTTATATTAGAATTTTAGGAAACACTAGAACAAAAAAGACTTATTGGCTACATCTAGCTTAATTTTTCCAAGAGAATGAACAAGATCAAGTTACTATATGTTAGGGTTACCACAACAAGTTTCAAAAGGCACCTTTTTAAGAATAAAAAGTACGTTGGTTTCATAATAAGTTAATATGAAACCGTCTCATACAAGATCTTGCTTAGCGGCCAGTGAGTACGCGAATATGATGCATCAATAAGAACTAAGAAAGAATGGTAAATTAAATCAATGTATCACCTTAACCGAATTTATTTCAAAGATCTCCCCTTCTGTGGATTCGATATCTAGCGACTGTATACAAGCCTCAGCAACGACGAGTCTGCTTACCTCTCCCACAAGTTTATCTCCTGAATCCAATTTATGAAACAATCAGCGAACAAGTGAAGTAAAGAAAGTCGAAAGTAAAAAGATGTTTAAATGCCAGGACGCGAGGAGGAAGCATAACACTGGACATATATCTTGTTAATTATATGGCTTTCCTGACTCCTAAAGGCATCAATTACAACAATGTCGAATCACATCGAGTCTTTCAAGACTCCAAAATTAGCGAAATATGGCATTGAAGGTACGATTTAGCATACCTTGACCTAAGAGGACAGCACGACGCTCCCCAGCTGTTGCTCTAAGCAAGGTATTGAGATCATACGAGGTATATGGTCCATCAGTCAATCTCCCAGGTCTAATTTAAAAGCAAATTCAGCAAGAAATCAGAGATGCACACAAACTAAAAATTATCTGTAATAGAGTGCATAATGCATAAAAATGTGAAAGTCTACTAACTATTTAAGACGACAATTTGATAAAGCTCGGTTTTGTATTAAGCTTCCATCGTTGTTTCTCAGCAAGCCATATAATTCGAACAAAATCATGAATAGTCTCAAATCAAACCTGATTATTGTATAAGGAATACCAGAATCACGAAGAAAATCCTCTGCTTTCTTTTTATACTTCAGAACACCAAAAAGATTCATAATACTGCAGGACAAGCATCAGAAAGACCGATGAGGCACACCCATTAAATAGTTTAATCACATTAGACAATTATCAAACTAGGTACAAGTGAAGAAATCATACTTCCATGGTAGTTCATCAAACTTGGTCACTCCGATTGATGAAACAAGAACAAATCTTTTTGGAGTTGATGGTAGTATCGATATCAGGTTTCTCAATCCATCCCAATCTTCATAAGTAATCATTTAACACAAAGTTCAGACTGGTTTAACCAAATTATTTATGCTAGTTGCAACATGAAAGCCGTTAGAGTATATAATATATCATGAGGTATCAACCATCAACTTAAGCTTTTTTTGAGTCGGTTCCTTGAGATGATATTCGAGCAAAAGCTTAAGCTGATAGTTGAGGCCCCCCAAGATATGTTATATACTCTAACAAAAACAAGTCTTCTACATGATACATCTGATAGGGTGTATGACACATCTTGGGGCTACCACCATGCGCTAAATATTCCTTTTGAAAGGAGGGGTGGATTATATTAAGACCCGTGACCTTCCGTCACATTGACTTTGGATACCATGTTAAGGAACTGTCTTAACCAAAAGCTTAAGTTGATAGTTATAGCTTCAAGATGTGTTAAATACGCTATAAATATCAACTCCTCTATTACACTTTATGACCTCCCAACAAGTCAACATGACTGCATTTAAGAAAAGAGAAGCATACCTACTCTTTCGGGCGTGTTATCTCCATCCCATCTTCGTGAAGGAAAAGCAGTCGTCCCTGTGCAGCAGATGACATGTGTGACACCCTACGAGGAAGAGTTGTCCAATGTTTATTGACATTACCAGTCCAAATTCAACTGAACTTAGTCACAAAATTATCAGTAGACCAAACCTCAAGAATGGACGGATCAAGATCCTCCTGGTTCCTTGTGTCCCCTTTAAAAACCTATCAAAGTTTTATAAATTCCTTCAATACACACATAATTGTCTCTCAAATTTGGACATTAAATGAAAGAAAAGTACTATCAATATCACAACACAGGAAACATAGTTAATGTCAATTATATTGATATGATAACCTGTAGTTTCTCTTCATCTTGTTTACCAAACAATTTGGTTGCTTTCTCAGGATCTCGCAATAGAAGACGTACTTTGATATCACGACTTAATAACGATGCCACGACAATCTGCCCTGGTGAAAAAACAACAAAACAATAAATGATTCAGTCACATTAATGTGAAATTTACCAACATTATCATGATGATCCTTGACTATACATTATATTCATATCACAACATTTGCATCATACCAAAATATGTTCTTTAACTCCTTTTGTTGGCTTGATTATAATCATTTGTAAGAAAAGCTCCTAATATAACTTTTTTGACCTTCACTTCTAAAAGTGTAACATGATTCGCCAATTAATTCGTCTTTTAGATTTGCGATTCGCTCAAAATGACCCTAGAATAGCCCAAAACCGACCATAATTCGCTTTTTTATTCTTGATTCTCAAAGATATTAATGAATCATGTGACAGTATTCTAGACTCTAGCTACCGATATTGGTACGAAAAAATTTTCTTGTGCCGGTCATGTTGAAATATAACCCACATGAGATTCTACATTGAAAAACTAGAAAGTTTAACTAACATATAAGCTTGAGGGACAACTCAGAATGGAACCTTATCGGATTTATTTGCAGTCTAACTCTCCTCCGCATAAGAATAACAAGTTTATCAAGTCATACTAATGCACTACATTTGAGTGCATGAATGAAAGAGTACATAAAATCTGTATTTTCCCCAAATTTTGCACACTACTTATAAAACCAAACTCTTCATGAATCATGAACAACAAAACAATAAAGTTTATTGCACACAACAACACCCACATAAAACGAGCGGTACATCGATATATTTCAACACAAATATAACCATGAATATCAAATTTAAGTTTATTTCTACTTAAAAGAAGTATTTTAATTTAATGAAGCAAAAGAGGGAAATAATTATAGTTACCAACACCACCGGAGCCACCAACAACAAGAACCAACTTAGAAGAAGCAGTTGAAGACGAATTAGACCCATCAATTGTTTCTGTTTCTGAATCAGAAGATTGAATAACATCTTGTTTCACCCCACGAATTGCTGATGAATGTACTGAGTAAACACTTCTGAAATTCGGATTCGAACATGACCAGTAATTTGTGGGTAACAAAGAAAAAGGACTAATTGATTGGAAGCTTTCTGGGTTTTTATGATCTTTCAATGGAGTATACAGAATGGGAGGGAATAACAATTTCGTCGCCATGACAGTTTCTGAGGAAGAGAGTAGAAGAAAGGAGTTGTGGTTATAATTCAGTTATTGAATGTCGCTATTGGGTACTCCTACATTTCAAATCTCTAAAACCAATACTCTCATCCGGTCACCGAGTTTATTATAGGAAAACGCCACTTAGTTAAAAAAATAAATAAATAAATAAATTATTGCATTAAATTGCGTAAAAGGTCAAATGGTGCTAATACTTTAGGATAGAGGAAGTATTTTAAAAAACAAATAAAAAATTTGAATATATAAATTTAGCTATAGAAAATTAAAATAAAGGGAAAATAATTATGTAAACAATCATTGTTGTTGGGAATAAATAAAAAATTCTTATGTGAGACGGTCTAATCGTGAAACATGTCTAATGCTTGAATTGGTATTATTATAATTAATCAGAAGTTGACACATTTAAGCATTGTTAAGCTTTGAAATATATATGAGGATCAAATTTCGTTTCAATTGAAGCAAAAATCATTTTTCTTAAATAATACAGAGTTGAATTCTTATTTACTTCTTTCTTCTTTTTATTGATTTTACCCCTTAATTTACAAGACCACCACAACATCAGTGTCCATACCCTTACACGAATTCTTGTATGAGACGGTCACTCGCCTAACGTACTCTAATATCTCGTAGATATTCTTGTTTACCTCTTTCTTCTTTTATCGATTTTGCCCTTTAATCCACAATATCACCACAAATTCTTGTATGATACGGTCTCACGCCTAACGACTAACGTACTGAAAAATCAATAAAATAAAATAAAAAAATCATTAAAGTCAAATTAATAGATATTTGCCACCTACCCTTATTGCTCGTTTGCTCCCCACCCATTAAACCTGAACTTGTGAACTGTTAAGTGTGTTAAGTGTCCGGACTTCGGAAGCTAAGAGGTAGAATTCTCCGTTGAAGGGAATTGATTGATTTATTCAGTCTAATTAAGCTACAATAATCTGTTTTTGATTTTTGTAAATGCTCTGTGAATCGATAAAGCAATTATTTCTCGAAATCGATTATTAGGGTTGGCAAATTTTTGAAATCGGGTTTTGGGTGGGTAATTCCGAGGAAACAATTGCGCATTTTGTGACGAAACGACTAAAGGAGAAACCCTAGTAATCGATTCTCCATTGCTCGTCATTAAAGGTCTCACTTTTGGGAATGGATTCAGCCGCAATTTCAAGGCTTGCTAATATTAGAAGACATTTACAGCCTGAACCGTGTTTTTCAAGCTCTAATCACTTAAAGGTATCGTAGCTTTAGTCCCTTTATTCAGTTTTTGGTTAATCTGGTCGTGCTTTATGAATGTCATCATGGGTGATTCGTTTTATTTTCCGATGAATTGTTAAATGAAGTATCATCACTCAGTGTTTGGGATGGGAAAAAAATGTAGGGTGATTTGATCAAAATAAGTCCTGAAGTTTCGGATGCTTTATCTAAGGGAGATGCAGTTGTTGCTTTGGAGTCCACTATTATTTGTCATGGTAAGTTCAATGATTCCCTGATTCCCTCTTTTGGTGTGAATTAGTTTACGTATTGCAGTTTAAATCCAAAAAGAGTTTGTGAGTTGGCTATGAAATATGATTGTACAGCAGGACAATAGTAAGGAATTAACAAATCACTAGTGTTGTTGCTGTATCTAAGGCGGCATAAAGCTGACCCTGCTTGATTTATGCCAGACATTAACCTGCACCTATTTCAAATACCATATGCAACTGTGGAGAATGATCACTCTAGATCAATGTGAAAATGTGGATGATTAATTTTGACCTCATATTGGCCCAAATTCAACTTAAACCATATGAATTGAATCCAGCTCTAACCGATGTGAGATCCCATTTGATCGAAATTGCGATGCACCCATCCCTGAATCCGAAGTGTAACCAACTCACACTCAAACCACATTGGCCAACCACAAATTGACATAACTTGAAGTTGATCCTCACGTAGACCCAACCCCAAGTCAATGACTTGGGGCCGACCTCAGATGAAATTTTGAGTTGACCCAATACGATTCAAAGCTAGACATGACCCTGCAAAAAAACTTGATCCAAAACCCAATAGAATAAGCAAATTTACGACATTCATAAGATTGTAAAAAGTTGCACTAACTTGGAAAAAACTAAAGCTTTGAGCTAAATCTGACCCAAGGTGCGTGTGTTGATCCAAAACTGACCCAAGCTTTAATTAATGTTGATATATGACCCAACGCATATTTGATCACCCAAATACGACTTATACACAACATATATTTGACAAGATGAGGGTGACTTGAGATGCAATTTGATGTGAGATGCAATGCAACGTATACACAACATATGCTAAGCTCTCACTTGGATTAATTGACTAATAATATGAGTATGATGTTAAGGTTACTTTCTTTTGGTTTAATATATGAGCAAGGGCCAATATGTTTATCATATGAGTAATATAAGTGATTGATACCATACAATGAATATACATGGGCTATCATACTATTGTAGTTTTGAGTTCCTTTTGCGAATCATCCTTGATCTTGCTGAATGTTTGTTTTTGTGGTATTATTAGGAATGCCCTACCCTCAAAATTTGGAAACTGCAAAGGAGATAGAGGCAATTGTGAGAGATAATGGAGCTATTCCTGCAACCATTGCTATACTTGATGGAGTTCCACACATAGGTGTGTACTGCCCTCTTTTTTTGCACTGCAGTCTATGAAAAGGGTTACATGTACTATACTGAATGTAGATGTCTTTTTGTGTTCTCTGTTCATCGTAATTAGAGCTATTTGTGATCATATTCAACCCTTAATTGTTAGCATTAATGAAAGGTTCAACATGATCATATATTTTGTTATTTCGTAGCACATAACTTTTGCAATGTTTGTCATTTGAAAGAACATAACATTTTTTCTTTTATATAAGACGAAAAATACCCAGTTCAATTTTAAGATTTTCCCTATTACATAAAGTGTTAGCGTTGTTCTTTCAAGTGTCCTTTGTTGTATTCGTTATCCAAAGGTGGGAAGTTGTTACTTCGTGCTAGAAAAGAGTTTGTGAGGACAGACTAATGTGAAGCTACTTATTCTTGTTTATATTTGCTAATGATTAAAAACTACAAATATTTTCTTCTTGTGAAGTATATGCATTACAAACTATGGGTTCATATATTTACTCCCCCTTCCCTCAAATCATGAGGTGAAGCAGAGACACATGCAAGCTGAAAATGTTGAACTCTAGATTATGTCTTTAAGGTTGACAATTCTACTTTAATTATTAGGTCTTCAAATTGAAGAGTTGGAGAGGCTTGCAAAGACAGGCGCTCAAGTTCGAAAGACTGCTCGTCGTGATATTGCTGCCGTTGTAAGTGTCTATTGTGCATTTTTTAGCATTTTCTACAAGGCTACATCACTTTCTTCATTCTTTCATTCTCCTAAGAGAGGATTATGCTGCTTTTATGAATTTGATTGTTTCTTAGTTAGATCATAGGTGCCTATACATTTTTTTTTTCATCAGGAAGCTACAATTTTTTTTTGCAAGTGTTGATACCGGAGTGTCTACATGCTAATCTCTCATGTATTGTATTATATTCATGAAGATTTTGTGTGTTAAAACTTAGATTTATATGAAAGTGATGGAAATATTTTGCTACCTAACTGATCGTCGAATGCTTAGTATAATATTCATATGTGTATGCAAGTAGGAGTGAGGTGGGGCAGGGGGTGTCAGAACTCAGCGTAGTCTAGGGCGGAAGACATTTGGTTTTGTTTAATTTGCAATCTTCGGACATAGTTTACTGATTCTTTTCTCTGCTCTGATACAAATCATAGAATCTCCTAGCTTTTAACCATGCCTGTGTTTCCTCATGGGTTTCTTTCACAAAGTCGCTCCTACCATCATCTTTGGGAAGAAAGGAATGGGATATTGAATGATAATTCAATGATGAGTAGATGAACATGCTGCTGCACCAATTCTGCATCCTAGCTCTATTCTTAATTTCTTATACTAGATATAACCATGCATTGTGCTCTGTGGACGCTGAGTAACTTGATTCCAATTTCATTAAGTTATTAAACTATTTCATGTCTACTTTTAGGTTGCTTCACGAGGAGATGGTGCTACAACTGTTTCAGCAACAATGTTTTTTGCCTCAATGGTCAGTGTTTCTCTACTAACAGTGAATCATATAAGTTAGTTTTCTTTGTCATTTCCAATCTTTATACCATAACTAATTTATGAGTACAATTGCAGGTTGGCATTTCAGTCTTTGTTACTGGAGGAATTGGCGGAGTACACAGGCATGGAGAGCAAAGTAATTCCATCTCTCTGATGCAATTATAAGTGAATAAAAAAATTATCACATATGACCTAGAGGTCTGCAGTGAACACGAGCCTATAATTTCCTCTAACATCATGCATGAGAAATGATTAGCTGTTGGTTTTGGGGATTACTGTGAGCCAAGCTCTCCATACATCACTTTATCCTTGTTATGTGTTCATTTACAAATTGACTTTTTTTTTTCATTCGAGCAATGGCGTAGTAAGTCCTTGTCCTTATTCAGTTAGAATTACTATGTCATTAAGTTTCAAATTACAGGTCTATGAAAACAACCTTCTTTGTTATTTAGATAAAAACCACGACACACATTTCCATGAACCACCCTTCTTTTAATCCACCTACGGTGTGAGACTGAAAAGCTTCTTCATAGCCATAGGTATTGAGCAAATATTGTTGTAGTGGTTGTGGTATCTGATTCATGGCATTTTGATCTCCTAGTTTTATGATACATAATTTTTTAAAATTTTATGCAACTTTTTACTCCATTTAATAATAAAATTTCCTTATGAAGAAAAATATCTTTAAAAAATTGCATTTTGAAGTCTGGTAGGGCCAAAATTTATAGTTCTTTGGTTTCGGATTATAATAGATCATAGTAAAAACAGTTCATTAAATCATGTGCACTTATGTAAAGGTGCCGATGATGTTCCTTTACTGGTAAATCGGAAACAACATTTTTATTATTACCAGGGTAAGGTTGCATACATTTCAACCCCCAAATCCTGCTAGGTGAGAGCCTAGGTGGGAGTCACTAAATGACATTGTGATCAGGGAATGTTGTATTTTGAACACCATCCTACATTTCTATGCTTGATCACGATGAATAATAGATTGTTGATGTGAGATAGTGAGAGCCAATCCTAAGAAATGGAGGTTTTGGCTACTTAACACTCATTCTCTTTTATCATGTCCAGAACTCTATTACATCCTCATCCGTTTTTGACAAAGTTTGAAGTGGATGATGATCCATATTTGTGTTAGGGGGTCATATTTGTTAGTTACCAGTAACAAATCGCTTTATTTTGTTTGGTTTCAATATCTCCCTTGTAGCCATGGATGTCTCTTCTGATCTCACTGAACTGGGGAAGACTCCTGTAGCAGTGGTCTCTGCTGGTGCTAAATCAATTCTTGACATTCCTAGAACCCTCGAGTACTTGGTATGATAAAACCTCAAAATATTCAGAATCGCTTATCAACTCCTGGCTTGTATTAATCCTTAAAGTCTTTGTCCCACTCATTTAATGCAGGAAACTCAGGGAGTGTGTGTTGCTGGATATAGGACCAATGAGTTTCCGGCCTTCTTCACCGAAAAAAGTGGTTGTAAGGTACTTTTTGTGTTACTCTTATCTTTCATATTCAGTTTACATCACACTCGAAGACTAAAAAGCATCTAAATTACCGTATGATTGAAAACTGTGGCATATCCATAGGTTTGTATGTCTGCTTACATATTCAGTTTACATCACACTTGAGTCTGCATGTTTGCTTTTCATTAATTTTCTGGTTCCGCTTTTATTGCATTTTCTAGCCATTATTAATATACTGTTCTTGTATCTTTGTATTTAGTGCCCACCTCTTGAGAAACATGAATATATATTAAAGGTCTAATCTCTCGTGATTTATAGGTTTCTTGTAGCATAGACTCCCCGGAAGATGCTGCTCGTTTAATAGGTGCCTTGCAAATTACACGTGATCTCTTTGAAGTTTGATTACCTTTGCTGTACGTTCATTGTCGTTCACACTTCCAATGGTATGATCTTTCGTTATGCAGATGCCAATTCAAAACTCAATCTCAGAACAGGTTTACTAATTGCAGTTCCTGTTCCAAAAGAACATTCTGCTTCAGGAAGCTTTGTTGAATCTGCAATACAGAGAGCCTTGACTGAAGCAAGGTTAGAAAATTTTTTAAAAATGCTCTATCATATTCGTTCTTAGTTGCTTTTAGTGTCTGCAGATATGCCTTATGAGACGCTTTTTTTTTATATATATTTTCAGGGAGCAAAACATAAAGGGCAGTGCTGAAACCCCTTTCTTGCTTTCAAGAGTCAATCAACTAACTGGAGGAGCTTCACTGGCTTCTAGTATCCTTCGATGTGCTCTCAAATCTGATTAGCTTCTCTGCTTCCACTTGTCTTTTTTCTTTTTCAATCGAGTGCTTTTGAAAATTGATGTTCAATATTGCTAATAGCTTTGTGCTTCACAAAGTCTCATTCGACTATGCTGTTCTTTAATTAAGAACACTTTCAAACTTTTTCATGGTTCTTGATTCTGTTAATATGCTTTTGGCTTTTCCTTGACTCACGTGTAGATATTGCTCTTGTGAAGAATAACGCTAATGTTGGTTCTAAAATAGCCGTTTGTCTTGCAAAATTGAGAGCATGTCATGATCAAGTCAAATCTTGAAGGTTGTCTACGGCTCTACGCTACTGAACTTATAAGGAACTAGGCTTCGAGTATCTCATCTGGTATGTATCTATATTTTAACCTTTCATCATTCTTAGATCTTCAGCTTTCTTTTCAAATGTTATTGTAGGGCTATATTTTTCAGCACTATCCACCTCTGATCAGTACTTAGGACCATGTATGCACGTGTTACCTGTTCGGGCTACAAAATTTTAATGCCTATCTTTACACAATTTCAGATGGCTCCATCACTCCATGAGCACAGCCGAAATGCACCCTACAAAACTAGACCATAGTGTATGAAAATACTTTATTTAGAGGGGGCAAAATATGCTGGCCTAAAATCTGCCCCGCAAGTCTGAGATGGCCCTGAACTAGTTGCAGGCCTTCGTTTGGGTCAAGGACCCAGTGAGTTGTACTATATCTATGCCGATGAATCCTTCAGAATATTCTTATAACACTTTATTATCCAAATGTATTCTAGACTTCTACTGGCTCCCACTTAAGCGGGGTTTAGAACCGTTGGATTATTAAATATCCATTACCTTACCTTTGTAATAACAATGAGTTTGTTTTCGATCAATCTTTCGAATTGCTGATATCATATTATTCCATAGGTTTCTAAAAGTAAAAGTTAACAGCAAAGTTGGTCGATGTTCTCGAGTTTTTTTGCCAGCTCTATCGATTTAGTGTTCATCCAACTCCATCCATCTCTTATCTGAAATGAAATCCTTCAATGCTGATGTTCCTTATTATATGAGTATGGCTCCATATTTGGCAGACATTTGCTGTCTTTCCCTGGAACCCATGTAGAGTTTTCCCTTTGTACTTTTAAAGACCATACAACTGTACTAAGTTAAAAAATATATGTTTTACAGTGTAATTAAGCTATATAAATGGGGTAGTTTTGAATCGGGCTCGTGATATAAGATGTGACGATAATTTACGCTTGTGACTTAACCTATATCACAACCGACAACCCTCTTTTTTTAGCCGGATCATTCACAGCTGGATAAAATTCTCACATATGTAGTCGGGAATTTTGAAATTAAGACTTTGACATCGTTGTATTTATCGAGGAGGGTTGAGATTTGAAAGAAGTGAACATGGTTTCAACAAAAACACCAGTAGTCCAGTAGATTCATGTGATATCAGAAGACATTTTGGTCATCCAACTTAAGTTTTTGTCTGCAAGTTTCTGTATTCAAGCTGCACTTGCAGTCCCACTATTATCTGAACTATGTTTATTGTTTATTGTGTTTAATTCAACTTAATAGGTTGGTTTTATTGTAGTTGAACAGTCAACCAAACATATGATTTCTGTATTCTGAATTTCTATCTTAAATATAATAAAGTTAAAAACATTTTTTGAAAAAAATAATTTTTATTTGTTTTGTCTCTTAGCATTTGTTACAAAGATAAAATATAAAACAAACCAAGAAAATGTGTTAAAGTGAATGAAAAAGCGAAGTTTATAGAAAGTGAAAGAAATGTGTGGATGAAAGAAATGTAATTTAAATGTGTGGATGAGAATTTAAACTAAAAGCGTGGGATGTAATTAAAAAAATAGAAAAGTAACAAATTTCATGGGATGAACCTTAATATTAAATGGATAAATAATTGTTTTTGTGATAGTATTAAATAGATAAATTAATAAATATATTTATTTGATGAAAAAAGAAGAGGAAGTTGTTAGATTGTAGATGTAATGTAAATTTATTTTTTATGGTGTATTTGACAAATGGTTGTTGCCTATTAAGTAACTATAAGTGTTGGCTTTAATTATTTGTTTATTTGACCAGTTGAAAGTGTTGGATAATAATTATTTGTTGGGAAATTCCACGCGGTAACCCTGAGGTTTTGAGTTTTCCACGTGGTAACCAAAACTTTTAAAAAATCCACGTGGTGACCCTGAGGTTTACGTTATTGTTTCATCGTGACCTTTTTGCACATAAAAATGTTAGCAAACGTTAATTTCGAAGCTTTAAGGCTGTTGTACACCTATTTATGCGACTCACCATTTCAAATACCATTAGTTTCAACTTTTTCCCCCAAAACATAAACCCCAACTCTACCATCTTTCATTCAAATCATATTTTTTCCTCTAAATCCAAATATGGTAGAGTTAAGGTCTATGTTTTGGGGGAAAATGTTGAAATTGATGATATTTTAAATGGTGAGTCGCATAAATAAGCGTACACCAGCCTTAAAGCTTCGAAATTAAAGTTTACTAACGTTTTTATGTGCAAAAAGGTCGCAGTGGAACAATTATGTAAACCTCAGGGTCACCACGTGGATTTTTAAAAAGTTTTGGGTACCACATGGAAAAGCCAAAACCTCAGGGTTACCACGTGGAATTTCCCTTATTTGTTTTAACTTAAAGGAAAATTTGATTTGAAAGGTGCAAACTTTGGCCCATTTGCTTTCACAGGTTCGAACTTTCGATATTCCAGGAAAGGTTCGAACTTTACCTCCCATCTTCAATTAAAGGTTTCCATGACTTGTAACCGGTTGAACCCGTAAACTTCATCTTCTTCACCTTCATCTTCAACTCAAAATCATCTTCATCATCTTCAACTCAAAATCATACCCAAAATCAACCCAAAAAAAACTCAAAATCATACCCAAAATCAACCCAAAAAACTCATAATCAATCTAAAATCAACCCAAAAAACCCATAATCAACCCAAAAAATGATTAAATCTGGACATGGAGTTAATCTAAGTGAACTTCATCTTCTTCACCTTCATCTTCTTCACCTTCATCTTCAACTCAAAATCATCTTCATCATCTTCAACTCAAAATCATACCCAAAATCAACCCAAAAAAAACTCAAAATCATACCCAAAATCAACCCAAAATCAATCTAAAATCAACCCAAAAAATCCATAATCAACCCAAAAAATGATTAAATCTGGACATGGAGTTAATCTAAGTGAACTTCATCTTCTTCACCTTCATCTTCTTCACCTTCATCTTCAACTCAAAATCATCTTCATCATCTTCAACTCAAAATCATACCCAAAATCAACCCAAAAAAAACTCAAAATCATACCCAAAATCAACCCAAAAAACTCATAATCAATCCAAAATTTAATTGGAGCAACAAGAATGAGTTTGTAAATGTTATACAAACCCTTGTTAGAGATCTGTGGCTGTATTAGGCAATACACCCACTAATTGATTTGTATTCAAATAAATTTCTTCCAAGAGAAGAACAATTTCCAAGAGAAGATGGTATTAACCCAGATAACTGATTCTCATAAAGGTAAAGAGAAACAAGGGTAAGAGATAGGTGAAGAGAGAAGTACCAATTTTGGAGTGAGGGATTACTTCAAGTAGAGATTGAAAGAAAAAACAAAGGAAGCCATTAAAGCTTTGAGATTCTGGAGTTATTAAAACAGTCTCTAATTCCTAATACAACCACAAGATGAGTTTACTCTAAAGATTCTGGAAGCTGTAATTTTCTCAATCAAAATGCAATTAAATGTGGGAATCAACTATTTTGCCATCTCACAAAATCAAAAGGCCCAGAAAATAGTTGAATTGAAGAAGATAAGCATTCAAACCATTAATGAAGATGAAGAGTAAGGAAGAAGATGAAGGTAACCTGGTATAATAGGTTACCTTACTCATAGAAAACCGGGTGAACCTTTAATTGAAGATGGGAGGTAAAGTTCGAACCTTTCCTGGAATATCGAAAGTTCGAACCTGTGAAAGCAAATTGGCCAAAGTTGGCACCTTTCAAATCAAATTTTCCTAACTTAAATAGATAATAACAGTTGATTAATCAAAGCTTACTAAAATTAAAATTAACTCAAAAGTTATTTTATCAAACAATTCGTTTGTGTTTATAATGAATATACTCTTTGTTCATTTGAAAATGTCGCACTTTTCATATTAATCCATATCTTTTACTGGTTATAATTTTCATGCAAATTATTAAATCACTTTCTTTAATTCTCATTAGATATTTTTTTTTCTCTTTTAATATCATCGATATATTTAAATAATTCCATATATCCTTAACTTTTATGTTAAATGCTTTTGTTGTATACATCACATTTCATATTGAACATTTAGATTAATACTTCCTAATTTATAAATGTGGCGCAAACGTAACGTCATTTGTGATGTTATGTTAAAGTCATTCTTTCAAGTTTAATGGCCATTTTAAATTTAAATTTCTCTTGTGATGACCTCAATATATTTTTTCAATTGTCTTATCTTCAATTTAAAGTCATTAGAGTTTTTTGATTAACTTTTTTTTGTTAATAATGAATAGAATATATTTTGCTCTTTATTTTTAACAAATTATTCTCTTTCAAAATTTTAACATTAAATATATATTTTGTGTTAAAAATAAATAAAATACGCAAATCAAATCTCATCTACACCGATATAAACTGTTTAAACATTCGAAGAATTTGTATCGTGTTTTCAATTAAAATAGGAGTATAATATAGTGATAAAAATTAAGCATCAAAACAAGTCTCCTGAGAAATCGTCTCTTTGAAAGACGTCTCTCAGGTTCAGTCTATTAGACTTTAATATCTACTCTTAATCTATATTTTCTTTATGGGCCAGCTCAATCAGAGTTGGTCTTTCAAAGAGACTGTCTCTCACAAGAATTTGTGTAGATTTTAACATTTTTTTTAAAAAAATGAGGAGCAGTAGATTTTAACTTTAATTGCCTAAAGTATCTTTAATTGCCTAATTGATCGTATATTTGGAAAGTTATTTCTAGTTTCGAGTACTTTTTAGGGAAAGTTATTTTAGTAATTATATGATATATTTGCATGATCAATTTTAATCGATAAATTTAATTTAGTTTATATTTATTTAATTTCAATCAGACACGTGGAATGAGATGTTTGAAATGTTGGATAAGTACAAGTACATAAAAAGTTTTAAAATTTTTTTTAAAAAAAAAATACAAATTTTTTTTTTGAAAAATAATCGTTTTCTTTAAAATATTTTTTCTTATATTTTATTTGAAAATACTCTAACTAGTAAAGGCTAAAGCAAGGAGCGTTGGATTTATTGTGATTTTTAATGATGAGACCCCAAAAAGAAGGCTAAATTTTGATTCATTGATAGCTGGATATTTCCTGTAAATATTGGATTTTATTGAAACAAGCTTACCCACTTCAACTTCCTATGGCCCTCATATGTGTACCAATGCTACTCCTACACTATACAATACAAGTACTACTATGAAATTACATTTTTATATAAAAAAATATTATTAAAATTCTATATGAAAATCATTATGTGATCGCTTTGTGCTCTTTAAGTTAAGAAATAAGTTTTATCGAACAACTATTAGACTGATGCTACTATATATAAATCTTAATATTAGACTTCGAGAAAGGATTATAGTAGAAGGATAGGAGTAGCGAAAATGTAAATGCTTCGATGGATGAGTGGGTACACCTTGAGAGATATACAATTTAAGAAACTACGTATGTCAAATCAAGTCCAGTCCAATTGAGTTATTTTTTATGAAATAATGACCGCCCTCTCCTTCTGGGTATGAGACGCCGTCGACCTTCCTTCCTCAGACCCTGACCATAGAGTATCTATGTGTGGAAACACTGGGTATGATGATGATGATGATGAACTTTATAAAATTCTAAATATGCTTTTATTTAGTGTTTTAGTCATAATCAAGTAGTCCATAAATTTAAGGGATATAAGATTTCCTTTGGCATAAAGTGAGAATTTTTTTCTAGGAAAAAACTCAACTTAATATTTAGACATATTCAATAATTTTGTTTTTCCAACTTATTTTTTCACATTTTTTTATCGTATCAAAAACTCTTATTAGCTTTAATTCATAAATATTAAGTTTTATAAAATATTTTGTTTTATAAAAAAAATCAACCAATTATGATTTTGTAATAAAAAAATAAAAATATTGATCATGTATATGTGATGTAAATGGTGAGTAAATTGTGGGAATGAGACAAAGCAAATTGTGTCCCATTATATAGCAAAAGTCCAAAATTTAATAGACATTTTGTAATAATTAATGATAGATATATTTTCAAGAAGATTAATTTTGTCTGATTAGGCCACCGACTATTTAGAAGAGGTAATTACTTTTGTAAGCAATACTTAGTTGATTATAATGACATTTAATTAGGTGTACTTATTACATTCTCATTTGTACAACAACAATATCAACCATTATTTTTTGTTATGTAATTAGGTGGTATTATATTATGTACAAATCATATTGTTGTTTGGTACTCTATCGTCTTTTTATTCTGATCAGATGTCTTATTTTTTAGATATTATTTATCAGTTATTTTTATTTTGTATTTTATTCTCTATTTATAAAAAGGTTAAAACGTAGTCAAGTAAAATTATATATAATTCGTTCAATTTTAAGTTTTTAAGAGTATTATTTTTAACTTATAATTACGTATTTTCAAAATTGAAATAATATATCGATAAATGTACAAAGTCCAATGAAAAAATTGATTAGAATAAAGGGGAGTGGAGTAGTAACTTGGAGGAGTGGTAATAATAATGGTTTACTCCACTCCATTAATTGGTAAAAACACTACAACCAACTTCACCAACTTATAATTTGATTTGCAAATCAACATGTTTTTTTAGAGAACTTCTTCATCTTTGATGTCATTAGTGATGAGACTTAACTCTCATATTTTAAAACGGAATCGGATTTTGTCTTAGTTGGAAAAGAATTAGTAAATTACTCCCTCCATCCCTTTTATTGTGTCCACTTTACTTTGGGCACACATGCCGAGGCAACATTTTAATCTTTAATATCTTTAATTGTGTATAATTAAAAATTATAAAAATTTGATATTAATAATCTTTGCATTGAGACGAACAAAATAAGATCCCACATGACTATATTTTAACTTATAGATTAAGAACAAAATACAAATTAAGAGTGATTAGTGAATAGTAACCAAAAACTAAAGTGGACAAAATAAATGGGACGGAGGGAGTATTACTTTTCAAAAAAGTTTCTGAGTTCTATTCTCATTTATTCTTTCCATTTTTCTCATTCTTCCCCTTTCCATCAGTTTAGTTCAGTTGAATATTTTTCATATATAACAACAATGTCAAAGTCTTATTTCAAAAGATTGAATCTGCTATATGAATTAATATATTATTTACAATTTGCAAGTGCAGTTTTTTCATTTTATTTTTACTTATGCTTCCAAGTCGGTTTTCATCATCCTCTTGTTAAGTCTGCCAAAATCCAAGTTCGTACATTCTCCTTATTGGTTAGCTAATACACTGTGTTTGCGCATGCTCAAGTTTCGTCCTCCACAAAAGTCGTTAACCCTACATCCAAGGACATTATAATCTTTCTTATAAACAAGTCCATGTATTTTGCTCATTTCCATATGTTTGCTCATTTCGTAAGAAAATTGAATTTAGAGATTGATTAGAAAATAGATATCTTTTAAAATGTATCTACTGAAATCAGAGACTACTTATTTAAATAAATTTTTGCTCATTAACAAGCAATTTGCAGGAACCCTATCTTTTAAGCATTTTTTAGAGTCGAAAGACTCTTTTGCCGCATCGTCTTTCAGGGGTATGGGTTGCCGCCTTCCTTCCTTCCTTCCCTAGACCCTGATCATAGTTTTCTATGAGCGGATACACGGGGTAAGATGATGATGATGATAGGAAGCAATTTGCAAAAAAATAAATAAATAAAAACTCAAAAATAATCTCACCCTTTTACATTTTCTCTTCTAAAAATTTTCAAAAAATACAATAATGTCATTAAAAGCTGACTTAAAAATTAATTTTACAATTAGCAAAAAACTAATGCTAACAGCTGATCAAACAAGGTTGGATGATCATCGATCACAAACACCTTATTATCATCATCATATCCAGTGTATTCCGCCCATAAAAAACTATGGCCAAGATTTCGGGAGGAAAGGGCGGCGACAACTCATACCCATAAAGGAAAGTACGACCAAAGAGTCCCTTGCTCAAGAAACAAAAAGATAAGATTTTACAGCTGATGAGACTGAGTGCGACTGAAGCGAACTCCACAAATTTACGTCTTATCACACCCTTACACAATCGATCACAAACACCTCAATAAAAAAAGTTGTGAACAAGATCAGCAATGACGTAGTGATGATGATTGCTTTGAAACCTTTTACTTGGTATAAATTGGTGCTCCAATTGCCTTTTGCTTTTCATTTCAAACTTTTGAATCGTCAAAGGAAGGAAAAACTATTTCTAGTAAATGACTCATCTATATATCCAAAATAAAACAATGTTTTCTAAATTTATTTTATGGTTCATATACTTTTTCAAAATTATAATACATTAAATGATTAACAATATAATAGTATTAATAATTATTTATAAATAATTAATTCACTAAATATATTTATGAGTATATATAATACGAAAATATATAATTCTATATGATATTTAGAGATTTATATGATTTTATAAAATGGGCGGTAAAACTTTCTTGCCAAAGTGGAGATGACACTTAGTGATTCAAAATTCAAAAAAAAAAAGAAAAAAAAATATTATTAGCTTTCATTTATTTTGTGTAATTTGTTCAATTTACTATATAGTCTTTTTGTTTCATAGAATAGAATTAGCTTCAAATACAAATAAAGTGAAAATCAAGAAAAATGAGTAAACATAGTAAAAAAAAAAAGTAAATTTTGTGAAAAAGTAAGATCAAAGTGCAACAAATAATAAAATGTAATTTAAATATGTGGATAAAAATCTAAATAAGAGTATAAAATAGAAATGAGACAAATTTTATGGAACTAACTAAAAAAGAAAATAAGGTAAATTTTATAGATCTGAATCGCATTTTCTCTTTAATTTTTATCGACATATTTAACTTTTGTTTTCATCTTATCCACACATTTTTCTTACAACCTCACAGTATTTATTTTTGTCTTTTTTTTCCAATAATTATAGGATAAATTTGGTGTAACCAACTAAGTATTTCACTACTCTAAAGAAGTAATTATGTTAGTATGAATCATGATAAAGTTAAAAAAAATTTCATAAAGTATATATTTTTCATAAAGGAGGAGTAATTGTATAAAAATTGAAGGCATGACAGAAAAGGGAACAAAATCATTTAATATCTGCAATATTGTTGGTAAGTAAAATTATTTCTCTTATAAATTTCATAAATATATATACATATTTTCAACCCCCATTTATTTTCTTTTTCAAAAATAAATTGTTTTAATTTTTATGCATAATAAATCACAACTACGAGGGAATGGACCTCAAATTGTCTACTTGTTTCATTATCTACCACAAACAAGGCCAACCCCCCAAAAAATACTTATAAATTAAATAACAATCTTATATTTATTTATACATAAATGGTACTCTATTAAATGTTATTTGCTATATAAAAAAACTAAAACTAAATATTAGTCATCATTTAAATTTTATACTTCTTGTATTTAGAAAAAAAAGTGCCATTTTTTTATCAATAATTCTTCATACAATTTGGTATTTCAAGCTATCTGGATAAGTCAACTAAATAAAGATAGGCCGCGGCAAGCCAAAAGCTAATGATTAAGAGCTACTATTAAGAAATACCGTCTTTTGATGCCTTTTTATTTTAGCTTAAAATCTATTTTTCCAGCTGATTAAAAAACAATTTATCAAATAATTTTTTTGTCATTTATTCAACCAACAAACGAAAAAAAAGTCAAGTAAAAAGGAATTTGCCAAACCCTAAACCTTTATCGCGTGAAACTGTCTTTTAAGTTTCGGCATTAAATTTAACTATATCTAGTAGGACTGTTCTATTTAGGAAAAGAGAAACTTGGTTATGAGTTTTCTTGGATAGTTATAAGTTAAAATATATTTATGTGAGATTTTTTTTAATACGTCTTAACTCTTAAGTCTTATAATACAAAAATTTTATTATGAATATTTTCTTATAATTTTTATGAAATGTATTTATAGATATTAAATACTTTAAATAATACTTTAAAAACCTTAAAATAATTATGAATATATATATGAATAATTTGTGAATTACAGCCTGAAAGTTTAACACTTTTGCGAATTACAGCCTTGATGTTTATTTTTTGCGAATTACAGCCATCAAAAGTATCAAAGTTTACAAGTTCAGGCCAAAAACACATAAATCCGACCGCTTAACCGAAAATTCCGACCACCAAAATAGCCAGAATTCTGTATTTTGGCTTGAACCTGCAAAGTTTGATACTTTGGCGGCTGTAATTCGCAAAAATAAACATTAAAGCTGTAATTTGCAAAAGTGTTAAACTTTAAGGCTGTAATTCACAAATTATTCTATATAATAAACTCATGAACAAAAATGGAAAAATGTGAATACAAGTTAAGAAGAATAAAATTAGGAAAGTTAAAAACTAGTCCTAGTATGGATGAATTGGTATTTGGTAGGTCATTTTCCCATTTCACACACACCTTGAAGAAGTGTTATTGTACCTCAGTCAAAATCTTTAATTGGCAAATTGATTTTCTTTTTATTTTGAGAAAATTATTTGTCTTTTTTTTCCTAAAGTTTGTCTTCTTGGGTTTGATAAAATCATAAAAGACAAATTGAAAAAGACAAAAACTTGAATTATGCAATTTCAGCTAAACCTCCCTTTCAGTGACTTCCAGCTGCTGCTTCTTTCATTTTTCTTTCATTAAACCTATTTATAATACATTTAACATTAAATATATTTAGATACTCCTTAAATATAATTATTCTTCAATTAACTAAAAATTAAATATGACCATTATCATCATCATATCCAGTGTATCCCGTTCATAGAAAACTATGATGAGGGTCTGAGAAAATTAAACATGACCATTTCTCACTAGTTAATGTTATAAACTAACTCGATCAATCAAAAACTTTAATTTGTGGTTGACGCTGCGGCGATGTTGTATACTTTTACACGCCTCCTTATATATAAATTATTTGAAATAAGATATCTCAATGCAACATATATATATCCTTCTCATTACTGTCGGACGGAAAAATATTTCATTATGCTACTGGTTTATGTTTAATTCAAAAAAAGATCTCAACAATTTTTTAATCTTATTATATGAACATATATACATCATACTTCAAAAAAAGAAAAAAGTGTGTATGTATATATATAGAGACATCATAATATATGTAAGACCTTGTCCAAATTCTAGAAATACTAGTCTAACAAAATTATAAAAAAGTAATTCTATATTTTTAACGGTAACTAGTTAGATTTAATGGAAATTATAAATAAAAATATTTACATTTTGATTGACTTTGTTAAATTGTAAACTTTTGTGTGTTTATCAGTACAAAAACATATTTAAAATATGTAGTACGCATAATAATATCAGTCTTAAATTGAGCAAAAAAAAATATGTGTCTTTTATTTGTGCTAATAATTAATGATGGATGATATGTCCATAAAATTCAAACAAAATAATTTAAGAGTGCATATGTTATATATGTTTTAATTTTAAATTCAGAAAAGAAACCTCTCTAAAATTATATATTATTAATGAAGATCCACCAAGATCTAGTTATTTAAAGACAACTTTTAGTCTTGTTTCGAACTTTTTGATTTTAATTAATTAAATCCATTTCAAAAAGTAATCTTTTTATATTAACTTTAAAGATCGAGTCTTGTCTAAGTCAAATCATGTATTTTTTTATAACTTTAATTTTGAGTTCATACATTTTTCTAATATCATTTCATATCTACATATATTAATTATTATCCGAAAATAAATTTACTCCTTAATCTTTATGCCAAATTCATTAATACAAAATTCGAAGTGTATATATTTACAAAAGTCAAATATCAATTAACTCGTTGAATAATTGTAGTTTTGAATCTTTGTGCAGAAAAAAAGTGACGTCATCATTGCAGTTACAGTAGAAAAATTTTACATGAGCAAATAACGCATATACACCTTAAAAGTAGATGACGTAAGCGGTATTTTATTTTAACAGTTTGATAAAATATTTCTTTAAAACACTTCTATAAAAGAGAAAAACATATCAAATTTATAGATAGAAAATGAGTATATTTAGGCCATAAAATATTGTGATAGTACAATGATGACGAGCTCGTATTAGTACAATAATTCATAAATAATTGTACTACTACTATTTGCAAAATGCATCAAAAATCTATTTGCATAAAAAAAATGCTTTACATTTACAAATTATAATCATAGTATCAAATAGGCATATGCATTCTCAACCTCATAATTTAACCATTTTTTTTTACTTTGTTAAAAAATTTTCTCGACCTTGTATTAATACTTTTCTAAATATATATACCTTGTATTAATACTTTTCTAAATATATATTATCTATAAAATTATACAAACATTTTTATCTCATCGACATATTTTTTGTTTAATTTTTAAATCGAAAAGTATAACAAAATAATAAAGACAAATATTATTAGTAGTAGTTGTATAAAGACTAATAAAGAGGACAAAACCAAGTTAAAAGGGGAGAGTCCACACATAAAGATAAAAGTGGTATCTACTTTTGGAAGTATGTTGAACCACCTTGTCTAGTTTGTCTTCACTTAAAAGATGGGATAATACCAAATTGTAAGTGTCTTTGGGTGTGTTTGGCTTACAAACAAAATGCCTTTTTGGAAGCATTTTTTTTGTGAGGTTCCATGCAAATTCTCCCACATCAACCCTCCAGTTTTGTATGAGACTGTCTCACCATGAAATAGACCCATATAATTAGTCTATCTTTTAATTCATTACTTTAAAATTATAAATGATCGTTTTAAGGTTATAAGTGATAGAATAATATGTTGTGATTTCATCTAACGAGGAAGGCAAGAGAATTAATTCCAATATGGTATCAGAGCTTATATTAAGCTCAATAAAGATGGACTCACCGTGAGACTGTATTATCTAAAAATGAGTGCACATCTTAAGTCCACAAGCAAACAAAAAATGAAAGGGAAGAGAGAGAAAAAAAGGGAAGTTTTTAAAATTTAAGGGTTTGTCTTTGTGAAGGCATGTTTGGAGGGAAGTGTTGATTGAGAATAAATAGGGGGAGGTTAAAAGGCTTTATATTTGGCTGTTTTCCCTGATTCCCAAACGCACATCAGGTCAATACGAAACCTTCCATTCAATAAAATGAGGGTTTTTAGTGATCAGAAAATGACACTAAATCTTTTCCCCAGACTGATAGATATACCCACTTTCATTTTTAAGTACATCTATCTTTTTTTTTTTTTAATTTAATTTTCAAAAATCTTTTTATTTTATTACACAATATATCGAGAGAACGGAAATGTTAAAAAAAAAAAAATTAAACTTAAGATTTTACAGGGAAAAATGACAATTACTTTAAGTGATACAAAATATAATAGAGTATTACTTTTTCAATCCTTAAAAGTTACGTAATTATTAATGTGATTAAATTGTCCATTACGTATTGAATGATCTAAATAATTTTCTGTCTATAATTTTTAAATTAGTTTGGTAGTTGGTACTAATAGCATAAATATAGCTTTTAATACCTTTATAAGGAACTTAACACGTTACACGCCGGTTACGAAATATAGTTATATGACGTCACACTAAAACAAAATACTTTACCGTTTATTTCGCGTCTAATTCAAATCATCAAAATCTTAAAATATGTCTACTTACTTGAACTTTATCTATATTTATTACTTAAAATGAACATTGATCCATTATATTATTTGATTTCTTACTAGGAAAATATTTTCCATGTTAATTATGTTTTAAAATTTAAGTTAATCATTATTCAATATGCAAAAGTAAATATAATATAAATAAATAAATTACTCTCATTCATTTATTCAATTTTTTCATTAAATACTTTAAACATATTTTATATGGATAAAATATTTTCCTCCAATAATTTAAAACTACTAGTCATAACAACATTAAAGAAAAAGCTTTCACCATTTATGAACAGCAAAACACGTTACGCGCTAGTTTTAAAATATAGTTACATGATGTCATACTACGATAAAATACTTTACCATTTATTTTGCATCAAATATCAAAATATTAAAATATGTCCACTTTACTTAAAATTTATATATATGAAGCCATGGCTCATGTTATTTACGTTTCCAAAATCAAGCTCAATCAATGTTTAATATACAAAAACATAAATAAATAGATAAATGAATAATAATTGTAATATATCTTTTAATAAATTCATTTAATTCAGGGCAACCTACGACTCTAAATAAACATTAAATTTATTTTCAATATAAACGTATCTTATGATTTCAATATAAAGTGGAGTACATACATAAAATATGCAATCAATACTTTTTTTTTATCAAATATTATGATTTTAATGTGTATCACACAAATAATTCTGTAGTTAATATTTACCTCTAAATATTTCTACTTTTAACTTGATATATACATTCTCTATTCCGAAATACTTGTTACATTATGACTATTATTAGCACTATTCATCATTAAATTTATTTTTCGATATACAAATATCTTACTATGATATTCATCCACACATCTTCCTCTAACGTATCTTCATTTTAATCATATATCCTCTAACGTTTCTTAATCTTTGTGTCATTTCTCCTCATTTCAACGTCATATGTATAAAGTGAGTACCATTCTGTCCCTTTGAGTTTGCCCCTTTAATAATTTTATGTTATTATTTTTTTGCAAAAATAAAAAGAAAAATCAATCAATAAATTTATAATGGGAAGAAAAGTTAAGAAATGAGAACAAAAAAGGCTCTCTTTCTCATAAATTCCATATTCTCCTGTTTAATTTTAGAAAAGAGTAGAAAGAAAGAAAGAAAGAAGAAGAAACCAAATCAGTTGACGACAAAAACTACTACCACGCATTGTCTACTAACGTACCCTTCCCCAATTGTGGAGTCCTTCAAAGCACACCCATCTTCAACCCTCTTCTTATTCTCTCTCAACTATTTCTTACAAAAAACAACATAAATCCCCATCATTTTTCATCAATCTTTTATTTCATTTCATGAAAAAAAACAGAGGAAATTACTCAAACTTTGAGCTACAATCAGAAATTTCTGAAATTTCTTTGGGGCTTTTGATGGGTTTTGAGTGAATTACAAATCCCATAAAGGTTTTTGTTTATATTAATCAATCAAGACATCTTTCAAGCTTTTTCATGGTAGATTCCTCTGTTTTTCTTTTGTTTTCTTATTAAATCTGATCTATCTTGTTGTTGAAGTTTTATTTTTTTGTTTGGTTTGATTTTGCTGAGTTTAAAGAGGGAATTTTTTGTCTTTGACTAGAGAATTCTACTTTGATTTATTTGATAATTTAATCATAGAAATTGATCCCTTTTGTGTTTTGATTTATTGGGTTTTTTGTTAGTATAAAGTTAAGAACTTTTTGGGTGTAATTTGTGAATGGGACCAATGCTTCAAGATGATGGATCATCTGTAACATCTTCATCACCCCTTCAATTTTTCTCAAGAATGTCCCCAAATTTAGGTTCTCCAAACCCTTGGCTCAGAGAATTAAAACCAGAAGAAAGGGGTCTTTACTTAATACACTTATTACTCAGTTGTGCAAATCATGTATCTACTGGTAACCTAGATAATGCAAATTTAGCCCTTGAGCAAATTTCCCATCTTGCATCCCCAGATGGTGATACAATGCAAAGAATTGCTGCTTATTTTGCTGAATCTTTAGCTGAAAGGGTTCTAAAATCATGGCCTGGTTTGTTTAGAGCCCTTAATTTCACTAGAATGCCTGTTGTTTCTGAGGAAATTCTTGCTAGGAAGCTGTTTTTTGAGTTGTTTCCATTTTTAAAGCTTGCTTTCGTTGTAACGAATCAATCGATTCTCGAAGCTATGGAGGGTGAAAAGATGGTTCATATAATTGATCTTAATGCCTCAGAGCCTGCCCAATGGATTGCCCTTATTCAGGCTTTGAGTGCTAGACCTGAAGGGCCTCCTCATTTGAGAATTACTGGTGTTCATCAACAAAAAGAGGTCTTAGATAAAGTAGCTCATAGGTTAACTGAGGAAGCTGAGAAATTGGATTTGCCCTTTCAGTTTAATCCTGTTGTTAGCAAGTTAGAGAACCTAGATGTCGAAAAGCTTCGTGTTAAAACCGGGGAGGCTTTAGCGATTAGCTCGGTTCTTCAATTGCATACCCTTTTGGCTTGTGATGATGATTCTCTTAGGAAGATAAACTCTTTGGCATTGTTGAATCATATGAATGGGGTTGGTAATGGTAATACGCGTAGTAGCCCGAGTAACGATTCAGCTTCCTCGTCACCTACATCGATCAATGCTTCAACGAAAATGGATGGTTTTCTTGCTTCTTTGTGGGGGTTATCCCCGAAAATTATGGTGATAACCGAGCAAGATTCGAATCATAACGGGTTAGGACTAATGGAGAGATTGTCCGAGGCATTGTATTTTTATGCCGCATTGTTCGATTGCTTGGAGAGCACCGCGTCTAGATCATCCCCCGAGAGAAGGAAAGTCGAGAAGATGCTACTTGGTGAAGAGATCAAGAATATAATCGCGTGTGAAGGGGGAGAAAGAAGAGAAAGGCACGAGAAACTCGAGAAGTGGATGCAAAGGCTCGATATGGTTGGATTCGGAAGCATCCCTTTGAGCTATATGGGTATGTTGCAAGCACGACGATTGCTACAAGGGTCAAATTGTGACGGGTATAGGATCAAGGAAGAGAACGGATGTGTCGTTATTTGTTGGCAAGATCGACCTCTTTTTTCGGTATCAGCATGGAGATGTAGAAGATGAAGATTGATTCAATTGGATAGAATGTGTGTGTGTGTGTTGTTCATTTAGTTTGTTTTCAATCTTGTATGAGACAAGTTTTGTTAAACAGCAGATGTATACCAGTAAACCATGAGGAATAGCCTTTTTAGTAGTCTCTTCAAGCATTACCTTCTTTTTTTGGTGTGTATATTGTATGATGTATCAGTTTGTGTAAGTTAATTCTATTACCATAATTTAAGTAATTTGTGCCAAAAATAACATCATTTTACTAGTCTCGTTCATCGGATTTTGGTACTGACGATTTCTCATGTTGATTTGTTTTGGTTTATTTTGCCAACCCGATTTGCTGTGAGCCTATGTGACATCCGGTTTGCTGTCTAAGCTGATTGCTGGGAACCCTTCATATGTATGATTAGATTTTTAGATTTGTCGACATGATTCTCGAATTGTGATTTCGAGACCCATATACCCGTGTATTTAACGATCCCAAGTGCGCCAGACGACAGAAGCTAGTTACTAATATTCCTTTCGTTCCTCTGCTTTTGACTCACTAAGCACCGAGCATATGAAAACAAATTCAAAAGAACAAAGAAAATTGTCCGTTATCGAACTTGTATCAATCTAATAGTGTCATTAAGCGGCATTTACCCTGTAAACTTAAATCATGGGATGGACTTTTGCAAGAGGTTTTGTAAGAACTGGAATCAATGTAAATTATATTGTACTCATGAAACATTTTTTTGTTGATCTGCGGTAGGCTAGAAGAAATTCTACGTGCAAGGAGGGATGTTTGTAAGGAGGAGAGTGAGTTAATCCTTCCGGAGGTGAGAATCCAACCTCGATCATAAGGGTGGGTAATACCCCTGAATTTCCGACCCATTAAACGAAACAAAAATCGTAAAGGACACAAGGAAATTAGGGTGTTACATAAAAAGAAAAGAAAAGGAATTTTAATAAACGTTAAACATTAACTTTAAAAAGGTGAGTGCAAATTTTGGCAGCATCTACCCTAAAACTGTGCGCCTTTTATAGAGGTGTTACAGGGTGAAAGAATAAGCCGTCAACCACTAAACTCTTTATGAAGCTTAAGACCACTCAGGAAAACAGTGAAACTTTAAGAGTCACTTGGGCTTCCAAAATTTCTATTTTAAAGCCCATATTAATAACCTAGTTTACCAAAGTTCAAGCTATGACAGCATGTATTGTACTATTGTATGAAACCGTCTCATCATGAGATCAGACAAATTCATATAATTATCTCAGTTTTCTAATTAATCACTTTAAAATTATAAATGATCACTTTAAAGCTATAAAAAGTGATTACTTTAAGATTGTAAATAATCTCTGAAAAAAATATAAAAAGTGAAAACTTTAAGTCTAACTGATTACTAAAAGATTATAGTTGATCACTTTACAACTATAAATATACATTAGGTTAAGCCAATAAAGATGATTTCACTATGAGACTGGTTATTTAAGAATTTGTGCCTTTTATTTGGATTTTGTTTTCAGTATATTATGGGCTTTCTGGACCAGGAACCTTTTAAGTAAGCAATTTTTAACTACTCATTCATTGAACACATATCAAACCCAAGGCATTTGGGCTGTAATTCCAAAAATTTGCATAAGCCCATAAGCATAGATTGTGAGATTTCATCCTAAGATTGTACTTCTATTATTTTCCCAGACCCTGATCATAATTTGCTATGAGCGGGATACACTGGGTATGATGATGATGATTGTACTTCTATTAGTTTAACGTACAGTCTCCATCTTACTTTTTTGTCTTTCTACCGAATGAGCGATTAAGACTTAAGAGTAGATATAGACAAGAATCAGGTCTTATCTCAATTGGAGAGCAAATATCACCTTTTCAGATAAGGTTATAGGTTCGACTTCCACCTAACCCTATCCTTCGCTCAAGCTGAATAGTAGATATAGACAAAAGAAGTATAAGAAAACATCAAGACTCAAAACCCTAAAGCCAAAAGTACCCTTTATTACCTACTACGTCTTTTTTTTAAGTTCGTCTTTGCTAATAGTATATATTATCATTATTCATTACGTCTCGAAAAAAGAAAAACAACCAATTCCCAACTAGAATTAATTCATAACATTAGATAAATTTCAAACGAGTACATCATACTTATATTATACATAATTCGAAGCATAATACAATCATATATCATATCATATATGTAAATACATCAATGAAAATACAAGAAACCAGATGCATGGTTCCTCTAATTCTTGTAGTAGATCGTAAAAAATGACCTAATAGTAAAAAGTAGTTATACAATAGTTAGACTGAAAGAAAAATAGATTGCATTTTAATGCGCATGCACCAAGTCCACACAAGAATTTCTCGACTGTGTGGTAGCAATAAATAGTCTAGTAGTAGTAGTTGAAAAAGAGGATTAAGGGCATTTAGGGCCTCCTCTCTTGGTCTTCCAGTTGTTGTAGCAAGGACAAAGTTGTTTGTTGCCGTAGGTACCGGGTGGGACACATAGGCATTTAGCACAGCATTTCTGACAGAAAAACATACACGGTTTCTTGTATGCTGTTGCTGAGCATCTCATTGTGCACCTTCCTCCACATTCTGCATTCATTCACCACCAATACTTAGCTCTTTTAATCAACTTTTTATTAAATACCCAAAAAAAGATATATATATATATAGAAAAAAATGTAATAGTTATATCAAAAATTCTTGTGAGAGACGGTCTTTGAGAGACCATCTCTAATTGAGTTGACCCATTATATATATTTTTTAAATATTATAAGTGTTCATTAAGAATGATGTAAATTGACATTTAAAATATTATAAGCAGTGTCGTTCTTGCCATTGTATGGGCCCTCTCTATCAAGGGTCGATTCTGAATTTAAATGTATAGTTAGCATTAAAAATGTAGATGTATTATATAATTCTTAAATGATAAAAGAACTACTCATAAATTACAAATTTTGAAGTGTGTACGCTCATTAACTAACATTTTTTAATTTTTAAGGCCCCTTCTAACTCTGGGCTCTAGGCAAATGCCTACTTTGCTTATGGTCAGGAACGGTCCTGATTATAAATATGCATTAAGAATAATGTAATTAGACATTGAAAATATCATAAATAGGTATTAATCTTTAATGAGTTGGACTTGAGATAGTCTCAGAAGAATATATAACTAGAACCGACAGAAGTGAAGTATTTCTATAAAGTATGAGTATGAGAATTGAAAACGCGTCATTTGTGGTTTAAAGCAAAAAGTACTGTCGTGCTACAATCACAAGTTCTCTTATCTACTCACATTAAATTGCCACACTTTTTTTTTTAATTGTGTTTCTTCAACTTTATAATTATCTAAATTAGTGTTTTTACACTTGTTTAATTCTTATTTATATATTTTTTCTCTTTTACTTATTATTATTGATAAATTAATATTTAGTAATTTATATTAATTTTTAGTATTTATATCAATTATTCGTATTGCAATCTCTTAGAAACAAAAGTTCTATTTCAATTACATTGATGGAGGACTAGTGGTCATGTTGTGGGGTCAACATAAATGTTTTAGGAAAATATTATTTTTAATTATCATATTTTTGATCCTTTTCAGTTTAATTAAGATTTTTAAAAATAAATTAAGATCAAATTGATTCAATTTTGGACAATGAAAATAAATATATCAAAAATGAGTTAATTCGCGCTTTATAATTTCTAAGTTTTATATTTGTTATATCTTTAATCTACGAATGCTTAGGGTACATGTTGAGAGGTAAACAAGTACTCTATATGGTTTGGAGTTTAGACAAGGTACCAAAATTAGAGTAGTTAGATGATTTTTTTTTACCACCTTTTACAAATTAAATTATTAATTATTATTTATACTTTCTTCATTCCATTATATAATACTCGCTATATTTTTCATTTTGGGAAATTTCATATTACTTGCTACATTTCCTTTTTAGTAAAAAACCAATCATTTAAAGTTATACCTACTCCTATTTGTATCCTACTTTATATCTAATTACTCTTATTTTTCTTTTTCATTTTTCAACAAATAATATTAAAAAATTCCAAAAAAACAACTTTCAACCTATTGCTCATCATTGCACAGTAACTTCTTAATCTTTGTGCCCATAAAATGATAGCAAGTAAATCAGAACGGAGGAAGTATATACAATGCTTTAATTTGAAATTATATATTTTAAACTCTTTGTAAAATGAGATTAATTCAATAAAAGATTAAAATAAAATTTTATATTTATAAATACAATGCAACCTTGTAGCCACACATGACACATTGAATGAAAAGAGTACAAGCACAAAGATAAAAAGTAGATGGAAAAACTACCTTGAGGGTGTAAGCTTCCTTGTGAGGCACCATACTACATTTAGATAAAAACAAAAATAAAATTAATTAATTTTGTCTCTTTTGAAAATATTATAGGAAACATATGAAGTATTTAGCTATAACAATTAAAATCAATAATGCATATATACATTTATGAAAAGTTAATTTTTATTCAACGAGTATCTTACTAAAAAAATTAAAATTTGACAAGGAAACATGTAAATATAACAGAAAAGGTAAAAATAAAGGTAAATTTTTTTTTTTTTTTTTATGTTACGATTTTTTTACCTTTTATCACAAAGAAATTCCTTCTAAATTTCACCTTTTAATCTATTTTTACAAGTTTATGGCTATATTTTTTTTATGTTAAAGAGTTTTTTTAATTGTAATTTGAGTGAAAAAAAAAAAAATGGAATTTATTGTAGTAGGCGCACTTAACTATTCTTAATGAAACAATTCAAATATACTCAACTTTTTTCTAAAATTTCCTCATCCCACTTGCACTCTTTTCATATCAACTTCACATATTACTTTTTTGTCATTATCTTATAATATTAATTCTATTAGAATTAGATATTATTATTATTATTATTATTATTATTATTATAACATCCAATTATCACAATTATTAATAAATCCTCTTTTACTTTTTATGAAAAATATTTATTTAGAACCCATTTATTATCGTTTTTTGTTTTCAATTTTTCATTTTTCCTGAAACTAAAAACCGAAAATAGTAAATTAGAAAAAGTAATTTTCACTTATTAATGTCAGTTTTCAAATTATCATATTTCTAATAAATTTGACTTAATTTAATTTGAAAACACCATGCATGTTAGTGTTACAAGCACTTACCATTGGGTGGCTACTTTGGATTTGTGCCTGAGATTGACTAGCAGCCTGAAAAGTACGTAACCAACTTTATTATTCATCAAACAAAAGTTATAAAAATACCAATAAATAAAATATTTTAAATGGGACAGAGTGAGTATATTTTTACCAAATAAAACTACAATAACTATTATATATTGATATTTCATAATATTATATCAAAAATTAAAAAGTATATAAATTCATATGAAATTACCTGAATTGTTGTCAATGCAATGAGCATCAAAGTGACAAATAGCAAAAGAGCAAGGGTTTTTGACATTGCCATTTTTTCAAGAAAATGTAGGAAATATTTATTTAATAAATTTATTTAGAGAAAATATATTTGGGGAACAAAGGAGAATGTGTTTGAGTTGGATGCAAGTATGGTGAAATGAGATGGTATTTATAGGCATTATTCTTGGATCATGCTCATGCATGACTCTATGAAAAAAGAGAGCAATTTTTAAAAATAATTTTGAAAGTGATGTGTGAGCAAAAATGTCCTTTATTGTTGGTACTTAAAAGTGTTCTGAGTAAAATTGACCGCTTTCTTCTAATATTTTCTTCTAAAGGAGTTTGAGTATGAATTGTTCGTCATATTCATTTTCTCACTCATACCCTATTTTTGAGCGGGATATAAAGTTGATGATGATGATGAGGGTCTAATTGTTTAGATTAGTTGATTCAAGACATTACTTTTAGTCATATGACAAAGTTTAATTCTTAGGATTCATAGAAGAGATTTATTTCTCTTCATCTTATAATTATCATGTACAAATTTTTCAGCCTACTCTAAATAAATAAATAAATTATTATTAAAATTTTAGTTCAGCTCAGTTCAGTTCATTTGTTAATAGTCTAAGAAAACATACCCTTAAATATTAAAATATTTAGAGTTAAATAATTACTTCACAATACTATTTAATTACAATAATAATACTCACTTCCTACAAATATTCTAGTTTTCTTAATTTGTGTGAAAAATCCATAATGGACAATCTTCTAAGATTCGAAGGAGTAATACATATATTTAGAGGCAACAACATAATATCATATAACACATATATCTAAAATGAGCTTCAAAAATGACTATAAAATAAGATTTAAAGAATTAAAAAATAATAAAAAAATACAAAATAATTAAGATAAATTTTCATATTTAATTATTTACTACTAATATAAAAAAACAAAATAACAAGAATCTATAGATATCTTAAATTCTTAATCAACAACATATTTTGTATGTTCTTTTAAAATATATTTAGTTGATCTCTCATTTGCATAAACGTCCAATATCCTCGTGACTGAACATTGAAATATGACATACGAGAATTGAAGACTCGAGAAGCTAAAATTTGTACCATTTAATATTAAAAGTTTTGTATGAATTTAGTCATATTAAAATAATATGAATTTTTTTTGATAAAATGTTGAATTAAAAAAATTAAGTATAAAATGGGAAAATATATAAATTGGTGTATGTCCAACCTAGACATACTCTATCTTCAAAAAAAAAAAAAAAAAAAAAAACTAGACATACCCTATCTGATAACTATTAGCTAAGCTTATGGGGTTTTTTGGTAATGTTAGAGTATATAACATATACTCGAGACTAAAATCTCAATAATTAGCTAAAACTTTTTGGTTGAGTTGTTTATTGACATGGTATCAGAAGCCAACGTGATAAGAAGTCACGTTAGCTGCACCCTTCATTTAAAGTGGAATATTTAGCACTAGGTATGAGGAGGGCTTGTGCTACATCCACACTTTTAGCACAGTTGGCACTCGTAAGGGGGCATTTTAGAGTATATAACATATTCTAGTGCCTCAATTGTTAGCTTAATCTTTTAGTTGAGTTGGTTTCTTGACAGGTAAATTGACAATTGGATAGTCAAAGCATCTAATGTTAGTGTTTGGTAAGTTAAGACATGTTCTCCTTGACTGATTTGATTAATTCTGATACTCCTATGATTTTGAAGATGATTGATTTGATCTGATCTTATATCATTCACACTTTTAATCCAAATAGCATTCGTGAAAAGAGGCATAATAGGTTGTCTAACATTTTGAGACCTTAACAACTATCAGCTTAAACTTTTAATTAAGTTGATTATTTCACAAAACAATTTGTTATAATAATTAATAAGTACACTAAAAACAATAATAAAAAGCTCCTAGGTTTTGTTTTTTTTTTCATTATCCCAAGTCCCAACCATATCTCAAATGAGTATGTAAGAGCCACAAATGGAAACTTCAAAGGTATCAAGTGCACCGAACAATCACTTGATGTATCCTTGATTACAAAAGTGAAGGGACGACACTTCTTTTTCAACAACAAAATTAAATTAAATATTAGACAAAAAATTCATAATATTAATGTCCCTTTAATATTTAATTATTTTGTCTCCACCTTAACAAAATTAATACGGGAAACAATAGTAATCAATTTCTTCTATTACGTAGCATCTTATTAAAAATAAATAAAATAGTTTTCAAATATTACCTCAACTTTTAAAATTAATAAAAAATCCAAATCTTTAATGGTGCAATCAAATTATTTTGTGTTAGCATTAATTTTAATATATTTTTTGATATTTTATATAGTTATAGACGAAATTAAATTAATCTCTAATCTTAAATGCGAAGTTTAATATTTAACTAAAATTTTATCTTAATTTACGATTTATCAATAGTCGACCAAGATATATAGGATAAGACAATAACCTTTTTTAGAATTTTGAAGTGGCTGAATTAGAATTTATCGATTCCATTCGATGATCGATTTCAAATATATAATTTCAATCATATGACAACCCTAATCACCAAACTAATTAATTAATTAATTAATTAATTAAGTTCTTAGAAATTAACAAAATATAATAGATAAGAATTCATTATATTATATAGTTAGTTGCTACAAGTTACAAAAATGTGGGGACATGTATGTGAGCTAGTTGGTAGTTAATATTGTATCATCCATGTGCTATTATAATAAAGGAAAACCAATACTCCCTCGAGAAAAATAGTGAGAATTAAGAAAGTGGTAAAAATAAAGAGAGAGAATGAATTGTGTGGATGAAATTAAAAGAGAGTTAAAATGTACAGGATAAGATTAAAAGAAAGTGATGGGTCATAGTCCAAAAATAAAAATGCTGCAATTTAAGTAAAGCAGACGAAAATAAAAAATGCTGCAAATTTTATAGAGACAGAGAGAGTAGTATGTAGTACTAGTAGTAGAAGTAGATAAGGAAAAATAAATAGGTCCATTTCCATGTGCTTTCACATGCACTACTATTTATCTTTGTTGCCCTTTAATTTCTCCAAAATCCAAAATGCTTGGCACTCAACAAAAGGAAGTGGCACTTTGTTGAAAATCATGCTAAACATCCCATGTGAATATCTACTCCTCATTCCTCCTCTAATAATAATAATAATAATAATAATAATAATAATACCTGGATGTTTCCGAGTTTCCCTGACTTTGGATGTATTGGTGTTTTTCTGGTAAATGAAAAAGCTTTTTATTTGCCAAAAAAAAAATAATAATAATAATAATAATAATAATAACAGGTACAACTCTTCCTAAAAGGTGTGTACTTTTTTCATACTAATGCATGTAGAAAATCATAATGCGAAATTTGGTTTGGGTTTAATATGGTGAATACTTGATTTGTATTAAATAATAATGAGAGGTATGTACTACCTCTATTTATACATGAGATTAAGACTAAAAATAAGAAAACAAAATATTACAAATATCATAACTTCTTAAACACTTAAAATATTATTCTAGAATAAAATCAAAGATATTTTACTAATTATTCTCTAAATATTTTTTATATTCTACTAATTATTCTCTGAATATTGTTTATTATTTCCATAAATGCACTCTTACAATAGTTGGATTTTTCCTCCTTTTGTGTTTTGTATTTGTCTGAGTTTTAGCGCAATGGAAAACTTATTCATATTCCAAATAATAATAATAATAATAATAATAATAATAATAATAATAATAATAATAATAAGGATCGTTTACTGACTACGGCCTCTAAGTTTACCCAATTTCAAATAAACAGCTGCGAACTTTGTTTATTACCAACTACAGCCTTCAACTTACCAAACATGACATCGAGACAGCCAAAACAACCAAAAAAGGTAAAAAAATTGGGTTAAAATGGGGCGTTTACAACTCTAGATATATATTGTTACAACTCTAAATATCCATTTTTTCTAATATTATTTGTCAAGTTATATCCATTTTTTGAATTTTGACTAATATAATAAACACAAATTCTTATTTGAGACCGTCTTTTGTACAGGCGGTTCTCAAAATCCCAATCCAATTCTAAATATATATTGTTACAACTCTAAATATAGATTTGGACTGGACTTTTGAGAGTCGTCTTTACATAAAGATTTTTAAAATTTTTTATGCATATGAGTTTTAGGAAAAATAAATTCTGAGGCTAAAATCATGGCATATGTCTCTATATATGCCATCCCTCATAATTGCATAGATCAGTTTTGCTGTGTTTTTTTAATAAGGAGGATGAAAATATTTAATTCACTTATTTATTTTATTTATTTACATTGCTTGGCTTCATTTCATTTGGGCCACAAATTCATCTCTTTTATTACTCCTTCCGTCCATATTAAGTGACATTTGAAAACTCATAAAATTATGAGAATTTCATTAATGTAATATTTCTTGCTAAATTCATTATTATATTAGATTTTTTTAATATTATCCGATTGAATTACGTTACAATTATTTTGGATTTCTACAAAAGAAAAATATAAACATATAAAATAAGACAGACTAATAAGGGGGTACAATTCATAATTATACTTCCTCTGTTCCGTTTTAGTTGCAACAAACGTTTGGGCACTGGAATTAAGACGAGTCAAATCAAAAGTGAAAATGTATGACAGCAGCAGTGCAAGTTGCAGAATCCACTCACATTTTACAAGGGTTTCATTATTTTAATGGTTTAATTAAAGGTTTAATTACGCTTACACATTCCAGCCATGAATAATCAAACTTTCCCACCCAAATTACAATACCCAAAATAAACTTTCCCACCCAAATTTCATAAATAAACCAGATCATAAACTTAAATAAACCAGTAACACAAATAAAGCAGATCATAAACATAAATAAACATAAAACCATATCATAAAACATAAATAAACACTAAACCAGATCTGAAATTCCACATGCAACATCATAAAATAAATAGATCTGAAATTCAACATGATAAAACAGATCAGAATCATTCTTCATCTTAGCATGATACTGAAGGTAAGTATCAGAATAACCAGGGATAGTTTAGAATAATGTGAAGTTCTTGCACAGAGCAACGAAAATATAAACCCAAAAAATGAAATAACTCAAATCTTGAAGGGAGGAAGGTTGAAAGGAACACAGATTAGCCGTATGAGGGAAAGAAAATGGGTAGGGTTTTAAGGTATTTTAAGGGAGGAAAGTTAGAAGGATTTTCAGGGTTCTAGAGAATTCTAAGGGAGTGAAGGGAGTGGGTAATTAAAGTGGAATTAATGGAGAATTCTAAGGATTTCTAGGGTAATTCAAGTGGAATGAAAAGCAAAAAATTTAATGCTTTGGGGTTTCTTGAAAATGGGTGAGTATTTAAATGGGAGTAGGAAGATGTTGTTGAGGGAGGGTAATTAACGTGAGTATTTTTGTTTTGGATGAAATTAAAAAGTGGGTAATTAAAGTGGGTATTGAATAATTAAAGTAGGTATTGAGTAATTAAACCAATATTAATTATAAAAAATGGAAAATAGATTTTGGTGGTAGGTATATTAAATAATTAATGGGATGATATATGATTGATGGTGATATGTAGGGTAGGTATAAAGTGATGTTGTTTTTTTCCAAAAATAGTAATGGTGCAAGTAATTTGAAACTTCCTAAAATGGGAAGTGTTGCAAGTATTTTGGAACGGAGGTAGTATAAGATTACTGTACGAGTACAATTATATAATTATATACAAAAAATAGAGAAAAAAAACATCTAAAAGAATTATCTCACATACATCAAAATCAAAATCAAAATAAATAAAAGGCTACAATGTGTGCTCTTTCTAGCTGCCTTGGTGTCGTGTCGATGTCTACATGACCGATGCAAATAGTGGAATCCAACTCATTGAGCTTAGCTATATCTACTCACTCGATAAATAATTTATTAGAAGTTATTAAATAGTGGAATTCAACTCACCAATAACAAATATATTTTATTTATTTATTTATTTATAGTACATTTTGGGTCAATTAAGTTTATTTAATGCTCCATTAATTACTTTGAAAAGCATATGATTAAGTATGAGTAAACCATAGGCATCAAAGATTAATCATCATATGTTTTAGGATTGTTTACATAAAAAGTGTTGGCACCATCAATTTTAAGAGGATCCAATGTCTCAAGTAAAGTGCATAGGAAAAAGTAATTAATTGATTTATATATATTTATTTAATTTGTCGAAGATATAGCGTAAATACTTAGAGTAAAATAATGACGAGTTTATTATACACTAGCAAAAACTTGTAGAGCTCTTACATGGGCAACTAATAAAAGCCCATTAAAGGATACATAGTTGTATATTATTAGAGAATATAAAACAACACTATTTCTTTTGTCCTATTTTATTGCTGAAAGTGATATTTTTCTTTACAGTTTATTATTTTTAAAAGCAAATTTAAAGAAATAAAAGAGGAATATAGAACAATAATTAGTTATATGATTGATCCTCCAACTATGCACACGCGCATAAGCATTACAAACCTCCCTCCTCTGTCAAGCAAAGTGGTGCCTATGTCCCAAGGAAACATGGCAAGTACAAATTGAAAAAAAAAAAAATCAAGAAAAATGAGTGAAAATAGCAAAAAAAAAATATTTTATAAAAAAGTAAGAAAAATGTGTAAATAGGATGAAATTGAATTTAAATATATGTTAAAGAAAGAATGTGAATTACAGATGAAAATGAGGCAAATTCAATGGGACGAACTAAAAAGAAAAACGAAGCTGATTCTTTGAGATGCTAGGAGTTGAAGAAGAGTGGAGCCATTGCTTATCATCAACAATGAAGTTTGCTGTTACAAAATGACTAGATGAATCTTTTGTTTTCGACACGAAACTTTTTCATGAACAGAGAACATCCGACTATGTAAACAAATCTCCATCCCTGTGAGAAAACACCATATGACTCAAAAAGCGCTCACATATATGAGTCAAATGATGTTTTCTTATAGGGATTGAGGGAGTAATGTATTAGAAAACGTTTGCAAGTTTGCTAATATTTATTGTGTAACAGAGAAAATAAAATGTGTCGAGGAACCAACTCAACTAAAAGCTTCCTAATATGTAACAGAGAAACTAATACGTGTCAAGGAACCAACAATACGGTTCTTATAAATTTTGTGATCATGATGCTTTACTAGTAGAGTTTAAAACAATGCCAAGCCTTTTGGATAAAACAATATATAATATTACAATTTGATTATTTACAAAGCAGTGCAAAGCTAGAAACTACAAGACATAACATTTCTCTAAGACAGACCAAGCAACCGAGTCGAGTCGTCAGCTGGACCACGACTTGTTTGTTGTTTCACCTTTGATTTTTCGGAAATCCTGGACCTCTCCGATATGTCCGATGAGTCATTGATTATATACGACGAATAGTTGCCTTCTCTGTCTGTTTCCGAACACTGAAGTTTACAAATCTTACCAACAATCCTTAATGTCCTATATATCAAGGGAAACCCCGAAGGGATTTTCCCGGTTTACTACCATAGACTCCCTCTAATATATAACTAGGCGTCTAGAACATCGTTATTTACTAATAATACAAACACGACTTTATCCACAAAATCAGGGTTCACGAACAGGTGATAAGAACATTCAAAGAGGAGTTCCCGAGGATGATGCTCTTGGATGCTTGGCTCCGTTTTCGGGCGCAAGGTGTTCTGAAGCGGCTCTCTTGGGTCTCAACTGAGTTTACGTAAGAAAAATGAAATGGCCAAATAATTAAGTATGTGCACATTACTACATAAATAAGCTAAAAAATGTAGTAGCTGAATTACCGGTACCTTCTCTGCATGCTTATAGAAGTGTCGGATCAGAATATTTTTGCTCTCTGTACAGATAACTGCAAGGTCTCGAACAGTCAGTGTTGCTCTGTTGTATGAAACAGAAACCAGGTACAAACCGCTAATGTTTGTAAGAAACAACGAACTAACGTACAATGGGTACAATACTACAACCCATGTCAATAAACTAGCAGATAGAGGTTTTCAAAAAAAACCCGATGATCCGAAATTTACCCGACCCTATAACCGAATCCGATTTGACCCAACTTCGAAAATGATTTAGAATTATGTAAAAAACAATATGGACAAAAAACCCGATTTCTAACCAACCCAACTTCAAACTGACCGTGAAATCACCCGCATTTGACGAAAATACGTTTTGTGAATGCAAATGAAACTGTTTTTCTGCGCTAGTATTATTTAGGGCAAGGAAATTAGACAACAAAATACTTGTCAATGAATTTAAAAAGCTATCATTATATATTCCGTTCTTGATTCCAGCTACGCGATCTTTTTACAACCACATATATAGACGCACTCATTTGCTACACACAGAATCTATTGCCAGTCACAGGCTCACAACGCTCAAGAATATTCCAAGAGAAAATCATTTATAAAGTGTCAAATCGGAATGTTAATTATGGGCCTCTAATTACTAAACATATTATTATAGGCTCCTAACTATCAAATATTATAGCGTCATTTTCTTAAGTTTTTTATGGGCCCGAGGCACAGGCCCCTCTTGCCCCCTTATAGGGCCGGCCTTGAATTTGAAACAAAAGTAAAGGGACAACCCATATAATGGGCGGTGGAGGGGACTTCCGGATCTCTAATAAAGTGGTAATACTGCAAAAATACACGCTTGGATGAACCCTCATCTACAAGGTTAGGCTCAAAGTAAAGCCCCAAGACTTGCACATAATAACATTTTAATACTGAAATTCTTTTCTCTTTTATTTTCTGTATGTTTAAAGACTTGGACTTAATTATTTTCTTCCACTAATTTATATGCTTCCTTTTATTCGATTTTTACCAAAAGTAACTGCAGTTATGATGATTATTTTCGCTACGAACACATCTAAAACTTATAGAAGTAAATAAACAATGGCTTCATTTGGTGGGATTAATTACTTTTTCTGATTACATTTTGTAAAAACTGTTTTTTTTTTTCTAATTATATTCCTATGTTAATCAAGTAAGAAACTCCACTTGTAAGTGGTTGTGCACACATCGCCGATTTCAAGCCTGGGTATAGGAGGAGGATTGTGATAGGTTAGTGACAATATTTACATTTCAAGCCCACGTAAAGGAGGATTGTGATAGGTTAGTGACAAAATTTACATTTCAAGCCCGCGTAAAGGAGGAGGACTGTGATAGGTTAGTGAACCAAATTGAGATTGTTATTTAACTACCCAAATCCACATATGTATAGTGTAGAACGAACACCCTCTAAATGTATGCTGAACCAACTCGACTCCCATTCTTGTGTTTTACTTTTAGATGTCACACAATTCAACATTAATATGGTTTTGAATCAAATGACCCAACCCGAGCCTAGAATCGCCCGAAGCCTAGAGTCCCCATACAAGTCCATAGAATTAGGGTACACATCGTCACAGGTTCCTACCCTATAACATCCAATTGTCTAAGCATAAAAGTGCAAATGATGCAAACATGAGTACGTTTAGTATAAGACTGCCAAAATTTTGGAGGGTTAAATTTAAAAACTTTTCGTACCTTGATCAGGTGGTGGAAGAGTACGATTATGCGTAGGATGGTAAGTTGTAGGTGTCAATCTCTGCAGATAAAGAAACAAGGAACCCATTCAGTGCAGGCTTTCACAGAAGTTTGGATAATTAATTACGGTACTTCATAGATCGAGTGGTGGCATAAAGAAAGCACGATAACTTAAGCTCCATGGTCACAAGTGAAGATATGAGTTCTAAAAGACCAACAGGTATGACAAGAAAAATTATTGATCAGAGCGGAAATCATAATAGACGAATCGTTCCACACAGCAAGATTATTCCTGATATGCTATCCTCATTTTAGACGATATAATTACAATATAAATCTTGTCCACTTACCTGAATAGTCCCCTATATAACTTACTTTCCCTATAATGGATTGCCAAACAACGGGTCAGAGAGAATCCAGTATTACAAACTACAAATCAGGCTAATTGCTAAAAGTTCCGTATTGGATGATCATATACAAAAGCTGGAAAATTGGCTAAACTCGTCATGTTTGTAATAAGAAGCACATCACTTTTGGCTAGTTCACAAAATATATCAAATCTTATGCATAGATTGACAAATTAATCGTTAAGTAATGCATCAAAGAGGAGGGAACAATACAAATTATCATAATAGTTTATTAGTAATAGATTGCAAAAAAAGCAAGTCATTGAGAGAAAAAAGATTGATAAATATGTCATTTCGTTACATAATTCCGCAATGTTTTTTTAAGTGAACATTTTTTTAATGGACACTTATCTATGCGCAAACTACACCCATTTCTCTTATATTTACATGGGTACTTTTGTGCACTTATACTTGCTCATAATTCCTGATTATGCATGCCAAAACCAAAGGGTGGATTTAATAACAACCAGAGCCTAGGACGAAGGTCAGCCATAGTCCGATTTCAAAAATCAAGGAAATATAATTGTTATGGGGTAACAGCAAATTATTTCAACTATATGTTTAAACTTACATACCCGTTGATCAACATAACATAAATGCTCAATTACTCTAAAAAAATATAATTTACACTCCCCGCTCACGTAGACTCTTTTTTGTGATATTGACATGAAAACTTTAGCACTCGATCATAACTTCGCCTTACTATAAGAGGGAGGGGAGGATACATTGAAAAGGCTATCTGAATATTTTGACTACTGTAAGAGTTCTTAGCTCATTTGAAGCATTCACAAGAGGCTTATATCAATCACTATCCCACGCATCAAAAGCCACCTAATTTTAACTCCATATGCAGCTCAAACCACAACAAGAAAACGGCAAGCATCAAAATTATCAGAACTTGAAAAGTTGGCATCCAACCAATCCCTAACCTCCCCACATGAAACAGCGAAGAGGTAATCATAAGGTGGACTGGATTCATCTTGAACCTAAACTCCAGTACAACGGGAACAAGAGGGCATCTGCGTCAATAAAGTTTTTAGCTGATGGGCTCAAAGATTTGTTTGCATGCTTCACTATGGCAAGAAAAAGAGCCCCTTCCTTTGGGCATTGACGAGGGGTAAGGTGCAGTGAAAATAACAACCTCCTCACCTCCTCTTTCAAAAAATATATTTAAATTTGTTGTATGCAATACATTGTGACCATTGCCGCTTTGGTTGTTATAGTGTGATTCTGTAATTCTGTGGATGATAGTATTGGATTTCTCAGTTGTATTTTTAAACGCAATTGCTTTTAGTGTCCTGATATTGCATCTAATAAATCTATTTGTATACAACAAATAAAGACTAGGCTAACTGGACCATTAGCAGTAAAAACTCATTCTTTTTCAATTCCTTAACCTTTGCTCACAAAAAAAATGTCCCTAACCTAAAACTCTAGTAATCATAAAGAAAGAGAGGTTGGATTCCAAATTATAATACCCACGTGAAAACACCTTAATACTAATTCACAACCCTAAAAGACAATTATCCAATGGGGATTGATCATAGACATAAGTTATGGTCGTATAGTATACTTTGATACTCATATTGCCATAAAGATTGTCATATTACCCTATGTTCCATGTATTTTTTGGACATCTAACCGACAACCTCATATAAGTGTATCAGCTAGTCAACTAAAAGTGTATGTTTTTGGATCATGGTCCTAGGATCAGGATCCTGATTCTCCACACTTAACTTGGAGATCTCCCTAGAATCTTTAAAAGGACGTAGCATTAAATGCATGGCAGCAAGAACAACACGGCTACAGTGCCTTGTCTTCTCGTGTGATTTGACAAGAGACATGATTTAGATGGCAAAGAATATAAGTTTCCACAAAACGTGTAAAAGGTGGACTTAGTATTTAATGCTCCACAACACAATCAATGAGAGGTTTCCATGTCATAGGAATAGCTGACTCTACATGCAAAGCTAGAGAAAAGGTGAAAGACCGCATAAAGAATATTAAGGATAACACACAAGGGTCAAGGGACATTCCTTAGCATGACGAGGGTTACATTGTTCCAAGCCATTGATGAGGTATTAATACCCCCACATTCATCGCCTCTAAAGTAACTTAATTCGAGCCAATGAACATATTGCTCTCAATCATTGGTGAATGAATATGTTATATACTCTAACAGTAATTTGTGGGTAACAAAGAAAAAGGACTAATCAGCTTAAGCTTATGGTTGAGGCCCCAGGATATGTTATATACTCTAACATGAATATCAACTCTTCTTGCATCTACTCTTACATTGATGAACGTGTATTAAGACCTCACGCCATAAACAAAATCCTAGCCATGTTCACCCAAGCTAAGGCCACAATACACTTAGGATTGGGCTTCCTATGTACTCATCTATTATACTTTCTGAATTGAGCGTCGGAGCAAGACCCCGGAGTCATCCTCTGGGTCCCTCTAATGTTTGTCATTGCGTAGACTAGGTCATCAGAGTGGTCCTAGATAGCAAAGACAAGACTCTAAACCAACAAACTCCTCTCTCTCAAACAACTTTAGTACTAATCAAGCTTAGTGTTAATTAACATAATGCATTCCTCAATTAAAGGAGACAAAATATAGTATAAAAATAGCTTATTCAAAATGCTATCATAGTAAATCATGAAGCCCTTAGATCCTTATTCTTCAATTAGCACAAAATACTATGTCTTTCCAACAAAATGGCACAAATCTCAGATATCAAGCACAAAGTTGAATTAGCACAAAAAAAAGGTATGTTACTTAACTAAAAGCTAAATAAACTCCATGATTTCAGCTACCCATATGAAAATTTTTAAAAAATTCCCAATAAACCACAATCAAAACGCCAAATCAAAATCAAATTATGATTAAGTAAGAACAATTGACAAAAAATCAAAAAGATTGAAACTTTCATCTCAAAAAACAAAAAAGATTCAAACTTTAAAAGAAAAATGGGATCTTACAGAAGGATTTGAAGGATCAGATGGGCGTAGTTGGCTGAAGTTGTGAGGGTCGTATGAAGGCCAGTCACCCAAAATGGACTCCATTAATAAGGAGATATGATGAACTCAAAAACACAGCAATTCTCAGAAAATTGCTATGTAAATGATGATTTTGATTAGGAGAGGATGGAGATGTGTAAGCAAATGTTTTTTATCAAATGTAAAAAATGTGCATTAATATTGCAATTTGGTGAATTATCTACAAGTTGGGAGTTGGAGTCTTTTTTCCATTATTTATTTTGGCCTTCTGGGTTTTTCCATTTCTACTTTCTAGTTTCTAGGTAAAATAAGGTAAATTGAAAATTTTATAGAGGGGTAAAATAAATTATATACTCCATAAAAGTTTATGGAGAGGTAAAAGAAATTATATCCGACTCCAATGGATACGTAAGATTGTAAGGGTTGTTGACAAATGATTATTAGATTTTGGTCGTTAAATGTTGGTTGTTGGCTATTGGTTTTTTTTAAAAAAAATTAATTTGTTTAATTTAATTAGTTGAAGGTGTTAATTATTTTTATTGGACTTGGATTATATAAACTAGTTGGATAAATCGATCATTTAAGATGCTTGATTAAATTAGATATTGACGGTAGGAAATTTAATATAAAAAGGATCAATAAGCGAAAACTCAATAAAAACTAACATAACTAGCGTTTTCGTTGTTTCTCTGTGTGCGCGTGTGTATGTATTTTTTCTTATGTTCTGGCAAGAGTTAGATTTATGTCTACAAAATATAGGCTCATAACCAGAGCATAAAATAGAAAATTCAATTTCAAACTAAATTTTTATAGTCCACTAAAAGGTAGTATCAAACACTCATATAGAGTCATATACAGGTCTAGACGCATGCAAATCTCTAATTGTTAAACTTTGCAACAATTATATTATATAATTATCGCATAACAAAAGTCGTAATAGGGAAAAGAAAACCAAATTTCTAAGTCTATCTATATACATCTTAAATAGTTGAAATTAAGTTAGTTCATGAGCTATTTCATCCTGCTATGTTCTTCATATAAGATCCAGACACATATTTTTTTATGTATGGTCTGTATGTCGTGTTCTTATGTTGGAAAAAAAGGATAAATCATTATATTTGAAAATATAAAAATATATCTAACAACATATTGTTTGACACGAGGTTACAATTCAAACAAAGAGTATGATGATTATATTTATTTATCTTATATCTACAAATCATTTAACACAACTTTTTAAAAATCAACTAAATATTAGTTATTGATAAGGTTAACGATTTCGTCTTCTACAAACTAATTTTCCCATATATAGCTCGTATAGGATGTATGAAGATAACCAATCAGCAAACTACTCAAACTTAGACTAATTTAGGTTAATAATATAAATCATTTAATTTAAACATCTTAACATATTTTCTACCATTAATACGAAATCATTTTTTTATCCTCTGTTTTTTAAAAAATAAATTTTGATAAACATCATCAGCAGTTAAAACTCAAAACTCAAACCACTCTACAGAAAACCATATCAGAAAAAGAAAATCAGATTCCTAAACCCATTTACATACATCCTGAATGCAATAAAACAAAGCTAGTTCATAGCTACTTCTTTATGTTATCTCTTTACATAAGAACATAAAAATCCTTTTTAATCATACAACTACACCATCATCAAAATACCTGCTAAATACACCAAAACTCAGTTAATTAGTACTTTATTACAATTTCTCTTCATATAAAATTCACAAATTTTTTTATCATAGAATCACAAACTCTATCAACATTCTTTTTTACTCGATTTACTCGATCAACATACATCATACCCAGAATACAAAATAAGCAAACCAACCTATATGCTATCTCATTAGGTTACTTCCTATATACCATCATAAAAACCATATTATAATCATTAAAAGTCATACCTTTCATTCATATATTGCCTACCAAATTGGAAGGGGAAAAATGAGAGAGCCAATAGTAGAGAGTAAATTAGGAAACAAGACCTCCATGTCCATGGTCAACTTGTATTGCCAAAATTTGGAGTAAAGAATGTAGCAAAAATACTTTTTCTATCACTCCCAACTTCTAAAGTGTGAAACAACCCAACCCCTTTTTCTTATTTCTTCTCTTGTCAATATATCTATGTTAATTTTTTTCAATTTCTTTTACAGATCTTCATAATTTAAAAACCCTAGAATTTCCCCCCAAATTCAGAAATGGAATGGGTGGGGAAGTCAGTGACGAAAGAGTTTGAAGGGTTTGGGGTTTTTGAGGGATTTATTGAGTCCTATGATTCTTCATCTGGGTTTTTTAAAATCTTGTATGAAGATGGTGATTCTGAAGAAGCTGATTTTTCTGAGGTTTCTCGTTTGATTTCATGTTCAACTGATTGTAACTCAATTGCTGAGAATCAGAAGAAAAAAGTTGGGAGAAAACCTAAACGTCGTCGTCGGAATGATCAAGGTAAATCGTCTTCTGATGTTGATAATTTAGTGATTGATAATGGGTTAAGTAATTCTGAAATGAGTAATTTTAATGTTCCTGTTGATTTGAATGTAAATGTAAATGGAAATTTGGATTGTGGTGGGAATGATGGGTTTGATCTGAATCGTGGGTTAAATTTCGATGATGGGGTAGAAAATGGGGAAATTAGGGGTTGTATTGACTTGAATTTAAGTGTAGATGATGGTGGAGTTGATGAGAATGATGCTAGGGTTGAAAAAATTGAACCTCTAGTGCAAAAAGAACATGTATTTGATTTGAATTTAGGGTTTAACGAAGAGACTGTAATAGGAGGGATTGGGATTAATGATGGAAATGCTTGTGGAGGGTTAGGAGAACAATTTGAAAATGGGGATTCTAGTAATGGAGATTTGAATAATAGGGTTTTTGATGTTAAATTGGAAGGGGGTGGTTGTGAGGGTGTTGACTCCAAACAATGTGGGGATGGTAACTCGGGTCGTAAGAAGAAAAGGAAATTTGAGAGGAATTTGTGTTCTCCTACTGAAACTGTGCTGAGAAGAAGTGCACGACGAGCAAAAGCAGCTGCCTTGCAAGAAAATAATGTATCTAGTGCAATGGAAGAAGAAGAGGAAGTGAACGATTTGTCCGAGTCAGGAGTTATCAATGAACCGGAAGAAAAGGCTGTTCCTATGGTGCTCGAAAAGTTTGTAGAACCTAAGGGCCTTCCTGCCAATACTGAATTCCCACCTTCTTCGGCTAATTTAGATTTGGAGGGAATTCCTGTACTAGATCTTTTTTCGATATATTCTTGTCTCAGGTCCTTTAGTACCTTATTGTACTTGAGTCCTTTTGGATTGGAGGATCTTGTCACAGCATTGAAGAGCGAAGTATCTAATCACCTAATTGATTGTATTCATGTTTCCATCTTGCAAACACTGAGAAAACACCTTGAATTGCTGGCAATTGAAGGTTTTGAATCTGCATCCACTTGTTTAAGGTAAAATTTACACTTCCAAATATTAGGTTTGTGGGAAAGTAAAAATTGTTCTTTGTGATTAATTTTGTCACATATGTTTCATAAATTGTAGGAATTTGAACTGGGATTTGCTGGATGTAATTACATGGCCTGTTTTTATGATAGAATATCTTCTGATTCACGGTTCAGGGCTAAAGCCTGGTTTCACTCTAAATTGTTTAAATCTATTTGATGGTGAGTATTACACACAACCAGCAGAGGTGAAGGTTGAACTACTTCGTTGTCTCTGTGATGATGTCATCGAAGTTGATGCCATTAGATCAGAGCTTAGTAAAAGGACAGTTCTTGCAGAGGCTTATACGGATAGGAGGAGGACCTCTGCCGAAACTCCTGGTGACTCCCTGAGTGAGGATGTTATAGAGGTTGTAGACGATGGAAACATTGATGAGTGTTGCCTTTGTAAGATGGACGGGAACTTAATATGTTGTGATGGTTGTCCTGCCGCTTATCATTCAAAATGTGTTGGAATTGTCAGCAGTCTTCTGCCAGAGGGTGACTGGTATTGTCCAGAATGTGTGATTGGAAGACAGAGTTTTAGTAATAAAGCTCAGAAATTCTTTCGAGGTGCAGATTTGCTTGGCATTGATCCTGCTGGACGGTTATTTTTCAGCTGCTTTGACTACCTTGTGGTGTAAGCTCCTCCTTGAAAGTTTATTTAATTCTGTTTACGATACACTTCCATTTCCTTGGAGATATATTAAGTTTTGTATTCACCTAGCCTGATTGTAGAGTAGCTGTATCTAAACAACTGTTTTGCTACAGTGCCACCGGGATGATTGTATGCTGAGAAGCAAATAATATGGCTCCATGTTACTGTGTCTTTTTTTAACGTGGTGAAACATATTGAAATTACATAAACCTTTGTACAAAACGATCCATTTTGAATGAATTTTTAAGGTACTTTTAATCAATTTAGGGCTTGGCATTGCGTTGTCGCATTGTCAAGCAGACATGGGCACATGAGTTGAATATTTCCTTCTAATCAACAAGAGAGATGGGTAATGTGCGTTTCCTTTTAGTTGTCCTGTCATTTCTGGAGGGTGAGATGAGGAACTGAGGATATGAGTAGACTTTTCCTGGAACATACCTTTGTATTGATGTACGCTTTTTTTACAGGTCAGACTCCTATGATGGCAAGGCTTTGTGTAGATTTTACCACAAAGATGACTTTGGTGGTGTTATTCAACTACTGCAGTCATCTGCCTTTGTATATAGGTCAATCCTACGTAAAATTTCTGAACATTGGGCCTTACCAGCTGACTTGTGTCAACAAAAAAGTGTTTTAAGGTCTGAGAATGGTAAGTTGAAGAATGGAGCAAATTATTGGAAGAGAACAAAAATATTAGTATTTTTTTCATGAAGTCTGGTCTATTAGGCTCTAAATTTTCCGTACCTTCTATTTTTTTTGTTCAGATGCTGCAAAACCCTGCTTAGAGACGCAAAATCTACTTACAAGCTCTGACGGATCGGGCGAAGTCTTACAAGAGAATGAGTTGATTCAAAAGTCCCTTAGATCTGCGTCGAATGTAGCTACTAGGGGAATATCTGGGAGGAGTGTTCCGACTTCCAAAAAGGGGAAGAAAAAGGGTTCGTCAAAGCAATGCGAATCTTTAAAGGTTAAAGAAGAAGGCCTAGCAGGGGAACCTGGAGATGGTTATAAGAACAGCTATAGCTTTGCAAGGACAGCTGCTTCTGTTGTTGAAGAGTTATTAAGGAAACCCTCAGGTAAAGCAAATACAGATGTCCCAAAGACTGAGGAGGAGATAATATCAATTCAGTTGAAATTTATTTTGAAAAAGTCGACAAAGTCTTGTTGGATTATTGAAGATCTAAATGGGGGGAGGCAGAAAGAAAAATGTGAATGGTGCTACTGTTGTAGGTTTCCTGTTGAAGGTAGAGGCTGCTTATTTAGTGTCAAAAATACTAGTTCTGTTTCAGCTGCTCTTAAAGAAGAAATTGATAGTATACTGTCAAAAAGGAATAAGAAGGGGCATCTTGTAGATGTCATTTGCTACCTGTTAGGTATGGAAGAGCGCTTGCGAGGATTTCTTGCTGGTCCATGGCTTAAACCTCAATACAGTGAGACTTGGCGTCAACGTGTTCTCAAAGCACCTGATGCTTTATCGCTAAAACATCCTCTCCTTATGGTAACATTTGCTCTCTTATGATCTGATTGAAATCTATCTGTTCAGTATGTTTGCTGCTGTTCATTATGCAAAGGATATACTATTGTATAAATTGACTGTGAATTTGGGACATGTAAATTGACCGTCAACCTGCTGTCATAATCAAACCAATCTTATCCAGTAATGATTTATTGTATCACTCAGAGCTCCTGATTTCGTGCAATTGTTTGTTTGTCAGTTTGAAATGTTGGCTTTCTATTTTCCAAACCTGTTTTCTTATTTCTGCTGCTGTCCATGCAGTTGGAGTCCCATTTACGTTCTTTGGCTATTACAGCGGAATGGTACAAACATGTAGATTTGGTCACAACTATGGGTTCCGCTGCCCACTTTGTGGCCAGTTCACGTGCTTCGTCAAAGAATGTAATTAACCGAAAAAAAGTCAGATATTCAGAATCCGAGTCTAAATCATCAGCTGCTGGTAAGGGACTGACCTTATATTGGTGGAGAGGGGGTAAAGCTTCTCGGAGTCTCTTTAACTGGAAAGGTGTACCTCGCTTCTTGGCTTTGAAAGCAGCCCGAAAAGGTATCCTTATGTTTTGACTTGTTTTGATGATTGGAAACAAACTCGTATAAGTATCATCAACCAAGTTGAATTCTGAAATTGCGCAGCTGGTGCCATGAAGATACCAGACATACAATATCTTGAAGCTTCTGAAAATGTGAAGCGAACCAGATTTGTTGCATGGCGTGCCGCTGTGGAATCATCAACAAGCCTCGAGCAGCTGGCTTTGCAGGTAATTTTGCCCACCCACTGTTTATTGTCAAAGCTGAACTTTTAAGCTTAAACCATCAGCTATTCACCTATCCGTAAATGTTCCTACACATCATTTTATGTTATCGAATGCTCAAACTGGTAGAGTATACTATTTTTGTGCTTTAGTCAAACTTAATACATTATGCTTTGGCTGATGGTGATTATACATTCTTAATATGTGCTTTTGGATCAGTTGAGGGAGTTTGATCTGTTTATTCGCTGGGACGATATTGAGAATACTCACTCTCATTCTCTATTGGACAAGGAATCCATTAAGTCAATCAGGTTGTTTAAGAAAGTCATAGTCAGGAGGAAGACTTTAGAAGGAACACTAGCAAGATATCTTCTTGATTTTGGGAAAAGAAGATGTATTCCAGATGTTGTTCATAAACATGGGCAAAAGCTCGAGGAATCGGACAGTGAGAGGAAGAAATATTGGTTGGATGAAGTGCATGTTCCTTTGTATCTTTTGAGAAGTTTTGAGGAGCGAAGACTTATGCGGAAGGCTGGTAAAAAAGTTCCCGGTAAATCCAAGAAGGTTGGGAAAGTGGTGAAGAAGCCTCCAAGGGAGAAAGGTTTTGACTATCTTTTTTCAAGAGCAGAGAAGGTTGACAGTTATCAATGTGGACATTGTAACAAGAATGTGGCAATCGGGTAAATTTCCTATTCTTCTATTACGTTTTTGTTTATATGTAGCAGTTTGTTTAACATTGGTTGAGGTTGGACTCGTGACAGGAGCATTAGGCAATAGGATACAGTGGTAACATGCAATTAAATATATACATATGGCATCTTTAAATTATAATGCAGTATATGCTCATCTGATTGGCATTACATTAGAGAATTTAGAATGGGTGTTTTGGGTTTTTTTAAAACATATATTCTGCTTCCTTTCCTGGACTGTAAGTGATAATGCAGAATATGTGCATCTGATTGACATTTTATACATTTATAGTTTATTAAATTTCTTTCTATTTAGTTGTACTCCCTGTATTTCATTTCACATATTCACGTATGATTATCTTTTAACTGAAATTTCAAATAGATGTTCTCTGTTGTCAAGTTTTAATATTGTAGAGCTTCCTTGATTGAAGTTTTGAACCTAGTTTTATGAGGTGTATCTTCTACGATCGTGTGATGTTGTGATACCCCGGATTTAGCTTGAAAAGGGATTGGTAGACTACTCATATTAACAAGGTGCATCTTCTTTTCATGGGAGCCCATTTGCTAAGAAGGGGCCGGGGTGTTACAGATGTTATGTGCACAAGATAAAAGATGTTTAAGTATTCTTTTTTTTTTTTAGCTGGAGAAGTACTAAATAATCTTTAGATAGTTTTACTCTCATTCTCTCTAAATTAATTATTACATTTGGATACCTATAAAAACTCCTGATGTCATGTAAGTTGGGTAAAATATGGAAATTCACTTGCTTTGCTTTGATCTCTATATGCTTTATTCTTTGTATCTTGAGATTTCTTGCAATGCTGATGCATATCTATTCTGTTTTTCTTTTCAGTGAAGCTGTGAGCTGCCAATTTTGCAATGGTAAGTAGAATAACCTTTTTATATCTTCACTTATTTTGGTGATAACTGACTAGGAGCCATTTGTTTTGTGCTGTTTCGTTGTTGGATAAACAATCTTTTATTTAAGTGAAGATATTCAACCTTTTGAGATGCGAATTGCTTAATTGGTGATTGATTTAGTTTAAACAATACAAATGGACTAATAACGTTTGGATGTGTTGCTGAAGTTTGTTTTGGATGAAAACTGTGATAATGTCTTTTGACGGATGGCTGGATATGGATGTTTGTGCTTTCTTGTTTGCAACTATTTGAGAAGAGCTTCTAGCTTCTTCTCAACAACACCGTGAAGTGCTTTTTAACTTTTGAATGAACTCTTATAAAATGTAGTAATTTTTTTGTCGGTGAAGCTTGAATGTTCCCTATGAAGTATTATTACTCTTGCTGGTGTGGTACTTGTATGAAGTTATCATGGATGTTGATGGTTTTTCGTCACTCTTTCATGACATTTATTGTGGGTTTAGTGATGTGCTTTTGTGACATTATGCTGATCCGGATCAATCTAATTACTCGCTTCCTCAACTTAGGTTATTTTCATAAAAGACATGTCATGAAGGCTTCAGAAGGGATTGCTGCTGGTTGCACGTATACATGCCATAAATGCCGTGTAGGGAAGCATGTAAATACGGAAAGAAATTTGCGAAAACGGAAGTTTGAAAATCTTCGAGAAACAAAAAATATGAAGGTTGAAATTAAAGGTAACCCCGCAAGGTCGAGGGGTAGACCAAAGAAAAAGGGAATACTCATGGCTAATCGTAGAAAAGTGCTTTTACGAAATGCTAAAAAGATGCAATGCCATGAGCAGACTGTATCGCAGAAAAAAACCAATATCTCTACTGGTATGACTCTGCGCCGTTCGACTAGGAAAGCAAAGTATACGAGTCCACCACCTAATAAGACTGCTGTAGGCCGGAAAAGAAAAAGGAACAAATCTAGGACCGTGTCATCAAAAAAGACTTCAGATGGCATCTTGTGGCAGAAGAAAAGAACACCGATTCTCTATTCGTTTTGGATAAACGGCCTTTTTCTGTCTAGGAAGCCAAATGATGAACGAGTGGTACAGTTTAAAAGAAGGAAACTCATTGTGTCATCTGAATACGCTGCTGATATGGATGATCAACCAAAATGTTCTCTATGTTCTCGGCAAGGTTCTATGTCAGCATGTGTGTTTATCGCTTGTGAGATATGTGAAGGTGAAATTACAGTTCGTAATTTTGTCTATAAGTTTTTAATCTGAATGACTTGAGATGTATTACTTTGATAAATCATCTTGATTGTGATTTTTGACTTTTGAGACATTTGTTTTTCTGTGCAGCTTGGTTTCATGGTGATGCATTTGGACTCAACAAAGGAAACATTGGGAGTCTTTTAGGGTTTAAATGCCATGTATGCCTCGAGAGGAGCCCTCCTGTTTGTCCTTTTGTTGACATTTCTATGGACAATCATGCTCCATCTGGTGAAGCTCATGAAGCTCATGAATTACCTGAAGTTTGTGCAGTTAGAGAGGATACGGACTGCGTGCCGGAGCTTCACTCTAACGATACAGCTCAGAATTGTGATAGAAATCTTCATCAAAGTGGGACTCCGATTCGAGATAATAATATGGGTTTAGAGGATGGGTCACCTACCAGCAAGGAGCATGATTGCAACGGAGACTCCACAAATGAGACTCCGGATGCTCGGGGATTACACCAAGCTGTTGCAATCAGAAAGGATACAGATACATGTATTGTGCAGGAGCTTCAATGCAAGAAAGATTCTTCTAGTCTCTTGGAGGTCGATACAAAGAATTGCGAGACATATCATGACGGAGATGAGACTTCAATGCTAAATGTTGAATTAATGGAAAACCGGTCATTGCCTGCCAAGGAGCTGCACTGTGATAAAGGCTCAACACGCGAGTCTCAGAATGCCCTGGGATTATCTGAAATTGGATTTAGAAAGGAAGCAGAGTGTGTACAGGAGTTGTGTAAGGAAGGTTTGTCTAGTCCCATGGAGGTTCATACAGCACAGAATTGTGATGAAAATTTAGATGGAAATGGGACTCCGGCGCTAAATTTTGAGCCGAGAGTAGAAAGTTCGTCATTTACCTGCAAGGGGCCTCAGTGCAACGAAGGTTCCACTGGTGAGGCTCAAGTTCAAGAATCACCCGAAGTTGATTGTTTGCGTGCACTTCAGTCGAATGAAGTTACCAATCTCTTAGAGGTCCATACAACACAGAAGTGTGACGGAAATCTTGACCAGAATGAGTCATCGATAGTAGAAAATGCGTCACCGACCAGCAAAGAGCCTCCATGTAACAAAGGTCTATGTCTATCGGAGGATCATACAGGCGAAGAATGTGATGGAAGTTTTGACCAAGATGAAACCAAAAAGCTAGAAAACGGGTCTCCTACCAGCAAGGCTCTTTTATCCCCTTCAATTGAAGTTCAAGTTACGGATATAGAACCCAAATTACAGGAGTCGGTCGTGAACGGTAACATTGAAGGAAAAAATCTTGACCAGAATGAGACTCCGATGCTAGAAAATGCATCGTTGACCAACAAAGAGCCTCCGCGTAACAAAGGTCTATGTCTATCGGAGGATCATACAGGTGAAGATCTTGATGGAAGTTTTGACCAGGGTGAAACTAAAATGCTAGAAAACGGGTCTCCTGCGAGCAAGGCTCTTTTATCCGGTTCACCTGAAATTCAAGCTACAGATTCGGAGCTCAAATTACAGGAGTCCGTTGTTAGCAATGAAGGAAACCAGGTAGACCAGCTAACACCATCTACAAACCAATAGTTCCGCACATCAATTCTGGATGGGATGTACCAGTGTCACATGATTTGCTAATTTTTCGCAGATTGCAAATCGAAAAAAGTTGAATCATGGTCGGTTTTGGACTATTTTTGGTTGTTTTAATTGAACCGTAAATTTAAAAGGTGAATTATTATCGAATTATGTTACACTGGTATGGACCCAAAAGAGTTCTGAAATAGCGAAAGGGTTGACGATTCTTGATTCTTATGGTAGATAATTCTTGTATCTTCGTTTCGATTGTGGCCTCTTAATACATGAAAGCAGAAGGCTACAGTTTTCTTATCAACAACACTAATATATGTAGTGATGGTGACTATGAATACCTTATACCTAATTTCTGATTATATGACTGCATACAGTTAACTTAGGTAGGATTGTTTTTACAGCAGAATCATATAAAAAATATGCTAAGTTCATTTATCAAAGGTAAATGGTGAATGTAGAATCATTTTTTAACCCTCTGTTTCTAATCTGATGCCTTATCTAGAAAATGGATAGTTGTAATGCTGCTATGTGACAATTTTGGAGATATCTTGTATTGTAAGTAGGTTGATAATTGGTCTGTTGACTATAGCTTTGTTGGTTTGACCGGTTAAAAGTATTGACCAAAAAGTCAGCTGTTTTAGTCGGCTGTTATGGACATGTTTAGTAAAAATTGTGACTATTGGCTTTTTTAGCTCAAAATTTAAAAACTAAGTCTACTAGTTTTTTGGTTTTGGTTTAAAAGTCAACTTTTTTTTGAATAACGAAAAAAAATTCGATATCGTTTTTGGCTGTTTGACAAACTCATAAGTCAATGAAAGCCATTCATAGTGCATACAAAAATTTGGTGTGTTTATGAGATATTAGAGGCCAAGATAAATTTCAATTTTGAGCCTTGAAATTTAGTTGAGAATTTGGTTTTTAGTACATTCTCCAAGTATAGTGATTAGTGAATAAATATCACATCCAATTTTAGGTATAATTTATAGGGAAATGATAATTTAATATTGTTTTTACCTTGCAATCATAAACATTTAATTATACTTTATTATTTTATAATTTATTATTTCTTGGAAAGTTCAAATTATTATACAAAATATTAATTGTTTTTCAATTTTTAGACTAATTTCTCTTGAAAATTTTAAGTTATTAATGATAAGATGAATTTTTTAATTTTTATGTACAACCCTAGGATTGTAAATATCATTACCTAAATTGTAAATCTAACTTGTTCACTATGAGTTGTTTAATAGAAGAAAAGTAAATAAAAACACTGCAAAACATCTAGCTTTTTTGATTTTGGCATAATACCAACTTATTAGCTTTTTACTAAGCGTATTTTTCTAACTTTTTGGCCAATAATTTAATCAAAAGCTAAAAAATCTAACACAAAAATTACTCCACAAAGAAATATTTTTTTAGTTAACTTACAAATATAAATAAATCGATGTTTATGTCAATATTTTTTGAGTATAATAATACTTTTTAATTAATTTACAAATATAAATAAATCAAAAAAAAAGAAAATAAAAAAAAGTTCATAATAGTGGTTGGTACTATACTCCTAGTAGAAGTATATTTTATTAATTAATGGATGAGAGTGAAACGGATAAGTGAGAGAGCAAGCTTCATTTTCTTTATCTGGTCATCTTCTTTAAAGTACAACAATGGCGCTGGTCTATTCACCAGCTTCGATATCATCCTTCTCTCTCCTCAATTCATCTTCCAATAAACCACCATTTCTACTTTCTTTCAATTATTCTAAACTCGTTCGTCGCCGCAACTTCCACCGTTCTTCGTCGGCGTTGTTCACAATTCGTGCCGCTGCAACTTTGAATTCCGAGAATGGTGCCCTTGTTTCTGATTCTGAAAACCCTAACGAACAAGATTATGGACGTAAGTTCTTTCCTCTTGCTGCTGTTGTTGGACAGGTCAGTTTTCCTTCTTTCTTTCTCACTTGTTGATTTTCTGTCAAATTTTAATGAAATTTTTTTATTAATTTGTTTGCATTGTGTGATTTTTTATGAGTGTTATCAAGTACATATCATGTTTGTCTAGTCTATATGCTTTATTTTTTTAAAAAAAATTAGTTTTGGATAGTTCTCGGTATGCGATGGTTAAATTTTGATTGATGTGTTTATAAGGGAATTTGTTTTCAGAAAAAAAAGGGGTAGGGAATGATAGTTCTTGCCTTCTTGGAATGCGATGATCAAAGTTGGTGTATTGTTTCACTTGAATCAGAATTCATTGACAGTGATTTTGAGTCTTTGACCTTATTGCTATGCATGTTAAGGTATATGCTCCTCGACCTACGAGTAATGGAATAGATTGATATTATTAGAACTAAATTGAGCTTAAAGTATTGGAACATATTAGGAGTAGTAGAAATGTGAGAGAGTAAGCGGTGGGCAAACCTGAATGGAACTTTCAAAAAAGTTGGGTAGAATAGGCTGCAAGTCAATGATGGTTTGAAATATTTGTGATATCAAACTTTTCTCTCAATTCAGATCATAGTGTAAATATACGGCTTCGGTCACATTCGCTCTATTTGGATTGTTTTTGCTGATGAGTTGGCCTATATTTCAGTTGTGATGAGCTCAATAGCTACACGATAATGAGACCTTCGTTTATTACCATGATTCTATTAGTATAAGATGCAGCTTACTTTCCTCATGGTATTAGCGATTTAGCGTACCTGAAAGCATGCTGTAGCTCAATACTAAAGTAACTTGAAGGAAAGCTTGATAAACCTTAGCACATGTAAAATAGGTTGCATTGCGACACTGATTTAGCATAAGGGGAATGAAAAATTGGTGTTGAGGAGTCTTGTTTAAGCTTCCAACCTTCCACTCAATCTGTAAGACTAGTATCTACAAGATGCCTATTGAATAATCTCTAAGCTTGTAGTATGCCTATCCATTACAAATTAGCAAGCCAAAAATAAGTCTTTTTGAGTCGCCTGACTACTAAAAAACCCATTCTTCTAAGGCTAAATGAACTTGAAGCTTTTGCCTTATTGTGTAACAGTTTGATGGGAACTAATTGTTTATTGGTAATATAAGCCAACATCCAGCATCCATGTACAAGCTTCCATGATGCAGCTTTAGGACTCACAGATGGGTCATCAATCCATCCATCTACCTCGCCAACAATTTATTTTTTTTGTGAGTGATAATGGCTCTGAAATTCCGGACTCCTGCTACTCTTAGGATGCAAAGTTTATCTCACGTAACTAGAGTCTTGCAGATTCGCTGCCCTTAGATATGGTTTACCGAACCTTAAACTTCTGTTAGGATATTCTTGGGTAGAATAAAAATTTGGCACCAGTAGAATAGTAGATGGAATTGTAAATAACCGAGGAGGAATTTCATGAGCTGTAATTTACTTACATAAGACCAATTAACTTCAAAACTCGCTTTAGCAACAGCCAGCCTCCTTATTCCCCAAAGGCTTGCATTAAACTTAAGCTGGTAGACAAACTATTGCCACCTTCAAAACTAAACAAGGCTTATGACTACAATTGACTACATGACTGGAAGCTTTAGTGAGAAGCAGAAAAGATTGATATGACAAAGAGAAGAACTTTCATCAGTCAAGTAAATAGCTGAACTGCAGAAGATCATTTGCAAAGTTCATATAATTCAACTTTCTATTGACTTGATTGCTAGTTAAATTGGTGATGAAGATGTCCTTGGTTCATCTAACTAACTACTTCTATGTATGTAGAAAAGGTTAGGTGGACCAAGTCAACCTGGAAAAACTCGTTTGGTAATGGAGGGAGTGAAGTGTCCGGAAAAATGTCATAATTTCTAGTACAATTGATGAAGCAGAAAACCGGTTTTAATTTAGTTTTTATCTGAATGTATTAAATTTTAGCCAATCATGATTCATGAATGAAGCTGGTGAATCAGTTTCACGTCATTTTTCAGAAAAATGAGTAATAGGCTCATAGTCAAGAGTAGATATCATCATAGAAGAACTTTTATTCGCTTCATTAGTTCACTCGAGATGTTTTGTTTTAAGCGCCTATCATTTGCTTTATTGACGTATGTTTTCTTATCTTAACATTTATTGTTTGCGGTCTCTTCACTCTTTTCAAAAAGTGGATACACTCATTTGCAGGACGCTATCAAAACTGCACTTCTTCTTGGAGCTATTGACCGTGAAATAGGAGGGATAGGCATTTCAGGGAAGCGAGGGACGGCCAAAACAATTATGGCACGTGGTTTACATGCTATTCTTCCACCTATAGATGTAGTTGTAGGTTCCATTGCGAATGCTGATCCATCCTGCCCTGAAGAGTAAGATTACTTCGAGTTATTTGGATGTAATTTGTGAAATAATTTGCGTTTTCTATGAATTATAGACCCTTGTTATTTTGGTTTCTCAAACGTAAGAGCATTTTCATGTTGTTGTCTGCTTTATGTTCTCCTGTAGAACTTCATGTCAGAGATACATTGTCTTATTCCCAGTATTTGCTTTGTGTGTAGTTTGAGTTTTCGTTTATTGTTGTTTAATTGGCAAAGTCTAAGATTCGAACAAGTCCAGTTCATGCACTTCATATATTTGTATTTGGGTGTCATATTAGTTTGCTTGCATAATCATGTTATGAAGTGTACATGGTGAAGGTGGGAAGATGGATTGGCTGATCGACTTGAATATGATTCCTCTGGCAATATCAAGACTAAAGTTGTAAAATCTCCTTTTGTACAGGTACTTCACATCATGTAAGAATCCTAATGAAAACACCTATTTTGATTTTGTACTGTTATCTATCCATTGTTTCTGTGCCCCTTTGCAGATTCCTCTTGGTGTTACAGAAGATAGACTTATTGGGTCTGTTGATGTTGAGGAATCAGTGAAAACAGGAACTACTGTTTTCCAGCCTGGGCTTCTGGCTGAAGCTCATAGAGGTGTCTTATATGTTGATGAGATAAACCTTTTGGATGAAGGAATCAGTAATCTTCTTCTAAACGTTTTGACCGAGGGTGTAAATATTGTTGAAAGAGAAGGAATCAGTTTCCGTCACCCATGCAAGCCCTTATTAATTGCTACCTATAACCCAGAAGAGGGTGCTGTACGTGAGCATTTGTTGGATCGTATAGCAATTAATTTGAGGTATAGCATTAAAGATTCCTTATATGCAAAGTAGTTTTTACATCAACTGTTGGTACTATTCCCTTCATTTTCCTTGTCCTATCTCTTTTTAAGTACATCTGGATGATATACATGTTGCACCTTGAGCTGCATGTTTTTTCGGGTCTGTCTTTCTTCTAGATTATTAAGTTACTTTCTTGTTGTTATACTACACTAACTTCAAATTCTTTTGCAGTGCAGATCTTCCAATGAGTTTTGAAGATCGTGTGGCAGCTGTTGGAATCGCAACACAATTTCAGGAACAAAGCAATGAAGTGTTTCAAATGGTTGAGGAGGAAACAGAATTTGCTAAAACACAGGTAATACAAAAATTATGCTGTATTTTTCCCAAGCTCATCTATCCAGAATAAGAGCATGGCTCTATAAATTTCAGTTTATTTAAGAAAGTTTTTATTTTTGCTTTCTTGTGTTTCTAATATGATAAGCTTTTATTACTTGAAACTTTTCTGATCCCTTCTTCTCTTTAGCATCGAAAATTATTCTCACTCTCCCTTCCTGGAACTCTTGAATTATGCAAAAGATGCTGAATCATGGAAGGCTAAATTTCCAAGTACACAGTGAGGAAGTGATGGGTTTTGTAGGTAGATATTTTAAATTGATATTACATATATCCTGTTACAAATCATGTAAAGCAAAATTCAATGAAACTACAAACATATTGAATGTTTAGTAATTTTTTGATATATAATTTGCCACCTATAAAACTCATCCAGAACAAAGGAGTTGTACTTCGACTTGATAAGCAAACTCTTCAAATTCATGTACGAAACGGAATGAGTGCAACAAACGAGGATGATAAGAAGTCTCCAAAAATGGTAAATGATAATATTTCACATGCTAGATGTGCTTCACTTCTCTGAAGAGCGATCTTGGGAAACTTTTTAGCTATCCTTTTGTCCCTCAACATCTTCATTGAAGTATGCTGTAACTCTGCCCTGACTTTCTGTCATATTATCTCATAACTCAACACAGAAAGAATTAGAACACTGGGACATCAACCTCCACAGTTGGTGCCTCCTCTTTCTGATTATCTTTCAGAAATCCATAGATGCGAGAGAGAGCTTACCTACTATATATCTATCATCTCCATTCGAGTCCAGAGATATGTGGTAACAAGTAATCTCATTATGGCCCTGTAAGTAGCTAACAAAGGGGGAAATATGGTAAAAGTTAGTTAGAGCAGATAGGAAGCTTTTATGTTAGTTTGCATAGCTTGTTTGCCTTGGGACTGGATTGAGTCACTTGAATAGTTGCCAATTAATCTTTTTATTCTGTAATTATCCATTTACCATTATCAGTCATTATCTTTTTCCTTTCCATATGTATGGATGAATTTTCAGTCTATTACAGTCCCCCCCCCCTTTCTCTCTCTCTCTCTCTCTCTTCCTTAGTCACAAGTGGCATGCATTAGGATAGATACATTTATCAGGTTGCAAAATTTTCGCATTAATAGAGTTTACCTCCGCCTGTCTTTGAGGTGTGAACATTTTGGCCTTTCTTACAGCATGGAGTTTAAAATGTATATTCAATTCTTTGTGTTGGTCTATATCACAGATCATTTTGGCACGGGAATATTTGAAAGATGTTACTGTCAGCAAGGAGCAACTAAAATACTTGGTCATGGAAGCAATACGAGGTGGTTGCCAGGTTCTCCAATTTTGGCCTCTCTTTTGATTCATTGTGATATTTTAATAATTTTTCTTGCTTGCGTAATCTTTTCAAAGATCTTTCTGCGTGTTTTGATCCATTTTAGTCACATGTTTGTTTCTGTGACAGTACACTTGCCTTTTGTGATTAAAGCAGACAATTGTTAATTATTCTAGTTGGTCTGTGTTAAATCTTTGAACTCTTTCAATGTCTGAGCTCTGTATATTGGTCTGCTATCCTGCTTCTCACCTTTCGGATGAAATGATTTTGTTGTCAGATAGACAAAGGCTATACTTTAGTGTTGTAAAGATATCATTAAAGATGTGGATATCTAATAGGATATGTTATACACTAGAATAATATAGGATGATGAATGCTGATATTCTCAAGTACAGGAGTTTTTAACATCCATCAAACTAAATTAACATTTGTTCAGTTTTTATGGGTTGCTTCTGTTAAGAATTTCAAATTGGAAGGTTGACGTTGGTCTGTCTTGTGGAGAAAGGCTTGCTTTATTTTACGCCATTAATGATATGAAATACATGCTGCATACAGTTTTAATCAACACACTATTATCACTTCAAAAAAAAAAAAAATCAACACACTATTAAGTTTCTTATGTGATGTATTACCGATTTCTGTTTGAGATTAATGTTTGAACTATGTTTTCTCTCTAATGTAAAATGAAGTGTGCACTTGCTTAATTGGTGATTGAATACATCTTGAACATTATACCTAACAATTTACAGGGTCACAGAGCTGAGTTGTATGCTATGCGTGTTGCCAAATGCCTGGCTGCTTTAGAAGGACGTGAGAAAGTCAACGTGGATGACCTAAAGAAAGCTGTTAAGTGTCGTTCTTGTAAATTTGTTTCCTTTCTGGTTTTCCCTAGTTTGTTGCATTTTAAATAATAAAGTCAGCCTTTCTTGGGTTACTGGAAAAAGTCAAGGAATCATAGCTAACTGAACTGGTAAAAGAATCATAGCTCAAAAGCTTTGGGCCTTTTGGCTCCTAGATTTTAGCCTCGTTCTTTCCTGTCTACCATTGGCCGTCTTGTAGTATTGTAGGAACAACAACCATGATCTCCATTTGAATTGTATAGTTTCTTTCAGGTTGAGCTGGTTATTCTTCCTCGCTCAATCGTTCAGGAAAGACCCCCAGAAGACCAGAATCAGCAGCCGCCACCACCACCGCCACCTCCTCAACAAAATCAGGACTCCGCTGAGGAGCAGAATGAGGAGGAAGACCAAGAGGTTCTTTTCCCTTTTTCAAGTTCTCCTAGCTCTTGATTGTGATGTGAGTTTTGGCTTGTTCTCTACTTACCTTTTAGGAGGTATTATTATATGTTGCAGGATGAGAATGATGAGGAAAATGAACAGCAAGAACAAATACCTGAAGAGTTTATCTTTGATGCGGAAGGAGGTTTGGTGGATGAGAAACTTCTTTTCTTTGCTCAGCAAGCTCAGAGACGTAAAGGGAAGGCTGGGAGAGCCAAGAATGTCATATTTTCAGAGGACCGAGGCCGCTACGTTAAGCCTATGCTTCCAAAGGTTTCTAGCTTATCACAACTTGACTTTATTTACTCTTCTGAGCTTCTTCACTTTCTCTCAATCTGCAATAGGCCAGTGGATACAAGGGTTTTTCTTGTCCTGCACCAAGGCTTGTCAGTCTACTTTCCCCAATGCCCCAGCCCCTAGCTTGTCCCAAGAAAGGCATAAAAGAGACGAAATATTGCAATTCTCTTTTGACTCAATGAGACTTCCAGAACAAACGTGATGAAATGTTTCTTGACTCGATTATTCTGGAGGTTGATTTGATATATGATTCCTAATCCAATGTTTTTTGAGCAGGGTCCTGTCAAGAGATTAGCTGTGGATGCAACTCTGAGAGCTGCTGCTCCATATCAAAAACTAAGGAAGGAGAAGGATACACAGAAGGTTAGGAAAGTTTTTGTGGAAAAGATGGACATGAGAGCGAAGAGAATGGCTAGAAAAGCAGGGGCTTTGGTATGTGCTGCTTGCTGAATCTTTTGTTCACTTCTATATTTCTGCCATTTTCCTCTGTACTTCATGTCTTCCCTGCGATTCTAAAAATGCTCAGCATGAGCATACCGACCTTAGAAACATAGCAGAATGATAACCTTCTATGATCATGAAAATAATTTAGAGAAAAGGCAGTTGATATCATTTTTTCTTTGGCATGATTATTGTTTTTGTTCTTTGGCTTGATAATGGTTTAATGGCAGGTTATATTTGTCGTTGATGCTAGTGGTAGCATGGCATTGAACCGTATGCAGAATGCAAAGGGTGCAGCGCTTAAGTTGTTGGCTGAGAGCTACACTAGCAGAGATCAGGTGAATCTAATGCAAATTATAGAATCGACATATAATCACTCTTGATGACTTTGGCGCAGTTGCACAAATTCTTTCTGCCAAATATAGCATATGCTCATCTAATGTTGCATCATGTAGCCTTGCAGGGATAAGTTCAAAAGCATTTGTAAGAAGAAATGTGAACTTCACTTGTTGTGTTGTGCATTGTTAATTTTTGTCAGGCCTGTATACCGGAATTCCTCAATTTACAGCTACAATATTTTGAGTTCGCTAGCACTGTCGTGATTAAGAGAATCGCCATTATCATTTAGAGTTCTTTGTTCCATTTTTTAATTTTGAAATTGAAGCATGCTAAAGATCTCCTAGAGGATCATTTATCAATCAACATCTAATTTGTAAGGCAGAAGGTTTTATTCTTGAGGTTTCTATATAATTATGATGACTATATTTTTTTGAGGAAGTAAATGCAATATTTTGAGGGAAAGGAAGGGTTGGCAGAGGACTTCATTTACCCTCCTTTACAGTGCTTTTGGATGACTGGATTTTAGGGGAGGAACTGGGAGAGAGAATATGAATCCATTTTATATTTGTTGAACTTCATCTGTGAATAGTGAGAAAAGGAGGAATAAGTGGGGATCCAGTTTGTTATTGAGACGAATCCTCACAGAAAAAATGTGGTCTATTTTATGCTTCCCTCCTCCACACCATTGCTATCCAGATGCTGCTGATTCATGTGCATTATTTAAAACCATTTAATGGGATGACTCTATACTTTTTGTCCGCCTGTTGGTTCAGAGTAGATTTTGTCCAGTGATTAAGGTGCATACATATTTGTCACTATCTTCTCGAGGAAAGATTGAGAACAGCTGCACTTGTATGTGACTCCATAGTATATCTATTGGCACATTTGGGTCTATGGCTGAGAAATATTCTCATCAACTCCCCCCCTCCCAGTTCTTTCATATCCAGTTATTTTTGTCTATCCCTGACGGATTCAATCTTTCAACATTTTGGTTTTCCCTTTTGATATTGGAATCCTTAACTATTTCATTCAAAACATGATTTAACTATGTCTCCAATAGGATGATACTCGAGAGTTGGTGATCTCGAAATTTTGGCACCATAACTGCATAATACATACATATTCAAAAAAAACTGCATAATACATACATATTCAAAAAAAACTGCATAATATATACAGTGTGTAGACACGTGGGCATCTAAGGCATATATATTGTTCGGATGATGTTAGATGTGACATTTTCTTCCTCAACAACGTTTGAATTTGAGTCTTAAATAATAACCAAAAGTTCTCAAGGGATACCTGTTGTACTGCCAGATACTTTTGTGTTACACCTGCTCTATGCAGTGTCTCCTTTATCAGACATGGACTATCATACATATATATTTTCTTTACTGTTCTCAACTCAGTGTGTGGAAATGGAGGCATTAATAAACCGCTTTTTGTGCCTGATCGTTTTTGTGAATCATATATTTGGAGTTGTCTATGCTGATGTTTTCTTGACTATATTAGGTCTCTATCATTCCATTTCGAGGGGACGCTGCGGAAATTCTTCTGCCTCCTTCCAGATCAATTTCAATGGCAAGAAAACGTCTCGAAAGACTTCCATGTGGTGGAGGTTCTCCTCTAGCTCACGGTCTTACAACGGTTAGTATTATAAACTGCTTATCATCTGCATTTGCATCTCCATGTAAAAAGTAGATTTATTGCTTATTCAGATACAATGGCGTGTTCCTGTCTCTGATTCTTTCGTCCTTACACATATATAGGCTGTGAGGGTTGGACTAAATGCAGAAAAAAGTGGAGATGTTGGACGCATCATGATTGTTGCTATAACTGATGGTCGGGCAAACATATCGTTGAAACGATCTACAGACCCAGAAGCAGTTCCTGCAGATGCCCCACGGCCTTCTGCGCAAGAGTTAAAGGTACTTTTACCTTTTGAAGTTTGAAATTTGAAGTCCAATATCGTCATTGTAAATTATAACAATGTCAAAATATATCGACATTTCAGTAATATATTTGAATGTTTCTCAATCAAAAATTTTCGGTGTTGTGTCCTTTACTAGGATGAGATTCTTGAAGTGGCTGGTAAAATTTACAAAGCAGGAATGTCACTGCTCGTTATTGACACGGAAAACAAATTTGTATCCACTGGCTTTGCCAAAGAAATAGCTAGAATCGCGCAAGGTATTGTAACCGAAAGCACATTTTCGTCTAATTTCGATATCCTTACTTTCCTGAATGAATTTCAATTTCTTCTGCAGGAAAATACTATTACTTGCCTAATGCCTCTGATGCTGTAATCTCAGCTACAACTAAAGAAGCCTTATCCGCCTTAAAAAGCTCATAACTTGTAGCTTAACTTTAATATCTTATATCTATATTGTGAAGAATTTGTAGATTAGGCTAAGCTTTTTTATTTTATTACATGTAAAATCTCTCCTACAATTTCTTTTATATAATTGATGAAAAATAAATGATGCATTTATTACCAATTTAGTATGATTACCGCAAATAATTTTTTCATATCATTTAAGTTTACAACAGATCGGGCGTAGAATTTCAATTTGTGATTGATAATAAGGCAAACTCGGGTAATCAAAGGGCTAACTTTCAAAAAATTTATTCAAAGATAGAATTTCGTAATACTCAATTCAACATGTATACAGGAAGTTAGGATGTATCTACTTATTAGTTGTTGCGGACCTAGAAAAAAAGTTTGCGAGCACATAAAATATTTGTAAATACATAAAATAAATCTATTTGTTCACATCAAATTCTCATTTGTGTTTTCAGCACTATTCACTAATTACTGTTGCTTTCATTCACATGAAGCATGCGACGTAGGCATAGCCGTGGCTCTGCACATATCAAATGTTGCTAACCTACAGCACAAATGAACCAAAACCGATGAACGAACTAGCACTCGCATTCGTTCACTTCTTTGATTCATTTAAGCTTGCACTCGCAGCATTGAACAAAACTATATGCGAGTTTTTTTGTGCTTGATAGCGGACAAACTCAGAAAGACGTAAGAGTAACTATAGTCTACAAGAGCGAATAGCCGAATACGAAAATAAGTAAACAAGCTTAAGATTACAAGAAACAGTCACAGATGAACAGTTTCCGGTTCTTACCAATCCAAATGTTCAGGTTTCCTTCACAAAACCATGCATATAAGCCATAAACAAAAATGGAGGAGGTTTTTTTCCCTTTCAAATTCCTACTAAACCTAGTGACGACTGACCGAAATGTAGAGAAAGCCAACTTACATCTACACTTGGATGAGAATCAATCGTCTAACGACTTGGATCGAAGATTTATTTTTCAAACACTGAGTTTAGGACGGAAATTTGAATCAACAAATCTTGAAGTAAACTCATCAGTACAGGCCATGCGGATTCTCTCGGGTGTAGCAGGATTGTCGAGAGGAAACCACCCGTTGCACCCTGCTTGTGCTCTAGCAGCTGTGATAGCATCCTTGATAGCGAAAAAGACAGCAGATGCAAGAAAGAATGGAGGTTCACCAACCCCTTTAGAGGAATGTATGGCCTTATCATTTGGTACTCCCTGCATATCAAACCGAAATCCCTATTAACTTGGGTTATGCAGATTATAAAAAACTCGGGTTATGAAAGTAACGAACACGAAATAATACAAGAAAACAAATCTACTCTAAAAGATACTCCTACCACTTATCAATCATCTCCAACAAGACAATTGTTAGCATAGTGCAAAAATAAGACAACATTGTATCGTATCAGTTGCATTGCAAAGGTTTTGAGAACTACCCAAACGATACTAACCTCGTGGTAAAGGTGTAAAAATGTGTTTTAGACCAATTATGGAGATACTCATAGTCTCGACCAATATTATCCACAATGTATATTGATTATTGAAGCATCTATGTACATCAATTAACTGCAATGGGGAATGACGGTGTACTAACCTTCAAAAGCGAAACATTGAACTTTAACGGAATGTCGTTCAAGGATGGAATTTTGTAATTCCCAGGCCCCCGTGTATACAGGACGCCAGGAGGTATCCACTTATGAGCTGCATCTCCCCACTTGAGCTCCTCTAAAGCAACCCAACCCAACCCTTGTATAAATGCTCCTTCGATCTGTAACGAGCAAAGAACGTGAAGAAAGGAACATGCTGAAAAAAATTTCATTGGGCTTGTACACAACAAGACCCGAACAAGAGGGGAGTTGACTGCACAATAAGGTTCATCCTAAAACCAATTGGTAATAAGAGTAGCCCATCAAACTTGTATGTTTTTCAATCTCTCGAATTCTTTGATGTGAGATCACATGTGAGATATCGGAAAAGAAGAGCATTCTGTAGTAATATTTACCTGACCAACATCAATTGCTGGATTTAGAGAATACCCAAGATCAAGAATGATATCAGCTACTCTTGTATGGAAATCACCCGTCAGTGTATCTATTTCAACCTCGGCAAAAGCAGCACCATAAGTAAAATACCTGAAAGGATTTCCCTTTCCGGTTGTCCAATCAAAACCAACATCAGGAGTAGCATAAAATCCATGAGCAGATAGGTCGATTCTCTCAAGATAGCATGCAGTAGCCAGCTGAAAGGAGAAAAGTACATAATGTTTACAATGCAAAAAAAATGTCGAAAGAGGTTCTCAACTGATCATACATCTACACATACGACAGTACACGCACCTCAGCAAATGAATTAAAGATATTTTTTGAAGCAACAGGTTCCATCCGTTTTTTTATTTGCTCACAAGCATCTAGAACTGCAGCACCATACAGATCAGAACTCGCTGATGCAGCAGTAGGCGATGAATTTGGAACCTGTCAATGAAGTAAACAGATAACAACATGCATGTAAGACTATTATAGCTCTTTAGATTTTTGTTTATTTTACCATCGATTAGTCGAGCGTTATGGATGATATTGAATTAATTTTCAGATGCGTTATTACCTTATCTGTACTAGTCTCTGATATGAATACAGAACTCAGAGGAATATTAAAAGCAGAAGCAGCAATCTGAGCAACTTTCGTATGTAAACCTTGCCCCATCTCAACACCCCCATGGGTAACTAGTACTGTGCCGTCAGTATAAACTTGGACTAGAGATCCTGCCTGCAATAATCACATTTAATTAATAATTGAATCGAGAACACGAGAACAATCTCCGTTTCTTCTCTTTATAAACATATCCCTCGCTTTAAATGTTTCCTATGAACTTATTAGTTATGTTAGTTGGACTCTTCATTTTTCTTCACGTACTCATTTCCGATCCTTGATTCTCAGACATTGGTTTGGCACTTAGCTTATTAGCAGTCTCGCAGACATCCATGTGTATGATGATAAACTCATTGTCTATAAGACATTCATACCGATAAGAATTGAATGTTGCAGTAAAGAATAGTAACTTCAGTGAGGTTTAGATTGTCACGCACAACTTTTTTTTGCTCACACCCTTTACAATATATACTAAATTACCTGGTTTGCAAACTTTATTGGAAAAGATATGCCAAATTTTGTTGGAACCATAGCGATTCCACGTTTTTTCCATTGACTCCGAATGTTAAACTCGTCAACCTCCACACGTGCCCTTGGAAAGTCGCATGATAATTTGAGTTGATTCCACAGTTGTGGTAATGTAAACTGCTCAATTGTTTGACCGTAATGCAATATGGATCCTTCACTTTGAAAATTCATTTCCTGAGACAGAAAAGGAATTCAGAATGATCTAATAAAGCTTGATTATACACACACATACACGCACCAACCCAACTAGTAGTCTTACTCTGATCTCCTCAGGACTCTTCTTGAGCTCCATGGCTATTCTGTGGATCCAATTTTCCGCGATAAGCATTGCTTGAGGACCACCAAATCCACGAAAGGCGGTGTTGCTCGGAAAATTTGTGTAGCATACATTTCCTTTTATATTGACATTTGGAATCTCATACACATTCTCCGATTGGAACATTGCACGTTCAAGGACAGCAAGAGAGAGATCATAAGAATTTCCCGCATTATTATAAAGCTCAAGGTCTAGCGCCAGCACCTTCCCTTCACTTGTAAATCCTACCTGTAAAATGAGTTATATTACACTGATAAAGCAATATATAACAACACCAAATTCTCGAAACAGTTCATAAGCCATCTTCATCGTCGAGAAATAAAACGCACTACTTGCACACCAATCGCATTGTCGGATGGAATCATAGTAAATTATCCAATTAAAAAACGTAAACAGTATTAGTATACCTTGTACTTTCCAAGAAAACTGTGACGCTTTCCAGTTATCAACATGTCTACATCTCGATCTAAGATGAGTTTTACATGCCGATTTAAGAGATATGAAGGAACTGAAGCAGCAGCAGCGACAAATGCTGATCGTGTCTCCTTGCCACCAAATCCCCCGCCAATTCTCTTGGTTTTGCATACTACTTTTGACATAGGAAGACCAAGTACACGACTGACATACTTCTGGTGCTGTAGAAGCGCCTGCAAAATGAATTTTATAAGTGAAAAGAGCTGACTAATTCTACCAACAAAATACAGGATAATCTTTATTCCGAATCGGTAACTCTAGAGCGATACATACCTGAGTAGAAGAAATCAAATGGACCTCATTACCACCGTCCATTGGCCATACTAAAGTACTCTGTGATTCCAAGTAGAAATGTTCCTGACCGCCTACTTGTACCTCTCCTTCTATAATTTTGTCACACTGGCCTGAGTGAAAGCAGAGATCAGCATCACCTTTCTTGAGTTGCCTCTCTGAACCCGGATGGAAACTTTTAGACTTTATTGCTTCCTCTATAGATAAAACAGCAGGTAGCTCTTTGTATACTATGTGCACACTTCTTGCTGCGAGTTTTGCATTTTCATGAGTATCAGCAACAACTATTCCGATTACCTGACCCACACAAGTTACCAATTCCGAAGCAAAAAGCTCCTCATCATGGAAGATAGGTCCAATACTATTATCCCCAGGTACATCTTTGGCGTAGAATACGCCAACGAACCCAGGTGAGGACTTTGCACCAGAGTCGTCAATAGAGATTATGCGGGCATGAGGCTTGCTACTCAAAATGAATGCAGCATGTAAACCGGAGGGCGGCATTTCCACATCATCAACATACTCCACCTCACCCGTGACCTGAAAATTGCAAAGAAAACTGTAAATCTGGCTAGAAAAACGAGACGACAAATCAAATCATCAGGCACATTGACGTTACAATTGATAATATGTTACATTACTGAATCACATTTCAGCCTTTGACCTTAAAGAACAGTTTTCGTAGGGAGTCAAAAACATGCACCATGAAACCTTCAGCAAGCTTCTAGAGCCTTTTAGGATAGAAGTGTGAATTCTACACATGCTCTCTCCATTCATGGTGCTAAATATTTGAAATAAAGGGATGAAATACAAAGCCATGACTTTTTGTCACGTTGGCTTCTGATACCATGTCAAGGAAACAACTTAACCAAAAGGTTTAGTTGATGGTTGAAGCCCCAAGATATATTATACACTCTATCAAAAACGACTCATACCTTCTTAAAAACCAAAACAGAAATATGAAAAACAAAACAAAATTTTTAAGGCAAAAAAGAGGATAAGTGTAACTACAGATTGAAAATTTGTGGCACACCTGTAGAGCTGCAGATAAATGAACCTCTGGAGATCCAACAGCAGTCCCATGTTTAACAATCTCATAGTCCTGACTGCCCATGATCGATGGCCTAAGGGATTTCTGTATTGCTGACTGACAGAACGATGGCATTATTTCTGTCATCGAAAACTTAACGGACACTTCTCGAGAAACCCAGATGAAAAATTTGAAGAAAAAACTCAAAGTCAAAGATTTTCGGAACTCCACCATCCCACCTGGTGCATCTTCATCCAATGAAATGTCCTTCTCCAAGATATCTAAAGCCCCTTTCAGAAGCTCGTTGTTCCAAGTCTTTCCTATGAGAAATTTTTTCGTATTAGATGCAAAAAAGGATACATCAGCAACCCCTCCAAAAACAATCGATGCATCTCTTACGAGCCAACCTTGATCCTTTTCCTCAAGGTGAACGCGCATCCCAGCGTTTACTAGTGCTATATCATCATCTCTACGATGAGCTTGCTTAAACTCTTTCACAAACTCTGAAGGTCTCGTCCATGGCAAATGAATTGATAGTAAGATCTCATCACTAGACAAATCCACCTTACGATAACCCACAAAAAAGTTTTCTGCCAACACCGTTCTTATGTTTCCCATGCTATTAATGATTTGAAACCTTGCTCCGGTAGCCATCCAAAGAGGATTTAAATCTGATATAGGACTCGCCGTACATATATTCCCACCTACCGATGCAACATTTCTAATCTGGGTTCCTGCAAACCATTTTAGTTGCTCAATAAGAGCATTACAGGACGATGTTTCATAGTCAGCACGTTCTCGAGAAACTCTTCTTAGGACACTCAAAAGCTCAGAAAGCCGCACAGCAGCTCCGATCTCCAATCCATCATCTTTCACATTTAAAATATTTAACTCGGGAACTTGTGCAACTGAGACGAGAATTTTATATTGCATTCCCTTCAACCTCATTTCAATTCCGATCTCGGTGTTGCCAGTGACCAACTTGGCATCAGGATGTTTGGCTTTTAACTCAAGAACATGTTTAAGAGACAAAGGTCGGTACCACTTAAGCCCATCTGAACCCGTCAAACTCAAAAACGAAGGTCTCCGAAGCAATAGCTCAGGAGGAAAAATAAGCTCCTTATCATTGTATTTGCTACCATCAATCTCGTTGGACGAAAGCTGTGTGCCACTTTCCTTGCAAGGTTCAGTTTCTTTTCCATTTTCGGCATTGCCATCAGAATTTTGTCCACACGAGCAGGGTTTACCAGTTGACGGGCAAATAAACTCATTGCCTTGACGGCTTGATATGTTATCAGTAGTGTATATCTTATCATCAGTTTTAGCAAAAACTCTGAATGCATCAATAATTGGCCTATAACCCGTGCAGCGACACAAGTTCCCGGCTAGACTTTCTTCGATTTCCTGTTCAGTTGGAGGATCTTGGCGAGATCTTAATAAAGCATACATGGACATGACAAATCCGGGAGTACAAAACCCACACTGTGAGCCATGTGCACTTGCTAGAGATTGCTGCAAAGATAGCAATAATGCCGAACTTTTAGAATTTGGGAGAAAATAAATTCAAAAAAAAAGAGAATTTCGGAGAAATCGATTGAGGTACTTTTTGAATCTCTACAACCTTCAACAAAAATTATATAAAAGATGAGATCGTACCTGCACGGGATGCAAGCCAAGTTTACGGTTTCCAATACCCTCTACGGTGATTACATGCATTCCTTCAACAGAGTATATAGGAGCCAAGCATGCGTTAACTGCTTGGTGCCTGGTACAAGACGAACACAGAGAATGAAATTCGGATTCAATTCATTCTTCTTTCATTGAAGAAGCATTTGAGTCTAAAACCAGATGTACTTACATGCATCCATCTGTCTCTTTGAATTTGTTACGTTACACAGATCAAAGTAAGATTGTTTTGGATGCATTGTAGCTAATTCAAAGGGGCAGATGGAGTAGGAACCATTTTGCACACAACATGAAAGATGGACTATAGCAGCAACACCAACATATATTCCATACTTCCATATTTTCTTTGGGCGGTACAGCAAAAAGTCGAATAACCTTTACATTATTCTTTTGCTCTATTATACTTGCTACATTTCACTAGACGCAATTCAATGTTATGCATCATCATCATCATCATACCCAGTTTATCCGCTCATAGGCAGCTATGAACAGGGTCTGGGGAGGGAAGGAAGGCGGCAACTCATACCCATAAAGGAGAGTGCGGCAAAGAGTCCCTCGGCTCGAGAAAGATCCACTGATGCAATACATTATAAAAAGTTATGCATACCTAAAGATTGTTGAAATTTGATATTATAAAAATACGCGATTAAACGATTCAAACAAGATCTTACTTGACTATATTGTTTCTTACACATTAGCTGATAATAAGATAAGCTTGAATAACAAAAAATATTAAAAATACTTGTGTAGCAAGTATTTCAAAACGGAGGCAATATACATAACAGCCTGAAACCATGCTACCAGAGATTAAAACGAACAGTTAATAAATAGGACAGGTTTTCGAATTGAAGAGACTTACACACATATCTGGCGCTGCCAATCAAAGTAAGAGATCATGACAGTACAAGCACCACAACCTCCTTCGCCGCAGCCTAATTTTGTTCCGGTAAGACCCTGACCTGCACTCAAAACCACCAAGACTTAAGATGCTCTGCCTCAAGCTTCTTCATGCAGTTGTTTCATGGGTCGTCTGAACACTCATCACTACATATACACGTTACAAACTCGACTCGACTGTCATTACATGTACCTATCTTAGGCAGGAAAATTTCGCAACTCCTTAAAATTTTTACATTATTTATTTCATTTTCCACTTTGAAACTATGTGATTATTGAATCTGAAAAATCGAATCTTTTCTCAGTTGGACCAATTACCAGTCTTTCAAAATAAAGTCCTGGGTGTGATTTTCACGTAGCCCTCCCCTCTTTAACTACGTGTAATCAAATCAAATAAAATTAAAAAAAAAAAATTAAATAAGCAATATTTTCTTCATAATTTCTCAAATGTGAATTCTACAATAAGATAGGTGTACAAACTACAAAATATGATCAAAAACACCTTATTTTTCATTAAAAGGCAACCCTTCACATTTCTGTTATATAATCATCCTTCTAGGTACTTTTTTCAAGGTTCTAAACAAATCACAAATATTAGTAGGGGTTCCGCCCCTCCGAGATTTTCGGCAAATTTTTTCTAATATACAATTATCATTTTGTATTTTTAAAAATTTCAAGTCAACAATTAAAAGCAACACAATTTAAAGGAAGAGAATAAATTTAGCTTAAAAATTATTATTTTGTAAATTGAACTTTCTTTTCTTTATTTAAAAATTTAGTTTAATAAGTGAATAATTGAATTAGTGACAATTCATACAATAAAACAATCTATGATAATTTTTTTGCTAATAATTTAGTAACATACATTTAGAAACAAATAGAAAAGACATATAATGTCAACGATTTTATTGACAATTTTTTAGTGCTAAAAGATTGTCCACTTTTATTTTGATTCAAAATTTACGCAATAATTTATGGGTGTATTGATTGGATATATATTAGCTTCATTTAATTTTTATTTATTAATTTCGCACACCTTAAAATTTGTTTAAGTTTCGCCACTGTAATAAATTATGTAAAGAACAATATGAATACAAAACCTGATTTCAAATCGACCCAAAACACCAAACGCAAAATCAATCCAATGATTCGAATGAACATCTGTACGCACTCTAGCTCCCACCATTTGTTCAACCACGATACAGCCAATCATCACCACCAGTCCATTCCCACCAAACCCGGCCAACCCACCCAACAAAACACCAGAATCAGTCCTGCCTCACCTTGTCCAACCATTACCACCGCCACATAACCCCAAAATTAACTACAACCTCCCAAACTATTCTCCGCCACCCCCAAGTTTGACCACCACTGCCACCTCTCTGAAGTTGACCACCATTTCCTTCAACCATTACCCCCTAAACGATAACCCTAACCTACCCCCAAATTGACCCACACCCTCAAATCGATCACCATTGTTACCACCTCCAAAGTCGGAACGGAATTATTGTTTAACCCTGAACCGCCCAGTCCGCCACCGTTGCCCAATCTTCAATTTGATGCGTAGTAACCGAGGCATTCGCCAGTGGGTGATGCGAGACTGCGGCTGGGGGAGGGAACGCGGTGTCGGAATGAATGGCTGCCGGCTGGGTGGGGAAGAGGAGGAATTTTTTTTTCTTTCTTTATTATTAAATGTTAATAAAACTATGTAAACTTCCTCCATTAACATTATTTTCAAAAAAAAAAAAAATTTAGTTGTAACATTAAAAAAATAACACTATTCATTTATCCCGATTAATTTTTAATCTATAGGTTATAATATAGCCGAGTGAGATTTTGTTTAATTCTTCTTATTGCAAAGATTATTAATATCAAATTTTTGTAATTTTTTATTATATATAGTTAGAAATATTATGGATTGAATTAATATATTGAACGATACTGATCTAAAAATTATAAAAACTTAAATATAAAAGTATGTGGTTAGACTTTAAACAAAATTCCACCTATATTTTTTAAAATGCATTTCTTAATAATTAAGTAATCAAGATGATTCACCTCAAATAAAATTATTAAAGGTTAAACAAAAATCTACAATATTTTACACTAATTTAATTTAAACTCCTTCCGTTTCTAAAAGTTTATAATATATTTCATTGAAGAAAAGAATTTTCCGTGATTATATGTAAAGATGTCAACGATTTATAATTTCGGATCAAATTCATTTTGACGAGTCTATGTAATTTTTAGACCCGCTAGATTCGAATTCATATTAAATAAATTTGTGATAAATAAACAACGGATCTGTAGTTTCGAATCCATATTAAACGACGGATCTGTAGTCATAAAGGGCCCGTTTTATTGATTCGAATCCATATTAAACGACGGATCTGTAGTCACAAAGATTCACTAATATTTTCAAACCCATTCTAATTCCCCAAATTCTTATCCCAAACCCTTCGTTTCCAAACCAATTTCTTTGGATTTTCATTAAGAATTTTATACTACTATATAATTATTATTATTATTATTATTATTATTATTATTATTAAATGTCTATAACTCATCATCATTATAATCGGTGTATCCCCTTATAAAAACTATATTCAGAACGTGAAGAGGAAGATGTCTATATAATTATTATCCCAATGCAAAAAAAAAAAAAAATCAATGCAAAAAAAAAATCAATCATACATGTGAGAATAAGTGAACTATTTTGTACCCAAATTCGATTCTGAATTTTTTTAAATTATAAAATCCAACAATTTGTAACAATTTATAATTATTTTGTTTTATTATAATCAACGTGAGCATTTTCTTAATAAAATTTTAACATCTAATAACAAAAGTAATCAAAATAATATTAATGCTCGAATCCCTTTGATTTCAACAGCTTTGCACGTACCCAAAACCGCGCTTAATTAAAATCAAAAAATTAAGATAATAAAAAATTAAAAAGAAAAAAGGGAATTACCTCTAAGGTAGTCAAGAAGAGTCAAATTAGCCAAACCATTGGAGAGTGTTTTTCTAACACCATTGACATAAACTAATATAGATTTCTTCTGTATTAGTGCTCCATTTTCTTCTTCGTCACGCAAATAACCCATTTTTTTTTATGGTTTCCGAAAAAATATTGCATATAAATATTAAAACTTCCCAAAATTCCAAGTGAACAATTTAAGAAAAAGACTAACAAGTTTGAGTTATGTTATGTTTCAATGTGGTGTGCTCTTATATATAATAAAGTTGAATTTTAAAAAAATAAAAAAAAAATAAAGTTGATGAATAAAAAGAATGTGAAACTTAAGAATAACTCAAAAATCTATCTATTTTGTGGGGTGAATGAATCTAAGTATTGATGTTGATATGATATGATATGTGATATGATATGTGATGTTGAAAGTAAAATGGAAAACTTTAAAGAAACATATGAGTATGTATTTTTAAAGGAGTATATATAGTCAAGATGAAATAGATAAAGTCCTTGAGTAATGGGCAAAGTACTTTAGATTGAACATTTTGTTAAAGTAAATGTACTTTTAATTTGTATATGTAATACTTCCTCCGTTCTTTTTTAGTTGCAACATTGTTGACTTCGTTACTATTCATTAAGTAAATTGACTTTTATATTATCGGTAATCTAAAAGTTAAAACATAGTCATATGAGATCTTGTTTGAATCGTCTCGATTCAAAGTTTATTAATTTTGAGTTTTTATAATTTTTCGATAAGTATAATTAGAGATATTAATAATTCAATTCGTACATCGGGGAGTGTGAAAAAGCAAATGGTGCAACTTATATGGAACAGAGGGAGGAAGAATAGTAGTGTACTACATACTTTTACCATACTGATTTGATATTTCTTAAATATTATGCAAAACCTAATGGTGCAACTAAAATGGAACGGGGAAGTATGACATTGGATTTTTCATATTTTAACATTAAGTATTCTTTTATGTTTACAATAAAATAGTTATAAAAAGGTGAGACAGTGAAAAATATTATGACAAAATGAAAAGATTTTCACTTGACAATGTTAATATTAATTTGTACACATCATTTGAGAAAATTATAAAATAAGATTAATTAATGCATATTGTTTACTATTCAACTGTATAAAAACATAGGATATGTTTTGATTTATTTATGATATATCATCTAAATTTTGATTTATGATGGATAGAAGTATTTGATATTTAAATCTAATATTACCTTATATGGCATATTATTATCTTGTACAATTTACAATATCAATTTTGAAATGATACTTCTATGATATGATATGACAAAGGATATGATATCATATAATAAATATTGAATACTAGTATAAATAAAATTTGTGTAATGCATAAAAATGTTAGTATAGAAAAGAATATATATAAATAGTATAAATTTTAAATAAAAATGTAAATTCATATTATCAGTATAAAATTATAATATTTCTTATAAAATAGATAAGAATTTTAGAATATACTTCTATAGTGTTTTTGAAATGATACTTTTATAGTGCTTTCAATGAAAAACATATTGTGTCAATATAAGTATTAGTTAAAGTTTTCATACTTTTTAAAGCAATTCTAGATGATCATCCAACAATGTTATATAATTAATGATTCTTTTTTTTTGGCAAAGATAATTAATGATTCTTTAGCATTCTCAAAATGATTTTTTATTATCATGTAACTTTTATTTCTTGACGAAATATTTTAGAAATTAAAATTTTAATGATGAAACTTTATTAATTAGCAAAGACTTCTACATAAAAAAAAAAAAGCAAATATGTATTTTAAGAAACTTTATAGAAAGTAATATGTAATTTTTCAAATTCAAAAATATAATATTTAAAAAAAAATAAAAAGAACACATTTAATTGTTGTATACTGTTGTATACTACTCATATATTAAGTAAATCATGAATGTCATATAGTATTTTGCACTTTTTTTATTATTAGAATGTATGATTTAATGACATGTCTCTATAAGAATGTCATGAAAATATTTAAAATCTTCTTATTAAATTATATGATTGAATATAATATATTTTAATATTTTTTTCATTTGAATTTTTACTATAAAATTTAAATATCACAAATTCTTGCAAGAGATGATCCTTTTGAGAAACCATCACTGATTGGGCCTGAGAGACAGTCTCTCAAGAGATTGACTATTCAGTAAGTCTCATAGGAGACGGTCTATTCTATAGACGGAATTCATGAAGCCCAACCCAAAATATAACATAGTAGGAGTATATTTGGGGTTATAATAAATTATTTGGGGTTATAATAACTTATATTTGAGGTTATAGGATAGTATATTCGGGGTTATAATACCTTACATTTAGGATTATAACATAATATAATTGATATTATAATAAAAAAAATCAGTTAAGGGAAAATGTGCTGACCCAATTTTGTGGTCTATCCTATAGACCGTCTCTTGTGAGATTTTGTGTTGACTATTTTATTCCAACCTATTCACCACCACAAGTGTCTCATTTGCTTTATATACACTATTCATCTCTTGCTCTTAATTCGTATTTAATTATCCATCTAAAAGTTAAAAAATGGTTCAATGGGATCTTATTTGATTCGTCTCAATGCTTGATTTATTAGTATCAACTTTTCATAATTTTTAAGTATGTATAATTAAAGATATTAAAGATTGAATAAATACATTGGACAAAAATAATATATTAAGAGTTTTAAACTTTTAATATAATCAATTCGAGACAGATAAAAGTCAAACATCGGTGTGTTGGACAAAGACAAAGTAGTCCAATAACTAATTGCCTTTAGAATGACCCCACGGCCTCAGCAACACCATATATTTCAACAAAATTTCCGCCGGAAAACAGAGACAAATTCTTCATTTTTTGTAATTTTTAATTTCATTTGTTTTTAATGAAAATTAATATAAAAAGCTCAACTATTTCATCAAATTGGCAAGTTTAGGCATTGAGCTTTTCTCCTGAGATACTGTCTTAAATTAATGAGAGACATCTTTTAAGCTCAGTTTATTATAGCTTAATGCCTATTTTTACTCTATTTTCTTTATGGGCGATCTATTTAAAGATGGTCTTTCATAAAAACCATCTCTCACAAGAATTTGTGGTGGGAATTACGGGATGTTCTAATTCTTACTATCCTATTATGTAGGAAAATTTGCAAATAAAAAAGCTTATTTTAAAATTTTTTTATCAAAATATGTTTTAAAAAATTTTAGTTATCAAAATAAGCATTTCTATGCCGCAATTGAGGTCATTTTTTTGTTCGTTGTGCATCGAATTAGGAAGCTAGTAAATAAATTTAAAACCCTTTGTTCGTTGTTGTCAACAACAAACAAATAGAAGACAGTTACATAGATATTACAAGAAAAATTATATCGATGTTAGTTCATTGTTCATAATAGCGTACAACGATAATTGTTTTGCTTTCTCCTTTAAAAAATTATAATATTATCTTCTTTTTATTCGCTGTTAGCACCAATGAAAAAAGTTCGAAGACAAAAGGGTAACTTGCACCTCACGCATATGAAAATTAATAGTATTATTAGGGGGAATTGTATTATTCTAGGACAATTGTAATTTACAAGAAAAAGATGAACAATCTCCATTTCTTAATAGTCTAATAGTTTAGATTTCCTTCATAGCAATTTGCATACACATCGGAGATTTGCGTCTAAATACCTACGAAAACCTCTTTATGATACGTCCAGGCGTGGAGAGCACACGATCGTTCACAAGAAAACGCTCAAACACTGAGTTTAGGACGGAATTTTGAATCGACAAATCTTGATGTAAACTCATCAGTACAAGCCATGCGAATTCTCTCGGGCGTAGCAGGATTGTCGAGAGGAAACCAACCCTTGTAACCTGCTTCTTCTCTGGCAGCTGCGATAGCATCCTTGATAGCAAAGAAGACAGAGGATGCAAGAAAAAATGGAGGCTCGCCAACTGCTTTAGAGGAATGTATGGCCTTCACATTCGGAGCGCCCTGCATATCAATCATAATTCCAAGGAAGTTAGGCTATGTTTGGTAGTTAGCAAATATAAAAGAGCATAGACAATCCACATTAATCTCTATGCGGAGCTCTAATTATTTGGGGGTAAAATTGACTACATTCCTCTGGCTCTCTCTCTCTCGAGGGAGTTCAGGTATGTATTATCCGTTTCCTTCCCTTACCCTGACCAGGTTTTCGAGTGGGATATTGAGTTGATGACGATGACTATGAGAAAAATCCACATTTAGCAAATTCCAAAGATGTTTAGCAACTTATTACCAAGTCGGTTGGACTCCAAATTGACAACAAGAACATTAATAGAAGCATTTTAACGAGAATTCACGAACTTTATCTTGTGCAAATCTTCTTCTCTATAAACTTATTTTCTATACATTGCAACGGAATATAAGATATCAAATCTACTCGACACTAGTTAACAATCGAATTCGATAAGGCAATTGTTAGAGACTTGAGAGCTAATATGTGCACTAACCTTCAAAAGCGAAACATTGAACTTTAACGGAATATCGTTCAAGGATGGAATTTTGTAATTCCCGGGTCCACATGTATACAAGAAGCCAGGAGGTATCCACTTATGAGCTGCATCGCCCCACTTGAGCTCCTCCAAAGCAACCCAACCCAATCCTTGTATAAATGCTCCTTCGATCTGTAATGAACAAAGGACGTGAAGAAAGGAACAAGCTGATAAATTTGTCAGTGGGCTTGTAAACAACAAAACCCGAACAAAAGGAGAGTTGACTGCACACAAGCCTGAGGAAATTCCTTCCTAAAACAATCGGTAATAGGAGTAGCCCGTCAAGCTTATGTGTTTGTCAATCTCTCTCTAATTCTTCGATGGAGATCACATGTGGGTTATATTTCAAACACATGTGGATATCGTCAAAAAAGAGCATTTAGTGATATTTACCTGACCAACATCAATTGCGGGATTAAGAGAATACCCAAGATCAAGAATAATGTCAGCTACTCTTGTATGGAAATCCCCCGTCAGCGTGTCTATTTCAACCTCAGCAAAAGCAGCACCATAAGTGAAATACCGGAAAGGATTTCCCTTTCTAGTTTTCCAATCAAAGCCGATATCAGGAGTAGCATGAAATCCGTGAGCAGATAGGTCGATTCTCTCCAGATAGCACGCATACGCCAGCTGAAAGGACAACACCACACAATGCTTACAGTGAAGAGAAGGGCTAAAGGTTGTCATCTAAACGAACTACACGTACCTCGGCAAATGAATTAAAGATGTTTTTAGAAGCAACAGGTTCCATTCTTTTTTTGATTTGTTCACAAGCATCTAGAACTGCAGCACCATACATATCGGAACTTGCTGATGCGGCAGTAGGTGATGAATTCGGAACCTGTCAGGTAGCAAACAGAAAAAATACACGTAAGAGGATTTTATGGCTCTACGTTTTTGTTTCAAACGTCAAATAGTGGGGCATCCCGGATGATATTACCTTGTCAGTACTAGTCTCGGATATGAATACAGAGCTAAGAGGAATGTCAAAAGCAGAGGCAGCAATCTGTGCAACTTTCGTATGTAAGCCCTGTCCCATCTCAACACCCCCGTGGGTCACTAGTACTGTGCCGTCCGTATAAACTTGGACTAGAGCTCCTGCCTGTAATCAACTCATTCTTTAATGGAGAACAAGAGAACAATATCCCATTCTTATTCACTTTATAGACACATCCCGTGCTTCAAATAAATTTCCTCCGATGTTATTAGCTTAAATATTTAACACTATCAATGTCTTTAAACTTGAGGTGTTCAAATAGACCCGTCGACATGAAATTTACCCGACGTTGTAACCGAACCCGATTTAACACAACTTCAAAAATAATTTACAATAATGTAAAAAAACAATATGATCACAAAACCCCATTTCAAACTGACCAGAAACATCTAACCCGGAATCAGTGCGATGATCCGAATGAGCACCTCTACTTTAAACTTATGGTCAAATTTTGAAGACATTTGAATACAAATATCAAATGTGGGTATTAAGATTAATTTCGGAAATAATAACAAAAGATTATGGCAAGTGTGATCAAACCCATTACGATTCGTAGTACGTTACCTGGTTCATAAACTTCGTTGTGAATGATATACCAAATTTTGTTGGAATCATAGCAATTCCACGTTTTTTCCATCTATTCTTGGCATTAAACTCGTCAACCTCGACACGGGCTTTGGGAAAGTTGCATGATAATTTGAGTTGATTCCATAACTGTGGTAATGTAAAGTGCTCAAGTATTTGACCATAATGCAATATGGATCCTTCACTTTGGAAGTTTATTTCCTGAGGCCAAAAACAGGGAACGGTTAAATAAACCTTGATTACGAGAATATCGTCAACAAAGATTCTGCGTATAATTCTTCAAAATTGACGAATTACAACAAGTAGCGTAACAGCATCACACGCACACTCCACTCATTACCCAATGCCATTAAGTGATTCTCCACCAAGGTTTGGGGGGTTGGATATACCGAACTTACCTTTGTGATAACAAAGAGGTTGTTTGACATTAACACCTGATAACAATATTATCTACAACTTCACATAAGTAAAATGTGCACGTGATTTGATGAGTCCGTTATAAGACAAACCAAAGAACTAAAATCTTTTGGTCCTATCAATTACACACACACACACAAATGACTAATAGTCTTACCCTGATCTCCTCTGGGCTCTTATGGAGTTCCATGGCTATCCGATGGATCCAATTTTCAGTGATAAGCATCCCTTGAGGACCACCAAATCCACGGAAGGCAGTGTTGCTCGGAAAATTAGTGAAGCAAACATTTCCCTTTATTTTTACATTTGGAATCTCATATACATTGTCTGAATGAAACATTGCACGTTCAAGGACCGCAAGAGAAAGATCATGTGAATTTCCAGCATTATTATAGAGCTCAAGGTCCAGAGCCATCACCTTCCCCTCACTTGTAAATCCTACCTGCAACCAAATATATACATCAAACAATATTGAATCATAGTCAAATTATCCAGCTAAAAACATAAATTACATACCTTGTACTTTCCAAGAAAGCTGTGGCGCTGTCCAGTTATCATCATGTCTACATCCCGGTCTAACGTGAGTTTTACATGTCGATTTAAAAGATAGGAAGGAACCGAAGCCGCAGCAGCAACAAAAGCTGATCTTGTTTCCTTGCCACCGAATCCACCACCAATTCTCTTGGTTTTGCAAACTACTTTTGACATAGGAAGACCGAGTACATGACTGACATACTTCTGGTGCTTTTGAGGCGCCTGCAAAAGAATATATAAGTGAAGATTTTACCAAAATACCACAAAGAATTCAGGATGATCTTCATCCATAATAAAGATGATCTATTGCATATAAGAGACCATCAAATCAAGAGTATTACGTACTTGAGTAGACGAAATCATATGGACCTCATTACCACTGTCCATGGTCCATACTAAGGTGCTCTGCGATTCTAAGTAGAAATGTTCTTGACCACCAATTTGTACCTCTCCCTCAATGATCTTGTCACACTGGCCCGAGCGAAAGCAGAGATCAACATCACCTTTGTTAAATTGCTTCTCGGGACCCGGATGGAAACTTTTCGATTTGATTGCATCCTCTATAGATAAAACAGCAGGTAGCTCTTCGTATTCTACGTGCACACTTCTCGCTGCTAGTTTTGCATTTTCATGAGTATCAGCAACAACTATTCCGATGACCTGGCCCACACAAGTTACCAATTCTGAAGCAAAAAGCTCCTCATCAGGGAAGACAGGTCCAATACGATTATCCCCAGGAATATCTTTGGCATAAAATACGCCAGCAAACCCTGGCGAAGACTTTGCACCAGAATCATCGATAGAGATTATGCGGGCATGAGGCTTTCTACTTAGAATCAATGCCGCATGTAAACCAGTGGCCGGCATTGCTACATCATCCGCATACTCCGCCTCACCTGTGACCTAAAAAGTGTGACAATCCAATAAGTAATGAGTTAAAGTAAAATGTCAATGTAGCTAGAAAAAAGAGAGCAAATATGGAACAAGGAGGTAGTAGATCAAATCATTAGGCACATGACCATGAAACCATGTTTAGTAGCAGATTAAATGAAAAAGCCCTGCTCGTAGCCTTATGCCCTCCCAATCACCAAAACAGGAATATGAAAAACAAAACAAATTTGAGACACACCTGAAGAGCTGCAGATAAATGAACCTCCGGAGATCCAACAGATGTCCCGTGCTTGACAATATCGTAGTTCTGACTTCCCATAATCGATGGCCTATGGGATTGCTCTATTGCTGACAGATCGGATGATAGCACGGTTTCCGCCAAAGAAGTCTTTACATCCACTTCTCGAGAAACCCACAGAAAAAATTTGAAGAAAAAACTCAAAGTCAAAGACTTTCGGAACTCGACCATCCCACCTGGGGCATTTTCATGCAGCGAAATGTCGTTCTCCAAGATTCCTAAAGCCCCATTCAGAAGCTCTTTGTTCCAAGCCTTTCCTGTGAGGAACTTTTTCGTATTTGTAGCAATAAATGAAACAGGAGCAACCCCACCATACACTATCGAAGCATCTGATACCAGCCAATCATCGTCCTTTTTCTCAAGGTGAACGCGCATCCCCGCATTTACTAATGCTATATCATCGTCTCTACGGTGAGCCTGCTTAAACTCTTTCACGAACTCGAAAGGTCTTGTCCATGGCAAATGGACCGATAGTAAAATCTCATCACTAGACAAATCCACCTTACGATATCCCAGAAAAAAGTTCTCTGCCAACACCGTTCTTATGTTTCCCATGCTATTAATGATTTGAAACCTTGCTCCTGCAGCCATCCAAAGAGGATTCAAATCAGATATTGGACTCGCCGTACATATATTTCCACCCACCGATGCAACATTTCTAATTTGAGTTCCTGCAAACCATTTTAGTTGCTCAATAAGAGCATTACAGGACGATGTTTCATGAGCAGCACGTTCTCGAGAAACTCTTCTTAGGACACTCAAAAGCTCGGAAAGCCGCACAGCAGCTCCGATCTCCAAGCCATTATCTTTCACATTCAAAACATTTAACTCTGGAACCTGCGCAACTGACACAAGAACCTTATATTGCATTCTCTTCAACCTCATTTCAATTCCAATCTCGGTGTTACCATTTACCAGCTTGGCATCAGGATGTTTGGCTTTTAACTCGAGAACATGTTGAAGCGATAAAGGTCTATACCACTTAAGCCCACCAAAACCCTTCAAACTCAAAAACGACAACTTTCGAAGCAATAGCTCAGGAGGAAAAATTAGTTCCTTATCGTTGTATTTGCTACCATCAATCTCACTGTAAGAAAGTTGTTTGTATGTTTCATTGCAAGCTCCACTGTTTTTTGCATCATCAGCATTGCCATCGGAATTTTGTCCACATGAGCAGGGTTTACCTGTTGATGGGCAAATAAACTCATTGCCCTGACGACTGGACACGTTACAATTAGTGTATATTTTGTCATCCGTTTTAGCAAAAACTCTGAACGCATCAATAATTGGCCTATAACCTGTGCAGCGACACAAGTTCCCGGCCAGACTTTCTTCAATTTGCTGTTCAGTTGGAGGGTCTCGGCAAGATCTTAATAAAGCATACATGGACATGACAAATCCGGGAGTACAAAATCCACATTGTGAACCGTGAGAGATTGCTAATGATTTCTACAAAAAAGAAAAAAATATATATATGAACTGAAGATCACAAATGTTTCTTGTATTACTAAATATGGAGGGAAATTGATTCGGGAATTTTTAGAAAAATAAATGCCGAAAGAAGGTCTTTTAGCCGGCACAAAGGAAGTGTTCAAACCTGCACAGGATGCAAGCCAAGTTTACGGTTTCCAATACCCTCCACGGTGATTACATGCATTCCTTCAACAGAGTATACAGGAGCTAAGCATGCATTAACAGCATGGTGCCTGGAACATAAAAATTGAAAATTGGATTCTTCAATTCACTCATCTTTAATCAAAAAACCATAATAAATGCTATAATTACATGAGCTGACCCACCTATTTATGAAGTAAAAAAGGCAGGCAAACCGATATTTTATGATATTTCAAACTAAACTATGAATTCTGATTTTAGTCTATGTCATTTTTTCTAGCTGCGTTCCTATTACTATGAAATAATAGGAAAAAAAAACAGTGCCAAAGCCTCCATAATGTAGGAAACAAATCTGCTTGAGGTTACACCAACAGTGCAACCTGAAATACCACGAAAACCAGGACAAGAAGATTCTTTAACTTTAGCCTAGTATGAAAAGAATCCACCATTTTTTTAATGGTTTTAAGTGATGCGGTTACGGTCGCGATCGCGATAACATGGTGATGGGATAACGAAAGTGATGCAGTTTTATAACGCCAAATATTGGCCGAAAGCATGAGACATTCCGTTAAACAGCCCAAAATGCCTTTTTACACCTAAATAACGCGGAAAAAAAAACAATTTTTTTAAACCCTTTAAAACGTGGCCGATGTGATGCACTAAAAAATATGAACTGATACGGTAACACGATTTTTAAACACATGTTTCCTATATTCTTTAAGCTGAAGAGTAACAAAACATTGTAAACCTTATTAGAAGTCACAGACTATATGATAAATAGTTGAAAAACATGACAGACCGATTTAATGCTTCCCATATTCATTAGGCATCCTCAAATGTAGGATATGCTTCTGGCACCATGCTTCTATTAATCGTACTTTATATTATGTATTTAATAAATTCGAAGTTTTTGGAGGAGAAAATTATATGCACGGCCTATAAATCTTCAAACTTCTCCAAGTAAAGAAACTTCAAAACAGCTGCCAACCTAATAGATGATGGCAACTTACAAACTACCAATTTAATAGATGACAGCAATTCACAAATTACCATTCAAACCTAACGCTCTTCCCTAAAAAGGACAAACACAAGATAAATGGACAGAATTTATCATTCAATTTGGACGGAAGAGAGAATAAGTAAAGTAAATAGGGCAGGTTATTTGATTTAAGGGAGACTCACACACATTTCTTGCGCTGTTGATCAAAATAAGAGACCATGACAGTACAAGCACCACAACCTCCTTCTCCGCAGCCTAATTTTGTCCCGGTTAGGCCTTGATCTGCACCCAAAACCGTTGAGATGTTATAGCATTGATCATGATGATGTTAAATAAAATGGAGATAAGATACGAACATGTAAATCTTGTTCAGCCACTATAAACACTTAAATTAATGCTATGATACATTAACAACGCCTTATCTTTTCACTTCTCTCTTTAACCCACTTCGCTCCGTTCCAAATCTACTCTCCCATGTACGGCAGCATCAAGAGTGAATACTTGTTAGAATACTCGAGTATCTGAGGCTCTACGTCAACCTTCCGTTCCCTCACCCAGACCCGGTTTTTAAGCGAGATAATGGGTTGATGATTTGATTTGACTTTATTCTTGATCCAAGTACTTATCAAGTTAATGAACTTGATCTAAGTAATTACCAAGCATTTGGTAACTGATTCCACTTCAATACTATACAAAATAAAAGAAGGAGCAAATGCTAGCAATGAGAATGAGTTTTTAGAGTCAATTCAATAGAAATTATTATGTCATTTCTATGGTAACGAAGCTTCCATTATTATCTAATAGACTAATGCCAGATCTTCAGATGGTAATAGATGACAATGGATTATTGAAGAAAAACATAATAAGTAGATTATGACAATCATGATCATAGCCCTTGTCAAGTAGCTTTTTCTTTAACTAAATTACATTAAATTTTCAATAACATTTCTACCCTTTAATATCAATAACCAAACGAGCCAAACTTCATCGAATTAATCAATAAACACCATATTAAAGGAAATATTCTTGAATAACATTCATATGATAATAATCATCTTTTTTTAGAAAAAATCCATCCAAAACTCCCCAACACAAAACAAAAAAACTAAAATCTACCAGAAAACTCATCAAAAACAAATGCATTCTACAAAATTAACCAAACTTACAATCCAAATTTTCACAAACCCACAAAAAAAAATTATCAAAAAACATCAAAATTAATAAACAATAAACATGATTAAGTTGAAAGAAACAGGACAAAGATAAAGAAATCAAGGAATTACCTCTAAGATATTCGAGAAGAGTTAAGTGAGCTAACCCATCGGGAATTACTTTCCTTACGCCATTGATGTAAATTATAGCTTCATGTGATTCCTTCTCTTCGATTACTCCGACTTTTTCTTCATCATTCAAAGACCCCATCTGTATTTTTTTTCTTTTTTTTTTTTGGTGATTAAATTAAACAAACTATTGTATGTAAAGATTCAAACTTTCCGAAATTCAAATCATCAATTTTAGATAAAATTAATCAATTTGAAGTTCTATGAAATCGGTAGAATACAATCTATATATAGATTATAGAATTAGAAATATTATTAATGAGAGAGAAATGGGTTTGTTGAGATATACTCTAAGTGAGATCAGACAGACGGTGATTACTGATTAGTGAAGGTTGTAGAAAGAAAGACGAACACGTTATACATTTATAATTTTATATCGTTTTTTATTTTTATAAACGAACAACTTTTTGGGATCAAATTTCACTATGTTACCCGTCGTCCTCATCATCATTCTATTCAGTGTCTTCCGTCCATAGAGAATTATAGGCAAGGTCTGGGGAGGGAAGGACGACGGTAACTCATACCTATAAAGAAGAGCACGACCAAAAGGAGTCCCCCGGCTCGAGAAAAGATGAGGATAAGAACCCCAGAACATACTTCCAAGGAATCAGTAATCTAAAACATGAATAAGACGCCTCCAACTACCCCTGTCCCTAGTCAGGTCCTTAGAGAGGTTCAACTCGTGCATGTCACTTTTTAATTTGCTCATCCCATGTTCTCTTACGCCTTCTGCGACTCCTCTTACCCTCTACTATAATGCGTTCTACTCTCCGAACAGGGGCGTCGAATGTCTTTCGTTCCAAATGTCCAAACCATCTCAATTTACTTTCGCGCAATTTTTCAGAGATAGAGACAACCCCGAGTTTGTCTCTAAACTCTTGGTTCCTAATTCGATCTATCAATGTGTGCCCGCACATCCATCAATGTTACCCCTAGAGAGTGTTTGGCATAATTAAATGAGCATTATGAGGCTAGGTGAGATTTATATTGAGAGTAAAATATTTTATGTCTTTGTTTGGTAAAGGATGAGACTAGATTAAAATTTGGTTGAATTTAGTCTCAAATAACAAAATTTCCATTCCCCAACCTCAATTACCTCCCTCCTCGAAGGACATTTTCATGGGACTTTACCATACAATATTCCCATTCCCCAACCTCCTCAAATTCCCAATCCCTCCTAACAAACAAAGACATTTAAAGTCTCAACAAAAAAGTTCCCATTCCCTCCCCCAAATCCCTCTTGCCAAACACCCCCTAGAGGTGTTCATTCGGGTCATCAGGTTGATTTTGGGTCAGGTGCTCCGGGTCGGTTCAAAATCGAGTTTTGTGTTCACATTGGTTTTTACATAATTGTAGATCCATTTTTAAGTTGGGTCACATCGGATTCGGTTATAAAGTTGGGTGTCCATCGAATCTGTTTTGAACACCTCTCTTACTTCTTTAAAATAGATTTGATCATCTAAAAATTTTTTGACGTTGTAATTGAATTTAGATTGATCTGATTTTAAAAATGATGTACAATTGTAGAAAAAAGGATAAAAATTCCGATTTTGAACCAACCTGTAACCCTATATCAATTAGGTAATCCAAATGAACACCTCTATCCCTTTCTATACTTTGTGTGCTTTAAAAATTGATAATTGTAACAAATATTTAGAGAATGTGTCAATTTGATTTCAACAAAGTTACTTATTTTGTAATCTAAACTCATGCACATAGATTAGAAATTTCGTATATATACTTGAATACTTTATACTTCCTCCGGATTTTATTAGTTGCTACAGATAGTGACATCTTGTGAGGAGAAATGTCACTATCTGTAGCAACTATTAAAAACCAGAGGAAGTACTTGTTAAAGTTTATTGTTAGAGCTTATTTTATATATTACGTTTTATGTGTAAGAAAAATTTTAGTAAATAAAAATCTTTTTTGAATCGTTTAATTACCTATATTCTTAATATTAATTTTTTATAATTTTTAGTTGTGTATAGTTTAATATACAAATAATTAAAATAACACATTATATGAGTATATTGCATATAAATATGTGCATAAATATCTTAATGCTAATGTAAGGTTTAGAGATAATCAGACATTTTATATGTGTAAATCGAAAATGCGTATAATTTATGTTGTTTAAGTCGAATTAATTTATATAAGATTTTATGAGTTATTTGATTTATTTTTATATACATATATATTTTACTCATTTTTTATGGTTTAGATGATAAATTCTCATTATAACCTAAACTAATGTAAAATAATGATATACACATAATTGTGTTATTTTCTAGTGGAGTGGAGACCCCACATCACTATAAACATGTGTGTAGAATCTCCATTGACATGTATGTTGAGATTTCATGGGAAAATTAAATTAAAAGTACATGTTTTTTTTAAGGAAAAAGAGATAAAACTTTTAAACTACTTGTGGTTCCCACTTGCTTGGTACCACGTTGTCAATTTGGCATTTTATAGCATCCTTATCTTTGATACTAAAGACTAGATCTCTATTCTTTTCTTTGTTTTATTACTATTATACTAGTACTAGTATAACCTAAAGAAAAGGAAAGCTAAGCTAATTTTTAAATTATTATCGATCTGTTTGGTAAATGATTATTAGTTAAAATTATGATTGGTTAACATTGATCAGTTAATAGTACTGGTTGATGAGTTAGTTGTTTAAGTTAATTATTATAGAGATATTTGATAAAAACTATTTGCTATTTATTTAGGCAAAAAGTCAAAAACCAATAGAAAAAGCTATCAACTGTTTTAATTTGACTTTAAAGGTAGTTTTTTAGTTAGCTTAAAAATCATTTATTAAATACATTTTAGGTTGTTTGACCGATTAAAAAGCTATCAAATTGTCAAACACCCTATATCATCTTGTTGGAAGTTATTCCTCTCTCCCATAAAGAATTGAATTGTACGAACTATACTCAAGAGAGAAAAAAATATATGAATGATTTAAAGATTAATATAAGAGCGATCAAAATGGATCAAAAATAGCCTAAACGTGCCTATCATTTGTCTTCTTCAATTTGCGATTTACGAGGAAATAAATAAATCATGTCACACTGGATAGAACAATGAAGCCAACACAATCCCATTTCTTGTTATAAAGCACACCAAAAATTGAATACAATAAGGTCTCATACTATAAACACTGCTAAAATCTGCCTACAAAGCTCTTCATCCAACCTTCCCTTGCTATCTTACGAAAAATGGGTCTTCATACAAAAATACGGTTCAGTCACAATCGCGGTAATGGTCACGTAACGGATTTCACTGCCAATTCTGATGATTCACAGTCAATGCAATTTTCGGTCGCCGGTAAACTCAAAAACCTTTACAATATGGTCGCAATACGGCGCGGCCTTGTTTTTGCACTACGCTTCATACTGTACATCAACCTGAGGCGTCGACAAAAAGATCGAGCCACGACAAAGAACTTAAATGTTTAAACCGAATGAATAAAGAATACAACGAACGAATAGCTTCACCTGTACAACTAGGATTACATGAATTCTCGCCTCTCGACCTGATAAGGGTGTCGTATTGATATTTGCACCGAGCATGATACTCATTTCTTGAGAAGAATGTCCCTCATTGAATCTTGTGGGAGTATCTTGATGGGCATAGAATCAATATTAGGCTCTGATTGTGAGAACAGAATAAGGATCTGCATGATAACTATAACAACAAGCACAAAAACAGCTGACACCAGGATTCCTTGCCAAGTAGAGAAGAGTCTCGTCCATAACAAGAATCCGATAGCACCCACGCTAAGTATACACGACCAAATAATCATCACCTACCCATACGCAAAACCGAAAAAGGAAACTTAATTTTAAACCATTGCACAAAAGGGGTAAAGGTTTGGTTTGAATAACGACTTACAATCAATGATTGCTTTGATCGACCAATATCTTGCATTTCTTCTTTACCAAAACTCCCACCCGAGAGGTAATTTTCCAGAAATGCATCCTAGTATAGTTCAATACACAAGGTTTGTATCACAGATAAGTAGGTTTGTTCATTGCTATGAACATAAATAAGACAAGAAGCACTATAGTGTATATGCCAACTAGCTAAGTCGATAATATTATACGGGATGTAACTTATCATTGGAATCGATTTCGGTCTACATCTTTGCTCTCATGGTTCTGTATCTACCAAAACAAATTTGCGTTATATTGGCCAAGGGATGAAGTTTTGTTATGCCTATACCTCTTATGTGCGGTCATCTTTAGTTTAGCACACGAATTGGGTAGATCTACGGCCTACGCTCTTACCTACATTATATCTAAGCTATATCTACAAAAGATATCCACACTATGGATTGGGTGGGAGCGTAAGCCATAGCGGTAATCTCGTTACACACTAGCCCTACGTTAATCACTTGTAAAATTTATCTTCCTTTTAACACCTTTTATCCAAGTATGATCATTTTTTACTTGGCATGTGAACTCTTTTTCTTCATTTTTAACAAAATTTCTTGTCGCAAAAGTAGCGACCTGCACGAATGGTGTAATAACTGCCCCGCTGTCTCCGACGTGGGCCCGGTGAAATTGAATTCTCCATAAAGATGCGGAGTACCAATGGCTAGACGGTAAGACCTGTGCATCTTTACTATAGCTTCACAGTGACAACCTTGATCAAATGTGTAGGATAGGTGAGAGGTGGTCACACACAGCGACCAATGCTGAAAGACTGCTCTTTCATCTAAGGATGCCTAAACGACGCACTGATCATTCGGGGGAAGGCGGGACATTGCGAGGTGGATAGTTTATCTGGGGCAGATGCCTCCTAAAGAGTAACGAAGGTGTATGAAGGTGGGTTCAAGCATCTATTCTGCTCGTGAGCGTTATGGTATAGGCCTACCTAACTGTGAGACCGACTGGTTAAACAGAGACGAAAGTCGGCCATTGTGATCCGGGAGTCCCGTGTGGAAGGGCTCGCGCTCAACGGATCAAAGGTACGGTACCAGAAATAGATATTCAAAGTTCATAAAAAGAGTTAAACCAAGAGTAATTTAACCCTATCCGTCAAAGTTCTATAATGGTAATGGGGCAGCTAATGCCGTGAGTTCATTTTCTTACCTTAGCCACAAACACGTTTTTGCACCATTGAGAAATATCATCGTTTTTTTCAGGCAAATCATGCATCAAATACCGCTTAATATGCACTTTCACCTGCAAGGAATATGAGCTAGCACATCAATGTTAACAATCACTGCGATAGACACCAAAAGAAGGTATGAAAAGCTTTTCTCGGCCAGTTTTCCATTAACAAAAGCCACAAATCATGTAGCTTTATTGTCAAAGTCCAAATGCAAGTACTAAAAGGGTCCACAGCTTACCACAGAAGATTTTCCCTTCAGTATAGTAAGCATTGAAGGTGGAGGCTTATCTCTAGCTACGGCGAGAGTAACATCATATATAGCTGGAACAAATGGCCTCAGATTTTGCACAGCTTGAATGAAACCCTGGAAACCGAAAAGGCGAAAACAGACTATTAGTAGGGGGTATAATAAATCTTATACATTTCATAATAGTCGGTAGGAACACGATCTTCCAAAAGAAAAGTTACTAAGGGAGGAAGGAACGGTCCAAGCCCAAGGTGAAGGAAATGAGCAATATGAACCTTTGTACGAGGGAGCAACACATTTTTGGGAGCATCTAACCCTTTTGAAATAGCGTACTTCTGAGCATCTAACAATTTTGGTTGTGTGAACCGAGTTCCTTCAACAAAGAGCGCCAACCAAAAGGGAATGGGAAAATCTTTTAATTTCTCGTAACCTGACTGTGACAGAAAACCATTATAAAAATATGGTATAACATATTCAACACAAAAAACACTTATTTCTAAAATACCTTTAGTGTGCTTTGATCTTTAGCCCAATTCCTTTTGACAAAGACGTATTCAGAAAACCACATCGACCAACCCATAACCTACATCGGTGCACAAAACTAGTTCATCAAAATACGAAGCAACAAGAAGCCACCAATGGACAAGCCAATGACATATGGATTCTCAACAGTTGATTAGATAGACACTTACCGGGAGATACCTTAAAACATCCTTCATGATAGCCATCGTACTACCCAGGCAACCTGACCTCTGATCCAGAACAATGCATTAAACTGTTAGTGACTGAAAGCTGAACATTTCAATGACATATGCAGACATATGATTGCAAGAAAAGAGCAGCACGAGTAAATCGCAATATAAGAGCCGGTTTTTATAGTTTTCTATTAGAATGTAAATTTGTCCATTATTTTGATTGGACCAAAGATTTTTAGTTTTTTGGTTTTGGATCATAATGGACTATGTTAAAAAGACCCATTAAATCATATGCACTTCTTATTTACATGAGGATGTGATGATGCTTACTACCATGGGGCAATCGGAAACAACGTATTTGTTATCACTAACAATGGTAAAGTTGCGTACACTCATGCCTCCTAAACCACGCTGAGGTGGGGGCCAAAATTTAAGGCGTTAGGGTAATAGAATGTTCTAGAATGTAAATGCAAATATTAAAGAGAACCTGCGCTAAGACCCATCCAATAAGCCAATCAATGTCGCTTCTGTGGTTGGAGATAAGAAGAGCGTGTTCTTTACCTAAAAAGAGCACGATTGAATCCTTTAAGATTACAAAATAAGGAATCACCAAGTATGCATTGCGATGGTTATCAATCCACTGAATGCTAATTACCAAGAAAAGTATGAAAAAAGCATCCAATTCAAATATTCCATAACAACTCAGAAATAAATTCGTAAAACTAATACTTCATACCCATCAAATTGAAGGTCTCAAAATCAGTGTGTAGCTCTACCTGAAACAGCCCAAAATTATGATGGATATTAAAACAGAAAACATATACTTCTATAACTGTCAACGGAAAATTCAAACCTTCACTCCTCCCCACCAATCAAAGAGCCAGACAGGCTCCAACCACAACAGTTCTACAAATACTTTGTTGAATCTCCGGTACATATTCTTTGATATTGGTCGAACTAGAACATAAAGAATAGCCTGAAAACACAAATGCATAAGAAAAGGATTCGAGATGCGCATGATAAACAAAGAAACTTTCAATTCATAATCATCAAAGATCAGTCTATAATCTATATGATAAATGGCAGGCTTTTAACAGAAACAACTGCTGCATGGCAAATAAGCACCCAAAATCACAACAAAAATAACACTAGATTTTATTTTTAGTTTATGATCGCGGGATGTGACTAGATTTCCTAAGTTGGTCGGTGGTTGCAAACCTACTGCTCACCCTCCTCCTTTATACGGGCTCGGGACAAACAATGAGTGATGAGCACTCAAAATCCAAGAAAGAGTAATACGATATAACTCCATTGCAAAGCAAATAACTTAATCCTATACATTTGCAGTTTCTATGTAAAAGTATTTCTAGTAGGCCTTAGAGATCATACTAAGTGATATCAGTGGCATAGTTACTTGTCCAAATGCTCCATATCAGCTATGCCCATCTTACAAGAAAAGACCCATAATCGAGCTTACTTTGAAAAGGGTTGAAACTAGGTTCAATTGCACTTGGTCTTACCTCATTCAATTTAGGGACCAATAGGTCGATAACGTAAACTATGTCCTAAAAGGATACAAGTCTTACAAATGGCACTTACAGTCAGAAATTCTTTGTTTCATTAATCTTTTAACCAATTTTCAATCCAAGCTAATGAAAAGATGTATCCTCCACTTCCCCATCCATTATGCTTAAATGCATTGCAAGTGAAATCAATCGCACCCATTCTCTAATCTTAATAACTTATATGCCAACAACTATAATATTTATTCACACATTGCATTTTATCAAAAATAAGGTAGGTTTTCACAAATTCTCATCAAGAACATTACTCGTTATTTTGAGAATTAAACCCATCAATAAGTAGTTCACAACATAATTTGTTTTGGTCCATTGCGAGGTATGAGACTTGTCCCAAATTGGTTGTGTATGCAATTGGTGTGTGATTTATAGGCAAATAGGCTCTCCCACAGTCCCACTCACCAGGCTAGTCTTGGGTGAGCTCTCATGATCGTCCTATAAAAATTGGTATCAAAGCTAGAGTCAAAGTGGGTGGTCTAGAACCAGCCATGACCCAATGAAGACGTAGGCCTTATGGGAGTCGATTGTTGTGGTCCATTGCTAGGTATAAAACTTGTCTCACATCGGTTGTTTATGCTACACTATAACATAATTTCAATATCCCTTCAAATGATGATTAACTCAAATGTCCAAATTCCAAAGTCAGAATCTTTACATCCTATTCAACTATTCATGTCTTGAGTTTATTTTTCATTAAAATCTAATTAGCCCAAATGAAACTGAATAAGTGCATCAATAATTAAACACTCAATTCCTAATTTTACTCATTTCATGGAAAAAAAACCCTCAAAAAATATGTTCATAAAAACCAATATCATCCAGAAATTTAAGAAATTTATATCATTGTATGAAAAATGTATTCAAATAACTACTCCTATATAACAACATGATCACCAAAAACAACCCCAAAAAAAAAGATTTAACCTAAAAAAAAAAGGATGATAGGGTTATACGGTTATACCTGAATAAGATTAACAATGAGGCCTGATAGAAGAAAAATTAGTCCAACGGGAATAATAACCAAAATAGCAGGAAAATCCATTTTTCCTTAAATTTAAACTTGAAAAGGAATCGACTTTTTTTGAAAGAGAGATCAAAATGGGGGAAAAGATTGAATAAAAATTGGAAAACTGGGAGATTATTCAACTACAAATGATAGATTGATGAATAAATGAATAAATTGTTATAAGTTGCAAATTGTATGACGTGTGAGCAACAACCTGGAGTGATGAATTCAGAACTGTAAAATAGCTTAAATATTCACATTTATAATTTTTTTAAGTAAAAATTACCTAGAATAATCCAAACTATTCATGATTTTCCTACAATAATCCCACCTATTGATTAACCATGAATAATCCCAACTTTGAGGGGTATTTTCCTAGAGTAAGCTTGGGTAACCCGATGACCTGCTATAGTAGGTAATTCACCAAAAAAATAAATTAAATATTAATTTATAATTAGAAAATATTTTTGAAAATTTACATAAAAAATTCTCAATAATAAAAAAAATCACAAATTTTTTATGAACATTTTTTTTAACATTTTTTTGACATTTTTTTAAAAATTTATCTTTTTTTTTAAAAAAATAAAACTTACTATAGCAAATCATCCGGTCACCGGGTTTACTCTAAGGAAAATGCCCCTCAAAGTTGGGATTATTCATGGTTAATCAATAGTTGGGATTATTGTAGGAAAATCGCGAATAGTTTGGATTATTATAGGTAATTTTTCCTTTTTTTAATTGATTATTTTAAAATTATTTTTGATTATTATAAGATATTGGAGTCATTTATAAGTTAATAGTTAAAATATTATCAATTGAATTTTTTTTTACACGTTACTTTGTAAATTTCAACTTATTTTTCTAATTGTTCACTTTAGAAATATTTTTGTTCACTTTAAGACTATTAATTAATTTATAAGCTAAAAGTTAAAATAATCAACTGAAATTTTATTTAATATGTCATATTGTAAATTTTTTTATAATTAATTTTTATAATTATTAACCAAGCAAGATATTTAATATTAATATAATATATCGTAAATGTGTATTATCAAATAGGTTATGTAATTGGAATGTAAAGGAATACTTGAAATCAACTTATAAGTTGAATCTAAAATGTTATCAACTTATGCCTTTTCTATAGTTATTTAGTTAGATCAAAATCATATAATTCAAATCATATTAACATATTAGTTCTACTAAAAAAAAACATATTAGTATATTCAAAAATAGCTCTAACTCGAAAATTTTAATCTAAAATCCGACTACTAACTTGTAAGAATACGAACATTAATTTATTTTTTAAAAAGATAATATGACCATTAATCAAACATGACTATACGTTAACTCCAACCCGAAACATCTGGTCTAAAACGTATCTCAAAAGTAACAACACCTATACATTTTTCAATACATGGTCTTAAGACTAAAAGTTACTTCATTTTTATACATAGAAGTAGAACATAGAATTGTACTAGAAGATTAAACCTGAGAAGCAAAGGAGGGAAATTTCGGAAAACCCAACAACAAATTAAGCACAACAACAAGAATGGCAGCAATACACCATCACCAACCTCAAACCCTAGAAGAAGTCCGAACTCTCTGGATCGGCGACCTTCAAATTTGGGTTGATGAAAATTATCTTCGCAGTTGCTTCCTTCAAACCGGTGAAGTAATCATCATACTCTTTCTAGTTTCTACCGTTGATTCTTTATTGTTTTACTGCAATTAGGTGTTAAAACTCATCATTAATTTAATGATATTTAAGGGTTTTCTGGGTTTTCTTTTTTTTTTTTTAATGGAATTATAATTGTTGCATAATTGGTGGAAATTTGAAAAACCATTCTTTCAATGTTTGGCTGTTTTTCAATCTTGACGTGATGTTTTGTATAAATTAATTTTATCATTTTGGTGGGTTAAGTTTGATTTTTTCGTTAACAGTCTAGCTTGCATAATTGTATTGTATTACAGCTGAATGTAGCGTGAAAAAGTGATACTTTGTGATTGTATGCGCCCTTCAATTTTGGTTGATATTTGAAAATAATACTATATATCTCCATTAGAGATCTCTTCATTTTGCTCCATGTAAAATCTCATGGTCTAGATATGATTCTAAGTCGAGTAATAAGGCGGGGAGTTGGTGAAGGGTTAGAAGAGTGTTTAGTTTGAAAGAAAAAACTAGGGTTAATTGAAGCAATTGGGTGGGAGCTATGGTAGAAGAAAGTTTCAGGATAGACAAGCCAACAGGGATATCATGAAAAAGTTATATGATGTGCACTACTACCTTCACCAAATCTACTACTTGTATTGCACACCTCCACTAAGTTAAGCCTCATGCCCTCGTCACCATGAACTCTCTCCCAGATAGCTTTGAGATAGTTTTTTTCACAAATACAGAAGTGGACGGGATTCTTCAAATGGTGACATTAGTTGAACAAATATTTTACTTGGTCTTTCATTTCGGAAATAACTGTGAGATAGTTGTCTTCACTCTTCACTAGTCAGATTTCATTGGATTTGTCTAGTTCATTTATCATAAATTAATAAGATGGTTTGATATCTTGAGGTGGCCATCCAAATGGTCTGTTAAAGGAGATGTGAGGAGATTTGCTAATGGAGTTTTTTGGAATAGCAAGTAAGACTACTATGGTTTGGTAATGTATAGAAATGGAGCAAATCTATAGAAATAGAGATCTAAAAGGAGAAATAGAGGTTAAGAGCTTGATTCTTTTTGGATGCATTTCTTTCTTGAGCTCTTCAATATTTGTATTACATCAATCCTATATGTTGGCTTTCTCCCCCAGATTTCCTAACTGAATTTCATCCTCATGTTCATGCTTGCCCTTGGTTCTCTGAATCACCATATAACTTTACAACCAGATTAGGTATGCTGTACTGTTGGTTTAACTGCAGTTTGTTAATTTTGCTAAATTTGCTTTTAGGTATGCTGTATTTGTCTTAGAATTGTTTCGGCTGGATTGATATTGAATAATAATGATGGTTTTAAGTTGATGGCTATATCATAATGATATTTGTTATATCATCTATGTAGGTTATTTCTGCGAAGGTCATACGTAACAAGATTACTGGCCATCCAGAGGGATATGGTTTTGTCGAATTTGCTTCACATGCAACCGCTGAACGTGTTTTGCAATCATATAATGGCACACTCATGCCCGGAACTGAGCAGCCTTTCCGATTAAATTGGGCATCATTTGGGATTGGAGAAAGAAGACCCGATGCAGGTCCTGAGCATTCTATCTTTGTGGGAGATTTGGCACCTGATGTTTCAGATTATTTGTTACAAGAGACCTTTAGAGCTCACTATCCCTCGGTAAGGGGTGCAAAAGTTGTAACTGATCCAAGCACAGGTCGTTCAAAGGGATACGGGTTTGTTAAATTTGCTGACGAGATGGAGAGAAACCGGGCCATGACTGAAATGAATGGTCAATATTGTTTATCGAGGCCGATGCGTATCAGTGCTGCGACTCCTAAAAAGGCACCAGGGATCCAGCCACAACCGCAGTATGCTGTAGCCAAAAGTGAGCTTGTTTTGGCATGTCTATAGTTTTACCTTTTTGAATCTTTTCCTCTCGAAGTTTGGATGTTAAGTTTGTACTCAAATTCATTTGTATTTTGACAGCCTTATATCCTGCTCCAGCATACGTAGTGCCTCCAGTTCAGTCAGTGCCAGTGGAGAATGATCCAAATAATACAACGGTAAGTGGGGAGCAGAGATGGATCATGTGTATTCTAAACTTTAAAACTTCATACTTTAGCGTCTATATGTTCTTTTTGCAGATTTATGTCGGTAATTTGGACCCAAATATAACGGAAGAAGAGCTGAGACAACATTGCTTGCAGTTTGGAGAGATTGGTTATGTCAAAATCCCAGCAAGCAAGGGATGTGGTTTTGTGCAGTTTGCTACTAGGTAAGTAATTCATGAACTGAATGGTTTCTCTTAATGCCTACAGACCGGAACCATAATATCTAAATTTTCCGATTATACTTTTTCTTTATCGTCTTACTTGCCAATTCCCCAAATATGGTGTTGTTTCCAGGACTTCTGCTGAAGAAGCTATTCAGAAGCTACAAGGAGTCATGATCGGTCAGCAAGTAGTACGTGTGTTTTGGGGCCGGAAACAGGTAATTTTCCCTGCAACACTTCTCTATCTTTGTGTTGAACTGATTGTATCAGGGCTCTGATTCTTGACTCTGTTTTTGGCTAAGGACTCTGCTACATGGGGTCAGCAAGTGGATCCAAGTCAGTGGGGTGCATATTATGGATATGGGCAAGGTTATGATGCTTACGGATATGGTGCCGTTCAGGATCCATCCATGTATGCATACAATGTATATGCTGGTTACGCTCAATATCCTCAACCAGTATGATACTCTATCCTCATCTTCCCGACTGCTAGTTTTTACTATCGTGGCTATCTTCTGTCCTCTTCGAGCTTAAGTTTCACCTCCGCTAAGTCGCTAACGTTATGTTTGATTACAGCCTGAGGGTGTTCAAGATATGGGTGCAGCAGCCAGTCTCGTCCCAGGAATGGAACAAAGTGCGGAGCTATCTGATCCCTTGGCTACACCCGATGTTGACAGGTACTCTCGTCCGTTCTTTTTCACACGAGTGTTTTCACCTTAAAACTTTCATGGTCGTTCCTCACACTGACGTTCTTCTCGTTCAACTCCATCCAGGCTTAACGCAGATTATCTTGCTGTACATGGAAGTGCGATTCTCGGCCGTTCAATGTGGTTAACAACCTCTTCAACAACAAGACAAGCTTCAACTGTTATTGGGTCTCAGTAGTCATATCTCCAAGGATTTTGTTGCGAGTAAATTGATATGTATTGAGAGCTAACTTTATTGTTAGTGTGGTTTAAACTTGTGGCTACAAAAGTTCAATAGTTTGGGTTCTAGCTCCCTAACTATTAATCAAATCAATTTAGGTTTATACAATTCAATTCTACCAAGGCCCTGTTTAATTCATCATTAAAAAAATTTAATCAATTAGAATAAGTTTTAATCAGTAAAAATCAGTTACAAATAGTTAAATCAGTGATAATCAGTAAAAATTAGTTTTAATTAGTAAAAAACAATTTTAATGTTTCAATCAGTAAAAATATATGAGCTAAATATGGTTTAACTTGATTTGCGTATTTATCACTTTATGGGTTATTTAAGCCCATATGTAAATTCCAACGTAACAAAACTCATTTTTTTATTAGACCTTTATAATTAGGTGTTAATGTGAAAAGGGTATATTATTCTAAATTTAAAGAGTAACTCCTCGGTTACTAATCGGTTTTAGTAGCGATTTACCTCCGACTTGAGCTTATAATTGGGTTAATCAAGCTAATAAATAAGTACTAACAAATTCAAAGCAGCAAATAAATTAAAAAGATTGAATTTAGTAGTATTTAGTTGAATTGTTTACAATCTCTAATAGTTATCCAACATGAACATAGTTACAAGTATTGGATAAAATAACTTACAATTCCTTGATTTATCCTTATAATACTTTGCAATCACAAATTATATCCAACATTCCTTGAATTTTAAATGCAATTAACAGCAAAAATGAAGAATATATAAAAGCTTAAATGATAAACATATTCAAATGGCAATTTTGTAAATAATTGGTAATTTGCTACAAAGTGTACATACATGCTTAAAAAGTGTATATATTTAGACGATATTTCTGCATGCGCATCTTTTGGTACAATATGTATATCTCAGTCTATTTTTTTAAGTTTTACCATTTTAGAGATTTTCACGTCATCCTACCCCTAGATACTGGGGATTTTTCGAGACTTTTTCAAGCCCAAAGCGACGAGGACGATGATGAAGTATTTGTACAAAAAAGCAGCTCTAAAGAGCTCTAGCTTTTTACTAGTCCAAGGAGGATATCTGAACCAAAAATCCGGGAATAAACCTCTCTTAACCACTGGTTTTTCATGGCTAAATACATCAAATGAATATTTGCCATGATATCTTCCAATACCGCTTTCTCCCACCCCTCCAAATGGTATTGCATCGGCTGCATACTGCATTTTGTGTCAATCGTTAGATATCAAAGATAAGAACTGTCCCTTTTAGTTTGCGACATTGACTAGTCATATTGTTTTTTATAGAGTTGACAACATATTATGAGTCTAATATCATTTGCGTAAAATTTTGATCGACTTAGTTCCTTAATATGGTATCAGAGCAATCATACCTGAATAATTGTGTCATTGAATACAAGTGCACCAGATGATGTTTCTGAGGCTACTCTTTGCATAAGTTTATTATTGTTGGTGAAGCAATATATTGCAAGTGGCTTTGGCCTTGAATTTATGAATTCAATACTCTCCTCAATATTCTTCATCTGTGTCCACAAATCATAATTTTGTTCAAGAATTCAAGTACAAAAATTCGATACAAGTATGTCGTACCCCGACTACTCGAATATCATCTTAGTATGCCCGAAAAAAAACCGAAAAAATATGAATTATGCAAATTCAGTAGGATAGAGGAAGTATGTTGATAATCGAGATTGGAGTACATTGACTTACTGTAATAAGAGGGAGTAAAGGGCCAAAAATTTCTTCTTTCATGATTTCAGCATCCAAAGGAGGGTTCACTAAAATAGTTGGCTCAATAAACCTGAACAATAGTTAAATATACATTACGAGGATTAAAAGGGTACGCGCGTTTTTGTTATTAAAATAAATAAAAATTGCCCGTATTTACAAAAATGTCATTAATGAATGTGGTACTCTAAAAGGTCCATGATATGTATATGTACCCCTATTTTAGTTTTCACCAACTTAATTGGTTTTCACAGGATCTTATTCCCGGTTGTACATACTACTAACGACTAACGAGTAATCTAGAGTCTACCTTATATCAAAATGACTCAATACTCGATCGTTTGTAGCCCAATCGCGTTATACAAACATCAGAGTCTAACATCAGTGCAATATAGGACTATTTGTGTGGTTCAATGCTAAAGTCGTAATCCAACATATGGGGTCAGGAACACAAACCATAACGAACAAACGTAAGAGATGATCGGTATTTGGTAGCAAACATTATAGTTGATTTGGCTAATTGTGTAGTTTACTTACAGCTTATCTTCGTCAAATGAGCCACCATAGACAATCGATTTTTTGACTCGAGGTTCATCGATAAGTGCCTTCAATCGCTGAAAATGATGTTTGTTGATGATTCTTGCAACACAATTTTCGGGTTTTTCCCCATAAGTTTTCCTGATACTATTCTTCATTAAATCAACCTGAAAACACAGTTCAGAAAGTTTGTGCACTTGTTTTCTGTTCAGAAACTAAACCATTGTTTGTTCGTACTATATATCATACCAAAGTCGAGGCCAGTTTCTCTTCGACAAGGATATAATCGACTCCTATACACGCTTGACCGCTGGTTGTCCCAAACTTTCCGCTCAGCAAGCGTTTAAGAATGGTCTTATGATCATATAACCAAATGAACAGCATCAGTAACAAGGGACAGAAGTTTACAAATTACACATTTATGGACCCTATTGAATTGATCTTCTATACGATGCACAATGATCGAGCAACGAACATTTTACCTCTGTACGCCAAGATTTAGACAACGAATCGATGATGCAAGGACATTTTCCGCCCAATTCCAGAACTACCGGTGTCAAATGCTTCGCGGCTGCAGTCATTACTATTCGCCCCACTCGACTGCTACCTGCATTGATGTGCAAATAGGAGTACAAGTTAGCTACTGTTATATCCATCTCTTAGCAGCATTATTATGTTGCCTTAATCTACTAATTGATTGTTACCATTTTTTAGCTTAAAGAAACTTCCAATGAACCAAATTTCAAAACAACATTCCGTTACTAATGTCATTAAGTGGCTCTAAACTAACCTTCCACCTATTTTAGGCTTCAGCCATCAGCTTAAGTTTTTTGTTGAGTTGGATTCTTTTTATGGTATCAGAGCCAAAGTTGGTTCTTAGAATAAGTCATATACTCAAACAAAAGCTAAACATGATGTATACAAACTTATTTTTATAAAATTAATGAGGTTTTTTCCAAGTGTTTAGATAGCAAACATCATTTGCACTTCATATCAATAGAAATGAATATGATGTAATTAGCATTTTACTATGTTTCATACAACCCAATACTAAAGAACTATAAATCTTTGGCTTCATCGAACAAAGACATAAAAGGGTTTTCAAACAAAAAGGGAAGGATAAGTTATATAAGCACCAATAAACAACTGAGAAATACCTAGGTGGGGTTTGTGAAGTCAGATATCTTTCACACTCAATTATCTTCCACAATCCACAAATGTACCTATGCGGGATTTAAAGGGTCGGATGTATACAACTTCACCTTTGTTACTAAGTAACTCCCATCTAGGTGGAGTTTGTGAAGTCAACATACACAACTCGAGGTGTTCAATGGGGCGGGTCGACTCAACGGGTCAAGGGTCAGGTCATATTTTAACGGGTCATTAGCGGGGGGGTCAATAATGAGCCTTGGTGTAAAGGGTCGGGTCGGGTCGGGCCAGATCGGACAATTATAAGTATTAATTGCGGAAAAAAATTACCACTTTTTTCATTATTTTTAAATGATATTATTATATACATAAGTGGGTCGATACATCGGGCCATAACGTATAGTAAAAAAAATTATTTTATGAACTTTTAACAAAAGGGGTCAAATTTGGTCGAATTTAAATGGGCTTGACCCGCCCAGGCCCGTTTAACATTTGACATGACCCGCCCAGCCTCGGCCCATTCAAATTTTAACCCAGTCCGGCCCGACCCGTTGAACACCTCTATACACAACCTTACCTTTGTTATTAAGTAGCTCCCGCATATGCGGGGTTTCAGGGGTCAGATATGTACAATCTTATCTTTGTTAGATATAAAAAAGAGATTGTTTCGATTGATCGCTAATAGTAAACATAATTTGTAGAAATAGAGGTGGGACCTGTAAAGAAGATTTTGTCCCATTTATACTGCAAGAGTTGTGAAGAAACATGAATTCCCCCTTCAATAATGTAAACAGCTTCAGAATCAACATAATTAGGGATAGCTGCAGCAAGAAGGGCAGAGGAAGCAGGAGCTAATTCTGATGGTTTTACCACTGCTGTGCATCCTGCTGCTAATGCTCCTATTAGTGGTTCAAGCGATACTCCTTCAACATTTAAAAAACATTGAATTATTTGTTAAAAAAAAATAATTGTAACTTTCTCGTCTGTTCTTTTAAATTTGCTACATCATACTCCCTCCGAATCATTTTAGATGTTCTTATGTGGCAAATTCATATTAATTGAATGAAGAACTGATGTATTCGATAAATAATTTTAATTATTTTTAAAATTGGAGCTAAATTAGGTATAATATAGAGTATAATTTATTATAGCAATTCTATATAAATACCTAGAATTTCATATTAATTGAATGAAGAACTGATGTATTCGATAAATAATTTTAAAAAATCAGTATTCGATAAATTAGGTAAATATTGTCATGTAAATAAATATTGTCCACTAAAATAATTACATTTGTCACGACTCTCTAGGAGATGACACTTGTAATTTTCCATCATTTTTATAGTATTGTATGATGATATGATGATATGATGATATGATATGATATGATGATATGATTGTATGATGTATATGATTCAATGGGACAGATAGTATAGTTCTAAGCTCACCGAATGGTAGATTCCATGATGAAAATATGAGGACTACACCAAGAGGTTCTGCCACTAGGGTTGCTGATGTACCATATGCTGCTAATGGTAATTTAATCTGCCAAATGAAAGAAAATTTAGTTGCTCTAATAATGACATTCACAAATTATTGTATGAGACAAGATCATAAAGAGGCGTGCAACACATGAGTTAAATAAGCCCATAATATATAGGAAAATTTACTTTTAAAAATCCCACATTTTACTTGTTCTCTTTTAAAAATCCCACATTTTGATTAATTTTTAAAAATCCGACCTTTTGCCTCCGTTTTCTTTTATAGAACTTTTTTATCGGTGACCGGATAAATTTGAAAATTCATCACTTTTTAAAAGAGAACAAACAAAAGGTTGGATTTTTAAAAGAACAAGCAAAAAGTGGGATTTTTAAAGGTGAACAAGCAAAAGGTCGGATTTTTAAAAATAAATTTTCCTATTCTCAATTTTAAAAATTCAAAATTAACCGGTTGTTCAGGTAAGTTAGAGAGGTATGTATAAAAGAAAACGGAGACAAAAGATCAAATTTTTAAAAAGTAATCAAAAATGACACTTTTAAAAGAGAACAAGCAAAAGGTTGAATTTTTTAAAATAAATTTTCCTAATACATATTATTATGATAATATGAATTCTTTAGAATCGCCTCACTAAAATTTAAAATATAGATTGTAATTGCAATGATTTTAGAAAGTAATTGTTTATTTTATGGTGAAATATTTATTAATTGATAGAAAGAAAAAGAATTATAAAATAAAATTAATCAATGCGGTTTAATATCGAAGAAAATAAAGTTTTAAAAATTAAATTGCACCGTTTACTAACCTTTTTACCAGACATCCAATCGGCTAAGTTGTCCAATGCTGCATTAATGTCCTTAATCAGTGGTCCCACCTGAAAAAGATGACTCGAGCGTTCAGAAAACGAGGAAGTCTGAATAAATAACGGTGATTTGTGAACTTAACAGATCACCCTTATGTGATAGAATATGATTGGTTGAGAGTTTTATGATTCTAATTTATCTTTTTTGGTTTTATTTATTTTAATATTATTTTTTTGTCTTTTTGTGGTTATTTGCAAATCACGATGATTGATTAGGAATTATTGTTTAGAAAACAATAGGTGAAAGTGAATATGATAAAAACATTTACTATTTTATTTTAGTCTGTTTTTTTTAATTTATTATTTTATTTTATTTAAAATTTAATGTCTTTTTCTTATTGCTAATTTTCTCTCATATATAATTTTATATAGGTATAATTTAATTGTCCTTACTAATTTCTTAGAAAACAACAGGGCAGTTGAAATCGTCTAGGGCTTTATCCATATGCTAAGTTTGGACAATTGTAACCGTCTAGGGTTTCAACCGTGTAAGTACCAGGTCTAACTTTTTACAGGGTTAAAGGCGATTTCTACAAAAGCAAAAGTAATCATTTCACTTATTTAACCTAGATCCGATGCAACAACGAACTCTATGCCCCTAGTCCAAACCCGGCCCAACGATGTGCAAGCCCATTTTCAAGCATCATCATAGAACTAAGTGAAGTTATAAATATGTTCATTCATTTTCTCATGAGCAATGTAGGACTTATCAATAAAAGTCTAGGGTAGGTTCCGAGCAAGTTCAACATGTTTGATTGCACAGGGCTCCGAAATATTGGAGACCTCAACATTGAATTATGTAGTACTTCAAATTAAGTATTTAAAAATACAAAATTATTAGAAAAATATCTTGATTTTTAATAATTACACAGAGCCTTTAAAAAAATTTTAAATAAATTTTAAGCCATCAACTTCCAACAAGTATCATTAATTAACCTCCAACCCCTTTTAATCAATCCTAGGATATATAGGGATTTGGGACCAGACACATGACATGAAAAACATGCAACTTTTTTTAGTGTTGCTTTCCTGCAGGGAACAAGTCCAGCTCACTAGAACGGTATCCATCAATTTGATGGATCATTTGTCGCACAGAAAATACTGATCAATCACCGTAATTTGTAAATGATCATAAAAGATAAAATATATACTAATAAAATAAACAAAACACAAAAAGGTAATTTACAATTTTCAAAATATCATCCTATCAAATCTCTCCACATGAGTGTGATTTACCAAGTTGGCAAATAATTGTTATTTAGCTAGAGTTGCTCTTTGTGGCCGAAGGTAAGACCTGGATAGTCTAAACGGGTCCATGGGTTCAAGGTCTGCTGAGCATGTGACGGGAATGTGCTCGACCTTATAATATTACTTCATCCTTTTGAATTAGCGTTAAAGAAAAAGTCGAGTGTTTTTTTTAGAAAGGTGGATATTTGGTAAAATAAAGAGAAAGATTAAATTATTTGAATGAAATTAAAAAAGTTCAAAAATATTGATGAAATTAAAAGAAACTGATGAGTTGATTTCCAAATAAAGAAATGGCGCAAAATATGTAGAACAACCTAAAATAAAAATGACGTAAATAGAGCGGAGTCCTTGAATTAAAAGCATTATATATTATTTTCTTCATCCTTTTGAGCTTGCACTATATGACTCAAAAAATTTCTCAATTTTTTTAGTTATATGGTTTTAAATTATATGATGCAAACTCAGAGTGTACTTTTGTGTTAGTTTAATCACTTATTTTTAATTAGATGCCAAATTTTATGGAAACATATTCGAAAGTTATTACGTAATTTTATTTCGTTTCTGCACCAGGTGGACTTATGGTATTCTTTGTTAGTTAGGCTAACACATGGCTTTAATTGGACAGACCCTTGACATATGGTTCATGGGTTGTATGGTTTGGGCTTATGATTAGGCTTAGTTTGATAGAATAATTTTTTTAAAATTAGCTTTTTTAAAAATTAAGTGTCTTATTGTCCGAGCATGTGGTTAGACCTTGCTTATTGTCAACAAACAAGAAAAACTAGTTAAAAAGTTAAATATATCTTATTCGTTGTTAGTAACTAAGCAAGTTCATAGGTTGAGCTTATGATCTAAAGGTTGTGCAATTCATGATGCTCATCTGATTTTCTGACTGAAATTTATTAAACAGATAGAAAACTCTAATAGTTAACACTACAATAAAATCAATTTTTGTCCATTTTCTTAATTTTATCGATTTGGTCCAAAAAGATGTCACATAAAAAGAATCAATTTTTGTCCATTTTCTTAATTTTGTCGGTTTGGTCCAAAAAGATGTCACATAAAAAGAAACAAGACTAAGTATTACTGTTTGTTAACAATACAATCAATTTTAATCGTCATTGAAAACAACTAATTTTGTTAAAATTCAACTATAATTCTCATTTATAATAAATTTGTTGACAATTAAATCACATTTTAAGTAGATAATGACATAAAAGATTGAACATTTAACAATGGTCCAACAATGAAAAACATTCTAAACTATTAAACATATATCTCAAAAAGATAATCAATCATCTATCAATCATACTCCCTCAATTCCGTTTCAACAAACTCAAATCAAATATAGGCAATACTCCCTCAGTACCTTTCAGTTTACGCCATATATATGATTCAAATATGTAACAACATTTTCGGCCCGTTTGGTTAGTGGTACTAAATGGTGGTAATGAGAATGATTTATAGTGTAAAATTTAATCAAAACTTTCATGTCATTCCCATAGTAATGAAACTTTGATCACAAAAAAGTTTTTTTGTTCACAAATTTCGATTACCACCTAATACCACATCTCTCATTGGTAATGCATTGGAATGAATTTTATGAACAAAATGAGATGATTCAAGATTGTCAAGCATGACCATCAAGGTATTCAAGAGATTTTTCAATCAAAATTACACTAATATTTCATTCCCATTACCGCTATTTATTACCACCTACCAAACGGACCGTTTGAGTCGTATGGTACAAAATAAAGGGGTAAGGCAATTTTAACCCAAAAAAAAAAAAAAAAAAGAAAACTAGAAATGAATAGAGTATATTTTACCTCATCTCTAAATGATTCAACAGGGTGTTTACCAAGATCATTTTTAAGTGCTTTGAATATTTCTTCTTCTTTTTCAATCATAAAATTTAATAATCCATTCAATTGCTTTTTCCTCCATGAAATTTCTCTTGTTTTTCCTGCCTTAAAATACACTCTCAATTCCTCTATTTTTTTCTCCATTATTTTTCTATATTTTTTTGCTTTATTTTTTTTAATAATTTGTTTATAAAATTATGTCTCTAGATGGATCTATAAATAGGTAGTGTAAAATCCCAAAAGAAAGTGATTGTAGAGTATGGGATACTTAAATTAGTTAAGTTGTTAATAAAATTACATTTAATATTATGATAATGATATATTGGTGGTAGTTGTGCTAATTTTTTAAGGAGTTATTTTCTCCATTAAAAAACTAAAATGAACATGTGAAAGGAATGCTCTGCAAATTTACTGGAGAATACAAATTCCTGATGGAGAACGTCATTTACTGGTATTTCATATACAATATTATAATATATTTTTTTAAATTTCGGTTAGAACCGACTGAGATTCAATTAAAAAATGTTTAAAATAAAAAAGTAATATAATATACATTATTATACACTTTGATTTCTATAGAATAAAAATTTTAAAGACAATATGTAATAAGAAAAAACTTAAATAGATAAGGTTACTATTGTCTAAAAAGGTTCCTTTACTGCTCCCTTGTGAAGGGATTAGACCCGATGACCCGATAGACACCCGACTTGACTTAAAAATGGATCTATAATTATGTAAAAATCAATGTGAACACAAAATCTGATTTTGTACCGACCCGAAATCAACCCATGACCCGAATGAACACCTCTAGAAGGGATGATGGGTATGGATAGTCCGTCACCTTTCCTCACTCACATTTTATTTCTGAGCGAGACATTAAGTATGATGATGATGGTGACTATTGTGTAAAAAGTATTTTTGAAAAACACATATAACTAAAAGTTTAAAATTGAGGCCAAGCCTAAAGAATACGATATAGTCAATTTTAAAATATCCTAAAACGTAAAAAAAACTCTAAAACAGGTCAAATGAGTCAAAATCATTAAGGTAACCTGATAGATTTGTGATTTTTGACCAAATTAATTGATCGAGTTAGATTCGGATTAAAGATTGACCCTTTTTATATATGACACAAACACAAACCAAAATCGACTTGTTATGTTTTATAGACCTAGTCACTATGCATAAGGAAATGGTTATAAATGAAGAACATTTCTTAGAATTACTCTTTTTATATAACATAGTAATTTTAAATTTAAGCCTTTGTTGTAGCATATGACCTTAGATTTTTTTTTTTTTTTTATCTTATTCTAACTAAGGGTCCATAATCATCCTTATTTTAAACACGCATTTTTTAATTGGATCTCACCCTTATATATGGGGTGAGATCAAATAATTTTGTTTTTGTTTGATTGCCTTTGTTATGGACTCATGGCCTAATATTAATAAAAAAAATCCGCTCGGACTCTGCATTGTGCGGGATACTAAAAAGGTCTTTTACCTTTATGTTTAGATTTTCTAAGCTCTATTAGAGTTTTAAAGGACTAATTATATAAACCCTCCTAACTTGTTAATTTGTATTTTGTATTCAGGGATAAAAGTAGGTAGAGGCGCCTTATACATGTTTAAAACTACTAATTGTTCCTTCGCTGATTTGTCGATGTTCTTGTTCACTGGCTTTTATCCGTTGTTTTTACTGCTTTTTTTTTATTGTTTACTTTATCATTTTTCATTTGTTTTTATATATTATATTATATCCATGTGTATTTTAGCTATATTTATCTTATGTATACGGATAACGCTTGTATGTGATAAGATGCAGACTTGTGGTGTTCGCCGCAGCCGCACTCGGTCCCAGCAGTTGCAGAATCTGAATTTTATATTACCCTTTCTCGAGCCGAGGGACTCTTTGGTCGTGCTCTCCTTCATGGGTATGAGTTGCCGCCGTCTTTCCCTCCCCAGACCTTGACCATAGTTTTCTATTCGCGGGATATACTGGGTACGATGATGATGATCGACTCTTTCGCCTATGCATTAATAAAATATGTTCTCTTTATATGAGAATATAGCTTTGTTGATAACCACGTTAAATCTGGATATGATATTTATTATTTTCTATTTATCTTTCTTGAATTTGCACCATATGACCTTAGATTCTTTTATCTTATTCAAATTAAGAGCCCATAATCATCCTTCTTATTTTAAACGCATTTTTTAATTGGATCTCGCCCTTATATAATAACTTATTTTGAATAGATTTTTTTAAAGTTCTATTAGGGTTTTAAGGGACTTATATAAAACCGCCTAACTTATTAATTTGTATCTTGTATTCTACTCTTTCGCCCATATATTAATAAAATATATTCTCTTTATATGAGAATGTAGCTAATATATTGTTAATGAACCACGTTAAATCTGTGTATGATATTTATTATTTTATATATTTATCTTTCTTGAGTTTGTCATATAACAAAATTAACCGCACCAAATAACTGTCTATCGCCATCCAAACCCACCAATCATCACAATTTTTAAGTTGGGCCCATTTACATTTATAACAAACCAATTCTGCTTAGAGTCTAACCAAATGATCATATGTATTAGGGAGATATTGGCTTAGAGCCTTAAATAAGTCTAGATCATGACCCCCTCATTTAATTATAAATTCTATTGTTTAAATGCATAACGCCAAAAAATAACAAACAAGTTAAATTCATACAGAATGATAAAATAATAATATTTTATTAACTTCGTTCTCAAATTGTGAAACAGAACCATATTTATGTAGAAATTGATCAGTTTAACGCCATAATTGATCACTTATAGGTTCAAATTGAAATTTTTACTTTAATTGGTATGTTTAAGTACTATTACGTTGAAATTAATATTTTTAAGGTCAAAATTAATACCTTTAAGATCTAAATTGAAAAATGCCCAGAAAATGAAAAAAAAAAAACAAAAAAACATAAATCTAGAGGGCAAAGTGCGCATGTAATATACGCGCCTAACTAAAGGTGTTCATTAGGGTCATCGGGTTGATTTCGGGTCAGGTGTTTCGGGTCGGTTCAAAATCGGATTTTGTGTTCACATTGGTTTTTACATAATTGTAGATCCATTTTTAAGTCAAGTCAAATCGGGTCCGGTTATAAAGTCAGGTGTGCATCGGGTCATCGAGTCTGTTTTGAACACCTCTACGCCTAACAATGAGTCGGCCCAAATCTCCTCTTAGAATAGAACGGTCTCGTCCAAATTTTTATGATTGTTTAAATGCATAACGCCAAAAAAATAAGAAACAAGTTAATCTAACAGCACGTTTGACTCATCCTACGTCTTAAATTCACCGGGTTATATGCATTAATTAAGTAATAAATAATAATAAAAGTGGATACATTTAGCATCTCTAACTGCTTAACTACACATCCACCAATTACTGCTTTTAATAAGACTTTGGCTTTAATGGGAGACTTAAGTATATCTACCAATATGTCTGGACCTGCAAAATCACTACGGAAAAGGACTTTACACACATTATTTTTAGATCATTATTTCTAAGTCACCAATTAACCCAATTTACTCGTACATCCGTCATATGGTGTTAGATAATTAGTTGAATTATAATTAAATGTGCTTTGAAAGGTAGTTGACGAATGAGGAGTATATAAATATAGAATTTAGGAAAATTTCGTAGAAAATCCAAACTATTTATGATTTTCCTATAATAATCTTACCTATTGATTAATTATGAATAATCCTAACTTTGAAGGGCTTTTTCATATAGTAAACTGCAGTAACCCGATAACCTGCTATAGTGGGTAATTCACCAAAAAAAAATAAATTAAATATTTAGCACCAGACATGAGAAAAGCCTGTGTTGCATCCACACTTCTAGCTCAAAGGGCTCTCGTATGAGAGGGCGTGTTAGAGTATATAACATATTCTGGGGCCTCAACAATCAGCTTAAGCTTTTGGTTGAGTTGGTTCCTTAACAAATAATTCAAACAATTTATAATTTCTACAATAATTTCACTTATTGATTAACCATGAATAATCCCAATTTTGAGGGGCATTTTCCTATATTAAACTGGGATAACCCGATAACATGTTATTGTAGGTAATTCACCAAAAAAAAATAAAATTTAATATTAATTTAAAATTAGAAAATATTTTTGAAAATTTACGTAAAAATTCTAAATAATAAAAAATTGATAATTTTTGTTGAATATTTTTTTAACATTTTTTTCGACATTTTATTTTAATTTATCTTTTTTTTTAAAAAAAAAACTTGCTATAGCAAGTCATGCGGTCACCGAATTTACTCTAAGCAAAATTCCCCTCAAAGTTGAGATTATTCATGGTTAATCAATAAATAGGATTATTGTAGGAAAATCGTAAATAGTTTGGATTATTCTAGGTAATTTTACCTAATTTTTATTCTTATACAATTATACTACTTGAAGTGGATAAACAAAGTTATCCCAATATATTAACAATATTAGTATATAGCGCAAAGCCAGAAAATAAAAATTTGGTCGCAAAATCTAAAGTATTACTATAACTCTAGTCTAAAGTATTATAACATCTACTTATCGCTCTTTACCATCTCTTTGACCGTACTCTCCTGTATGGGTATGAGTTTGTCTATGAAGGGAATACATTGGATGTAAAATTAGAAAAATATTCCATTAATACTTAATATTTTTTTCTTTTATCATTATCATCGTATCCAATGTATTCCGTCCATTAGAAAATTATGATCAGGATCTAAACAAAATTGATAATCCATACTCATAAAAGAGAATGTGCTAAAGTATCCGGGTCGAGATATGCTACCGGTATTAAGTTTGCACATGATATTGGCTTTGGTAGGGTTTGTTTATTGATTTAATTAGTTACTGTTAGCATACTTTAATTCCGAAGATTGCTTCCTAAAAGGCCATACATAATCAAAGCACCTTCTTTATGAGAAAGTTGCTGGTGGCTTTTGAGACTTCGGAATTCTCAGTTTGCAAAGAAAAAAATAAGGAGAAAGGAGAAAGATTTAAAGAATAAATAATTTTTTTATTAAGATAACAAAAAGTGGAGAGGACATCGATAAATTTTGTTAATAAGACATCATCATCATCATACCCATTGTTCCCGCACATAGATAAATCTATGGTCAGGGTCTGGAAAAGGAAGGTCGACGGCATCTCATACCCATAAAGAGAGGGCGGTCAAAAGAGTCCTTCTGCTCAAGAGGGGTCTTCAAATATCGATAAATTTTGTTAATAACACAATTTCTTTTAAAGAGGACAACAATCATTGTTCGTCTTTTTTTCTTTTCCTTCCCTTTTCTTTCTTAATAAACAAGATGCATTCTCTTTCTTTACTCTTCCCCTCCTTTTCCTTTCTTCCTTTCCCTTTTTTCTTCTAATTTTCTATCCAAACATAGTGTTCGGAAGATATTTTCTAACACTCTCTTTAGTTTAATCCACACATTATCTTTCTTTTTAATACTATCCTCAAAATTTAGAACTTCATTTATTCTTAATGTTGTGTCAAATACTGTCGTGATTTTGAGGACACGGAGGAAATATGACTTTCGCTGCTAATGTAAACACAGCATGATGACAAACATTTATGTTTAACTAATAAGATATACTTTCTCTATCCTCTACAACATCGTGCATAAAAAGCTCTCACATCCAAAATACAAATATTGTAAATTAAATAAGACAAATAAGTATATATTACGGATTTAGGCAACTCTGGTGTTGACATAGTCGATTTTCTTATAAATAATGATTCAGTCAATTGTTGTAAATGGTTGGGTGATTGGTTTTGGAGAATTTTTCTTAGAGTTAAATTTGTTTTCTTTTGATTTTTTTACGTGATAAGAATCGTTCTTACAATAAGGGAGTTCGAAAATTAATTAATTGTTATTTAGATCGTGAGAATCAAACTCTTATTATAAAAATAAAAAAAAAACTTTTGACCACCAGATGAATTGATGAATTTTGCTGCTAATACTGCTTTGGACAAAAACAATACTGGACAAGTCAAGTCATATATAACTAGGGCCAAGTTAGGTAACTTGTCCAACTCGATGAAACCTATCAAGACATTTATAGTGTAATTATTTATGAATTGTACCATTTTATTCTTAAGATAATAATATAGTGATCAAAAAAAATTTGTTTATAATATTTCATTACCACCTAATACTGCATCTCTAATATACTATGTTTGGATAACAACTTGGGAGAGAAAGAAAGGATAGAAAGGGGAAGGAAGGAAAGAGAAAGAAAGAGAAGAGAACAAAAAGGAAAATAAATCTTGTTTGTTTAGAAGAAAAGGGCAAAAAAGGAAGAATAATAATTGTTTTCTCTTCAAATATTTTCAACTTTGGAAAGATCAATACTTTACAATCCAATCCATGCCCTTCAGATCTCTTCTCTCTCATTTTTTTACACAAATTCTTATGAGAGACGGTCTCTTTAAGAGGTTATCTCTGATTGGGTCTGCCCATAAAAAATATAGTAAAAGTAAGTATTAAGCTTTAAACAACTGGGTCTAAGAGACGCCTTTCAGAGAAACGGTGTCTCTGAAGACTAGTTGTTTTACTTATCCAAACAAGGGATCCCTTATCCCTCCAAATCTATCCCCTTTCTTTCTCTCCATTTATTTTTTATCCAAACGCGCTATAAATAATATTCCACGGAAATGAGTCTTATGAAAAAATAAGATAGCTGAAGTCTAACAAATATAACTATTAAACTTATTAAGATATTTTTCCACTAAAATTACATTGCCTAATACTCCCTTCAATTCAGCACTAATGCCTCATTTGCTTTTTGAATACTATTCATCTCTTACTCTTAATTTGCATTTTATTATTAATCTATAGTTAAAACATAGTCATGTGAAACCTTGTTTGATTCGTCTCAATGCAAGAATTATTTTGATCAACTTTTCGTAATTATTAATTATGCACAATTAAAAATATTAATAATTGAATAAATGCAGTAGATAATGTATAAATTAAATGAAACATTAGCAATGAATCAGAGGGAGTATTAACTAGCAAACAATACGTTAGAATTATCCATTGCTACTGATTATCAATTTATAATAGAATGATGGCCGAAAAGATTACCCACTTTTGAAAAGGCCGAAGACACTAATCCGCTCAAAAATGTATTTCGTAAACTGAGCCGGATTGTAAAATATCCGGAATAGGGAATAGGGTCCTATCTTCTGAGTTCTGCGTATAATATATACACATTTCCGCACAAACAAAAAACAAAGGCTTACGCACAAACATACCAAACAAAAAAACAAATTCCCAATGAGCATCCTATTGATGAGACCCAATGTACATTTACACTTAAAAATTACTTTCTCCGCCCCTATGAGATAGTAGCAAAGAGAAAAATGGTGAGAATTAAAAAAGTGATAATAAATAAAGCGAGAGAATAAATTGTGTGAATGAAATTAAAAAAGAGTTAAAATGTATAGATGAGATTAAAAGAAAGTGGTAAGCTATAGTCCAAAAATAGAAATGCTGCAATCTAAGTGGAACGGACGAAAATAAAAAATGCTGCAAATTCATAGAGACAGAGAGAGTAATTGGAAAAATAAACTGTTTATATGAGCTTCTCTATTTGCTTTAAAAAAGTAGGAGAAAAAGTTATTAAATTGTGATAAGAGATATGGTAATCTCATCATTGCCTATATAAATCAAATAAAGTGAATTAATAACTCGTCTATCATCTTCATTCTTCATCAATCTTCATTATTCATTGGTTCGAATTCTATTATCTAGCTATTACAAGAAAAACAAGTATGAGCTGGTGGTGGTCAGGTGCAAATGGTTCAGTAAAGGTAAGCTACCCATCACCCCCAACCCCATGGTGCAAAATGTCGGTCACGCTTGTTTTTTCTTCGAAAATAACCTGTTACAGAATTAAATATCAAGATCCACCAAGGTCAAAAAGCTTGGTGGGGAGGGTTGTGATGTCTCAATTAATATAGATGATTTTACGGTTATCTATTTTTGTCATATATCTTGAAGTTTTATAATATAATTGTGATGTGATAAATCAATGCACTTTGTCTAACCCTACTTATGCTTTAATCTATCTGTAACTCTTAAAGAATTTTTTAAGTCACGTTCAAATAGCCTAAATGTAGTTTTATCTTATATTATTTGTTTGACTTTTGACTTTTTAATTTGTTTTTTTTTTTCTCTAAGGAATGGCAGATAGTTCTACCGAACATATCCATCACGGTTAACTTAAACATTTGGCCTAAACAATCGCCTTATGAGCTAACAAAAAAGACAATAATAACAAATCAAAACACACCCCAGAGAAACTTTTAGCTTAGACCACACCCCTTATGAGCTAACCAAATTAAATTAGTATAATTATAAGGGGTGTGTGTTGATTTTTAGACCATATATCAAACGCTTTTTTTATAGTTTTGCTGGTCTAAGCTAAAAGTTTCTCTGGGGTGTGTGTTGATTTTTAGACAATAATAACAAGTATGAGCTAACTTTTCAGATGGTCTAAAAATCATATATCAAACGCTTTTTTTATAGTTTTGCTGGTCAATAAGTAAAAATTTAAATTCTAAACCAACAAGTCATTAGACCACACCCCTTATAATTATACTAATTTAATTTGGTTCAATGGATTTGTAAACTAATTGATTTTTGTTGTTAATTTATGTTTTTCACTCAGAAAACAACCAAAGATTCACCAGAAAAAGTAACATCATCAAAAAATTATCAGAATGTAGGTCTAATAGTAGGCGTAACAGGAATAGTAGGCAACAGCTTAGCTGAGATCCTCCCACTACCTGACACTCCCGGAGGTCCATGGAAGGTGTATGGATTGGCTCGTCGTCCTCAACCCGATTGGAATTCCGAGCACCCAATCGAGTACATCCAATGCGATATATCAAACGAAAACGACACCGTCTCCAAACTCTCACATCTCACAGACATTACCCATGTTTTCTATGTTTGTTGGACTAATTGTCAGTCAGAATCAGAAAACTGCAAAATCAACATCAAAATGTTCCGAAATGTATTGAATGCAATAATCCCAAATGCACCAAATCTGAACCATATTTGCCTTCAAACGGGTGTAAAGTATTATTTAGGCCCATTTGAGAATTGGGGGAAGTTCAAAAATCCCAATGAATCACCCTTTACTGAGGATATGCCTCGATTGAATATACCGAATTTTCACTATGATCTTGAGGATGTGCTCTATTCTGAAGTAGCTAAAAAGGAGGGGGAATTAACTTGGTCAGTCCATCGACCCGGTGGCATTTTCGGGTTTTCCCCATATAGTCAAATGAATACTTTGCACACATTGTGTATTTATGCTGCTATCTGCAAGCATGAGGGTATTCCACTTAGGTTTCCAGGCACAAAATCTGCCTGGGAGGGATATTCTGCAGTGTCAGATGTAGATTTAATTGCAGAACAGCTTATATGGGCTGCTGTCGATCCGAATGCAAAGAATGAAGCATTTAATTGTTCGAATGGAGATTTTTTTAAGTGGAAACATCTATGGAGGGTGTTAGCTGATGAGTTCGAGGTGGAAATGGCGGCGTTTGATGAGGAAGAAGAAGATGGGAGAGTTTGTGTTGAGGAGATGATGAAGGGGAAAGGGGGAGTTTGGGAGGATGTAATGAAGGAATATGGTTTAGTGCATACAAAATGGGAGGAGGTGGGATGGTGGTTGGTGGATGTGGGATTGGCAAAAGAATGGCCAATGGGTTGTATGAACAAGAGCAAAGAGCACGGATTTTTAGGGTTTAGGAACACAAAAAAATGTTTCATTTCTTGGATTCATAAGATGAAAACTTACAACATTGTTCCTTGAAGTGTAAGCCAAAATATCATGTACTACATCAATCTTTATGATTATCATCCAAATTTGGGTTCATCATTTGATTGTGTGATAGTTGGATATCATACTAGAGTAAAAATGTCCGGTTTTTTCTTAATACTTGTTTTCCTCGAATTCAGGTAGGATTATGTTTCTCGATAATCGATCGAATTCAGATTTAGTAAAACAATTCATTAAATCTTGTATACTTCTTATTTATGTGATGTAGCAGATGATATTTACTACCAATGATCAATCGAAAACAACCTCTTTATTATCATTAACAAGTGTATTCAAAAGTAGGATTGCATACAATCAACCCCTCTAAACTACAAGTCTACAACTGTAGGTGAAAAATACTTAATGACATGAGGAACTGAAATGTTGTTTTTTGTCCTAAAGTTAAATCTAACAAAAATATTACTTTCTCTATTCTTCAAAGATTCTAATAATTACATAAGTATTAGAATGTTTTGGACCAATAAAGAAAATATGTAAATAAAAATTTTAAAAAATAGTGAAAATTCTAACAAAAAATTATCGCAATACCAAAGTGACAAACTAAAATACAAGGAATTTTTATAGGGAGAATTTCTATAGGGAGAGACAGAGAGAAAGAGCCAACGTGTAATAAACCAATAATAAAACAAAAATCGATCTTAATTTTATAAAAAAAATGGGAAAAGAATCCTGATTCAAATCAAGCAAATCTCAATTTTCAATCATCAATTATCATATGATATCTTTCACGTTGGCAATCTACCTACTTTGTCCCACTAAATTAATCCCATACATAAAAACATTAAAAAAAAATAAAAATTACCTAGAATAATTTAACTTTTTTTATGATTTTCCTACAATAATCTCATCTATTGATTAACCCTAAATAATTCTAATTTTAAGAGATATTTATTTAAAGTAAATTTAGGTAACCTAATAACATGCTAATATGCTATAGTAGGCAATTCACTAAAATAGTAAACTAAAAATTAATTTAAAGTTAGAGAAAAATTTTAAAAAATTTACATAAAAAATTCCAAATAATAAAAAAAATCATAAATTTCTTAAAAATATTTTTTAATATTTTTTTCGACATTTTATTCTAATTTATCTTTATTTAAAAAATAAAACAATCTATAGCAAGTCATCCAGTTATCGGATTCACCTTTGGGCAATACCCCTTAAAGTTGGGATTATTTATGGTTAATCAATAGGTAGAATTATTATAGGAAAATCATAAATAAGTTAGATTATTCTGGGTGATTATTCCTAGAAAATAAAAACAAATAAATATCGTGAAATAGTCGAAAAAATATATGAATGTGATAAATAAATGTCCCATGAATGCACGAAAATGAAAAAAAATCATGACTAAAAATAAAAAATGAACTAATTTATAGGATCGTCTAAACAGAAAAAAGAGACAAATTACATAAAAGTACTTCATACACTTTTATTACTATTACAGTCTCATTTGCTTTTTGAAAGTTTGCCAATACACAATTTAATAGTAAATCAATGTGTTTAATTAAAAATTACTCCCTCTGTTTTTTTTTGTTCTTCCCATTTACTTTTTGCACAGTTTTCAAAGCAACTTTTGAGCCTAAATATCTCTAAATACTTATTATAAAAAATATATGATAAAAAAGTATATATTAAGACGAATCTAAAGAGATCTTATAAGGATATATTTTATCATCTATAAATGTCTTAAAATTCTTAATCAAATTTTTCTCTCCAAAATAGAATATTCTAAACAGGAAGAAAAAAAAAAGAACGAAGGGAGTATAAATATTTATGTTGATATAAATCAAAGTGTCATAATTTTTCTTCAAAAAAAAAATACTCATAATTTAACTTAATAACATTTTAACTTATAAATCAAAAATAAAATATAAATTAAAGAGTATTAAAAATCCAAATAATAAGTTCTCACAAAAAAAAAATTCAAAAAAAAAAATCCAAATAATAAGGGATCGGAGTATATAGAGTCTATTCCCAAAATAATGTTATTTGGAAATTTATTTCCAACTTTGCATTGGAGGAAAACTTAATTCCCGATCTACTGTCCACGTAGGATAGTTTGTAAAATATTTTTTTTTTAAATTCTTTTTTAGCAAACCGCCATCTCAGATGGCGGTTTGTTCTTAATTTTTTAATAAACCGCTTTCTAAGAAAACGATTTGATAAATGATAAAAAAATAATTATTATAAACAAAACCGCCATCTGAGATGGCGGTTTGCTTTGGCAGAAAATTTTTTGGCTGTTGCTAACATTTGACATTCACTTCATCTCAAATGTCAAGTTATATAATAAATAGGTACTACTGCATCAAAGAAACTATCTTGCTCAGTTGGTGGGTGCACTATTTATCCACCTGGAAGGTCGTGAGATCGAATCCGCTGTGCCACAATTTTTAGCGTTTTTTTGCCTCTTCAAACAATTTTGAAATTCAACTCAATGTCCGCTTATATTGTAATTACGTAATATTAGTTCAAGGAACTTCGTTGTCTTAGTTGGTCAGCGCGTAACTGTTTAACTGGGAGGTCTTGAGATCGAACCCTATGCACTACATAGATTTTTTTTTTTTGCTTTATTTCAATTTTAGAGTAAAAAAGTAAACCGCCATCTTAGATGGCGGTTTTGTAAACTTAACAAGTCGCCATTTAAGATGGCGATTTAAGCTGAAATTTTTTTTAAAAAAAAAATAATCTGACGTGGACGGTAAAGTGGGAAATACTTTTCCTTGTAATATAAATTGGGAATTATTTTTTAATTTTGCTATACTTTGGGAATAGACTCGAGTATATATCTACGTTTCTCTCTCCTCGTCACGTCATCATCACAATAAAATTCAATTTCAATCATAGACCTCATAGACCTCTATTCTTCCATAACCATCTCCTACTTTTTCACTATCTCCACCGAACGAAAATCAAAACCATGAGCTGGTGGTGGGCGGGTGCAATTGGCGCAGCTAAGGTAAACTATTCGTCGCTCCTCTTTAGATTAATTCATTATATCCATTGGTTTAAAGAATTGTTATATAGATTCATTTTTTGTTTTAAATGTGAATTTTCTGTAGAAAAAATTAGACGAATCAGATGATCTAGCAGCAACATCGAAGAATTACCAGAGCGTAGCTCTGATTATTGGAGTTACAGGAATTGTAGGCAATAGCCTAGCTGAGATTCTCCCTCTTTTTGACACCCCAGGAGGCCCATGGAAGGTTTACGGGGTAGCCCGCCGTCCCCGACCCATTTGGAATTCGGATCATCCAATTGAGTATATCCAGTGCGATGTCTCCGATGAAAATGACGCTGTTTCTAAGCTCTCCCCATTAACAGATGTTACCAATATCTTTTATGTGTGTTGGGCCAATGGGGGTAAAGAAGAAGAGAATTGTAGGGTTAACAGTCAGATGTTCCGAAATGTATTAAATGCTGTAGTTCCGAATGCGATTAACCTTAAACACATTTGTCTTCAGACGGGTCTGAAGCATTATGCTGGCCCGTTTGAATATTGGGGGAAGATCGAGCAATCGCTCGAACCTCCTTATAGTGAGGACATGCCTAGATTAGGTGTGCAAAATTTTTATTATGACCTTGAGGATATACTCTTTGCCGAGGTAGCTAAGAAGGAAGATTTAACTTGGTCGGTTCATCGACCTGGGTATATATTCGGATTTTCCCCATATAGCCTGATGAATCTTGTGTGTACATTGTGTGTTTATGCTGCAATTTGCAAGCATGAAGGGATCCCACTTAAATTTCCTGGAACAAAAGTTGCCTGGGAGTGTTACTTTGAGGCATCTGATGCGGATTTGATCGCGGAGCAGCAAATATGGGCTGCAGTGGATCCGTATGCGAAGAACGAGGCCTTTAATTGTAGCAATGGAGATGTGTTCAAGTGGAAGCAGTTATGGGGAGTGTTGGGGGAGCAATTCGAAGTCGAGGTTGCCGAGTTCAATGATAAGGAAGAAAGGGTTAGCCTTGAGGAGATGATGAAAGGGAAGGAAACAGTATGGGAAGAAATTGTAAGGGAGAATGGTTTGGTACCCACTAAGCTGGAAGAGGTGGGAAATTGGTGGTTTGCAGATGCAGGTTTATCTAGGGACTGTCCTTTGGCTAGCATGAACAAAAGCAAGGAACATGGATTTTTAGGTTTTAGGAACACTAAGAATTCTTTTATTTCTTGGATTGATAAGATGAAAGCTTACAAGATTGTTCCTTAAGAAATTGGAGAAATTAAATTATGAGAATCTTTTAATTTTATGACCTTTTTTAATGTGTTTCTTTCTTCTTTGGTGGAAGTTTGTTGTAATCTAAACAAAAAATATTGTATTGTGGATTCAAGAGTGAATTAATTCAATTTGAAAGTTCTGTTTTCTTACTATAAATAAACTCTAGTGTTCCATGTTACATAGAAATAGAAATGTAAATGCATCTTACCTAAATCATCTGAATTCGGAAAACCAGAGGTAGATCTACAATCTACTGTATGTCCTTCAAAAGATTTGAACCTGTTAATTTCAAGAACAATTATTCACAGTAAAAGAACCGAACCGTAATTTGGGATCAGCAAACATTAAACAAAACTAGTATAGAAATTATTTTTGATGCAGGACAGGTATGCCATTAGAGTTTCTCTACACTGTCATATTTGCACATTTTAAATGGCATTTCAAGGTAGTTGCATAAATTAAGTTGTGACTTGCCATCATCATTAATTTGGGTTTTTTCATCTTTACTCCACATGACAAACCCCACCCAAATTTTCCTGATTTTAGAATATGAACTACATGAGAAGTGAAAACTATAACAATCACAGCAGATTTTAGGTAATAGCTGAGCTGGAGCTTCGTATTTATGGATGAAGTAATGTATTGACACGAAACAGCACAAATGCAGGACTTCAAGACGCAAAGCAGGTCAACAGTAACTTGGCTTTAGGTTCTTCTGCAGGAATAACAAGCTAGAACTCCACTCTTACCGATAATGCTAGTTGTCAGATGGAAGATATTATACATTCACGACTTCTTTTCTTTGATTTTTCGGAAGATTGGCTCGTGTCTTTGTTGAGGTGCCTCCTATAGAACAATGCGGGTAATAAGGATCAGTAGTGCAGCCTATGAAATAATATTGTAAGAACCATAGAAGTACACCGTTCAGCATAAATATAAGCAATAAATAAGGATATATACATATTAACAAGGCTACACCTCATACAAAGAGGTCGAAATTTTCACCCCGTTAACCCGCATTAAACTCGGTTAATTCAGAATTCAGAGACGGTATTGTCAATTTGCAAGTGATCAGTTAACAAAGATATCAGTAATTAAAGAGTTTTTCGAAGCTGAAATGGTAAAATCACCTGAAGGCTCTTTGCCAGACTTCCTTCTGCTGCGCCATAAAAGACGAATTGGAGTACCAGAAAATCCAGCATCAGAACGCAATTGTTTCTCCATATAGCGACGATAAGTCTCCGGAAAGAGCTTTGCATCATTAACGAAGAAAACAAATGTGGGAGGCCGGATAGCAGCCTGTTGCAATAATGTGAACCATTAGAACAATACAAGTAGACTATTGCATGTCGCGAATGATCTTCTAATGAGCTTTAAAACTGATGTAACAATTATCGCTCAACAAAAAAATACACAATCTAGAACGATGATTATCAAATAGGGTTTCCGGATATCAGTAAAATAAAGTCAATTTACTCAGGGAGTCAGGGTAGTGGAAAAATAGAGAGCATTTCAAAAGATATCATACGACCACAATCACAAGGATTCATGGTGCTATTTTTAGATGCTACGTTCACTGTAACCCTTGAAACAATTGATTTGATAATTACTACATGCTATTTTTACAGTTTAGGACCAGCTACAATGAACATAGTCTGAAGTTTGTAAACCCATCTTTCAATAAAAAGGCTGACACTTAATGCTCTTATTATGTTCTTTATCAAAGGAGGATTTATCTGAAAGTTTTGCTCTTCAAATGAAGAAATGTTTGTTACAAATAGGCATTAGGCTGAGCCTTGCCTCACAGCAATAATTCTGAAAAGCTACAGCAAACATAGGTTATAGCATGCAGATAGAATGCACACAAAATGTGCATAACAGTATTATAAAAATTCTACAATACTAGCAGCTCAAATGTTTCTCATGTAGCATAGATCTGGTGATTGAGTATAATAGCATACAAATGTCATTAATGGCATGTGAATATGGTAGCACGTGTTATCCCTGATTGTAAAAGATATGCACAAAGAAAACTGTGTCTAAGAAACTATCGGCCCAGGTTTATTATCTTCCAGAAAATAAGCAAGCATAATGTGTTTCTGAAACAAATAAACCATAACCAAAGAATACCTGTGTACAATAATAAACACGTCCTCTCTTTCCGGCCCGAGTCCTTGGTGGAGCTTTAAAAGCTACGGCCTCTCGGACAACTTGATTTAATGTAGCCGTACTTAGTCTTCTTGATCTCTCTTTCTCTACTATGCTGGCAGCAACAATGATTCTACAAACATATAAATAAATGCCAAATCAGAACTTGAGCAAGGGTAACAGCTATTAAATGCATAGTATATTCATGTCATCCTATGGCTTCCCACTTCCTATTAGATGAATGAAGCAATGTATATCATGTGAATATATTTCGAATGTAAATTTCATATCCCTGAACAAACATTTTAAAAAGAGGACTAGATTCCAATCAAACTTAATAAGGTACAACTAAAGCTCCACTAAGAATAAACTCTAAGCCTGTTATGAAGCTCCACCAAAAGAAACACTGTTTTACCAGCACAGAGGTCAGTAATACAGAACCTAAAACCTAGGACATCAAAGATGTTTTGGCAGATCAAATTTGAACGAAATGCTTTGGCTCATTTCTAACATAAAAGCACCACATTTTCGCCCAATAAGATGGTTTTTTTAGAATCTAACCTCACTTTTACCTGAAACGGTTCAAATTTACGCACTATATTGCTCTCTTGGTTACATGATGACCATGGACCTCTGCGTTTCTCTCCCTGTCCTTCCAGTATTCCTATCACTCCAGCAATTACTATTTCTACCAGGTAATAGCATAAAGTGTACTCGTATTAACAATCATCAACTTATCCTTCAGTCTCACTCTCACATGTATCATGTATGCAAACAGCACACTAGAATTTTAATCGCACATAAAATTCCAGTTGATAATTTTGAGATATTGAAAGAAAAACACAGAAATAATCATACTTGTCAACACTTTGACCAGAAATTGCAGCTGCATAAACAATGGGTGCCCAATGAAGATTGCGGATCTTCTGTCTAACATCTTGCTCATACACTGTAGCCGTCTCCTGATTCTTATTTGGTATAGTATCCCATTTATTTACAACTATCAAACAACCCTTCCCTTCCGTTTCAATCTGTTCTGCAATTTTGTAGTCCTGGGAAATAAGACAGAAGATATTAATCCCTCAGATTGTTAAGATAAAACGTTAAAAGAGTCGAGGGAGGCCATCAAGTAGCGTTGGCACTTTTTTCATCAGCCTACACAAATGTAAAAACATACTGCAACGACAATTCAATTTTCCACTGGTTCCGATCCATGGTTTGGAATGGAAATCATGTAGACAAAATTGCAACTCTTCTAATCTCAAATGTACAGTCACATTTCCACGTGACGGTTATGAAAGGAAATCACTTAGTGAAGTTTAAAAAATCAATGCCCCAAAGGCGGCTACTTTTCCTCTCTCCCCCACAAGGAAAAAATCACAATTCACAAGTGATAATTAAATTGGAGTAAGGGGAGAATATTCAGAATGGACTGAGAGAACGTAGAAAACAAGCACAGTACAACTGAATCAGAAATAAAGTATCCACGTTTCTAGAGCCTCAACAAACCACAAAGAAATTAAAAGCTCAAAGTCCATGCATCAAAGTAGGGATGACAACTTAGTCTGAATTAGACCCTAGTCCGACTCGATCCAAAAAAATTAATCAGATTCGAATCCGATGAAAAGAAAAGAAGTACGAATCCAAATTCGATCATATACTCCGTCTCCGACTCAGATTTGAATCAGAGTCGAATCTCAGACAAAAATCCGTCAATCTGACTCAACTCCGACCCTAATATAATCTGGCACCCAACTCCAACTAGTTCAATCATTTAAGACAAATTTGTATTTTTTCGGATTGATATATATAAACATATAATGTGCCTATTTCGATGTTATTTATGTGTTTATATAGATGATAGAGTTATTGAACCCATCATAGGAGAATTTTCCTCGATATTTCTACATTATTTCTACAACTTGTGCCTATTCGAAAGGCATCAATTGTTGTGAGTTTTTTCGTAATTAAGTAAATTTGGGTGAGTCATAGCATATATGAGTGATTTAGTTGAATTGGTCGAACTATATAAAATTGTTAGAATTTGGGCAAATCAAAGCCTATTCGAAAGACATTTTATAAACTTACATACTGTTATAATAGTATGAATTTGAAATTTCAGAATAAGATGTCATAATTGTACTCCACTGGAGGTCCAAGAATTGGCGAACTTGAGTCAGAGTGAAGTCGGAGGATGTATAATTTGACTCTGAGTCATAGGTGAAACAAAATACTGACTATTACTCGGAGAGAATGCATAATCCGATCCAAGTCCGACACATTGTTCATTAAAGACACACATTTTCCTCATTCTTGCATTAGCATTGGCAACCCATCTATCTTGACCCTAACTGTTACAAGAAAAGATGGAAACAAAAACAAACAGGACACTAAGATATAATGTACAGACCCCAGCCTTTTTTCCAAACACAACTGCAGTATCCAAAAATGTTAGGAGACAAAAAGAAGCCTCCTCTACAATCAACACAAAGTTCCATGACTGACCACCAGTGTTATGGCACTATTTCTATCAGAAAAACCTGCTTTCACAAAAACTGAGACTAAAAACATACAGATTTCAGATATTGCAGAAAGACCATCGCATCAACAGTAGTAAATGCCTAACTTTCGGGACACAGAGCACAAGAAAGAAGATTTGATCCATAACTGCTAAAAACCCAGAGCTTCAATCAAAATTCATATCACTTAAAATGCCACAAGGATACTGACTTACTGAGAAGAAATTTTACCTGTTCTGTAATACATGCCATCGCCTCGATCACTAGAGCTACAACATCTGAGCGACGAATAGCACGAAAGGCTCGATTAACAGATAAAGCCTCAGTAGTGCTCCCTGAAGATGCAACAGCTGCTTTTCTTCGAATTCCGGCAGTATCAATTAGCCGAAACTTCTGAAAAATATATCTGAAGTTAGAAATATCCCACCATAAGAGTCCCTAGCATTTTAGCAAGCCTCTTTAACTGCCACTACTATGCAATAAAGGATATTACAGTATAATGAGATCAAAAAGGAAGGGGAAGAGGGAAGGGAACAAGTTTTGATGTGTAATTGGGTCTGACAGGAAGCAGCTGGATGAATTAGGGATGATGGTTGGAGAGCTGAACAGAAAGACGATAGAGTTACAATGAGGGAGGAGAGGAGTAGTATTATCTGATTCATATATCACCTAAGTCCTAACGAACTATGTATAGCAAATTGTGAATTGCGAACTAATTCAAGTGAATTTTAGGCTATTTCAGGTTAGTTTTGGCACACTTTAAGCGAATTACATAACACTAGGAAGGATGCGCAAAGGGGAGCAATATTTCCTATAATGGTAGTTGTCTGCAAAAATAGACACCGCACGATTGTGGTGGACCACTAACTACCCAGCTGCGTTTTAGAGGGGCCAAGGGGCAATAGGCTTGGGAGGCTAGATAAATGTTACATGAAATAAAATTTGACTCAATAAAGAAACAAAACAAGAAACAAGAAATGTTAATTTAGTGCTTTAGTAACTTAGGAAACAAAATTTGATCCAATATAAGCTAAGATAAGGTCATGGTGTTATCCAAAATTCCAAATACAGTGATCAGGAGCAGGAAATATAACCATAACACTAAGCATGAATCTTAAGTCTTGAATCACAAAAGTATAACATTATATAACCATAATAGTAAAAGAAAAAAAAAACAGAAAACTTCCATCTAAAAACGAGAAATGTTAATTTAGCGTTTTGAATCGCATATTCGTATAATTCGGTACGAACAGTTCAAAATGTGATACAGAACATAGTTTCACGTTTCGCGCTTCTACCGTATTAAACCTTGGGAGAGAGGACTGAAGATTTGAAAAGCATGTACTCTGGACTTTAAGTTTCATGGTCATATTCATAGTTCAACCAAAGATGACAGGAAGTGTCCTTAAGTGATATAACTAAACACTTGGTACAACCGTACAAGTATATTCACAAGTCACAACACAAAGGTATTTCATGCCAAGTCAGAAAGTCCGACCCCATATTCAAACATATAGCAAAATTGTAACATAAATAACTATAAGAATAATATTAATGAAAAAAGCATTCATAACAATGTCAAACCTGGCCATCTGGTCCGATAAATTCAGTATCAATAGCATCACGAGTAGTGCCACTGATTGGACTCACAATGGTCCTGTCCTCTCCCACTAATGCATTCAATATGCTGCTTTTTCCAACATTTGGTCTGCCCACAATTGCAATAGCAGGAATATAGTTTTCTTCTTCTTCAAGATAAACAGGGTCCTAAATTTGCAAAACAGAAAGCATGTCAAATATACACTTCAAGAGTTGATGAAACTCAAGATACTAACATTATAAATCAAAATACAACTATTAACTATCTAACGAAGATAGAATACAAAGAGAGGTCCATTCATGAGCAACAAGGGGAATACAAATCAGAAACCAATGGCGATTGGCGAATATTTTTGAATCACAAAAGTCTTCAGTATTTTCAGTCTTATGAAATGTCATGTTAGGTTCAAAAAAGACAATTAGAAACTACATATATAACTTACTTCAACTTGTGTCATCACAGAACAAACAAGATCAAGAAGTTCCCCAGTCCCACTTCCAGAGATCGCAGATACAGGCATAGGCGATAACCTATCTCACCAACATAAAACGAAAACAGTTCAGAGGAAAGATGAAAATGAAATATGATAATATTTTGACGGATAAATGGAGATTAATAATCCCAACTTTGCGTGATCCGCTCAAAACAATCCCAACTTTGCGTGATCCGCTCAAAACAATCCCAACTTTCGATTATTTTCTAATATACCTAACTTTGCCACTTTGTTGCTCAAGACATACCCTTTAGTATGGTAACCCGTTATAACAGGTAAATCACCTTTTTTGTCATGGAATAAGAAGGGTAAATGAAGATTAATAATCCCAACTTTGCGTGATCCGCCCAAAACAATCCCAACTTTGCGTGATCCGCTCAAAACAATCCCAACCATATTAAAGGGTATGTCCTGAGCAACAAAGTGGCAAAGTTAGGTATATTAGAAAATAATCGAAAGTTGGGATTGTTTTGAGCGGATCACGCAAAGTTGAGATTATTAATCTCCATTTATCCTATTTTGACATTCTAATTCCTTAATGTTTCAGCCATAGTAATCTAGCGTGCATACATGCAATGAGTCTCAAAGGACTGATAGTCCACGGGCTATATTCTACATTCAAGAAGCTGAGATCTACAGCCAAGAAGCATGTATTTATTTCTAGGCATATGTAAAGATGTAACATTTTCTGAATTGAGCGGCTTCTCTGAATATAATTGGATGATAAAAAGTCGAGTTTAAAGATTGCACTAAAATTAATGCTGTCAAATACCAGACAGTACAACTCAAAAAAGAGGGGAGAAGGGAGTGAAGAACACGAACGGCTGAAGCAAAAAAATCATCAGACAAAAAGATAGCAATGTACAATGATAATTGATACCACTATGTGCTAAAAAATGAAATTAACTATAAACACATCCAACAAAGACCAACAATATTGTAGAAGCTACAATTCCATTAGCATTGAAAACTCACCCCAAACACCAAAACTCTGATGCCTGCATTAGCCCTTTACTAGGAGATTCACATTTGTTAACGGCAAGTATAATATTCTTCCTTGAATAGTTTTTACGCAACCAATCAGCTATTTCCACATCACCTGCAGTTAGGCCGGCCTGTTCAGCATTGTCTGAATGAGATTTTACTTGGCAATGCCGAAATGATCCATTAAATGCTAATATGCAACCAAAAATTTTTGAGAAACACAAACTAACACAAAATAATAGTTTCAACACCACAAGTTAGTTGAATCCATCTTTCCATGATCCGGTTCTGGGACTAGCCAGTAGTCTTAATAGTAGATAGGCAAGAGAAAGACCAAAAAAACAAGGAAAAGCAAGAAAGAGAAAGATAGAAAGAAAAACAAGGAGATCAGGCCTTCTGAATCACCAAGAAATTTGTGTAAGCATGTAATAACACAGGTATTTAACAGTTAAAACCAAACAGTGGTGGATGCAATGGGGGTGAAGGGTTGCAGTTATACTGCCATTCTATGGAAGAAGCAAACAGATATATACTCTTTCTACGATTCAAAATAATAAAATTAACAGCTTGTGTGGTGGTCCTACAGGGGACAGGTTCTGTTCAAATGATAAAGGACTCTGATTCAACCTGTGAAATCATGGTACAACTTCCAAGTAGTTTTTTTAGCGATTTCCATGTTCAAAATCATATTTACCTTTGAATCGTGTTTTGTTCCCTGTTTTAATAGAAGTAGTTCAGTACTATACTTTGAATCATTTTCTTCAATTTTAGGTGGATTTTATACTTTTTCTCCATTTCATGTTTAAGGACAATATTCTTTCATGGTATTAGAAGCCAACGTGACAAGAGGTCACAGGTTCAAAACTCAACCACCCCTCATTTAATTGGAATATTCAGCGCTTGTGCACATCCACACTTCTAGCCCAATGGGCTCTCGTGTGAGTGGGCGTGTTAGAGTATATAACATCCTGGGGCCTCAAACATGAGCTTAAGCTTTTGGTTGAGTTGGTTCCTTGACAATTTCCGATAACAAAAAAACCACATTAACAAAATATGATATTAATGATTCTTTATTGGATTCATGTATTGAAATTTATCGAAAGGTATTAGGAAAAGTTACACAGAGCAATTCAACCTCTAATTGATTTCCCTACAACAATCCAAACTTTTAATTAATCCAAACCTTGAGAGTGTTTGGCCATAGTGCAGCCAAATGTCTTGCAACCAGCTATACAAGAAATTTTTCTAATTTTTCTTATAGTATTAAATAAAAATACCTTCTGGTCAAATTTTCGCAAGTGATATGTTAGGGGAGCACCCCAAAAGTTTGGATTATTAGATGTTAATTAGAAGTTAGGATTAATGAAGGCAAATCGATAAAAGGTAGGATTATTCTAAATAATTTTCAAAATATTTTAGTCGTATAACTCCCTCCTATTCTAATCAAATATTCTATTTCATAATGCACCAATTTAAGAAAAGGGAAAGGGACCACACGGGAGGATGGGTAAGGAAAAAGTGATAATGTAATGGCAATTGAGTAAATAATAGATCTCATAAGAATATAAGGAAAAAAGTTAATAAGAAAATAGAATTTTGTATGTGAACTTCCAAAAGGGGAAATGGAACATTTGATTCATCGGCGTTAGCCACAAGTTTGTAGTAAACTTATGAATTATTCGGATTAAAGGGTCATTTTGTTATCATATATATCCCGTGGATGTAGTTGCCAAACAGTCCTAGTAGTTTGTCATAGTGTCTCAAGAAAATTTCGAGCATTTAATGGGTAAATTTGTAAGTTGTCTTGTAACCCATTCAAATTAGAAGATTTTTCCATTGAAACCAGCAACTTAAAACGAAGTTGAACCTATACTTGAGTTAAAAGAGAAATTTAGAGAAATGTAACAAACATGATCAAAGAAGAGGGAGAAGAATACATCGTTTCTTTGCAAGAGAACTTGATGGACGGTCTAAACAAAATTTTCTAAGGCATTGGCCAAACAAATAATGTATAAAATACTTTACATATTCCCGTTTGATAAGAATAGGAAAAAACTTTATTCACAAGTTAAAAAACTCAAGAGAGCCACAAAAATCTAAAACACTAGCAGGAGATCAGCTCACCTGACCATCAACGACAAATATGATGACTGATGACTCTTCAACAGCTATAGCTGCTTGCCTCTCAATTTGAGTAGGCATTTTAGCTACTGCAGCCTCCCTAGCAACCAAAGGAATACCCTCCATACCAATCGTAGTGGATACGTTCAAGTCCTCAATAACATCTTCCTGTGATTTAGATAATGTAACAACACCTCCAGTATCTATGACCATAAACTCATGGTCCCCCCAAAATGACCTTCCATATAAACGATCCCTAGTAACTCCAGGTTCGTCAACCACAATTGCCCGGTTACCCTATGGAAAGAGATTGAAATTTAATGGAGAACAAAAAAAATAGAGGAATATTCAAATTTTAGGTAGCAAGATATACCCCTACAAGACGGTTGAACAATGCTGATTTACCAACATTTGGCCTTCCAACAATTGCAACCTTTGGAAGAAGATGGTCAGGTACCTGCATCTGTAAGTTGAAAAAAATCAACAGATAAACATATCGAGCAATTCTAATTTCTAAATCTATACTGAAATATTGAAATGGCTCCGAAAAACATAGTGAGCCAAAAATAACATAGCTCAGCACTGACAGTAGGGCAATGCAATAGGGACAATGGTAAGCCCTGCACTTTTTTCATGTATAATATATTCAAGATTACAATGAGCTTCAAATCCCCCACCCCTTTTCCCCAAATTACATGAAAAAACACATATATTTTCAAAATATATCCCTGAAAATATACATCAACTAAATAACTGACATTTTTCGGCACAATTTTCTGTCGCTTTTGTTTCCCAACTGCTTCTCCGCGACTTTTTGCTTCGCCTTCCTCTGTGATCAATTTCAATGAGAGGGGTGAGGAATGAAACTAGCTCAGTAGGTCAACATGCAATTGACTCCGAAATATTCAGCACATTTACAGCAATCATTTCTCTAGCTAACTCGCTGATATGGAGTTATCATTAATCCATCCACATGAATAGTAAAACAGCTAACTCAGACATAAACTACTGAAATGAATCGGCTCTTTAAGTTAGTTGCTTTACATGACTGTTAATTTAAGGTACAAAGAATTCCTTAGCATTGACTCAAAAGTAATGTCTTATGTTCATCTTACAGGATATGCTTTGCTACATGAATCTCTGATATTAACCTTGATCACCTCTATTAATACTTCTTTAATAACTTGTTCATACAACAAAAAACAAAACAGAACAAAAAAGAAGCTATCAGCTCCACCATTTTTTAGCATATTCGCAACTAAATTCACTACAAATTTAATTCCACATATCTCAATGCAAAGCACATATCAATGTTGATTTATTGCTCAGGTGAGAGGATAATAATTTGCTATTCTATAATTTTTCAACATATCCAACCACTAAATCAAATACAATGATAATTCAACATGTTGAACTCAAATCATGTATCAGATTATGATATACTTCCTAACGGGAGAACAAAATTACAATATTAATAAGCAAGTCAATGCACATTTAAACGTATTCAATGTTGATGTTTGGTGACTCGAACTAAGTCTGATAGTCTAAAACATGGAAAGAAACAAGCGGAGTGGTTGAGAGTTTCTGTCAGCAACGGGCTTAGTGTCAACTGATACTAACGTATATCTCGGTCAAGATTAGTATGCGTAAAGACAGAAGCATTGGTGCTTGGAGTCTCAGGCGATGAGTCTCGTAGCATAAGATGTTGAATTAAAATATAAGCATTTCATATCGGTATAATCGGTATAATCGCATAAAAAAAACTCAAATTAAAATATAAGCATCAAAAAACTGTAAATTAGCAAATGTCACTTTGACATGAAAATCCTTATCAATTAGGCTTCAAATGAACATACCAATCCGCAATTCACGAGATAAAGACGTTGAAAACTCTCGAACAGCAACCCTAGCTTCAGCTTCAAGCTCTTCTTCATCGATAATAAAATCCTCATCACTTCCTTCACTTTGATAACCTTCGTAATCCAAAAAATCTTCTTCTTCTACTTCTCCTCCATCTACTTTCGGTTCACCAGGAGCGTCAATACCGCCATTAGAAGACTGCGCGCGAAGAACAGAAGATCGAAATTGGAGGTTTAGAGAAGGTTTAAGGCGAGGATTGGAGAGAGAAAGTGAAATGTGAGAAGGAAAAGATAAGGTTCGAGAAGTTTGCGGTAGAGAAGAGATGAGAGAAAGAGTTTTGGAGACGGAAAATGCCGCAATATCGCCGGTAATCGCCATTGTTGATGACGTATTCAGGGTTTTTGTGGATTTTTTTTGGCGGTTTTTTGGGGTTTATCTTCTATCCTTCTCTGCTTAACTATGTGATGAGTCAGCGCATGATAGTGGATGACTGTAGGTAGGCTATATATTGCGCATGAGAGTCTGGTCTAGGGATGGCAACGGGTCGGATCTGGGTCGGGTCTAGGTGGACCCGGATCCAGATCCGTTTTCAAGCACTGGATCCAGATCCGGATCCGGACCCGCGGGTCTATTTTTACAGGACCCAGATCCGGGTCCGTGGATACTGCGGATCCAGTTCCGGGTCCGGGTCAAAAACGGGTCCCACACCAAGTCAAATCCATGATTCTCAACTATCCTACTTTATGAAAATACCACAAATTGCTCTTCTATATAGTACATTGTCCTTAACTCCATATTCATTTCAGCAATTCCCTTGTCATGAAATTAATTAGTAGAGCATAAAAGTGAGTACAGAAGAGCAAATACAGTACTTTAGTAACTGCTTCACTAGTTATTTCAGAAACATTAATCCTACTTTACAATCATCTTTAGCTCATACTAAGTAATTACAAATGGACTAATTAGTCAAATAGCAAATTATTTGCTAGTAATTAAGAGAGTGAAAAACCATACCAAAAAATTGAAGTAACAGTTAAATCAAATATTTGAGTCATGTAAATAAAACCCATAATTCAAGGCATCATGAAGAAATTGAAAACGCATATGAGAAATATGGGCAAAAATAGATAAATTGACCCAGATTTATATTTTTTTGGGAATCACTAAGATAAGACTTTAGTTGGGATGGGAATTATTAGTAGAAACTGATTTATATTTTAAAAAAAAACGGGTCTGCGGGTAAACGGGTCCGGGTCTGGGTATTTTTCTCAGATCCGGATCCGGACCCGTGAAATTTAATTGGACCCGGATCCGACCCGGACCCGACGGGTCTATTTTTTAAAGACCCAGATCCGTGAAAACGGATACGGATCCACGGATCCGGGTCGGGTCCAATATCCATTGCCATCCCTAGTCTGGTCTTTTATCAGTTGTTACGCCCGGTTTAATTCATTTTTTTTTATAATATATGATATGATTCATTAATAAAGAGTCATCCGATATTTACATCAGAAATAAAAATTAGCAAGTACATAACAACTTAACTAAATATAATTCAAAATCAACAAAACTACAATCGTTGTGTATGAGGTCTGAAAATTCTAAGTATCCTCTTCCACATCGCTGTTTGATGTAGCCTTCTAGAGTGGTCTTTCGATCTGTTGTAGTTTTGAGATAGAATTGAATTTGATGTAGTTAATGGTGATTGCAATTTTGGTGTTTGCTGCATCATCACATTATTTTCTACCAACAAATAAACTTAAGACTAAAATTCATATCTCCATCTCACAAGGAGACTTCAAAACCCATTATATGGGTAGAATCAACCAAAATTTCCTTTGCTTTTAAATGACATTTAACGTCAACTTAATGGAAATAGGTGAGCAATGTCACATATGTAATTAATTCAAAAAGGTAGGGCTACCATTGGAATTAAAAAACACAAGGGTATAAAATGCTATTCCCTCTGATCTTTTTTATTTGACCACTTTAAGTTTGTCCACTTAAAGAGAGAGAAATTTAAATTAAATTTTTAAAGTATATATTGAAGGTAAAATATATTCATGTGAGATATTGTAAGATTTGTCCTGATGTAAAGTTTTTCAATATAAATTTTTATAATTTTTTATGATACGTCGTTAGAGATATTAAGGCTTCAAACTTGCTAAAAAATGCGTGCAAAAGGTAAAGTAGACAAATAAAAAAAAACAGAGGGAGTATAACATAAAGGTACCATAGATAATTTCCCTACTTTTAATTATATTTTTAATTAAGTTAACTTTAATTTTCTAAACATGCATACTATAAAAATTATAAAAATAAATATAATAAAAAACTATGAGTATTCTAACAAGATCTCATATAAATTTATTTTATGTTTAATATATCAATAAAAAACTTATTTAGAATTATTCATCTTACAATGAAAAATTATCAAATTTACAAACAAACTAAAACTATTTTACAATGTAAATCATAACAATAATTATGATTAATGATAACACTATGAAGTAATTATTCATTAAATACTACTAAACTAGAATAATTGAAGTTTAAACATTATACAAAGATTACAAAATTGTATACAAACAACTAAAAATCAGCATCAAACCTAAAAATATATATATAAACTACAAAAAAATCCTACTAATAATACCATACTTCATCGTCGTATATATCTCATGGTCTAAACGACATAAAACCATACTTCATCGAGAAGATAAGGAGATTGCGGCTATCTAAACCCTCAACTAATTCAATTCTTCAAAATCCCAAAAGTCAATCACAAATTTTCATATGAGATGGTCTCACCGTGAGATGTTCTCCGTACACGGCCGTTTAAATAGCTCAATTAATTAATACGATTATTAATATATGAGCTTGTTATTTTAAGATTATTTCATCGAGAGACGGTATCTTACAACCGTCTGGTATGTGGAAAAGTGGGAGCAAAAATAAGAGATGCAAAGAATTGGAGACGGTTATAAATTTCAGAAGTTTGAGAAGTGAAATCTTGAACAAGATCTTCAAACTTCACCATAAAAACACTAAATCTTCTCATTGGTGGGATTAATAATATTAATGGTATTGCTGAAAAAGCTGCTCCGAGCATCACTTCCAACATCCCTTTTTCGATCTCGAAAAAAAATGTTGCAGCTAATTTGAAACGGAAAATAAAACTATTTAAATTAGAGTAATTTGAGAAAAAAATTGGAAATTAATTAAGAGGAGAAAAGAACTATGAAAATGGTGTGAATTGATGGATATATATGAAAAGGGTAAGAGATGGATGGCTTTATTTTTCAAGGTGATTTTTGGAGATCATGAAAATGAAGGTTGTGTTTGGAGGAATGGAAGATGTGAAAGAATGTATCTAGACCTAATTTTGGGATAGGGGGGAATTTTGTTTTACATCTTACCTAATTTTTATATTATTGTTTCATTTATTATATTATATTAGGTTTATTAAAGGATAAACAATAATGGGTTGGCAAAGGTTTGGAATAGTAGAGACTAGAGAGGTTGTTGTTTGCATCTAGAGGGTTTAAAATAGACCCGATAGTCACCTGACTATATAATCGAACTCGATGCGACCCGACTTAAAAATGGATCTATAATTATGTAAAAACTAATGTGAACAAAAAACCCGATTTTGAACTGACTCGAAACACTTGACCCAAAATCAACCCGATAACCCGAATGAACACCTCTATTTGCATCTAAATTCTAAATATAATGAGAATTTTAACTTTTCAAGAATTTGATAATTGAATGTTATTTGTTTGAAAAAAAAAATAATAAACGAAGAGATGTTGAAAATAGATTTGACAGTTTGATTTTTATCTGATCTATTATCAAAATATATTTACAATTATGTTAAAAACTAAAATAGAGACATAATTTGATTCTGAACCGATCCAAAACACTTGATCTGAAAATTAACTCCAATGACCCACGTAAACACCTCAAACTAACTCTAGGAATTAAGAATCGTTTTTAGCAAATATTGTATAAGACCGCCTCACAATAAGATGATTTTATGTGGTTTAAAACGATAAGTATGTATTAAGTGAATCAAAACATAGACGAACTCACTATAAAATTGTATGATCTGAAAATAGAAAACTAGAAGCCCAAATCCACATGACCAACTCATTCCATTTACAAAAAGAAAAATGTTTTGTTGGCATTTAGTAACTACAAACAAATATGATTTTTAATTTTTTTTGTCCTTTTTAACGTTATAAAAGTGTCTCCTTCTTGTTCGTAGTTATTAATTGCAAACAAACAATTTTGACTTTTTTTTTAACCAATTTTTAATTCGCTGTTAATAACTGCAAACATACCTGACCTTAGACTCGGACATAGAAACGCTTATTTTAAAATTACTTTTACCCGGAACTCAATTTTTTTCACAAATTCTTACTTGAGACCGTCTATACAATAGACGTCTCAAGTTTTGAAGCTGAATTTATAAATTAAAAAACTGATTGGTAGTTTTGTACTTTAAAAGGGAGATATGGACTGGGCTCTTGAAATACGTATAGACGGTCTCTCAAGAAATGACCTGATTTTTTTTTAAATTAATTATCTGTAAATCTTTCTACAGTAAGTCTCATGGGAGACAGTCTATTCTATAGACGGAACCCATGAAGCCCAACCCAAAATATAACATAGTATATTTGGGGTTATAATAAATTATATTTAGGGTTATAATAACTTATATTTGGGGTTATAAAATAGTATATTCGAGGTTATAATACCTTACATTTAGGATTATAACATAATATAATTTATATGATAATAAAAAAATCAATTAAGGGATAAATGAGCTGGCCCAATTTTGTGGTCTATCCTATAGACCGTCTCTTGTGAGATTTTGTGTTGTTCAAATTACTTATTTGTGATTTGTAAATCTTTCTATGAATGATGGGCCATAAGTCATATACCTACTCTAATACCTAAATTCAGTTCCCATCTAATGGCCTATTCCCTGACGGCCCAACTCGGCATTGATCTTGTCAAGAGAAGTTTGTCGAAACTCGAAAGATGGACTACATTTCAATCCAAGTTCATATGGCTTCCGCCTCACGCCATCCACTCGACATTTTGTAGACCTTATTTTTCCGCTGCTGAATCGGGTACTTTTCATTTTCGATTACTCTTAAATTTTAATTATTTGATTCAGTTAATAGATGAATGGTGCTGAATTTTGCGAATGAGGTTGATTTTTTTGGTTTGCCATTTGATTGAAATAAAAAATACTAGCATTATTTACGCCTTTTATGCGGTGCAAATACGATTAAACTGTAGAATTAATCATTTTGTGATGTGATTGATCTTCTTTGGATGTTTTTTATTCGAATTTTACGAATTTTTCTGAGACTCAATTTAGGGAAGAAATTCAATGTTTTTTTAAAAGAAATTTGGTGCCAAAGACGAAATTGAATAGGAAAATGCAAAAGAAAGGTGAATGTCATGAAATTAGCACGTTTTGAATTTTAATTGTCATTTTCTACATAATGATTTTTGGAGTTGTTGTTGATTGTATTTTTATTTTACTCGAGTAGATGCAATTTAGGGTTACTTTGTTTGATTTCAAAGGCATTTGATTTATTGAATGTAAATAGAAAACTGTCTTATTGAAATTATAGGGATTGTTTTTCAAAATGATGTTAGAATAGTCTCAAATTTTAAAATGCACTACATCATCATCTTACTCAATGTATCCCGCTTATAGAAATTGTGGACAGAGTTTGAGAGGGAAGGACGGCGGCAACTCATACCCTTAATGAAGATTGTGACTAAAGAATCTCTCGGCTCGAGAAAGATTAAGAGAAGTTTCTACGAAGAGATATGATATAGCCGGGGACCATGTACCATAGTAATGGTTTTCCATTTATATTGAGAGGGTTCGAGAAAAATAAGGTGCACTTCTATTCTTAGCATTGATATGTGGATGACATTATGAAAATGAATTTAACATGTAATTTGGAAATATGAAACAATTTTGACATTATTTTGGAAAATTTTCGATTATAAATGAGATGATTATCTCCCTATCTCTTAATCCGTATTTCATATAAAGGATTTTAAATCATTTATTTTCAATATTTTAGTTTGTTTTGGCCTCTCAACACTTTTTATAAAACCTTTTTATTTATTAAAGTTCGACTTTATGATTTACAAATACTTTCTGAAGTCTTTATGATCACTGATAATGAATATCGACAATTTAGAAGAAAAATATCACTAGCAATAGCAAATTCACAAAAACAAACATAATATTTTTTTAAGCACAAGATACACTGACGATTAAGTAGAGAACATAACTAGGTGAGAATCGAATTTAACATCTTGTTTAACCCAACTTGTATAGGATTATTAGTCCCCTAGTTATAGTTACCAATTAACCTAGCTACTTCAGTTTATATTGAACATAATCATTGAAGGCACATGCCTAATTGGTTATGGGCCTTATGGCTACATTTTTTTTCCACCTTAATTTGAAAGTACTTTTTTTGGTCATATATTTTGGCTATTAGCATCATTGCACTTCCCTTTGTGTATTTGAGCAGGTGATTTGTGTGTAACAGTCTTTTAGTACACAATTTCCCCTCCTCAAAATGGAAAATGGTCCTGCTATTTGAGAATTTATATTAACTTTTTTTAAATTTTTTTTTTTTTTGTATTGGGCATTTACTGTTGGGTTTGTCCACAATAAAAACCGAATTAGAGAATAGTTGGTTGTACACATATGCCCACAATAAGAACCGTATTAGAGAAGAGTTGGTTGTACACATATCCGATCAAATTTCATCCTAAAACCAATTGGTGTTAGGAAGAGTAGCCCATCAAGTATAAATGTTAGTCAACCTCTTTAATTCTTCGATGTGGGATAACAATTCACATGTGGGCTATTTTCCAACACTCTTCTCACATGTGAGCCCATTTTTTTATTCATTAGAAGCACCATTATTTTCGAACCCACAAATTGTATTTTATGAAAAACAGCCTCTGATACCATGATAAATTTATAATCGAGCTTGTACATGACAAACCCCGTATTCGAGGAAAGTTGTATGCACACAAACTCGATAAAGTTCCATCCTAATTCCAATTGGTGATAATAAGATTAGCCCATCAAAAACATAATTAGTTCCTCGACCTTTCTTTAATTCTTCGACGTGGTTACCTGCGAATTATTTTCCAACAACTCAAACTAAAATGTCTTACTTTTAAATTAAAGTATAGCAAATTCATTAAAATTTTAAAATAATAAAAAGTAGTATTATAAAAAAGTTAATAGAAAAAAGGGAGTACTAGATTTGATTCCTTAATCGGGTCTGGCACTCATGATACTTGAAGAGGGCATGTTTGCTTGTGTCCAAGATAAAGACTAAACTTAGACTACAGTAAAGAGAAAGCATCAGAAAGTTACATTTCTTTCCTTTGGAGTAGCTTCCAATATTATCTATACCCTTTTCACTACTATATCCTCATTCCTGCACCCTTTCTAATACGAGTATTTTTTATTTTGGTGAACATGCTGTCTTGTTTATACTAATAAAGTGTTCATCTTTTTGGTTCTTTTTGTATATTTTTTTAATTTCTTTTTTTACTTTTTGTTTGTTTTTTTAATAAACTTTGATAAATAATTGTCTAATAAAAGCATGATCGAGAAAGTTCATTATTTTGAGTAGCTTGCATGTTATGTATCAATGTATGTATATAAGTATATTATATACTCTTATTACTCCTTGGTTCCATAATACCCAACATTTTCACCCATATATGGAATATGGATTTGTTTATTTTACCTTTTTTCTTCAATTAGTGTCGGATATAAAATGATGTGACTGAGGTGAGTTGATATCACTTAAATCTAAAAAAAATCGAATATTACATATAAATATATACCCTAAATGAGTTGATTAGTATATTGTATTCCTTATATGTGATCAGAGATCAAAACCCAACGCATTTTACTCAATTTGACATCACTTATTTCTTTTCTGAATTTGCCACTGCAGTCACCTTCACTTATCTTTTGATATATCAATAAAATGTTAGATTATATATCAGGGGTGAAACTACATAGGGTCGGACGAGGCTGAATAAGTAATTTTTTGTAGTTTTAGCTTTGACCCAAGTCCCAACTCGTAAGTCTTACCATTACTAGACTCTAAGAGAGTTTTAGGTCGTTAATGCTATCATTGAGAGACTTTGATATACGGAAAATTTTCATTCTATTAAGTGTGCTTTCATCTAGGATTAAGTTTGAGAGAGTCGAATATATATAACTTTATTCTTTTTAATAATAAAACCAATAAAGAGATTGTTTCGTTCCAATGAACCCTTAGTAACAAACATTAATTTTGTTGAAGTGCCCATGTGTTAACCACATGTGAGTTGTCCCACATTCGAGAAAGAGAAGAGTATGCATCAATTTATATACTCAAGAAGTAACTCTTACTATCACCAATTGGTTTAAGTAGCGAATCTTCTTTGGGTTTATGAGTGGACTCTTCTTCTTCTCTTTGTTTGGATTGCCCAGGCCCATTTCTAATTTCTATCAATTTTATACAAATAAAAAGTGCACAAAACTAAACGTTTATCATATTATGTGATAATATATACTACTAGGAAATATTAAAGATATTAATGTATTAGGGTTCAATTATATTTAAAAAAAGGTTCAATTATAAGAATTTGAGTCAAATTACCTCAAAGTCCATAACAGTGCTGTCATTCATAATTCGTATCCTCTAGTCTCAACCTTATTAAATTCTTCTTATCACCTTTGTTGGTTACAGTTCTTAGTTAATGCTAATAGTAATATGCTATCATTGAGAGTAATATAGGAAAAGGTTTTGCTTACTAGATATAGGGAATGACTTGTTACGGCAAAATACTCCCTCTAATTCACTTGTGTTGTCCCATTTCTTTATTGGGACAATTCACATCAATTGTCCCATTTCCATTTTGGTACATCTTTTTTTACCTAAATACCTTTACTTTTCCAATTTCCAATACCCCACTACCACCTTTACAATTAATTTAATCAAATTAAAACCTCACTTTTACAATTCCCAATACCCAACTACCACCTTTACAATTAATTTAATTAATTAAAATACCCAACTACCATCTTTACAATTATATAAACAATTAAAATACCCGACTACCACTCACTCTTAATATCCGTGCCAATCCCAAATGGGACAACACAAGTGAATTGGAGGGAGTATAATTCACAGTAATATAGGAAAAAGATTAATTAATTAACTTACTTGAAATAAAAAGCGGCTTATTAAATCCCGTAAGAAAAAGTGAATCTATAGGCTCCCACAGTTTTTATAGCTTTCCTTAGCTACTTAATTATTACTTATCTATGTTACTTTGAATTTCCACCTTAATATTCAAATATAAAGCTTTTTAATTAAATTAAATAATTTTCGTAGTGGAAAAAAAATGTGGTTACATGGTGGGGTGTGATATTAATGGCATCATGTACGTAGTAATAAGAGTGATGTGGTTATGACGTTATGTAATATATAGATTGCCATCAATTAGCATGTGCAAAGCAGTCAACAACATATGATCCGTTATCAGAGGGGTTTCAAAAATTTATTTTTATACTTATTTGATTTATTGTTTTTATTACCGCAAACATATTTATATATTCTTAAAAAAAACTTAATAAAAACTCAAATATAAATATTTTAATAAATTGAAAAATTTTATCATATAGTAGTATTTTATTTTTCCTTTTCTTAAATTGCAAGGGTTTTTAATTAATATATAAAATTGGCATATAGGCCACCCAAAATTTATGAGACGGTCCTGGTTAACGACTCCAAATTTATTTTTTACTATAGCGCCATCGATGGGTTTTTTTTTCTTTTACTATCTTTACCGTATCATATGGTTTCATCATGGTACCCTTTATAGCTATTTTCTTTTGTGATGTGGATATATGGAAGCACGTACTAGTATGAACAACATTAGATTATTTGACTTATTTACATCCTTTGATTAGCTAAGGATGGTAATTTTACTAGTATAGGCTAAATATTTTTTCATCTTTTTTACCTAGTTTCAACATTATGCAACGTGCCTTACTCAGAATCACAGGTTTAATTAATCATTGTGGTTTATGTCAATGGAATTGGATATTGTTTATTTGAGTAATTGGTTATTGCTTTTGACTTCGTCATTTTTTGCATCTAGAAACAATTGATAGTCACTTCAATTTATGGGGAGTAAGATTCATCATTATATCATACCCATTTACCCAAATCCCAATATATCCTGCTTATAGATAATGGGGTGTTTGGCAAATTAGCTTATTGAATAATTTTAGGTTGTGTTTGGGAACTAGCATTTCATTTCAAATTAATGATTTCAATTATGAAATCATGAATGTAGAATTTGAGAATGACAAGGTTTATGAGGTCATTCTCAAATCCTCATTTTTAAACTATTTTGATAACAATTGTGGATTTGACTCAAATCCAAATTTGAAATTCTAGTGTTTGCCAAACACTAATTTTGAGTCAAATCCATATTTTCAAATGAAATTCTCATTCTCAAACATAGCATTAGCTTATTTGGATATAAATAGAGGGTTGGGGTGGTCAAACCAGCTAAAAATAGTGTTTGGTGAATCAGCTGGTTGAAACAACTTATTGATACGAATAAGCTGTTTTATTTTAAACAAGCTAGCTGCTTATAGCAGCGGGTTCAAAATCAGCTGGTCAAACCAGTTAATAAAATCAGCTGGTCAAATTAGCCACTAAAATCAGCTATCAGCTACTTGCCAAACACCTCAATCTATGGACATGATTTGGGGAATGAAGATAGACGGCTTTTCATATTCATTAGGAAAGATAGGGTTTTGGAAGTAAAATTCTATTAGGAAAACTTATTTAGAATAATTTAACTATTTTTTATTGATTTTTTTGCAATAATTTCAACTTTTGATTAAATATGAGTATATGAATAATTCTAACTTTAGGGTTACTTATTATGGAACATTATTGTCTAGATGGTGACTGATTTTACATGTTAATAAAAAATAAAATTAAATAAACTTATTGCTAAAAATATTTTAAAAAATTAAAAAAAATTTAAAATTAAAATTTAGATTCAAAAAAAAACTTATTTGATTTTTCTTTTTTAAAATTTTTAAATTATTTTATAATTTAATTTGTCATTAGTTTTTAATTTTTTAGGAAAAATGACTTGTTATATAGGTAATATCGGTGTATTCTTAGCAAACACCTCTTATAATTGAGATTATTCATATTCAATCAAAAGAGAAAATCATTGTAGAAAATCCAGTAAAAAGTAGTATTACTCTAGATAAATTTTCCTTATTATTATTGCCAATAATGTTGACCGTTACTAGAACAACGCGATAATTTTAGTTTTTGTAAATGGATTTTGATTTGTTCCCTAATTTAATACTGGCAATTATATTTGAGTTTGGCCAAGGCCGGCCCTAGATATTTTAGGGTTCTGGGCGAAATGACACATTGGAGCCCTTTACCTTTGCAATTTATAACCTATGTAGACCTTATACGACTATTAATTTTGTTTCTCTGACATGGAGCCCTAGGTGACAGACCCTCTTAGCCCACCCTTAGAGCCGACCCTGAATTTCGCTTCAGTGTTGATATTGATTTTAAAGGTAATTTATTTGTCTACATTATAAAGGTGAGCAGTAATAGCCTTTGGTGTCTATTTAATTACCCTTAAACTTATATGATTACCCTATGGAAGGAAGCATGGAAATTGCTGAATTAATGAGAAATTGTACATCTTATTTTATTCCCACAAATGGTCCTATGTATACTTGATTTTAGGGAGCAAACTGTTCCTTTACTCCATCATTATTATTATTATTTTGTTTTCTAATTCATATTGCTATTAAGATGACTTAATATTACTGTACGTACTACAAAACTTCTAGATTAACTATCTATTATTACGGGATATTTTGGGCATGGACAAGTTTGGTGAACGGCCCGGGGTACTTACGGCCTGTTTGGTTAGTGGTGTTAAATGGTGGTAATGAAAATGATTTATGGTGTAAATTTCATAAAAAGTTTCATATCATTCCTATGGTAATGAAACTTTGATCATAAAAAAGTTTTTTTGTTTACAAATTTTCATTAATAACTAATACCATATCTCCCAATGGTAATGCATTGAAATGAATTTTTATGAAGAAAATGAAATTATTGGAGTTGGACAAGCATGACCATTAAGGTAGTCAAGAGATTTTTCAACCAAAATTACACTTAGAGGTGTTCTTTCGGGTCATCGGGTTGATTTCGGGTCACGAGTTTCGGGTTGGTTCAAAATTGGGTTTTGTGTTCACATTGGTTTTTACATAATTGTACGTAGATCCATTTTTAAGTCGTGTCAAATCGGGTCATCGAGTCTGTTTTGAACTGCTCTAATTACACTAGTTTTTCATTCCCTTAACCAAACGGGCCGTAGGGATAACCGACAATCTACAAAGGTTTTGAGTATGTTCAACATGTTTGATTGTACAGTACCAAAAAATTAGAGGACTCAATATTAAATTCCGTATTATATATTAAATGTTTAAAAATATATATATAATTGAAAGAAAAATATTATAATTTTTAAAATACATTGATCGAGCCTTTATTCGATACATGGGTCGAGTCTTGGGTCAAGTCTTAGACAATTTATATTGGTGGGATTATTCGATACTTTATTTTGGACTAAAAAATATAAAAACTTTTTTATTAATTATTTGAGTCTTACATATTATTAACGCAGAGTCGCATACCCATATCGGATATGAGTTTCTGAATTCGTGTTATACATAAACTACGGGGTTAGGTTAGAGATTTTTTCCAATAGTTTATCGTGTAATTAAAAAGATCACAGATAATCCTCCATTCGATAACGGGATAAAACCTCACCTATTTTTAACAAGGATTGGACATGAGTACATGACGCAAAATGAAAAGTCCGAATAACATAGATAATCCTCTCCTTAAAACCCCTTTTCGAATGAATGCTAATGATTGCATTGGAGTGATGAAATTTTATTGTTGATAATAAAATAACCCTCTTTATATGAGAATAGTTTCTTTGAAACCTTTTCTCGAGCTCGGGACGACTCTTTGACCGTACTCTCATAATTTTCTATGGGTATGAGTTGCTGTCGTTCTTTCCTCCTCAAATCCTAACCATAGTTTTTTATGAGAGGAATATACATACTACTAGTTATGATGGTGATGATATCTTGAGAATAGTTTGACCCTAAAAGAAAATCTAACTAATATTACCTGTCTTCCTTGCTTATCAGGAAGGCTTCCTCTTTTGTTGTCAATGTTCTATGAACCATTTCTATATTCACGTTATTCATATTTTTATCAGTTTTATAATTTTTAATTAGCTAAATAGGTGACCGTAATTTTAAGGTAAATTTATTAACTGCATGCTTGAATCATAATGCTCTTTAATTATGTAAAATCAACTATATCAACCATAAAAACCTATTGCACTTAACTTACCGGAAATGCGTCAAAATAACTCACATGTAATTTCACATCAAAAAGTTACAGAGAAGTTGACCATCAGTATATATATTTGTTGGGCTACTCTTCCTAATAACAAATAATTTAGTCTGAAATATTATCAGGTTTATGTGCAGTCAACTCTCCTCTTATGCAGGTCTTATTGAGTTTTATTTATTAAAATGAATTATGTATATATGGGTGTTTTCATATATGGGTCCCATTTGTATACTTGATTTCTTCCAAGAATTCCTCATGACTACTTGATTATAATGAGGATGATGGGGGATATATATGCAGGGGCACAATAAAAGTGGTGATGTACTTAAACCTCCAATGGTATATCAGCATTTTTAATAGTACTACTGTTTATATTGAGAAACATTCATTTCTCTTTTGATCATTTTATCCCTTTTCTGTTTTATCACCATAATTTGCTTACCATTTTTATTTATTGGATTCACCTTTTTCATTTTCTTTTTCATTTTATGCAGAAAGAGCGATGTTCAAAACAGACTCGATAATCTGATGTTTACCCAATCTTGTAACTAAACTTGACTTGACCCGACTTCAAAATGGCTATAATAATGTAAAAATTAATGTAAACATGGAACCCGATTTTAAATCTAGTTGAAATATATGAGCCGAAATCAATCTGATGACTCGAATGAATATTTATTAATAGGAGAGTGCACAAATATTGGGACTAAGACTGCTCCAATGTCTGATGAGTGATGATCTGGACTTATGATAACTTGATGCGTGGTATGGCATTCTTATTAAGCTATTATTTCCTTTATCTTTCTCTATAACTTCAACTACACGTGTGTCATGAGAGAGAGAAATATTATATGGAGGATTTTTAAAATGAACAAGCTAATAAACATTCCTAAATGAAATTAATAATATAAATTTAAGAAAAAATTATGAAGTAATTAATTGTTAGAGTATATAATACTCCATCTTAAATTTTTGATTGAGTTGATTTCTTATTGTGGTATCAGAGCCAATTTACAAGAGGTCATATCGTCACGAATTCGAACCTCAACAACCCCTCAAATTCAAGTGGGATATTTAGAGTCGGTTATAAGTATGCTGTGTGTTGTATCCACACTTTTAGCTTGCCCAAAGGGCTTCGTGTGAGGGAGCATGTTAGAGTATATATAACGTATTCTAGAGCTTCAACCTTCAGCTTAAGATTTTTGTTGACAGTAAACAAAAAATATTTTAAAACGTAATTTAAAAAATTTAAATTTAATGCTAAATTAAGTAATATAAATAATGTTCAAAGAAAATATGAATATAAAAAGTTTTAAATTTAATTTATATCCCTATTAGAGCATTTGGTGTTGTTAACAAAATCCTTATTATTTAATTATTATTATGTATAAAAAAGAGGAAGCTTATAGAAGAATGAGATAATGTGTTTTGGAAGCAAAAATCTTGGCTTGGTTAGAAAACAAACTTTTATTTCTCACGCTGCCCTATGATCAATAGATGATATGAATGATGATTACCGTGAGAGTGAAGAAAGAATTGTATTGGCAAAAGACAAAGCCATGGAGTCAAAGACAAGATCACCTCCATCTCTTTCTTCATACATATTATACTTAATTCCTTGATTTAATTTTTTTCATGCTATATTACATAACTAAAAATCATAAAAAGTTAATATTATAAAAGTATGCGATTAGACAATTCAATTAAGATTCAAATTGACTATATTTCTTCTTATACATTAGCGATAAAGAATGATAATAACTAGGGAAATTCCACGTGGTAACCCTGAGATTTTGGGTTTTTCACGTGGTAACCAAAACTTTTAAAAAATCCATGTGGTAGCCCTAAGGTTTATCAAATTGTTCCAACGTGACCTATTTGCACATTAAAACGTTAGCAAACATTAATTTCAAAGCTTTAAGGTTGTTGTACTCTTATTTACACGACTCACCACTTCAAATGTCATCAGTTTTGGTTACCACGTGGAAAACCCAAAACCCCAGGGTTACCACGTAAAATTTTTCTAATAACTACTCCAATTTGTTCCAATTAACATTTTGCGTTAATTCTGTTTCTAACAATAACCCATCGATCACCTTCTTTCATTTCATCTATACACTTTATTTTCTCTTTTTTTTTTCTAAAAAACACAAATTTTCTCTTTGTTCTGGATCGACGGTGGGGACTGAGAAAGTATATTTTTACTTAGGTCCTCCAAACCGTTTTTTACTTGACCTATCAACCAACACTGTCCCCTTATTATCTTTCTCTCTCTATCTTTCTCTTAATCTAAGCAAACCCCACAATGATGATCATCACATTCACTGCCACTATGATTATCATACCTGCCTACAAACACCTTTCTCTATCTCTATAAAACTCATTTCATTTCTTTACATCACCCCACTTAGACAAATCAACCCTACATCATCCTAATCTCCTTTTCAAGGGGATTTTGCATTCATTATTTCATTCAAACTAATTATACCATGAGGAAGCCTGCAGCTGATCCTACCCCTAAGACTAACGGAAATGGCGGTGGTAGTGGTGGTGGTGGTGGTAATAATGGCGGTGCCAAACTTCGCAAGGGGTTGTGGTCACCGGAAGAAGATGATAAATTGATTAATTATATGCTTACTAATGGGCAGGGGTGTTGGAGTGATGTTGCTCGGAATGCCGGCTTGCAAAGGTGTGGTAAGAGTTGCCGTCTCCGGTGGATTAATTATCTTCGACCTGACCTTAAGCGTGGAGCTTTTTCTCCTCAAGAAGAAGAGCTTATTATCCATTTGCACTCTCTTCTTGGTAATAGGTACATTATATATCTTCTTGCCCTCCTCCCTTTTTTATCGGTGAAATTAACCATGAATAATCTCAATTTTGAGGGGTATTTTTCTAGAGCAAACTCGGTAACCTGATCACAAAAAGCTGATATTTTTATTATTCAGAATTTTTTAGGTAAATTTAATTTTTTTTTTCTAATTTTAAAAATGGTGAAAAAATGATATATAGTAGGTCATTGGGTTACCCAAGTTTACTTTAGAAAAATACCCTTTAAAGTTGGAATTGTTCATGATTAATCAATAAGTGGAATGATTGTAGGAAAATCATAAAAGTGTTGGATTATTCTTGGTAAATTTTTCTTTTTATTTACTGTTAGATGGTTTATCCCACATCGATTTATTAAAGATGATTTGCATATTTTATAAGTCATTGGAGCTTTTTCTCCTATTACCATATGGTTTTGAGATTTCTTCTTGGTAATAGGTACATCGATTTATTAAAGATGGTTTATCATTCAATGTCTCTTTGGCTTATATGAAGTGTGTGCATATCGTGTTTCCCGTATATGCTGGCATTGACAATAATTCTAACTCAATTTATTTAATAATTACAAAGAAATTTTTTCGATTGATTCATATGGTTTTGGGATGATATCTACCTGACTTATGAAGTGTTTGCAACTTGTGTTTTTTGTAATACTGGCATAAGCATTGAATACAAGTTTAGCTCAATTTAACATTTTTATTATTCTTCTAGCTTACTCATAATTACAAAGTGATTATTTAAATTAAATTGATCGTAACTGGTAGGAAACATATTCTGTAACTTAACTTCACATAAATAAGAAATACACGTGTGTCTAATATAATTTATATTAGTTTTAAAACCAAATGATTATATATCTTTGGTGACTTTTTAATAAGGGACATTGAGTGATGATGGTTTATGAATATATTTTTGACAAAAGATTTTTTGGCTGAGACACAATTTTTTTTTTTTTTACTATTATAGTAAGCTATGAGAGCAATTTTATGAATTTGAGGTAATGGAATATTAGTAAGTTCTAATGAGCGTTTTCCTTGTCTAATGAACACTAGACATATGACATGGTCACTTGGAAAAGTTTGCCATTTTTCATTTTGGTTTATTTTGAATTTACGCATGTTTATAATGTAATTATTTTTAATAATATTTGGATAAGATGGGAGATCATCAATTCGTTAATACAAATAAGAACGGAAAGAAGTAAAATGTTTGTGTACATCGTGAAAGTTTAAACGCGAACTATTATAAGAATGAAGGAAATTTTTTATTATCAGATCAAGTTATATAATTCTCGATTTTTTTTAATTAATTAACCCTTAATTTAGGATAAGATGTTGATGATTATGAAGATCATGAAATTTGGTTAAATATGATCTATTTAAAGAACAAATTCTTAAAATTCATTTATCTTTTGTTAAAGAAACTTCATGTGGCTAAATACAAGCCCCACCAATCAAATGGTGTAATTGGTTTAAAGTTAACTCACTTTTGAAATCATAAATTTGTAAATCTATATCAAACTTTGTACTGATTCTGTTCTCCTTTTTTAGTTAGAGAAATAATTAAAACCATAATTAAATCAAATAAAATTTAACCAAGACTTTTGCAAATCTTAGATTCTTTTCATATATGTTCATCATTGGGTTTCCCAACCTTTCTCTCATACTCCTTTTTAATGCAATTCAATTTATTATTTTAATTATTTATATATTAAATTATACAAGTCTAAAAATTATAGAAATATTATGAACGTATGAGATTAGGCTATTCAAACAAAATCTCATTTGACTATATTTTTTCTTATATATTAGTCATCATATGTATAATATATTTAAACGATAAATAGTATAGATAATCATAATGTAATAAGTATTTAATTCAGAAGGGAGGAATTAATTAAGTATATTACTAGCATGAAAATATCATGTTTTAGAAAAAGGTAAAGCTTTTGTCTTGGAGTATATTTGAATGTAAAGAATTTATGATTTAAGGAGGAGTAATGAAGAATCCTCTTCTCTTTCATTTTCTAATCTTCAAGTTTGTGTATGATCATAGGGTGTCTGTGGTTAAAGAATATGACAAAGATAAGAGCTTATTTCAGAGTCAACCACCATATAGCTTGTGTGATTAAGACATGATATTGTCTGTTTATATTTATAATAATTAACCCTTTCATGTCCACTTAAGTTGCTCTAGAACAAAGGGATTAGATTATGACACCAATATGAAATTTGAATATGGATGAATGTATGTGCCTAGTGTTGTCCCTCCATCCCGCTGATTTGACCAGTTGGTTTTATAATTGGTTTGATCAGTTGATTTTATTAAATGGTTTGACCAACTGATTTTGAATTTACTGCTATGAGTAGCTTGTTCAAAAACAACATATTCATATGAATAAAGTTAGCTGATTCGACCACTTAACCCTACAACCCTATATTTGTATCAAAATAAGCTAGAATTTCTCAACGAGCCATTTTGTCCAATCTCCCCATATAACCTAAGTTTCCGAGACACCAAATTAGTTTTTCGTTTTGACGTTCCTCATATCGAGTCAAATTTCATTTTGTGTAATACTGAATTACTGATACGTCTGAGTCAAATAGTTACCTCTCTACTAAATAACTCTCGCACAAAAAACGTAATGTAGCAATCTGACTGGGATAGAGAAATACTAAATAAGTATAGTTAAAATGATGGAAATGACATACTTTACAAAACAAGTAAAGTCCTATCTATACGATGTTGCATGGTTGGTGTGTAGCACATGGTGTGTGATACTTGCGTGAAACTATGTCTTCTATATGTGGGGATGCCCAAGCCGAAAGGGATAGTGGTTTAATAAATATTCTGTTGTTTTTTTCTATAACTAATATTTGCACTTTGAGTTGAAGACACTCCAACACTCCTTTTGCTTTCAATTTGTATACTTCATGCAAATTACCCATGCAATTCTCAAAACGTAAGACATGGTTATTGTTTGTCTATAACATCTTTGTCATATTGGATTGTGTTTTTTTTCTTAAATAATTAATTAATATAATCATAGTCATAATCACCAATTTAGTATCCCGCACAAGTCAGGGTCCGAAGAAGGAGGGTAATGGGTAGATCATCCAAGAAGAGGGCAAGGAGAAATGTGTTGAAATAAACCAACATGTAATCTCACATCGAAGAAAGAGAGAGAGGTTGTCAGAAACATATATTTTTGATGAGCTACTCGCTCCACCTAATACTATTCGGTTTTAGGATGGAACTTAATCGAGTTTATGTGCAATTAACGACCCTCCTCTTATATGGATATTATTACGCTGTATACAAAAAAAATTATAATGGTATCAGAGCTGATGGTTTCCGATCAACTAAAAAAAATCAGTCTTTCATAGAAAACAACGTGGGTTTAGACAAAAATGTCGTTCCCGCTAATTGATTTTAGGATGAAACCTTAATTATCGAATTTATGTACAGTTAACTCTCCTCTTATGTGGTCTTGTTGTATGTATGGTTGATTAATTCCAAAAATATAGGTTCCTCTAATTTTGTAAATAATTAATATAAAGTTGATTAATTAATTAATGATGTGTTATTATCATATTATGATGAATAATTAGGTGGTCTCAAATAGCGGCTCGTTTGCCCGGAAGAACAGACAATGAAATAAAGAATTTCTGGAATTCAACTGTGAAGAAAAGACTGAAGAATTCCTCAAACTCTTCATCACCCAATGCAAGTGATTCATCATTGTCTACTGATCAACCAAGAGATCATGGGATGATGACAGGATTTATGGCCATGCAAGATCCTAGCTGCATCATGGCCATGTATGTGAATAACAATACTACATCATCTCCAACATCATCCTCCATCCAATCCATGGTTAATCATCCTCTAACTCATCATCATCATCATCATCACATGGGTATCATGGATCCATGCATGTCTAACATGGTAAATCACATTACTTCTAGTAATGCTAACACTAATACTACTAATGGTCTAGACATGCCTTGTGGTTATGGTAATAATGGGTTTATGGATGCAACTTCATGCATGAGCATGACAACTAATTTGAATGGCATGGCTAATGTTGATAATGATCATGGATTGATGTGTGGGAGTTATGGGATGTTAGGTGGTCATAGTTATAATTATGGGTTATTACATGGAGAGCTTTCCATTCCTTCTTTGGAAACCATAAGCATTGAAGAAAATAACACTCATATTTCTCAAAATATTGTTTTTGATAAAAACACTAGTCATAACAACACCGATCATCTTAACAACACCAACACCAGCACCAACAATCAGTTTGATCATAGCAATACACACATTACCAACACTCCTCTAAACACCTCCATAACTAGTTCTAAGAAATTCGAGGCTGTGGTTTGTGGGGTCGGAAACACTTGGAAAGATGCCGGAGGAGAGCAACCGAGGGTGGCCGGAGAATGGGAGGATGCCGGAGGAGAAATGACCGGAGAATGGGATGATTTGGAGGAACTAATGAATAGTGTTTCTTCCTTTCCCTTCACTGATTACCAAGTTGAATAACCCTTCTTTTTAATTCCAGCCTGAAAATTTTACAGCCATACGTACTCCTCATAGTATATAATTGTGCTCTTGTAATTAGGTCATTATTAAGATGGAAGATTTATCATTATCATTAAAGATTATATTAATTAATAAAATCACCCACACAAAAGTAAAAGGCTATAGCTAGATGAATACACAATATATACTTGTTATATACTCCACTTAATTCTATGTAAACTTTACATGTAAGTTCACAATAATGTTTCCTATAATTGTGAAGGAGATATGTGAATAGTCATAAAGCTATACAATTTTTTTTAAATTTTTTTTTTATTTTAGGGTAGTTGGTAGGAACCCTAGTCATGTAAGAAAATGATTTTGTACAAAATTCAAAATATATGCTTGTTGAAGATGGAAGTTTGTTATTAGTGGGATGCATGTTGATTGTAATACACACATTGATGTGAATGAAGACTCTTTGTTTTTTCTCATTATCTCTCTAAATTAACATCATGACATTTTTAGTGTGTTTTAATCACTTTATGCAAGATGTGATTTTTATAGATTTTTTTTCTTTTTTCTTGCTTTGGTGGTAAGAAGTGATTTAATTGTAAGACAAATTAAAAGAATGGCTTATTGTTATTGGCTTTGGTAGTTGGGTACTAAGTGTAATTATGATGCACTTAACTTTGGTTCCTTTGCTTTAACACAAAATGATCTCATTGTGAATGAACTATTATAATCATATTTGTCTTAGGTTTAAGCTAAAACATTTTATACCAATAGTGTACACTTAAAAACTTGTTAGTCAGTGTGATTCCTGACAATGTATAGGCCCTAGGCAAACTGTAAGAAGAAGACCCTCTGATGGATCGTCGATTTTAAACTTAAACAGATGTTTGGAAAAATAACAAAGATGGATGACCTTATATATTATAATTAGCATTAAAATTATAAGCGTATCGTATAATTCTTAAATGATAAAAGAAATACTTATAATTTACAAATTTTTAAATGTGTACTTTTATTAACATGCATTTTTATTACTAATCTTTTCAATAAATAAATAAATAAATAAATAAATAAAACTTACTTATTATATAATTCTATATAGCTAAGTTATCGCGCAATAAAAATAAATGAGAAATTAATTTAATTTGAAGAAAATTATAATATATTTAATAAGATCTAATTTATTGTCAGATTATAAAAAGTTAAAAACGTAATACTATTTGACAAACTTAGTTATATTTCAATTAATTTATGTGTGGATGTCAACTAAATTGATCAACACCAACCCCCCTCACCCCAAAAAATTAGGTCCAATTAACCAACTTTATCTAGATTTTGATGCATCTATAGTATTGATTATTAATTTGGCTTTCAAGCTTTTCACTAAGGGTTCATTTTTCCAAATATAATGATTTCACTTTAGATTTAATTATAATTTAATTACTTTAATTTAGCTTAGTTGATAAAATCTTTAGATTTTGATCTTCATGAACTTGATAAATAAATTTCTTCCTCAACACTATTCTTATGGTTATTTATGCACCAAAAATCTTTTGGATAATTCAACCTAACTTTTACCTAAAATATCTAGGTATTTTGGTATATAATTAGTGCATTATTTATCTACTATCCTTTGTTTCTTTTTAATAGTTATATTTCCCTTAAATAAGACTTATAAAAAAGAAATGTAGAAATTATAAGGAAGCTAGTACGTTTATGAATTAGTTTAGTTCGACTTATTTATGCCTATTAATTTACCGTTCAATTTAACTCATTTTCAATCAAAATACGATATGATTCCACTCGATTTTTATTTCCTTTATTTTTGACATGTTTAGGGACATTAATATATTCATCATGTAATAAATACTTACAAGTTGAATGACATAAGTAGAGGTATTCAAAACAGACCCGATGGACACCCGACTTTATAACCGAACTCGATTTGACCCGACTTAAAAATGGATCACAATTATGTAAAAACTAATGTGAGCATAAAACCCAATTTTGAACCGACTCGAAATACCTAACCCAAAATCAACCCAATGACCCGAATGAACACCTCTAGACATAAGTGAAAAATAATACTTTCTGTGTCCTATTAAGTTTGCTACTGAAAGTGATATTTTTCTTATTATTAATATTATTTTAACAGTAAACTCAAAGAGACAGAATAATACAGTTACAATAAGAAATAAAGTTGATGATAAAGTTGAAGAATTAAGGAATTAGATTGACAAGGAATTGGACAAGAAAGTGATACAAATATCTCAATCCCATTCACCTTTAATCAATTTTACTCTTAAGAATTTGAGCAGTGAATAACTAACTAACTAGCTGTCTTATGACTTTTTGTGCATTTATAATAATCTTTATAGGCTTTAGTAAACTTTGGATAGTGATAGTTAAGTTCATAAAATCCATGAAAGCTTTCTTAAAATTGAAGCTAATTATTACTTCTAGTATATAGGAGTAGTACTCTAACAATCTACCAAACTTTTTATCTCATCATCTTCTTGTACCCTTATATGTGAAACCTAGGCTCCTTTTTATTGGATATTTATTTTTTTTTATTGGAGTAACTCTGGTATATAAGACCGTTTCACAGTATGACACATCTATACACGGAGTTCAATTTACGTCTAAAGTGACTTTTAATAATAAAGTGAGTGTTTTAATATGTAAAGTGTCAATTTTAACATCTAAAAATGTTGGGCTAATCATTATATTAAGTCGTCGTCATCATCATCATCATCATCATCATCATCATATCCATTGTTCCCGCACATAGGTAAATCTATGGTCAGGGTCTGGGGAAGGAAGGTCGACGGCATCTCATACCCATAAGGAGAGGGCGGTCAAAAGAGTCCTTCGGCTAATCATTATATTCAGGGAGTATTATAAATACGAAAGTATATGTTTTAATTGGTTTCATTGAACTATTTAGCCCGGTATAAAACTGTTTCATAGTAGGAATGTCTTTTAAGAGAATTTTTGTTTGGGTATTTGTTACAGAAATTATAATCTTGCAGTGTTCGCTTATTTATAACTTTAAAATGATCACTTATAATTTTAAAGTTATCAATATTAGAAAAATAAACTAATTATAGAATAATATTATATTGTTGTTTGAAGTTTAAATGTCCAATACATATGAATATTCAATTGTCTAACTTCGTTATTTAATGATGTTTTACAAGATAATTTGCAAAAAAAAAAAAATGATGTTTTACAAGATTTGGACAAAAAATGAAATGTGGAGGGACGGGCTATATTTATGTCCAAGTGTCATTTGAGTTTAGTTTGAATAGAAACCGAGTTGGGCTTGGCTCTAAAGTTGTAGGCGGGCCTAAATCGTGAAGATTCTTGCTTAAACGTGTCTAATTTCTTCCGGAATTCGTTTATCACAAATTCTTATGAGAGACGGTTTTTTTTGAAAAATCATCTCTAATTGAACTGGCCCATAAAAGAAAATATAGAGTAAAAATAGATACTAAGCTTTAATGGGTTGGGCCTAAAAGACGTCTTTCAGAAAGACGGTCTCTCAGGAGACTAGCCGTTTATTTATTGCACAAAAACTTGTGTGAGACCGCCTCACTTGTGAGACACATCTTATTAGGACGGCCCAATTGTACTTTTTTTTTATCAATTTCACAAATTAAAATGTCAATTTCAAGAGTTAAAAGATCAAGTTTAAGACTTAAAAGACCAATTTTAAGAATTTGAAATTGGCATTTTAAGACATGTAATTTGACAATTTTAAGACTTAAAAGGTTCATTTTAATAGTTAAAAGACCAATTTTAAGATTAACAAGATCAATTGCAGGACATTAAATTCTCATTTCAGCTTTATAGTATGATTTCTCAAACATTAAAATTGATAATAATAGGCATTAACCAAAACTTTTACTTTTTATTTTTCTTTATGCTATTGTCAAATCACTCTCGTTTAAACTTTAATTTAGTGAGATTTGAAAAAGTCGTATTGATACAATTTTTACCAAATATACTCTAGTGCCGAGATAAGAAGAGGTAAACAAATAAAAAAAATTTGCAAATGGCAATAAGCTTATAACTTATTTAATTGCAAAAGAAAATGATGCATAGTCAAATAAACATTTACCAATTCTCACAAAATATACCAATTCAAAGTGTTTCACATTGAATGAAGTTTTTTTGACTATAGGCTTGATAGACTGTAAAATCCTAATCAACAACTGTGATTTGTAAATCATTACAAGAAGACAAAAAATAATACTAATAAAATAAACAAATCTAAAAAGATAAATTTAAATAACAAAACTTTCACCCTATCAAATCCTACCACACAAGGGTGATTTCTGATTTGTTAACTTCACAAATAATGTTATTTACTAAGACCTACTCGTTCTCAAATGTTCTTCCCATTTAGAATATTCTATCTTAAGGAGAGAGAAATTTGATTAATGCTTTTGACACATATTTAGAAGATAAATATATTCATGTGAGATTGATTCGTCTTAATGTATACTTTTTAATATGTATTTTTTTTAATTTTTATCATGTGTATTTAGAGATATTATGGTTTAAAATTTACCTTAAAAACTGTACAAAAAGTAAACAGGAAGAACAAAAAGAAACAGTGAAAGTAACATATATAAAGATCATGATATTAGTTATAAGAACTAATCAAATCTAATCAAAGATATAAAAGACATGGACCAAATCACCTGTCAAATGACATTAATATAGTATATCCTTAGAAATTGTTCAAAATTTCCATTGGGCTAAAGATATTATAATTTTTTTATTTTGAATTATAATAAAATGACTCATTATAAAATAGACATTTCTTCTTTATAAAAAGTTGCAAGCGTTTTTCCAAACAAGGATCAATCTGAAACGACCCTCTTTTAATTATTGATAAAGGTAAGATTGTACATATCCAATCCCTAAACTCTATCTAGATAGACGCCACTCAGTCCAATAGTAAATGAAAAAATTACACTAAAATTTAGACGAGACCGTCGCAAGTTAAGACGAAGTGTGGGCCTGCTCAATTTTGAAAAGAGACACCTTTAAGATCAAAATTGATACCTTTAAATTCAAAATTAAAATTTGCCCAAAAAATAAAAACAAATACCCAAGTTTTATACACGTAAATTGGCGTTCTCATTATGAGGTCGTCTCATCCAAGACCAGCCGAAAAAATTAAGGAAAATAACAAATGAAAATTTTGAGCCAGTCATGTGTGAAAATTTCACTCAATTGACAAATTCTTTAAATATAAGTGTAGTGTATGAATATGTATAATAAGCCATGATGTTTCAAAAGGTGGAATTTTTCTACAACAATTAAAAAATACTTCACCAAGTTGAAGTATAAGCTATAAAAACTGCAGCTAATCATCCCAAATTAACAAAAATAAGTTACACAAATAAATCAGAAGTTGTCAAATAAACAAAGAAAAGAAGAGTAAAAAACACCAATAAGTTTAGGCACACCAAAATGGCCATCAAACTTTGGCCTGCTCTTGTTTGTGCCTTGGCACTGCTTCAACTCTTCACAAATGTAGCTGCAAACTCGTACGAATACGTCTATAAATCTCCATCTAACGACTATAAATCATCTTCCCCATATTACTACCAGTCTCCTGCATATGGCTACAAATCCCCGTCATACGGCTACAAATCTCCTTCATACGGTTATAAATTCCCGTTATACGGCTACAAATCTCCTTCATACAGCTATAAATCCCCCTCATACGGCTACAAATCTCCTTCATACAGCTACAAATCCCCGTCATATTACAAGTCTCCATCTTATGACTACAAATCTCCAGCTCCATATTACTCACCACCATCTTACTCTAAATCCCCAACATATTCCAAGTCACCATCATATAATTACAAGTCTCCTCCATATTACTCGTCGCCTTCCTACTATAAGTCCCCATCATACTATAAGTCTCCATCTTACGACTACAAATCTCCATCTCCATATTACTCTCCACCATCTTACTACAAATCCCCATCTTACGATTACAAATTTCCATCTCCATATTATTCGCCACCATCCTACTACAAGTCTCCATCTTACGACTACAAATCTCCATCTCCATATTACTCACCCCCAACGTACTCCAAATCTCCATCTTACGACTACAAATCTCCATCTCCATATTACTCGCCACCATCCTACTACAAGTCTCCATCTTACGACAATAAATCTCCATCTCCATATTACTCACCACCAACATACCCCAAATCCCCGTCATATTACAAGTCTCCATCTTACGACTACAAATCTCCATCTCCATATTACTCACCACCATCCTATTCCAAATCCCCATCATACTACAAGTCTCCATCTTACGACTACAAATCTCCGTCTCCATATTACTCGCCACCCTCCTACTACAAATCTCCATCTCACGACTATAAATCTCCATCTCCATATTACTCACCACCAACGTACTCCAAATCCCCGTCATACTACAAGTCTCCAACTTACGATTACAAATCTCCATCTCCATACTACTCGCCCCCATCCTACTACAAATCCCCGTCATATTACAAGTCTCCAACTTATGATTATAAGTCTCCATCTCCTTATTACTCGCCCCCATCCTACTATATCCCCATCTCCATATTACTCATCTCCATCTTATTACAAATCTCCGTCTTACGACTATAAATCTCCATCTCTTAATTACTCACCCCCAACTTACTACAAATCTTCACCACCTTACAAGTCTGACCCCTATTCACCACCTCCATACTAAAAGTCGTAGACTATTGTTTTAAATCACGCATTACATATCTTTCGCTAATTTTTATTCATATGTGTTAATAAAAATCCTCTAAATAATGTAAAATCTGCTAATTATTATTTGTATCAAATTAGTCTATAAGTGAGTATTTTCTCTTGAATTGATGTTTAAATTTAAATTATTTATGTAACAAAATTGAGTGTGGTTTAATAATTACAGATGATCATGAAATAATTATTTATTTGAGGTTACATTTAAATTAATATTGTACCTTAACGTTAAAATGTCCCGGCCTCTTCTATGTTCAATAGAAAGCTTATAAATTCGAAAAAAAAAATCATATTTATGTACAAACTTTTATGAATAATAGTAGATGGAAATATCTTTAACAACATAAATTTAAAATATTATAGGAGGATGAAAGCATCAATATACATACAAGATAGTGTGTTTTTTAATTGCTATTGACTCATAAAAAAGAGTTAAAAGAAAATCTTTACGAAAAATTACTAGAAATAACACAACTTTTTGATTATTTCCCTATAAAAATACCAATTTTTAATTAACCATAAATAATACCAACTTTAGGGGCGTTTTCTTGAAATATATCTAACATGTTAAGAATCAAACTATAGAAGATCATATCACAAAAAAAGTTTGGTAAATTAGTTAATAAACTACAGTTGATATTATTCAAGAAAAAAAGTCCCCTAAGTTGGTTCATTCATGGTTAATCAATAGATATTATTGTAGGAAAATTAACGAAAAATTGTATTATTCACGATAATTTATCCATATAAATAATAATTAAGTTTATTTTCATCACTAACATCAAATAAATTTTATTTTAAAAGAATAATAAATTAATCTAATTTTAGTAGATGGATTAAAAATTATTGACAATATTGCCGTGAAAATTTGGGCTAACAATAACATTATTCTACGCAAAAACATTTTCGTGGAAAAAGCATGAATATAGGAGTTGTGAACTTTTGAGACTACAAAGAGGTCAAATATAGATTGGTGATTGTTGATCAACGCTAAACCAAACAACTATATCTAATTTCTAACCTTTGCAAGAGCATGGAGGTAATCTCCCTATCCATTGTGAGCCTACCACGTGTCATGATACAAATTGATTCTATGACTCTGATTGCGACGTATTTGACAAATAGTTGTTGGTTTTAGTTAACTTTTTCGGTTAATTTCTTGAGAGATGTATCTCAAGCCTAATGTCTACTTATATTATTTTAATGTCTACTTATATATTAAAGATTAATGTCTACTTATCATAGTTTGATGTCAACTTACATTATCTTTGATGCTTATTTACTGTATTCTTAAATGTCTACTTTCAATATCTTAAATGTCTACTTACATCATGTTTAATACCTACTTACAATATACTCTAAAAAAAATATATAATGGGCAGTCCAATTAGAGATAGTCTCTCAGAGAGACCCATCTCTCACAAGAATTTGTGTAACTTTTTTAAGTTGGTGTATTTGACCAATTATAAATGATTTTTATTTTGTTGGCTTTTTAAACTACCTTGATAATCCGTTGTTCAAAGAAATACTTCTATTTGGTAAATTGGGTATTGCTTTTTGATTGTTTGCTAACAAAAAAAATAGTACTACCTAACAAGCTAAAAAAACAATGAAAAAAAGACAACCAAAACAACTTTTTATTTTGGATTTTAGTTTTAAAGTCAATTTTTTCGTTGACTAAAACATTATTTACCAGATATTTTTATTTTAAGGCCTTTTCTCCTCTCAAAAAGCAAAACCAACTAGATAGTCACTCATAGGGAGCTACCAAACATCCCTTAGTAGTTAGTATTGTTTGACTTAGGCTAAATGGTGTAGTGAGTGGTGATTGATGGCTCTGGTTCATTATAGTTTAAAGTAGAATGGACAACTTGGCTCAAAAGGTTACTTTTGACAAATTGTTCAAATACAAAAACAACATGCATGATATCATGTGTTCAAGCCATATGGCAACCTGATGATGGTTGAGGCACGACACAACTTGACACAATACGATTTGCGCGACCTAAGGCATTATGACTTTTGTAATAAAACTTTAATTTTGGTAGCTAAGCACGATACAACACAATACTATTCATGTCACGACTCGACACAATAACATTAGACACGAGGCACTGCAATATAATACATGGACAACCTAAAAAATTACACGATGGTCGCGACATGCGCAATGTATGCACATGCTCTCACTAGGCACTACACTACTATCAAGCCTACTGGTTAAACCTTTGAAGTACTTCATCCGTTTCATAATACTACTGAGTGTGACATGTTGTGTGAGAAAAATCACTATTAGTAACAAGTGTTATGTATAGTGAGGAAATATATTACTTTTAATAGTAAATTAAACATAAAAAGAGGAGATATGTTTAAAAAAGACCTAATAATCGTTCGATATTCACCCGACTTTGTAATCAAACTCAATTTGACCTAACTTAAAACCGATTTTATATAAATATAAAATTCCATATGGACATAAGACCCGATTTTAAACCAACCTAAAACACTTGATCTGAAACTAATCCGATGACCCGAATAAACACTTCTATAAACGAAGATGATCCAAAAACCACAAAGGTTCAAAATCCATTACAAACAAATGAAGCAACAAACAAAAAACTCACACCTCAAAATTCAAATCTTGAATGTTTGCAAAATACCAGTTGGCAGTTTACTACAGTTTACACCACCAATGGATCCACATCTAACGCCCAATTGTCATTCACAAATCTACCCATCTTTAAACTCCTAAACAAATACTCCCTAACATTAAAACCACCTAAAAATTCCATCTTTTTTCTCTGCAACTCAGAGCCTAATAGCCTTCAACAATGGCGTCCATGGCTCTGAATTTCACTTCAACACCAGTAAATCATCTTTCTTTCAGATCTCTTCCATCACTTTCTTCATCTTCCTTCAAATCTCACCCCTCCATTTCCATCAAATCTCTCAAATCCATCAAATCTACCCCTCAAAAATCCTCACTTTTTACCCAAAAACACAACCTTTTCTCCCCTCCATCTCTTCTTCATCACCATAATCCCCATCAACTCAAGACAATCTGTTTTTCTGCCAAAAACCCACCTGCTCAAACACCCTCAAAACCCCAAGGAGCCGCCCTAAAACCCTTATTAGCTTCAATCCTTACTGGGGTTTTGATCTGGTTTATCCCCACACCAAATGGTGTCTCCAAAAATGCATGGCAACTTCTTTCGATTTTTCTTGCAACAATTGTAGGAATCATAACTCAACCTCTTCCTTTAGGTGCTGTTGCATTGATGGGTTTAGGTGCATCAGTTTTAACCAAAACTTTAACATTTTCAGCTGCTTTTTCTGCTTTTGGTGACCCAATTCCATGGTTAATTGCACTTGCTTTCTTTTTTGCTAGAGGGTTTATAAAAACTGGTCTTGGAAACAGAATTGCTTACCAATTTGTCAAATTATTTGGTTCTTCTTCATTAGGGTTAGGTTACAGTTTAGTCTTTAGTGAAGCACTTTTAGCCCCTGCAATTCCTTCAGTTTCTGCTAGAGCTGGTGGGATTTTTCTGCCATTAGTTAAATCTCTTTGTATTGCTTGTGGAAGTAATGCTGGTGATGGAACTGAAAGAAAGCTAGGAGCTTGGTTAATGCTTACTTGTTTTCAAACTTCTGTGATTTCTAGCTCTATGTTTTTGACTGCTATGGCTGCTAATCCTTTAAGTGCTAATTTGACATTAAATACAATTAATCAAGCAATTGGTTGGATGGATTGGGCTAAAGCTGCTTTTGTTCCTGGGTTAGTTTCTTTGATTGTTGTTCCTTTGTTATTGTATATTGTTTACCCTCCTGAGGTTAAGAGTAGTCCTGATGCGCCTCGCCTCGCTAAGGAGAAGTTGGAGATGATGGGTCCTATGAGCAAGAATGAGATCATTATGTCTGTTACTTTGCTTCTCACGGTAATTTCTTCTTTTGGGTTAATTTTGTTGGTGGATGTTGGTTTCTTTGGATGTTTTGATCATGTGAATATGTTATGTAAAGTGATTCATTAAATCATGTGTAGTTTTTGTTTTATTCATGTTGAAGTTGTTAATGATGTTTGATGCAATAGGTCAATCAGAAACACCCGTTTTGTTATCACTAACAAGGCTGAGGTTGCGTACGTTTGACCCTCCAACCTAAGTGGGAGACTCGTAATTGTATTGGGGTAATGAACTGTTGTTGTTATGTAATGTGGCTTGTTTGTTTAGTTGCAATGAATGCTGGTTTTATTGTGCAAAATTTATGGGGTTGGACTTGAATTGTGGTTTGTATTATTGAATGGATGCTAGTTTAGGATGTACTCCTAATTCATCAAATTTCTGTCATATTCAAAACTTAGTACTTCCTCTTTTTTTTAGTTGCACCAAAACTAACTTTTCATATTGTGGCTATCATACGAGAAAAACACATAGTCGTGTGAGATCTTGTTTTATGCATTTCGTCACATATTTTTTTATATTATCAAAATTTTGTAATTTTTAGTTATTTATATCTCAAAGATATAAGTAATTCGACTAACGCATTGGAAGCACCAAAAAATATTTGGGTGCAAGTAAATAAGAACGACGGAAATAGCTAAATACATTCTTGTTTTGAAATTTGCAAATGTCCTTGATGGAATGATTTGTATTGTAATGCAGTGCTAAATTTAAGTTATTTTGGTTATAATTAATATTTCAGTTAAGCTATGTCTGTACTACCAAGTGCTTCTATGAAATTATTTTGGTCCTAAGTTGGATGTTCTGATACATCTTGCCCTGTCTCTTTGGTTGAGTTGGTTCTGCATTTCTTAGCTGCATAAGCCTTTGATTTAGATTAAGTTATATTTATACTTTATCATTGTCACATGATTCACTAATCGTGAATCGAAAAAAGCGTATTATGGTTGTTTTGGGCTATTCTTGGGAACAATTGAGCAAATCGTGAATTCAAAAAGTGAATTAGCTAGCGAATTATGTTACACTGCACTAGATAAAAGCTTCATGATTTTGAAATGTTTGCAAATAGTACCGATATTTGTTTGATCCATTAAGCTTGATAAGAATTGAGGCATTATAAATCCTACTTGCTAAAGTTTTCCATCTACCTATATTAGGAGAGACATATAGTAGTTGCTTTGGGATTGGCTAATCATGTTTATCGGGTTGCTTATTGTGAAGAATGATTAAACTACTCCATAACAGCCATGTTGTTAGATATCCCTTAAGATTCGTTGTATTACGTTTTCAATGTGTATAGCATGTACACTCTGCTTTGTTGTACTTTGTCCTTGTTGCGGCAGCAGTAATACGCTTTCTTTGTGACAAATACATCAGGTGGGATTATGGGTTTTTGGAGGAATATTGAACGTTGATGCTGTCACCGCTGCAATTCTTGGATTATCTGTGCTGCTTATAACTGGTGTCGTGACCTGGAAGGAGTGCTTAGCTGAGTCAGTTGCTTGGGATACCCTTACGTGGTTTGCTGCTCTTATCGCCATGGCTGGTTACCTAAATAAATATGGCCTCATTGCATGGTTCAGTGAAACCGTAGTAAAGGTCTGTGTTGCTTCCCTCGGAATACTTGTTTTCTTTTGTTAGTCGTTTGAGTATGCTTGAAGTGGTCGTCTTCCCTGCAACTTTGTGCTATTGCTACTATCAATCTAATTAACTATGCCTAAAATCTACGGTTTCTGATGTTCTTCATGCTTTGAATTAAACGGGAAAACAACACCCTCTGTGGTTAACTACTAATCGGTCTTTTGAAACATTAGTGATATTTGGTATCGACTCCTCCGTCCCTTTGAGTTTGCTACATTGTAGTCAAAAATCTCACATAGAAAACCACAATGTTGTGAACTTAAAGGGGTAGAGGAGTATGTAAGTTTTACGTCCCATCATGTTACTATCCCCAAGTAATTGTTTGCAGATATTTCTAGCAATAGATTTGAACAGTAATGGGTTGCCACTCTCCTTTCCTCCCCAGATCCCGATCATAGTTTTTATGGGCGGGATACACTGGGGTACGATGATGATGTAGATTTGAACTGTAATGGGTTTTTCGCCCTCCTTTCCTCCCCAAACCTTGATCATAGTTCTTGTGGGCGAAATACACTTGATACGATAATGATGTAGATCTGAACAGTAATATAATCATCTAGGTGGGTTTTCTTTTAAGTTATTTTGTTAGCGGTGCTTCAGTAAGATTAAAATCTTGTTATAGAATCTTACATGGAATTCGTATTACATTATTGACTAGAGCTTTCGGTAATTTGGCTCGTAACTCTTAGTAACTCAAGTTATAATTGCAAGTAACTAGCAAATTATAGCCTCAAACCTTCGGAAATACCTCTTTTTAAGCTACGATTCTACAAACCGCATCCCCTACTGAATAAGTTTCTCACAACGAAAACATTTTTTTGGCAGGTTGTGGGTGGTTTAGGTCTATCATGGCAGATGTCCTTTGGAATTCTCGTCCTGCTTTATTTCTACTCTCATTACTTCTTTGCTAGCGGAGCTGCACACATAGGTGCCATGTTCACAGCCTTCCTATCCGTTGCAAGCGCACTAGGAACTCCACCCTTTTTAGCCGCCATTGTCCTCTCGTTCCTCTCCAACCTTATGGGTGGCATTACGCACTATGGTATCGGCTCTGCTCCCGTATTTTATGGCGCTAATTATGTTCCCCTTCCCACATGGTGGGGCCTTGGCTTCCTTGTCTCGGTAGTGAACATTGTTATCTGGCTCGGAGTGGGTGGCATTTGGTGGAAGGCCATCGGGTTGTGGTGATCATATGCTCGTAGAATTTGTTGACTCTGCAATTCGTAATTCTCGCAAATACGTTTACAAAACAAACTCATAGAGGTAGCCTCTCAATTTTGTTCATTATTCTTTCGTCATTATAAATTTTTTCCTGTCTTGTTCGGTTATTCCTATGAAATGAACGTATGAAAAAACCGAAAAACTTAAATACAAAGTTTGTACTTTGTAGTTCAAATTACTTGTACTGCTATAAAATTGTGATTTGCTTTTGCTGGTTCCCATCAGTTATATTTCTATCATTATTCGTTGTATAATCGTGGACAATTCCACTAAGTATAATCATAATAGAGAAATTTCCTTTTATGTGCATATTTCTATTAATATGGCTATGATAAAACACCCTTAGATGTTGAACTTCTATACCAAAGTCCAATCCCATAGTAGTTTAGGGTTGGAATGAATGAGATTATTTGCATGCCTTTCTCGAGACTGGCCGCATCCGTCTTCTCTCCTTTGATAAGAGTATGGTCAGTTGTCTTTAGACTCTGATAATAGTTTCTATGAGCATGATTTATTTGAGTTTTGCAACGGGAACCTCTCTTTATTATTTCTCGAGCCGGGGACTCTTTTTTGGCCGCGCTCTCCTTATGGGTATGAGTTGCCGCCGTCCTTCCCTCCCCAGACCCTGCTCATAGTTTTCTATGAGCGAGATACACTGGGTAGGATGATGATAATGATGATGATTGAATTCGGTGCATTGTAGTACAGTGCTAATATATGGTGTTGGTATGGTCGTGAAGCGACTTTCACGATATCTTAGCCTACATTTTGATCGTAGTAGTTCAAAATCTTTACAATACAGTTTTGATACGGTGATGCAGATGATATTTTGCAAAAATGTATTGGACCCTTAAATCTAGTCAATATGATAGAGACCCTTAAATCCGGTTTCTTATGACTTAGCATATATGCCTTTAGTTGTTGATAAATGGGGTGTTGTATAAACAACACACAATTTGTGGTAAAACCAACCACGCAAAAGAATAGAAGAACCTTTTTGATAAAACTTTTGACAAGGACATCAGTGATCAGACCACTGGAGAACAAGGTTTTTGAGATTCTACGTGGACCACAATTTTTATTTTATTATTAGACTGACAGAAAGGGATGATCAGGTGAGATTTGATCTTAAGATCTTATGTGGGTTTTGTGGTATTTGATTGAGACAAGATCCGATTCTTGTAATAAAAATAAATTTAACAAATTCTGTATGACAATTAAGTTAATGTATTATGTGGTCCAAGTTCTTTGTTTGTCCTCGGTGAAAGAATTTTAAACCTCTCTTTGTTTATGCGAGTTTGCCTTACATTTTTCTATGTGAGCGTTTTATGGTGAGAATAAACTTATCAAAACATACAAATATGTTCTATTTTCAACATTTTGGCCAAGATTGCTTTACTAAATTATTGGATATGGGTCGAGTCTTGACCATTTTGAAAATTTTAGGGAGGATATCTTATCGAGAATTTTTCTATTTTCCTAATATTTTTTTATTCGCGAGTAGGTTAGAAAATTTCTAGTTACAATCCAAAATTTGAAAGGATTTTTATTAAAAGATTGTGCCCTAAATTCTCAAAGATGAAAAATTAAAATTATACTCTTGAAAATTTTTTTTTCTGTATTTTTAACCAAGATCCATAGATTTTTTTTTTTTTTTTTAAATGGAATAGTCTTTTTCTGTTTTGTGGATACTAAATTTGCTTTAACAGGAAGCTGTTTATAAGTCTATTACAAGGGCCCCCAAAAATTGTACACCATGAATTTGAGCATTTCTAACAAAGCTTTCTTTTAAAAGTTGATGTTGAGATAAGATAGCAAACCAGAGTTTCACTTGGCTACTTCATCATATCCAATGCCCATTTATTTTTTATTTATTTTTTTTTGGGATTTAAGCATATAAAAAAAAAACTCCATCCGCCTTTTTTATCGGAATGAAGAAAATTGATGTAAACATATCTTAGGACCTTAACCATAAATTTAAACTTTTAATTGAGATGGGTTTTTGACAATCAAAATAAATAGAGAAGAATCAATATAGATTATTAATGGAACTGATATATTAGTTTATATAGTCGACCCTAATCTTTTAAAATTAAGATTACGATATTATCGCTATTGTTATCATACATGAGCGGGTGTGTCGCGGTGGCTGATCATCAAACTACTGAGAGTCAAAGAAATCAATCCTCTTTTAGTCGACTATTATCCCGTTTGCATTAAATTGTCCCTAAATTTTTTCTTTTGCAAAACTATGTTACTTTCTGCGTTTTTTTAATTTACTATAAAAAATAATATTTTTTTTTATATTACATTCGTTACGAGTTTAAAGTGAAAAAAGTATGTAACATTTGAAAGGATTCCTATTGCCGATAGAGGAACTTGATGCACAAAAAAATTAAGAATCTGATACAATTGCTCGTGTCCCTTTCTCTACATAAGTCTTGTGGACATATATTATGTATCCTTCCCTTTGTCCGAAGTCCGAATTTTATAGAACATTATTTCTTTATTTCATTGAAATTGTCGTATTATGAGATTTACGAGATTTTATGTACGAGTTTTAAAAAAATTGAAATCTTTATAAGCATAGTTATATACTAGTAAGCATAACTTTATGGAAATAGCATTACGTAGTATTTAAAATTGTCTTTGTCACATCGAAATATTTCATTTATTTTTTTGAATTTGCTATAAATACTCTCGTTATAATTTTACCTATGTAGTGAAATCAAAGAGATTATGCTTTTCTTCTAAGCGAGAATGATTCATATTAATAAACCCTAGTAGTGAATTAAATGTATCCCTTATTTCGCTATTGCCATAGATTTATAATTTTCTGTTTTGCATGAAATTTAATGACTCATTGAATTATTTGCACTTTTTAATTACGTGAAGTTGTACACAATGTTTGCCATTAAAGATCAGTACAAGGATAAGTTTTGTATATCTGATCTCTAAGCTAAGCCCAATCCTAAATGCGAGTCACTTAATAACTTTGCGATAACAAAATGGCGTATTCAAGATGAGTTAACGAATAGAATATCCATTAAATTGATGCAAACTTGAAAAGTTTATTTAAGTAGAGTTTCCTTTGATTTTCCTTTCTTAATTTCGAAGTTCATGTATAGTAATTCACAAATTATTCTTTTGTCCGATTATTAATTATGATGCATAAATGTAGATTGTAAGTGGCTAATTTAGCTATACAAAGCTATAAATCTAGTGATTAGACAGTAATTAGTATCACTAATTATAGGAGAGTGTTTGAAAGAAGAAATATAATTAGTACTTCGTCACGGCTTCTTTGTCTAGTGTTTGTTCCCTTTTTACAAATTGTTTCTAGATGAAAATAATTATCATCATCGTAATCATACATTTATACCCAATACGGCAGGGTCTGGGTGAGGTAAAGTGACAAACAATTCATATCCGTACTATTTTTAAAGGAGAACTAGAGAAAAGTGGTCCATTTGGCTTTTGAGCATATGAAAAAAGTTGTTTTTTCAGAGAATCGAATTTTGTTTTGATTAGAGAATAAGTACCACTTTTTAAATATGAAAAATTATCAGAAATAATACAATCTTTTACTTATTTCCCTACAATAATGCTAACTTTTGATTGATATTTGTATTTTCAATTTTTCATCGTATAAAAAAATTAATTTATCATTTGTATTTTCAAATGGTAATTTATCACTCATTTGATTTATATTCATTTATATTTGGTTATTTATTCTAATAGTTCAATCCCAATTAAGTTGTGTTCAGGGCCGGCTCTAAGCAAGGGCAAGGTGTGCCTACGTCCAGGGCCCCCCATTAATTTTAGTTTTCAATTAGTATTAAGGTTTGAACTTTTCTATGTATATAATAGTTTAGGGGCCCATAAATAATCTTTCGCCCCGAGCCCCTAAAAATCAAGGCCGACCCTGTTTGTGTTAGATTCATTGAATCAACATGTAGTATATTCCATGTGAAATTGAATAGATTTTAGGAACACCTTTTTAAGTAAAATAGTATTGGCCAAATCATATACCTTCCTAGTGTCCTTGTAACTTGTAAGTTGTAAGATAGTAAATGAGTTAGGCACGAATTTTAGATATGTTTTTCGGTTGTCTTTTAGATCTACTTGTTGAATATGAAAGAAAGAAAAACATACTTAATAGTTAATATAACTATTTAATTTAAATGTATGAGAAATTTTAAAATGAATGGTGTTTTCTCAGAGAGATAAAGAGTACAATTTGATGGAAACTCTATTCATATCCAAAAATGTGTAACACATTATCACAATTTGCCAAATTTTTTTATGTAAATAATTTGTAAAGTTAGTTCTTGCTTATATTTTCAAATTAATTAACAACGTTTTTTCACTTTGCTCGGTCTACCTTGCAATTGAATAAAAAAGTTTGTATCATTATAAAAGACAAAAACCAAAAACATGTCGTTACATAAATTAGCGTGTTAGTTTGAATCAAAATAACGTTTGACATAGACAAATTTTAAATTATGGGTTAATTACAATCATTAGTTTATACTCCTACAAAATTAATAAAAATAAATATATAGTATTAAGTTTTATCTCAATTGAAGCAAGTAACGCATTTTTCAAGTATATCTTTAAAATGGAAAATAATCCATATGTGATCATCCTACATCGAAAAATTAGATTGTTGTTGACAAATAATTCTATATAAGTTTGTTGAGGTATTCCTATTAATTAACAATTAATTTTAGAATAAAACATCGTCAATATGCAGTCAACTCTTCTCATATACTTCCTCCGTTCCATTATACTTGTTATATTTGACTTTTTGCGCAGTCCAATGCGTTATTTTGATTATTTATATTGAATAATACACGTCTAAAAATTATAAAAAATTAATATTACGAAAGTATGCGATTAGATGATTCAAACAAGATTCCACTTAACAATATTTTTTCATACACATTAGCCGCAATATATAAAATAAGATTAAACAATAAATAGTGTCAATAACGAAAATGTAGCGAGTATTTCAGAACGGAGGAAGTAGGTGCTTATTATGTAAATCTTCATGCATGATTGGCCTATTATGAACTATGTATCATCCTTTGTAAATTGTAACCATAAATTCTTACTTGCGTGGAATTCATATAGACACCAGTCAACACAAATCTTTATTTTTTTCAGTATTTTCTTTTTCTTTTCCAAGATTCTTTATTTAGTCACCATAATTATTAAATTGTTATCATTTCCTATGCGAATTTGGAATTTAAATAGTAATTGATGGTGAAATTTTTTTTTTAATAAATCAGTCATATTTCAAAAAAAAGGTTTTTCTCATAAATTTGTTGGCTATTGTTAAATAATTATTTGCACTTTATATTTGTGGTGTGCAAATAATATTTGCTTTTAAAAGTCCAAAATAACTTTTTAAGTTTGGTTTTATGTACTTCCAATTTTTTTAATCCTCCAAAGAAAATTAATTAATGATATTAAACGATATTAGCTAGTAAATCCTCAATATACTAATAATGTAAAACTAGTACTGTTCACATAAATATTTTTAGGTGTAATTTATATGATAAAATTACTAATAAAGTATGATCACGATGATCATCTTTATTTTGGACATAATTTACTTCACTTCAAAATATTAATAAAATATTATAATATGTATGCAAATCAGATTGGATCTTATTATGGATGTACATATGCAATCAAAACACATTCTCGATCAGTAATTAATTTTGAAATTTTTTTCTATATTTTAATTATTTTAGGAAACTTGTATAAACAATTTAAAAATAAATAATAGCTTTTTACAAAATCATAAATTTTTCAGAATACACTTGGGCAGAAAATTTATTCTTCTATCATTGACATATGAAAGATTCTAGTATGCTTTTACTAAATAGTATGATATGATGAATCGAAGACTCTTCTGTACATGTGTACAGAATCAATACGATTCTCATTCTTTTGTATTGTTATTTTTTTTGAGATATTATATTATTATATTATGGTACACTTATGATAATAATAAGATTTTAATTAAATGAATCCAATACAGGAGTAAAAAAAATTAACATAATAGAATTGCAATTTGCAAATGTTATTTTAATTAAAATATTTATAGAACTTACGGCCCGTTTGGTTGATGGTACTAAATTGTGGTAATGGGAATGATTTATAAATAAAATTTCATTAAAAGGTCCATATCATTCCTATGGTAATGAAACTTTGATCACAAAAAAGTTTTTTTTATATAAATTTTCATTATCACCTAATACCACCTCTCCCAATGGTAATGCATTGGAATGAATTTTATGAAGAAAATGAGATGAATGGAGTTGGACGAATATGGTCATCAAAGTAGACAAGAGATTTTTCAACTAAAATTACACTAATTTTTCATTCCCATTACCATCGTTTATGACCACCTACCAAACGGCCCGTTAATGTAACAAACATTCCCATTATTTTTTTCTTTAATCAATAATAAGCCAAAATAGAGCCCACTTTTTCCCTCCAATTACTCTCTTCAGTTTTTTGCTTTTTCTAGTAAAGGTTAGCACTTGGGTTCTTCTCCACTACAATTTACTTGTATTTATATCAATCGGTTTGTTACTTAATATCCTTGAATATAATAGAAAAACCTCCTTTAAATTATTTGCACCTTTTTATTTAGGAAGGTACTAAAATATACCAATTTTATTTTGTCTTATTTTTAATTGTCTAGTTTATAGAATGCATTAAATTTTAATTTACATATTTTGCTAGAAATTAATTTTTGATTTTTTTTTTATAATATTTACCGTTTTCCTTTAGTATTCCTCTCGAGAGGGTACGGGTATGAGTTGTCTCACTTGTTTGTCACCTTTCCTCACCCTGACCCTGTTTTCGAGCGGGATATTGGGTTGATGATGATGTGAATTAGTGAATAATTAGTTTTTTTTTTTAATATAGTTTAGCTTATGAGTTATGATGATTGAATAATAGGGATTAAGAGGAAGAGGAAGAGAAAGGTTTTTTAATTGTTGAAAGCCATGGAAGAAGAAGATGGGTTTTGCTTTCCATCAAAGAGTAGAATTCCCCTTTTTATCTTCTTCAGAAATGCCAGGTATTATATTCATCTTTACTTATAATAAAGTTCACTTAAATTCTTTTGGAAATTTAATTTACACTTAAATCTTAGATACCGTAATGTTTTTTTTTTTTTACAAAAAAAACCCATTTGGGCTTGCTTGAATTGTGTTTGTTAAGCTAAATTAAAATTGAAAGTATTGAAATTTATTGAGTATAACAAAGATTAAGTTATGAGAGGATCATAGAATACTAGTATAGGCGGCAGGGTCGGCACTGAGCGACAGGCCCGAGCGACAGGCCCTGGGCAAGAGGGACTGTCGCCCAGTGCCCCATGTCAAAAATCAAAATTGATAGTTGTAAAAGGTCTGTATAAATTATTAATACGAAAGAAAAGGCTCCAATGCACCATTTCGTTTAGAGCCCTAATATCTTTAGGGCCGACCCTAAGTATAGCATGAGTCAAACATTTACATCTGCATGTACTAGTATAACATAATTCACCAGCTAATTCGTTTTTTGAATTCGTAATTTGCCAAAATAACCCTAAAATAGCCTAAAATCGCTATAATTCGGTCTTTTTGTTCGTAATTTGCAAAGAAATTAGTGAATCATGAAAATGTATGCTAAACCAACCAGACTTCTAATATTTTGGGTTATATGTTAAACGATTTAATATTATTATTACATTTTTAGTCAAATGACCCAGGTCATAACTTAAGCGGGTCTGAGTTTAGATTCCCTAGAAGTGAGTTTTTGTTTTTTTGTTTTTTTAATAAAATAGGATGGTTTTGAAGATGGATGAACTTGGATTAGAAATAGCACAGATTGCATTTCCAGCTGCACTTGCTTTAACAGCTGATCCAATTGCTTCTTTGGTTGATACAGCTTTCATTGGTCAAATAGGTAATCTTTTTGCTTCCACTATTTCTGCACTTCATTTCTCCTATAATAATGAACTAATATTGAGTTTAATTCTATTTTTTTAGAATATTTTATATACTTTTTATAAAAAAAATTAGTTCATAGGTATAATTGGAAAAAACACAGCAATGTTTCTGAGTCCCTAGTATAATTGTCCTTTTTGCTTTTAATAAGATTGCGTACATACGATTCCCAATAAGTGGGTGTCACTTAATGACACTGGCAAACCGAGTTAATGAAATGTCAAATGTTGTACTTGTATTGAATGGTTGGTTGTAAACTTGTAATATTTTAAAAAACATCACAAGATTTTATAATCATCATTATCAACAACCCAATATCCCGCTCGAAAACAGGGTCTGAGTGAGGGAATGTAACGAACAATCCATACTCGTACTCCCTTGAGAGGGAATACTAGAGGAAAACGGTCAATTTGAGCTACTTTTGTGAGTGACCGTTTCTCGGGGAGGGGATCTCAAAACAATGAGCCCATTTGCTAATAATTGTATTAGTTGGGTTATTCAGCTCATATATAAAGTGCATCTCACAGAAAGACAGTCTAACACAAGAATTGAATCATAACATAGTTTCTCTGTTATAATGACATGGAGTATAGGAATAGTATATGTATGCAATCATATGTTATAGTACTTACTAGAAACCCCTTTATGTTAAGTGTTTATTCATTTATAGTCAATGTTTCCTTGGGCTTGTAGTTTGATGCTATATGTTGTATTTTACAGGGCCTAATGAACTTGCTGCTGTTGGAGTCTCCATAGCCCTTTTCAATCAAGTATCACGAATCGCAATCTTCCCTCTTGTTAGTGTCACAACTTCTTTTGTGGCCGAGGAAGATGCTGTGGCGGAAGTGAATTCCGAAGAACAAGATTTAGGAAGCTTGGAATCCAATCCTATATGTACTAATGAAGCCAAAGAGCTACTACCTCAATCGGGTTCAGGTATGCTGTAATGTTTGTACTTTATTGTAATACATAAAGGTGTTCAAAACAGACCTGATTTGAATTGACTTTAAAAATGATTTACAATTATGTAAAACTTACAAAACCCGATTCAAATCGACCCGAAACACCTAATCTGAAATTAACCCGATAACCTGAATGAATACATCTGAAATGGTTGATTATGAGTGTGATGTTTTGTTTTAGATTCAAAGGTGATAAGTGTGAAATCTGAAATGGGTAGCTTAAGCATGGAAGGTTCCAAGCCTCAAAGGCGACACATTCCATCCGCTTCCTCAGCTTTGGTTATCGGTGCTATTCTTGGCTTACTTCAGGCGATTTTCCTCATTTCTCTTGCAAAGCCTTTACTGAATTACATGGGTGTCAAATCTGTAAGTACAATTTCCTTTAAGGGTTCGTTTCGTATAAGAAATCACATGAGAAATGACAGCATATAGTTTGGTTAACCAGGATTCACCTATGCTGCCCCCGGCTTTAAGGTACTTGACTTTGAGATCACTCGGTGCTCCTGCAGTTCTTGTTTCATTAGCTATGCAGGGGATTTTCCGCGGTTTTAAGGACACCAAGACTCCTCTATATGCCACCGGTGAGTTATTCACTTTCACTTTTGGCCGCAACCTCCTTATATCTTTTGATAAGAGTATGGTCTGTCGTTATCCAGCCCTCCCCAGACCTTGATCATAGCTTCTATGAGTCGGATATACCGAGTATGATGATGATGAACTGATTCTTTCACTTGAACTTTGCAGTGGCGGGGGATGTAACAAACATAATTCTTGACCCGATTTTTATGTTTGTTTTTCGATGGGGAGTCAGTGGTGCAGCGATTGCCCATGTTATATCACAGTAAGCTTATGCAACTAATGTAATCTTTTGAGTTTTATCTTGTATTTATGTCACTTAACTGGGTACGTCGATCATGTTAGGTACGTAATTTCAGTCATCTTGTTTGGAAGACTAATTCAAGTAGTCGATCTCTTACCCCCGAGTATCAAAAACCTCAAATTCAGCCGGTTCCTCAAAAATGGTAACGAATGCCCATACAGTTATACTACATCTAACTTCATTTGGCTTAGTTTTAAATCAATACTTGTATTTTGTTACAGGTTTTCTTCTATTAATGAGGGTTATAGCTGTGACATTTTGTGTGACCTTAGCCGCGTCTCTGGCTGCACGGCTAGGATCCACACCAATGGCGGCTTTTCAGATCTGCTTGCAAGTTTGGTTGGCGACATCTCTTCTTGCTGATGGACTCGCTGTTGCTGGCCAGGTTCTGCTTTCACTTCTATACGACTTCTTTTGTTATGTGTTCATCATTTGTCTAGCGCAGTGTAACGAAATTCGCTAGTTATTGCCTTCTGAATTAGCAGTTCGCTCAAAATGGTTTAAAAATGGCCTAAAATCGACCATAATTTGCTTTTTTCGATTCGCGATTTGTTAGGCGATTAGTGAATCACATGACACTGGTATAGCCATCTAGCAGCGTCTATTTTTCTATATTAAGAGGATTTTCAACATTTTGCAGGCAATACTTGCAAATGCATTCGCAAAGAACGATTTCGAGAGAGCTACATCAACTGCCTCGAGAGTATTACAGGTAAGTATCGAACATAGGCTGATCCGCATCCAGGAAATTTCGGCCTGGGTGCATTGGGTCGAATACACATATTTTTCATCCAAATCACACCCTCGGAAATATATTTATTAATCAGGGCGCTGTGTTATATTTGCAGCTAGGATTTGTTCTAGGACTAATACTTTGTTTCATGCTCGGGTTTGGATTAAAGTTTGCAGCACGATTGTTTACCAACGATCTCAACGTCCTGAAACTAATATCTATAGGCATTCCAGTACGCGTTCTTTCCTTTTCCTACTACGACAAATTTTCACTTTCTCGAAACTTAAACTAACAATGTAATCTTCGACACAGTTTGTCGCTCTTACTCAACCCATCAACGCATTAGCCTTTGTTTTCGATGGCATTAACTTCGGAGCATCTGATTTCGCATATTCGGCTAATTCAATGGTAATAATCTTCGTACGACACTATATATTTCTCTCGTACCACAAACTCTTTCGACTAATTCCCGATCCTAATTTTTCAGGTTATGGTAGCTGCTGTAAGCATATTGTGCTTGATGTTCCTTTCTTCGCATTATGGTTTTATCGGTATCTGGATGGCTCTAACGATATACATGAGCCTTCGAGCATTCGCTGGCTTTTGGCGGTATTTTAAACAACATATATGCTTTCTAGCACTCGGTTTTTTTGTTTGTTTTTCTCGATGATCAAGTTCCTAATACGCTTGTTTTTGTGCAGAATCGGAACAGGTACCGGACCTTGGCGCTTCCTTAGGAGTTGAATACTTGTAGATTGATACATTTAGCCCTAGCCCACTTTGTACACAAATATAGCCTAAGATTGGAAAGCTTGGAATCTTATAGTAGAAGAGGTTTTTCATGGTTCTACTCATGAGAATTTCATATAGTAGTAACTACTAACTAGTAATCATAATTCATAATAGACCCGTTTTCGAGATGATGAGTGTACTCGTGCTATGTTAATTCGAGGGTTTGTATATGATCCCGAAAATTCGTAAAACACATCCACGTATATAAAAGTTATTTGTTTGTAATATTTTCGAGATTTCCTAAGAAGGAATAGTGACAAAATAATATTAAATCATTCATCTAAAATTTTTGGGGTGACAGATTAAGCGTAGTTTCCAAAAGTGTTGATAAGGTAATGCTAAGGAATAATTATAAAGACGGGCAAATTTAGATTTTAATATATATCTATAACAACTTCAAATAAAAATCTAATTTTAAGAATCAAGAATTATTTCAATTGGAGCAAATATCGCCTTTATATGTAATTTTATTTAATCTTTCGCTTTCCTCATCCTACCATGTTATAAAACAAAAAGATTCATCTAATTTCAATTAATAAGTACTCCAATAGGTAATAAGTGGGTACTATATAATCAACTAAGAATATGATCTAGTCTTAATTGGAAAATAAACACCACTTTACATAAAACATTTAAAGTTTGATTTTCATCTAGACTTTTTGCTTCACTCGGCAGTAAAAAAGTAAATAATAATATTTTAAAATTTTGTTATTTTTTGATATTTAAAAATCTAACATTCAGGGTCGACCTAAGATATTTTGGGACTTGGGCGAAATAACATATTAGGGTCCTTCTCCTTTGCAATTTATAATCTATATAGAGCTTTTACAAGTATTAATTCTGATTTTTTGACATGAGGTTCTGGGCGACGGCTCCTATTACCCACCCTTAGGGCGGGCCCTGTACATCTAAATCTATTTTTGATTAGTATACCAATATTTAAAAATCTAACATCTAACATGTTATAAAAGAGATTATATGACAAAATACCAATAAATTAGTTAAAAAATAAATATTGGTATTATTTTAGAAAAACAATACTTATAAATGATTAATAAAAATTAGTATTATTATAGAAAAATTTTAAAAAATTATATTAAAAATTTGTAGTTTTTCCATAATATTGGAAGTTTGGAACCTTGAAAGTTGAAACATGTACCCTTTAAACAATTCACAACAAAAAACTTCCATCCCGCTCGTGTACGATTTCGGCGAAGCCGGTGAAGGAGTAGGACAATTCGAGAGGATAAACGGGCGCGAGAAACTTCCCATTTTGATTTGAAGCTTTTCTACATGATTTCCTAACAATCTTAAGGTAAATTTTCCATTTGTAATACTAGATAGTGATACTGTGATTTGTTTGTTTTTTTCTTTGTTTCTTGAAATATCAGCTTAAATTTCTCATTACTGGTGTTTAGTACATAGATTTTGGTTGAAATTGGAGTGAATTAGTGTATGGGAACTTAGATATAATCTCAATACTCTTAGGTTGAAATCATGTTTAAATTTCTTGTATGAGGATTTGGTTTTGATTTGAATCAAGCATCTTTGAATTGATGACCTACGAGATATTTGACATGATTATAGGATGTATAGTTGTTCAATTGCCTGACACACCCGAATTGGATTTCCATCTGACCCGACTTGAACAAATGAGACCTAAAACAGAACCAATGCAAACACTACCAAGAACAACAATGCAAAAGTAACAAAGAAACAATCAAATACAACATTTCTAGCCTAGATGTCTTTATTGCTTTCAAAAAGGGTCTTATCGTACCTTGTAACTTGTCCATGGATGAGAACTATGCGAAACCTTCGATTGGAATTTATATTTATATTGCGTATTGGACGTTTGGAACTAAATTGGGCAACATTTCTGCCATTGATGAAGAACTTAAGCGAAGAACCAGGTCAATCGTAGCTGATGATGGACGTAATAACCATGTATGGATTTCATTTCTGCTACACGCGCTGCCATTTGGTCGGAATTCGAGTGTAATATCAAGGATTTCATTTCTATTGCATAATTCTATTCCTTTCAGGTTTCATAGGCTTATGTATACCCGCATAGCTGTAATGGAAGTTTTTCTTGAATTGTAATAATGCATATTGGCAATACTAATTTTCTTTTAGGTTTTGTTATGCTTGTAGTTCAAATGTATTTTCTGATAGTATTTAAACTGAATTTATATGTTAGCTATTTATCTTTTTTTAGTTTTTTTTATATCTTTGAAATCCTTCTCATATACTTTTTTTTTTTTTGCTTTGTTCAAGTCAGATGAACTTCAGAAGAATCATAATCAACAGGCCATGTATGAACTTCATCCGCACTCATACACTACAATTTTCCACCAGCCCATATCTCCTCCAACCTCATACACCTTTGCTTAATAGCCCTATCACCCCAGTTAATCCTGATCATCTCCTCAGGGTATGCACAATCCTCTACCAGCAACAAGATGCATCAGACTCCAAGCTGCAGGCCCACCTCCAGAAAACTGAATTCAGCCTTAGTCATGAATTTTTTTTACAAGTATGCAACAAATTCCCCCTTTCATGGCGACCAGTTTACCGCTTTTATCAGTTTACTTTGTCTTGCCCTTGGTTCACACACACCCCTGTCACCTATAATAAGATGCTTGATATAGTTGGCAAGTCTAGAAACATTGATCTCTTTTGGGAATTGTTACATGAAATGGCACAGAAAAAAGTTGCGACTGATAAAACGTTTCGGATTGCGTTGAAAACATTAGCTGCTGCAAGGGAGCTGAAGAAATGTGTGGATTATTTTCACATGATGAATGCTCATGAGTATGGCTACAGCTTGGATATTTTGAATAAGGTTGTTGAGACCCTGTGTAAGGAAAAGCTAGTTGAGGAGGCAAAGTATGTTGTGGTGAAGATGAAGGATTGGATTAAACCAAATCAGGTTACTTATAAGCATTTAATTTGTGGATTTTGTGATGTTGGGGATGCGATTGAGGCTTCAAAGTTGTGGAATTTGATGACGGAAGATGGAATTGAAGCTGACATAGATGCTGTAAATACGATGATGGAAAGGTTCTTCAAGGATAATCAATTTAATCAAGGGTTAAAGCTCTTTCAAACAATGAGAATGAAAAGGATGGAGGAAGTTGGACTTTCGACGTATAGTACCATTATTAAATGGATGTGTAAAAGGGGCAAGCTTTCTCAGGCTCATTTGGTCTTTGAAGAAATGCAAAAGAAAGAAATCCAACCGGATAATGCAACATTGGCGTCACTAATATATGGTCTTGTGTCAAAGAATCGAGTTCGAGAGGCATATGTGATTATGGAAAATACTGAAAAACCAGATATAATCATGTACCATTCCTTGATTAAGGGATTTCTGAAATTGCGAAGGGCCAGTGATGCAACGGATGTTTTCAGACTGATGATAAGAAAAGGGTGTGAACCTATCATGCATACCTATATCATGTTATTGCAAGGGCATCTAGGGAAGAGAGGAAGGAAGGGGAATGACCCCCTTGTTAATTTCGATTCCATATTTGTTGGGGGTTTGGTTAAAGCTGGTAAAGTTCTGGAAGCTACCAAGTATACTGAGCGAACCTTGAACAGAGGACTTGAGGTGCCGAGGTTTGACTATAACAAATTCTTAAATTACTATTCCAACGAGGATGGTGTAGTTATGTTTGAGGAAGTTGGGAAGAAATTGAGAGAGGTTGGATTATTTGACTTAGCAGACATATTTGCGAGATATGGGGAGAAAATGGCTACGAGAGATAGAAGGAGAACAAGAAAATTTTCTGAATAACTGCTGATGCCTTGAGAATTTGACATTACGTCACTCTGTAATATGTCGGCCTTAAGACCATTCTGCTCTGATTGAGGTTTAGTGATCTTTCAGCTTTTTGTACCCAATTTAAATGAGTAAGTCATACTTTTTTGATATGTGATTGTGGATATAAAAGTAAGAAATCCAGAAGGTTTTGCGTCTTGATTACTTGAGATTTTCATTTCAAGATTGTGGGAATCGTAAATTTGGAATCCTTTATGTAGTATGGAGATATAAATGGAGTTACATCCTGCATAATACTACAAGCTTTTAATACATATGGAGTTATGGACTATCGAAACGTAATCTAGTGCAAACGGAGTGCTCATGGCTTGTCAAAAGATTAACTTTATTTGATCTGGTAACTTGCAGTTTGAGCCTTTGAGAAATCACAGTTCGTTATGAACTACAGTCTACATGACTACATTGATATTACGGACTACACCCAGTACGCCTTTGTTTAACGTATTGAATTTGTATTAAGTGCTTCGACTTGGATTAAAATTTTCAGTTGGATAATCAACCAGAGAATGTCAATGTCTCCATTCATGCACCTCGATCAAGCGTAGCCATGTCCCCTCTTACACGTGTTTGGCTTACAAACATTCATTCGCTTGGATCTGTGAGATTTAACTAATTACAGTATCTCTACCACATTTTGTTGCTCTTGAGCAACTTCAAAGCATCTGATTTGTATATTCAGATGTTGCATACATATAATCCCCCGATCTCGCCTATTGCTGCATACATCTAATCCCCCAACCTCGCCTATTGGGAGAAACTTGAGGAAATTGGGTATGATCAAATGTTGTAATCTCTTTCATGGCAAGTTAATTCTTGAAAAGGAAAACACATTCGTATTCTTCTAGGTTTCTTTATGATCTGTGACAACATTTATTCCTGTTATTGAGGACCATTGTAATATCTTTCTAATTCTAGTTCTTGATTTACACAGGTGATAATGGATTGATGGCCGTGGTTTGTTGTTCCGCTTACGGTCTGGTGGCTCTATAAGCCTTTTAACTATGTAATCCCTCGGCTAATAGCATTTTCTGACTTTTGGAGGCAAATTCGTACAGCCTTACATGGAAATCATCGGCGTTCAACGCAACTTCAATTTGAAAAGTGCAAACTGATCTATCTGCTACTTTCTTTGCTGAAAAAAAAAAAAAAGAAAAGTACTTGTACATGATATATTCAGCTTGAAGTTTATAGGTAGATGAAGATGTATAGTTAAAGTACTTTGTTCAGGTTAGCATTCTTTAGTGAAGCCTTGTACTGTTGTACATTAGTGTAAATTTGGGTTCTTACATCTATCATTAATGAAGATCTTTATATTACATTTTACCATTTAGGGTTTGGATTTCTTCAGCTTTGTGATTTTGTGTTATGACTTGATATTTGGGTTTACGAAAGGGCAAAATAGTAATTGTAATATTAGGGAAGACTTGGGGAAAAAGTTACTAGTTCACTATAAATAAGGGGAATTAGAGACCCATAATCATGAAGAATATTGTTAAGAAATTGTGGGTGAGTTTATACTCATTTAGGAGACCTCAAGCTTCTCGAAGTGCTTGATCTATCTTTTGTAATCTTCTTTTAATCATCAATATTATAGTATAATTTCTCTTTTTGTCCTTTAAATCTTTCAATTCCAATTTACTGTTTTAATGAATTAGTCGGTTCATAACAAACATGGTATCAGAGCGGTACGATTCCGGTGACCGGAAAACCGTCGGAGATGGCGTACGTCCAGAAATTACTGAGGTAACAGATCTTGATGTATTTTTTGGGAGTTTTGGGACTGAAATTTCACCATTAGAGATGTGTAAGAAGGCTGTCCAAGAAAATATCATTCAATCTTTCAAACCAACTTCTACAAATGAAATTTATGAAAAATGGGGAAAGAGAGTGTGTGTGTTTTGTGATGAACAGTTAGAGGAAACTGAACTGGCAGGGCACGATTGTAGCCACAAAGAGTATTCAATGCTCATCCTCCATCAAGGAATGAGGGATGAACTCATGGTAATTGTATACCATGAAACAACAAAAGTGGAAGAAAGGGAAGAAGGGCAACACATTCCAGATCTGAAGAGTAATAATCTTGAAGAGAACACACAACCCAAGGAAAGCAAAAAATCGACAGAGTTGCAAAACAAAGAAGAGTACCGAGTTATAGAAAAGAAACAGAAAGAGATGAGCAGAAGTGGTATGTGTATGATGCCGCAAAAGGAAAGAAAGAAAAAGAAAAACAGTAAAAAAAAGAGGGAAAGTGAAAATAGAAGCAGGAAGAAGAAAGTGAAAATAACAATAGAGAAAAACAGTAAAAAGAAAAAAGTTAGAAAGAAGAGGTGGTCGGATCCCGGTGAGGCCGGAGTAGGTGAAAAGGGCGGTGAAAGTGAGTACGACATTCTAGGAGAGAGAGAAAACGTGAGTCATGTGTGCAGCGGAAGTGGCGGAGGACCGGGATGGTGGTGCCGGGGCCGAGTAAAGACAAAGGTGAGGAAGACCAGTGTCACCGGAATTTTCTGTCCATTTTCCGGCAGATCTTCCGGCAGCGGTGGTGAAATAGGGAAGTCAGTGATGAAGGGTATACACTTGGGGTTTTTTAGTATGGAGGAGAGAGATTGGATAAACACATTGAGGCTATTTACCGGCTATGCGGTGGACACAGTAGACAATGTCGCTGGAAGTGTCTTGGTGTTGACTGGCGGTTTGGGTGACAGCTGTGGTGGCTATAGAAGGCTGCGAGACACAGCTAAGAAAAGAGAAGGAAGAAGAGAAGGCTGGAGTGTGGCGGTGCAAAATCTGTCCGGCAAAATTGGTGGTTGGTCGGCATCCGAGAGAAGGCGAATGGTCAAGTGGCAGCAAAAGCTGGCCAGCGTTTCAAGAACTTCAGTGAGGAAGGAGGAAGCTGTCATAAATTCAGGGTTTCTCTTTGAAGAGAGAGAATGGGAAATTAAGAAGGGAAAGGGAATTTTAGGGTTCTCTGATGATGACATCAACAATGATGTCAGCATGCTATGGGTATTTGTTTGGTCTCTGAATTTCAATCTAAGGGTGACCCAAGCCATTTTAAATCTTGAAAATTTTGAGGAGTTCGGCCCATCCCAAAACATTTCTGCTCAATTTTCAAGTTTAGACCCATTTATCCTTCAACTTCACTCAACATCTTTTATGAAGGCCAAATTTAATTTTCAAACGGAATATCCATATTATTCATTCATATCAACCCATTCCAAAATACTTTTTCTCAACTATTCTCAGACTGAATTTTTCTTACTGACGGTGGAAGGTCAAGCAAATTTTTATCCACCTTGAGGGCAAGGTGGAACTTCAGGCGGCCGGTATTGTTATGACTTGATATTTGGGTTTACGAAAGGGCAAAATAGTAATTGTAATATTAGGGAAGACTTGGGGAAAAAGTTACTAGTTCACTATAAATAAGGGGAATTAGAGACCCATAATCATGAAGAATATTGTTAAGAAATTGTGGGTGAGTTTATACTCATTTAGGAGACCTCAAGCTTCTCGAAGTGCTTGATCTATCTTTTGTAATCTTCTTTTAATCATCAATATTATAGTATAATTTCTCTTTTTGTCCTTTAAATCTTTCAATTCCAATTTACTGTTTTAATGAATTAGTCGGTTCATAACATTTTGGTATCCCTTGCTACTTGCCTGGTCTTTCTTTTTTGCATTTGCAAGTCTTTCTTGAGTTGAGGGGTCTCAGACCGCAACCTCCTTATCTCTTTCGACAAGGGTATGGTCTGTCGTCTCCCTTCCCTTTCCGGATCCTGATCATAGCTTCATTGAGCAGGATACTCTGGTATGTTGATGAGGATGATGATAGTTGGCCATAGCCTCATAGGCATTTAGCCCAATAAGTCAACACTGCTCCGTATGACTTGTTGGCGTATTTTACAAATGATGTAGGTAGATGAAATCATGCAGATGTATTGTTGGAGTACTCAATTCAGGCTAAACTTTCCCTGTGAAGCCCGGTACACCATTATGTTTGTGTGGGCGCTCATTAATCCAGTCTTTCGGTGATTGTTGTTTATTGGATCTCTTGCCGCAAGCTCCATAGTAGACGCGAACTCTGTATCGTTAAGCATACATGTTTACACCAACCTGATCAGATGCTTACTAGTTTGCAGGGTGTTGCAGTTGAACTAACCAATGATGTTTTTACTAGCTGTGAACCTAATAGATGATGGCTGCGCTATATCGGCAACTCTTTGCTTCTTGCAGAAGGCCGTAATCGAGCTACTTGATCAACCTTTTAGCTATTTATAGAAGTATACTAATACTGTACGTGCCTATTGCGCATTTGCGAGCTCTTGCATTGGCCTGCATCTTCTTACAGGTATGTTATCCTGCTGCATATGCCTAATGGAAATTAGTGACTGTTGTTTGTTGTGTAGCCTTCAAATTGCACCGTTACTGAAAGTAGTAATTAACACTGGTACCCCTAAATTTAGACACTCTATCAATGCTGCCCTTAAGGTTTTTTTTTTTATCATCAGTTGTACCTCGTATTATTAAGCGTCTTAGAACCGTAATCTTTTTTAACTAATGTTTCACAGTTCCAGTTTAAAAAATTAAAGCATCAATTTTTTTTAGTTTTTTCTCCCTCTCAATTTTGTATTTTGCAGGATTAACTTACTGATGGATGATGATTGCTCTGGTCGTCTTATAACCCATTTTATTACATTTGAAAGGTTAGAATTGACCTTACTTTTTTTCTCGAGGGTGGGCCTCGGGAAGGAGAGAATTGCAATAAGCGTTAGACCGATAGTGTGAATCAAACTCATAATCCTTTACCTAGAACAATGATATTATATATACTCTAACCGAGATAAAACCTGATTTTCATTAAGCTTACTCTGTCTTGTTAAGTCATGTTGGCTACTTTTATTTATATATACCCGAATGGAATTTTATTTTATTTTTTTTGTAATCAAGACTTTATTTTTATCAAATTAAACTTTATAATTTTGCAAAATGACGATTTATAGAATTTTTTTAATTTTAAATATTTAAAACGAAATAATTAATGTATAAAGTTAATGAAGTACTACTGAGCACTAATTTATACATTTTTCCACTCTATTTGCAAGTTGTTGAACTGGCTGGTCTGCAGCTCTTTTTATAATACTTGTCTATTTTGAATGCACACAGCACATATATAGATTGCGTGGTCAAAGTAATAACATAAATTAATTAATTTTTTTTAACATTTTGGATTGCATTTATTAGTAATTAATAATATATTATAATTAAGTGATTTAAAAGATACTTTTACTACTTAATTTTTATTAAGAAGGAAAAATGATATTTTTATTAGACAAAATTATATAATACTCAAAATGTTAGAATTTTAAACTAAAATAGTAAAAAAAAAAAAAAAAAAAAAAATCAGAATAATGGAGTCAAATGACCCCATTACACAAAACCTCCATCCGCCCATGCTAGTAGAGTAAAATCTTAGACTTTCAATCAACAATTAATTTTTTTGTTAGAATTAGTCTTTTGATATGATATTAGAAGCTTATCTTGCAAATTTGATGTTGATTTACTTGGCCAATTTTCAAGTAAACTATTGAAAATTACATTATATCACATCCATACTTCTAATCTGATAACCTTGTACAAGAATGATGACCTTTCCAGTAACACATCTATTGATAATCAGATCCAAACCATACACTACAAATATCACCATACAAGTATTGTACACCTTTATAGAATATATTCTTCTTACCTTTTGAAACTGCTATTGATAGTGACATTTTGTATGATAATACGAGTTACATCTTCATATACTCACTTCACATATATCCGAAGGCAAGGGTATATAGTATAAACCCCTTTTAACCTACTAATTGTGTGTTGTATTCTATACTATTCTACTCTTTCTTCACATATTAATGAAAATTTTTTCTTTTTGTATGTGGATGTAGTAAATTTATTATTAGTGAACCACGTAAAATTTATACGTGCGTGATCTTTATTACTTTCGACTTTTTATTTTGCATTTATCATAATACTCCCTCCGTCCCTTATAATTTGCAATATTTTTTATTTTCGTCCGTCCCATTTAAATTGCAGCATTTCTATTTTTGGACTATGGCCTACCACTTTCTTTTAATCTCATCCATACATTTTAATTTTCTTTTAATTTCATCCACACAATTCATTATCTCTTTTCATTTATTACCACTTTCTTAATTCTCACACATTTCTCTATGTTACTAATTCATCCGAACAGAGAAGGAAAAAACAAAAGAAATTTCAGTTTTAGTAACAAAACCGAATGGACGGAGTACCTAGATGATAGGATGACGACCTTTCAAGTTGCCGGCCTGAAGGCAAGAATAAGAATAACCAATCCCCACAAAGTCAGCCTTTGATGAGATTGCTTACACACACACACTTACAAGTGTAATGCAAGCTCCTTTCCTTGTTGCCTAAGGCTGATCGCCATTTACTTATTTTCATCCCTTTTCACGCCCACTCAAAGTGCGTCATAAATCCACTTTTATACAACCTTCTAAACCCTAATTGAGTATCCTATAGAAATACTTAAGGATTAGAAACCCACACAAGAAAAGACTAAAACAAAATTAACTAATAAAGTACCAAAAAAAAAAACTCAATTTAATTTTTGTATTTTAATTTTAAAGCAATAATAAGTATTAATTTTTAAAATTTTATCTGATCTAATTACACGAACCAAACTTTTAAAAACGTATGCTGAGGAAGGGTTTTCTGGGATCGAACTACTGACGTTATTCATTTATAATAGTGAGACTAGCTTGCTTTTAAAAAATAAAAAAAGAAAAGCTTATTTTTAAATTTTTTTAATAATAATATAATATTAAGTCTTACAATGAAGGGCCAAGTTTCTAACAACTAGGTGAAGTTAAATTTGGTGGTATTTGACTCTTACAAACTACACTTTCTACACTTATACAAGTATATATACATACATATACGCATTCAAATACACCCTTTCTTTCACTCTCCTTCACTCAAACTCATTCTTCATTCAACAAATCTCTTTTAAGTCTTTGCCTCTTATGGAATTAATAGAAGAAGACTTCTCAAGTTTCACTACAAAGGGAAGGCGAACCAAACGCCACCGTTCCATCCTTTCGATTTCCGCAGCCGATTCGTGTTATCCCGGTGGTGTTGGTGGTGGTGGTAGTGGTGGCGCTGGCTCTAATATGAGCTATATTAGTTCTACATCATCATACGAACATGATGATCATGATGATGATGGTCATGATCATGATGTCTTAAGTGAAGTTACTACCGAAGAAGAAGATATGGCTAATTGTCTAATTCTCTTAGCTCAAGGAATACAGAGAGATGGAAAACGACAATCCATACCCATAAAAGAGAATGCGATCAAAGAGTCTGTCAGCTCTAATAAAAAACAATCCAACATCAACAACAACAATCCTTATGAATGTAAAACATGTGGAAAAACTTTCTCGTCCTTTCAAGCTCTTGGCGGCCACCGTACCAGCCATAAGAAGATCAAATTACCACCACCGGACCACCGTGATGAACACCGTGATGCGGTGGTGATCAATGATCATAATCATGATCATCATGATCATACTCGTATTATAATAAACAATAGTAGGGTGCATGAGTGTTCAATATGTGGGTCCGAATTTCCTTCGGGTCAAGCTTTAGGAGGTCATATGAGAAGGCATAGAGCAACGACGAATCATGGCCGTTTGATAAGTAGTAGTACTACTCCTGATTATGATCCTACGGTCGTGATTGATACAAGTGGGCCTAGGAATATTCTATCCTTAGATCTTAATCTTCCTGCTCCTGATGATGATCAAGATTATCAACAGCTACAAGAAGAAAATGATGATCATATGGAAACTACCAAGTTTGTTCATGTTCTTCCCTTAGTTGATTGTTATTACTAAAATATTTTTAGAAAAATAGATAAATTGGCCAATTGGGTATATTAGTATATTATATATATTTTTATTAAGTCTGTATACTGTGAATTATTTATTTATTATTTATTGATGATTTGATATATAAAATTTGTAAAAATATTGAAATAAAAATGTTTTTGTGTTTGGTTCAATTTTTTGTTGAAAAACGAAAAGCTTATGGCTCAATGGATAGAGTATCTGCATGTGAAATAGAAGGTTTGGGGATCGATTTGACCTCTACTGGGTGCAGGTATCAGTTGGGGGTTTCTTGACTGCGCGAATTACTCTTCACTCCCTTTTTGGGGGAACGAGTATGATTTGTCCACATCTTTCAAGAAGAAAAAGAAAAAATCTCTTACCCGAATCCTCCCTTGTGTGGGATACTACTGAACTTGTCATTTTCAATTTTGTTATTAAATTGATGAGTTGCCATTAAAAAATTTTATTTACTACTTATGATCAGTTGTATGAAATGAAGTGAACTAAAATATATAAAATTATTAAAATAAAATTAAAATTAATTTATAATATATTATTGAAATTACGACTTTAATTTAACATAATTATTATGTTATTATTGTATGGTAGGTTTAAATTGTTTAGTTTGAGTAAGTGGCTAGTATTGGATTTGGTAGTTGCCTTTCATTCACGAAAAGTGAAGTGATGATGGGCATCTACTTAAATATTTTCCCTTTTTGGATCATTTTACTTTGTCTTCCCTTCTTTTGCACTTGATTCTATCTCATTATTCTTTCTTTTGGCTAATTTACTTATAGTAGTCCTTCTTATTACATACTTCATGTTCCTATTAAATGTTCTATTTGATATTGGCCTAAACTTAAAAAAAAAAATTAAAAAAGACTCACATAAAAGAAAATAAATTAGAATAAAAAATGATAATTTAACGACAATTATGTAAAATAGTTCAGGAAGTAGCTAGGTTTTAGTATCCTTAGTTCTCTTATATTGGGTGTTGCACAAATTATTCATGTATTTTTTTAGATGTCACATTTACTTTTACACGATATTCAAAGTAATAATTCGTATTTAAATATCTCTTTTTGAGAATACAAGGTAGGATGAAGGATAAGGGGTGTTAGGAATCGAACTTGAAATCTTAGTTAGAGAAAAAGCTACATGCGCTAGCTGAAGCTGAGAGCATTAGACAAATTCTTATTGGGCCAATATGTGTATATTTAGTAGGCCAAAGTGATTATTTGCAATTTTAAAGTAATTAGTTACAAAATAAACTAAAAAAGGTAAAGGTAAAGGTCCCTCGCAAGACAAGATACAGGTGAGGTTTTTCTTTCCTAGAAGATGCGGACAAATCATACTTGTTCCTCCAAGGAGAAAATAAAAAGAGATGCGCGTGGTCAAGAAACCTCCAATTGATACCTACGCCCAATAGAAGTCAAACCCCAAACAGCCATTAAACCATAAGCGCTTTTGATAGTTACAAAATAAACTAATTATATTATATGGATTCGTCTGATAATAAGATAGTTACACCTCTTGTTATAAATAAGTAAGTGAGAGTGACAAAAGTGAGTGAAGCGAAGCATTTAGAGTTATTAGAGTAGTGGCATGAGATGGTTGGCTATAAGTGTATGGATAATTCATTATTCCATCACCAAAATACACCACAACTTACATAAAGTAGTGGATTAGGTTCTTTTGTTCTTCGTGGTAGTAAAAGCTTAAAATCCACTGTTTTTTCCTAAAACCCCTACTTTCTTTCTCTCATGAATCATGACTTTGTTTTATCAAATTGACAACCAATAAATTGATAGGATACATTGGAAAGTAAGAGGGACTTATTTAATTTTATATTGATTTTTTTATCGTTACAAGGTAGACCGAAAGGAGAGCGAGAAGAATTACATGAGAGTCGAATCATGAACTTTATCTGAAAAAAGTGATACTTGCTCTATCTTAGATAGTTGAGCTTTTTAATTTGTGTTTTTTGAAACTAAAAAATAAATTTTTAGTTTAAAATTATTATTAGATTAATTTATAACTAAAAAAAGTTAGTAAACACTTAATATATTTAAAAATATATATAATTGATATTATGTTCTCCCTCTATTCGTTTATATTTTTTTCATTTACTTTTTGTATAGTTTTCAAATTAAGTCTCAATATCTCAATTGCACATCATAAAAAACTATTAAAAAATTATATAAAAAACATGCATGCATAGTCAAGGGTTACTAAAAAAATATTACTTCTATATCTATTAAAATTATATAATTGATTTGTAATCCTAAATAATATTCCAATAAATACATTGATATAATAGGGTGTGTACAAAAATTCATTATGAATTATTCGATGGGAAAATCTAAATATTACATATTGGAATCGAATCAATATACTTTATCATTTAAAAAATTAAATATTAAAATCAAATACAGGATTTAACATTTGAATTCAAATTTTTCTACCGCATAACTTTAAAAAAAAAAGTAATGAAATAAGAAAACGATTTGTTGGTACGTAGTAACAAGTTTTACGATAGGTTAGCAATCTTTTTCAAAATATTGGCATGGCTAATTAAGACATGGTTGAATGAGTTAATTAATATGAGTTCCAAAAATTCTGCTGGATAGATCACAACCTTTACGTGCAAGCCAGTTAAAGGACATGCTACATATCACTTTCACACTTGATATAAAGCATCTCAATGAGTGACTAAGAGGCAATTCCGAATATTAGTATAAAGTGACTCGAATACTTATTATCATCATCATACCAAGTGTATCCCGTTCATAGAAAACTATGATCAGGATCTGAAGATGGAAGAACGATGGCAGACTCATACCCATAAAGGAGAGTGCGATCAAAGAGTCCCCCGGCTAGAGAACAGTCTTCCAGAGAGAGAAACTTACAGTTGACAAAAGGATAAAAGGATACGCACGAATAGTTATCTTTGTATAAATAGCATGTCAATATTAGTGTGTAGTACAAATTTTTTTTGAATTAATTGAACTAAATTGATCATTTGATTGAATTAACTAAAATATACTCAAGTTAATATTGAACAATAACAAAAAAAAAGGATATTTTTACTAGTTATTATTACTTACAAACTAATTTTATAAATTAATATTCATTTCCTTCAACTAATTTAATAAGATAAAATGAGGGAGTAACATATTGATGAAGTACAATACAATTTATTGGGTGTGTTTGAAAGTTTATTTTATTGTTAGTTATTTATGGATTTTGACATATATGGTTTCTGATGTAGTCAAACGTCAAAAATATTTTGATAGTTAAAATGATTTTAAAGCCAAAACCTATAGAATTATTTGTTAAAAATAGTTGTATGAGGGTTAATGAAAATATAGTTGGGAAGTTTTTTTTTCAAGTTATAGCCGTGATAAATCAAAATGTATAAGCATTGTAATTAAGTTGTCGGATTCAAGTGGCTTTGACTGGAGATGACAGGTTTAACTTAATTGTAGCTTTTACTAAACCTAAATAAGTGACTTTTGACTTTATTTTTTCAAATCTCTCTTTAAAATTTGAATTTATTTTATATATACATACTTATTTAACATTAACCATATTTTAAATTTTGAAATTTACGCTTTTAATAATTATTTATTTTATATTTTCTTGATTAGTGACAATTAATAACTCAATATATCTTAGTCATCACATCCCAACAGGCATAAACCAAGAATCAATAACTAATATAGTGATTTATATATGTAGCCGACTTCAAACTTTTAAATTAAAACTCTGGAATTACGCAAATTAATAGTTATCGTCTATATTTCCAAAAAAATATAAAAACAATCTATTGACTATAGAGCAAATGACCAATACAGGTCATAATGAATAGTGACGAATAGTAATAGTGTAATACTAATACCAAGTTATGATTATTCTTAATATTAAGATGTCTTTATAAATACAGGTGCTCTCTTGAGAGACCGTCTTTTGTAAAGACGACTCTCAAAAGTTCAGCTCAAATTTATACTAGGCCCTCTCTTGAGAGACCGTCTATAGTATAGACGCTTCTCAAGAGCCCAGTCCATATCTCCCTTTTAACTTACAAAACCACCAATCAGTTTGCCATGCCAAAACTTGAGACGTCTATTGTATAGACGGTCTCAAGTAAGAATTTGCGAATCCATATTTAGAGCTGTAACAATATATATTTAGAATTGGACTGACATTTTAAAAATCATCTTTATAAAAAACGGTCTCAAGTAAAAATTTTTGCAAGTTATAAAAATATATACTTCGATTAAGTTAATGCGAAATTCCCTCTTCATATTTGGACATTTCACGCAACGACGTGCCCACATGCTTTCTCCAACATTCACTTGAAAACGTGCACATAACAAACACTCCTTAATTTTGCACTATTACTTAAATACGACTATGTACAATTAGTTGTAGTGCGACCGACTTATCCTCATTCACACATTCGTATTTACACATTTTTATTGTTAAACAGTTTTAATTAAAGTAAATAGTTCAATTAAATTAATTAAAATATTCATTTTTGTACATAAAAGAAATTTAAATTTAATTTTAAAAATCACTATAATATGATTTGCTTTTAGTGGGATTTAACGACATTTAATTTAAATTTCGCTACTTCTAATTTCTTATAGTGTATATAGAGGATTTAGTGACATTTTTTAGACCCTTTAGCAGCATATAAAAAAGTCACACTAAAGCTTTTAGCGACATAGGATCTAGTGACATTTCTCAAAAATGTCACTATAGACTATAGTGACAATTACATATGCGACTAATGACCAAATTAAATGTTGCTAAATCCCTTTATGGTGGAATTTAAAATAAAAACCAATAATTATGAATCGGTAGCATTTTTTTAATGCCACTAAATTCAATGTCGCAAAAAGGTAAATTTGTTGTAGTGAATCTGGATTCCTAACATACAAGAAAAAGATATAAATAATATTTGAAATTCCATTAATTTTAGAATTTTCTAAAAAAATTTATTAGCAAAAGTAAAATTAATGTAACAAATAATTTAAATTATTTACTCCTATTTTTGGAGTCCTCTAAAATTGAGCACCTTATATTATCTACGATCACAATTCACAAAGGCATGTGCAAATTTGTTGTTATGGTTAGAGAAGCTGTATTTATGTTGGGGTAATGATCAATAATGATATGCATAATGTCTTAAAAAAAATAATGATGTGCATAACGCATAACTAAAATTCTTCTCTATGGTATTCAAAAAAAATTCTTCTCTATGATTGATAATAATTATTAATATTGAGTTCAAATGATTTTTTATATAATTGATTCAATTACTTAATTAATTAGTTAGGTGGTTATTGCTAACCAATCTATTATTACCTTAGCTAATAAGTAAGCTAAGAAATGAAAGAATTACGTGAGAATTCAATTCAGAACAATAAAAAAAATAAAAAATAAAATAAAATAAATAAAAAGCATAAGTGGACAATTTTTTTTAGTGCGTGAATATCACAATAAACATGTAAATGTACACAAATGTTTGTATGAATTGAATATGGATATAGATATAGATTCAGATATGAATATAATATGGATTATACTGCACTCGTAAAGTTTTATATTATGCCAATCTTCGAGGCATTTGTATACAACATTTATGTGACGACATAATTGACATAGGTTTATGAAGCTCTGTCACTTGATAAGCTTATGTCTTAAAAGAGGAACCAAATCTGATGACAAAAATAATATTTTTTATTATTTGATAAATTACGGAAAAGAGAGAATTATTTGCGAATCGTGAATACATGATCTTACTATCCGATTCTCGCGAAAATAAATACTTAGTTTCGTCTTTCACTAAGGAATGTCTTCATCTATTTAGGCCAATGTTAACAACAATTTTTGCGGGCCTGAACTTGCCAATTACCATGGACTTGGGTCTTAGGCCCAAAAGACTTCTTTTTTAATATTGGGCCCAAAAGACTTTGTTATCTCAGATATGCTAGCTGAATATTCATGATATGGTGATATTAAAATAAATGGAGAAGAAACAACAATTTTTATAGGAGAATATCTAATAGATATTTTTTAAAAAATTATTTGATGAACGCTTTCATAATATGTGAAGTAGGTGATTATGATATATGAAGTATTTATAGTATATGAAGTAGTGTTTATGTTGTGTATAATAGGTGCTTAAAATTTTGTAAGTAGGTGTTTATGGTACATCAAGTAACTAGGTTTTCATCTTTTTCTGTAAATTGTTATTTTACATATCATAAAAACTTAATTAACATATTTTAAATTTTACTTCACACACCATATAGACATTACTTCCCATACCATAAAGCTTGTGTTTACAATTGTTCTATAAAGTGTTTGCACGTAAAATAGATGTTTATGGTATGCGAAGTGGGTGTCCATGGTATGCCAAGTAGGTGTTAATCTTTTTTCGTGCTTTTTAGTTTATTTTTTTAATTTTGGATCAGCCCAAAGAGATGGTCTCTCAAAGAGAACGTCTCTCTCAACAATTTGTGACATGGAAATGTTATGAGAATGACCACTCAAATTAACATTGTGAATGATCCGCATTAGTATGGTATATCCGATTTAGGCTTCAAATATTAATTTATGATACTATTACTCTTTCTCTACTTTAAGTACTTATTTTTGGCCCTATGATTGAAAATAGAAAAGCAAAATAAATGTGATCTTAATAATATGCTTGATGTTTCCCACGTGCATGGAATTAGAAGATGGTAATGACTATGATAATAAGTTAATTTTTCATAAATATGCTTGTCATTATACGTTATTGACCTCTCATCATTAAATATATTTTTTAAAATTTTTTATTATCGTCTATAAATGTCAATTATATTAATTTGGTGAAGAAAAAAATAATTTAACTAAAACAAGTATGATTAGAATTTTTATCAACATGAATGATGACAACATGCGAGTCACCTACCTTTAAGTCTCATGGGCAACATTTAAGAAGATATCTCTTACAGTCTTATCGGCCTGTTTAAAAGTAAAGTATGTCTTGTGACAAACTAATCAAAAAAAGACCTATAACTGCTAAAAAATAAAAATATAGATTATATAATGACTTAAACGTATTGCTATTTTAAGTAAAAATATTATAGTTGATTTTAGTAATCAATTAAAAAATAGGAAAATTTGCTCAAAATAATCTCAACTATCACTCGTTGGATAAAAATAATCCCAACTATCAATTATTTTTTAATAATCCCAACTATTCTCATAATTTGTTGAAAACATACCCACCCCTTGTTACCGGCCAAACCATGTAACCTTTCCACTTTTTTTCTTTTATTTTTTCACTTAATGTTCAAAATTAACCCTTTCCCTACATCTATTAATCAAAAAAGAATGAACAAAGTGGAAAAATTACTTGTTGCATACGGTTAAAAGTGAGGCTGGTACATTTTCAACAAATTATAACAATAGTTGAGATTATTAAAAAATAATTGATAGTTGGAATTATTTATGGCCAATAGATGATAGTTGGAATTATTTTAAGCAAATTTTCCTAAAAAAATTTACACCAAAAAAATTTAGCCACTAAAAAAAGGGAGGCCAAGAAAAGTCCCAACTTTACCATATTCATACTCATCTAATTTTGTCCTTGTTTAAAGTGCACCCTTTTGATTCAACCCTTTACCAATTTTCCCCTATTTTGTGCCTCCTACTAAGCATACTTTATTTTCATTGTCCTACTCTCCTTGTCCTACAATCCGAATACCACTAAAAAATCTAACTAACACATCACAAGGTAGTTGTGCAACAACCAACACTTACCGTACCATAGTCCATACTCCATAGGATTATTAACACCTATAAGGGACATACGTTGTTCAGGGGTCGGCCCTAGATATTCTGGGGCCTTAGGCGAAATAATATATTGAAACCCTTTTCCTTTGCAATTTATAATCTATATAGACTTTCTACAACCATCATCATCATCATTATCATACCCAGTGTTCCCGCACATAGATACTCTATGGTCAGGGTCTGGGGAAGGAAGGTCGACGGCGTCTCATATCCAGAAGGAGAGGGCGGTCATAAGAGGGCGGTCATAGACTTTCTACAACCATTAAGTCCAATTAGACTCGGACCTAGATCCATTAATGGGTTTAGTATTCTAAATGGATCTTAAAGTAATTATCTATACTTAAACTTTTATCCCTGTTAATATTTTTCATGAATACATCCAAATCTAATTGTTTTACTTTTTTACGTTTCTGATGGAAACATCAATAATATAGAAACCGAGAGAGTAAATATATATAATAATACTTCCATTGTTTTAAAGTAAAGAGAAAACATCACTAATAAAAGATTAAATTGTGATTGCATTGTCATAAAAATTTCAAATGAATGGAAGAAGTTTGTTGGAATGAAATCATGGAGTACAAATTAGTTAATGAGTGGACCAAGATTGAATAACAAAAGAGTTACTTCCATACAATTATAATGTCAATGTGTTTTCAAAATAAATAAATGTTAGCATCACATATCATAGTACATAGCCCTTAGGTATTAAAACAAAACCTACCAAAGTTTGTTTGTCTTCTTAGTTTTAATTTATTTCATCACTACCTATAATATTACTCATAATGCTATCTAAAGCAGTTATCTTTCGCAATCTAGGATTAAAATAAACAAGCAATACTATAATGTTTTACTTAATTTTGTTTAGGAACGAACCCAATCAAAAGCTTAAACTGATGGTTGAGGGCTAAGGCCTCAGGATATATTATATACCCTAACACACCCTCTCACACAAAAGCCCTTTGGGCTAGATGTATGGATGCAACACATGCCCTCCTAATACATGGCACTAAATATTTCCACTTTAAATGAGGGGTGGTTGAGACTCGAACCCTGTGACATCTTGTCACAATACCATGTCAAGGAACCAACTCAACCAAAAGCTTAAGCTGATGGTTGAGGTCTCAGGATATATTATATATATACTCTAACAAATTTGCCCCTATTTTAGTCTGTCTTAATAAATTTATCGCAATTCTATTTTTAAATTTTATATTGTCTATCTTATTTCCAAATATCCTACCATTTTAACTTACTATGTTCAATTCTTTAGTTTCCGTATCAAAAGCAAATGGGGTCGAATGGCTGAGAGGAAAAAGTAATAATTAATTTAAGTAGTGGCTTTTACATATCTTATTGCATGATATAAGGAATTATAATAAATTAATTCCATTTTGCATTTATGTAATGAAGATGTACAATACACTTTAATTGATCAACCTAATAACTTGTTTAATTCATGCCATTATTTATGTTTCTATGTCTTTGCCAAAGAAAGCAAACAATTATATTTATCATATCATCATACTCAGTTGCTTATAGAAAAATGATCAGAGTATGAGAATAGATAAAACTTAGTTGTCTAATTTTTTCTTAATAACTTATCTTTTAATATTGTAATTGAATAAATAATTAATGCAAAATTATTTATATATGTTCATATTGAATTCCTTTTTCCATGGCACCAAAATTTAGTGAAAAGTATTCATGATTACTTAATTTGATTGTATTAGTTTGTGAATTTATAAGGAGATTATGAATTAATTATGCACTTCCATCTATCATGTCATATAGTCATCATGATTCATGCATGGTTCATCTTCTAGACTACAATATTAATTGAACATAAATTAGGTTAATCAAGATTATATTGTATATAAGAAGAGGGGTTATTTTCTTGGATTTTTATATAGAAATTGAAAAGTCAATTAAGCTGTTAGAAGTTTTGGGCGCACGCGGAATTTGTAGTTGGAGCCAAATAAATATTGTATTACATTAACTGAATACAAATATTTGATTACATCATAATTTGTACAAGAATATTTTTGGTGGGACACTTGTTCCGCACCTATACACTCTCCACTTGTGTTTTTATGTGAGCTCATGTCTCACTCTTCTCTCACACCTCTCATTATAAGATGTAAGGTGTACATCTCATTGTGCACATCATGGGTATTTATAGTGATCAAGTATCTAAAATATCTTAGATATTTTAATTTTTTAATTCTTTCTCTAGGATCTTCTCCCATAATATCCTAGATATTCTAATTTTTTAATTGCTCATTCTAGGAACTTCTTGGATATTTTTATTTTTTAATTCTTTAGTTTAGATATTTTTATTTTTAATTACAAAATACTAGATATGTAACTAGATTTTTCTAGATTACTTCTTCATGAGCTACTTGTATAAATTTAATTATACTTAATGGAATATCTATAACTTTAAATCTTTGTATCAATTGTAGTAAATTTTAGCTTGATAGTTGATATTATGTGTTGGAGGGGAGATGAGATGGGCACATTTCTATGAAGCTAGAAATATGCAAAGCTAAGTGAAATAGAATAGCATTTATTCTTTTATCTCTAACAAATGGAATATTTGAGCAATTGAATAAGTGATTGTTACAATTTCAAATGTTACCTAACATACAAAATAGTGTGATAAATTATAATTTTGATAAGCAAAATCACACAATAAAAGTGTATTTAGAATAGACACATCAAAAATTTTATAGTGTTGGAAGCCTCAAAGAAAACTTTCTACTATAATAAATAAGGTTTAATAACTCTACAATGAATAATAAAAACTGAAATAAGAGTCGTAAAGCAGACACATGAATATTAATCTTCAAAAGGTTTTGTACAAAAACCAAGGAAAATGAGTAGGTTGAAAAACTTAGTTGAGTATTTAGGTGGGATATGTTTTTAGTAGGGTATTGCAGATGAAACCATATCTAAAAGGATAATTGCCGAGACAAATCATTTCGGACAAACTAAAATTATACTCCATACAAAAATTCTTAACGCCTTATACATGCATTGTATAGCATAATTACAATTTATTAGCCTATGAACTACTTGTTTAGATATTGTCTCACCGAAAGAAAATCTCTCACAAAAGTAACTCTACCCATACGGAGAAAAACAGGGAAATATGAGAGTAGATTATACCACAAGTCTACAACCTTTTAAGCACCCAAAAGTAAATATTAAAAAAAAAAAAAAAAAATAACCTAAACAAAAAGAATCCGTCCATCAAAATCGCATCCAAAACACAAATACTAAGGAGATAATGTTCCCTTAAAAATGCTAATTATTCTTTTACCATGCGCAAAATTTTAAGATTAACATAAAATATGGCGTAAAATGAACGCCAATTAAGAATTAAATCAGAAAAGAAAGTAATACTAACACTATAAAATATTCTCCACTACATAAAAGAAGCCAACAATATGAGGGTTTGGTGGGGATGGCATAATCAAAATATGGCTCAACATTATCACTTCATCTCCAAAGTATTTACTACCTTTTTTAGGTTTTCATCCAAGGAGAAGAATATTAGAATATTATGAGTTTTGGATAAACCTTGCGAGTTATAGTACAGGTAAAGGACACTCTCAGTATCTCGTATAAGGCAGGTTCCGGGTGGGGGTTTTGTGTTTCCTGAAAAATACGAATAAATTAATAAATCATACCCGTTCTCTTAAGGAATTAAGAAGTACAGAGAGACGCGCGCAGTCAAGAAACCCCTTTTTGATACCTGCGCCCAGTAGGGGTCGAACCCCAAGCCTTCTACTCCACATGCAAATGTTCTATCCGTTGAGCCACAAGCGCTTTTGGTGCGAATCATAGTATAGATGTAGAATTAAATAAAAAGACTAAAATAAATTTAAAAATAATTTTTTCTGATCACTAGGTATCAAAAATGAGTTATTATGTTATAAATTAAAAAAATTGATCAGAAATAATTTTTTTTTACATTATAAGGTCACTAATAATTTAAGTTTTTCATGCACCGTCTTGACTTAAATTTTATCTTATTGAAATTGATGGTGTATAATTTTTTTATCATTCTTGATTTAAACACCCTTCTTAATGAATTTCACCCCTCTCTATACATATTTATCTTATATTGAATTTCATTTTTTAATTTCTCCTTTATAAGGAGTATTTAAAATTAAGTGTGACAAGACATCATATAAATTAAGGTTTGTTTCTTCCCTTAAAAATAAAAATAAAATTAGTTTTATTTTTTTCACCTAAAAATTTATTTATTAAAAGTAACTTTATTTAGTTGATATAAGTCCAATAAAGTGGGAGTAATCAATTAGTAAGAGTATAAGTTTGATGTAATGAATTAAGATAAAAAGAATTTGTGATTATATATATTGCATTGGCTTTTATATACCCGATCATGTAATCTAGTCTCTTAACTATATAATGAGTAACTAATAATATCCAATAAAAGATTAACATCATTTTATTACTCCTACTTGATTTGAATTGTAAGTGGAGAAAATGTAATTTCAAATTATGTCATGTTTGGAAACGATGATTTCATTTGAAAATTAAAAATTGGCTAAAATTTATTGTTTGGCAAATCAAAAATTTTCAAATTTGAATTTGAATCAAATTCCACCATTGTTTTTAAAGTAGTTAAAGTTGAGAATTTGAGAATGATGATCCAAACCTTGTCATTCTCAAATTTTTTATTTATGATTTTATAATTGAAATTCATAATTTGAAATGAAATATTTAATCCCAAACATTACATAAATAGAATTTAAATTGCATTTTTACCGTAATAGCCGATAATCATAATTAATAGGTACTTTTTTCGTGTCTACAAGAATAATTGTAAAATTTAGTACACAAATTTTTAAATTTGCATAAACTATGAAGCCTTTAAAAAGTAAATCGTCTAACCACTTTTGTTTTGAGGAAAAGGTTAAGTAATGAAATTATATAAAATTATATAATACTGTAAAACATAAATTATAAAACAAAATAAATTTAATATCTTTTGAAGTATGATTTAACTATAATTTAAAATTAAATGTTATATCAGATAATATAATTAATGCTTAGCTTATACGTAAAAATTTAAAATATAACAAATGCTATGAAGGTGTTTGTTAGCAAGTTTATTTTCCCTTATGGATTGACGTGAAATTTATTTTTGTTAACTTGTTATCAAATGAGACTAAATTGACATTATTTTTTTTTTTTTAAATACATTATTTAACCGAAAGAATTGTAAGAATATACAAGTGAAAAAACTTGTAAAATTGAATACTGAAAGAATAATAAGAGCCTAAAGTCTTGTATGACATGTATCATAATAAAAAATACATAATTAACACATTTTTTGAATTGACCGCTTTCCTCTAATATTTTCTCTCAAGAGAGTACGGCTATGGATTGTCCGTCGTCACATCCCCTCACCCGGTCCCAAACCCTGTTTTCGAGCGGGATAATGGCTTGATGGTGATGATGACGACGACTACTTTAAGATATAAGTAATCACGTTAATTTACTATATTAAACGATCACTTAAAAATTATATGTAATCATTATTAGGTATAGTGATCATTTTAAGACCATAAATATGGAGTATTATATTTTTTTTGTCAGAATAAATATATATATACATTATCAGCCTAATAAAGATGATATCACCCTAAAATCTTATCATTTTGAGAATTGTTGTAATATAATTTATATGCATGTATTGTATGACATACTATCCTCTTTTCTTTTAGGGATTTTTTATAAGAAAAAAATGATATCAAAACAAAACGGAGGAACGCATGAATACTAATATGAGGCGTTTTTCATTAGAATTAATTTTATTTTAATGTTAAAAATATTTTTTTTCTCATTAGTCAACTCAATCACTATTACCAAAGTGACCTTTTAAATAATTATAAATAAAAAATTATAAAATATACATAATTTATAAATTACAATTATCAAAATTTTCACTCTTTATTTTACAAACATCTCTGTTATTATATTTAAATGAGTAACAACATATTAATTTAATGAAGATTGCACAAAATATTTATTCCATATATATGAGTCGGCCCGAATTTACTCTGTTTATAACACATTCTAACTCACACACCTTAAATTCAAGGTTGGTACAAACAATTTTAACGTGCACTAAATCCATACAAGACCAACTTAATGTTGGTTAGCTTTTGCCTTACACAAATTCTTAAATAAGACGGAGTACTCATGGTGAAACCTGACCCATGTACAAATTACAGGCTAATGATTACTTATAATTATAAAAGTAATCAATTAAAAAAAGCTACTTATATAGACTCGTGTCGTGATAAGACAATACGAGCTATGTGCAACACTAAATATTTTATGCTTTCATGAAAAAAAGTAAGAAGATGAAAACAAACAAGAGGGGAAAGCAAAATTGGAATCAGGAACCATCCAAACATGGATTAATAGGACAGCATAGAAAATTAAAACAAACCATGTATTTTCAAGTTTTCAACCCATCTCTTTCTGGCCCTACAATTATTTATTTGCATATGGAAAAAAACGAAACCGCTTAAATATTAAATTTTCCCCATAACCAAATTTAGAAATCATTTTTACAAATCAAATTTTAACTACTATAAATATATTTAATTTGTTTGTTTATCGTTTTAAGAGTTTTCATTTTCATAGTAAGCGAATCCGTTTCGATCATCAGGCTAAATAACCCAAATATAAGGAATATCTCACAGTAAGACAGTCTCATACAAAAATTCATAGCCTACCAAAGTCTTAATCTTTAAGACTTTCTCGGAAAATGTTACTTGCTCTCCAACAGCGGACCTATAAGGCCACAAAAAGACTAATGCTAACAAAAATCTTACAAAAAACGGTCTCAAGGAAATATATTATATAACATAGGAGATTTGATTGATTAATGTGAAATTTGAAAAAGTTTACCAAAAAAATTAAAGTACATAACTGGATAACACCTTTGCAAATAAATAACCCAGATAGTACCCTTACAATTTTCTTATAATTTCTGTAATAATAATAATAATAATCATAATAATAATAATAATAATAATAATAGTAATAATAACAATAATAAATAATCAGATAATCAAATACTCCTTGCTACTGTTAACTGTATAGTCTTTCTTGAACACTAAATTGAAAACTTGGGTTTTCACACTTTTCCAATTGAACCTTAATGCATACTACTGAGCACTAATCTGATCAAGCCATGCCCCCAAAGTTGAATGATCCACAGCCTCGACCGGATTATTCGAATTTGAGTCGGATAATCCGTTTGTCTGCACCTCTTTATTATCGGAAGATGGCGAGTCCTTCACCAATGATTGAACCCAAGAAAGATCGGGTTCATCGCCCTTATGTCCGTTTGTGTATGATCTTTTCAAGCGGTACAAGTCATCGTCGTTCATTGACCAATCGGGTCTTCCATTGGAGGACGATTCCCAGTTAGACCATGAACCGACACTCACAGGTGAACCAGCCATATCGGGTACGAGATCACGAGGTAGATTGGAGCCGAGATCACGTGCACTCAAACTGCGCATCTGTTGCTGTTTGTCGCGCAGAGTAAGTGCAGATAACCGAGCATTGAAGGAAGCCTGAGGCTCGATGGCTCGAGGGGATGACATCATTCCGGGTGAAGATACCATTCCTGGCGAGGACGGCCCAAATGGAGCCTGCAAAAGGTTATGATCAACTGCCTTGGGTGAGAAGGTTTTGGTATTGATAGGTGACAGCATGCTCTGCTGGTGCTGGAAATGGTTAAAAATTGCCGACTTGTGTGAAGGAGAAAACACAGATGATGCTCCGAGTGGGTCTGAGTACCGAGGAGATGAGATCTCGGCTGAGAAAAGATCGTCAAGGTTAGATGGTGCCATCGTTTTTGATCGAGCTGAGAGATTTCCAAAGCAAGACATATTGTTAAGGGCGTGACGTTGTTCTAGCTCGAGATCTTGCAAAATACTGAACTCCTCAGCTGGGATGTCTCGGGCATTCAAAGACGACCTTAGACGACTAGTTTGCAGATTGTTGGCCTGAACGTTGCTGCCGGGGAGATGCAAGGTAGGGATATTCTGTTGCTGCCAACCTGTTGAGTGAGGAATCCCGTTCCCAGAAGGTGAGAATGGCGGTGTGAACGGTGAGGGTGACATGGCGGCTGCTGCAGACGGAGAACCGGGAAAGAGATTCAGGGCAGCAGCCATATCCATAACAGCAGCAGCAGATGCCATAGACCTCGGTGAGGGAACTGCAGATCCAGTTGAAGCATATAGAGGTCGGAGTTCCTCGGGTAAGTGTGCAAAGAAGCAAACACGACGATTACAGCTGGTTCCATCCTTGCAAAGTCTAGTCCTGTATTGTGCCGGATGTAGCCAGCACTCGAATACACCATGAGCATATTCACACATATCACCACGTCGACAAGTACCCTTACGAAACTCGGGACAAGGAACACAACTGTAATGATACTTTCTAGGGTCCCGTCTCCTAGCATTCTCACCTGGGTGGACAAAAGGGCACTCGGTCCAATCATGGGAATAGGCTCGTGAACAAGGTCGAACCTTAAATGAGTACATACGAAACTCATCAGTAGCATATATGCTATTCTTTATATCTGGTAGAGACGGATCCACTGGGTATTCCTTCTTCTCTGAAACAGCAGGACCATTATTACCATTCTTACACGCCATCGGAGATGAAAGATCATCCAAATCAGGTGAGAGTGATCTGCTCTCGGAGGGTGCCGGAATACACAACGGAGCCACCTTCACCCCATTCCCTAAGTCACGGATATCTTCCACATCGACAGAACCATTGTACATAAGCATATCCTCAAGGGCTATACGCAACTCGGGTAGCATCCGTGAAACAGTGATCACGTCATATGGTCGGTTTCCTTTCGAATCGAGAAGGCTAGGATCCGCACCATTCGCTAGAAGCATCTTCACCGCCTCTACAGCATCAACAGACCCACCAGAAGCAGCACAATGAAGGGCATTACACCGGTCAAGACCACAAGAACGATTCACATCCACGTCCGAGCTATTGAGTATAACTTCCATCACACCCAAGCTTCCATAAATCGATGCAACCATCAACGGTGTCCTATACTCCAAAACCATCCCTCGGGCACCCAACTGTCGCCCATACCATAAACCCATGTCATCAATTACACTCGGGTTTGACTCTACACACTGCTTAAACCCATCAACATCATTATCAGCAGCAAGCTCAAGCAATTGTGAAAAACCGATCTTGGCTTCGAATTTTTCACCATTATTCATCAAACCATCCATTGTCATAACCAAAAAGAGTCCAATTTCTCTTGTTCTAAAACCACAAAAACCTCAATATCTCAAAAAACAATCTGCAAGCCACAAAATCAATCCTCATATCAACTATTTACTCAAAAACAGATTAACCCAATATTCCATACGCTTTTTCTGATATTCTCAATAAATGCAGAAAAATAAACAAAATCAACACATAAATAGATACAGAACATCAGATCTGATAGTAATCCAAACAAAAAAAAGGTCAAATGTAGCAATCTCAACCAGACCAGTATACAATATCAGAACATTCCAGTATCATGCAAAAAGAAAGAAAATTTAACCACCCAGAAACATGATAACTGCATAAACTCTGAAATCCATTATCTTCAAAAAGCCATTTGGAATAACTAACTTCCCAAAAAAAAAAAATCAACCCTATTTATTCTTTTTCTTGATAAATTAATAAAAACACAGACAAATTAGTAGAAAGAATATATATTTACAACATATACAGAAAACTTAATATAATAATCAGAAAATAATCATCAAGTAAAGGTAAAATAACAAATAAAATGAGTAATTAGAGTGGAAAATGCTCACTGATTTTACACCAATAAAGGAAAATGAATCAGCATCCTTTGAATTTTTCTTCAACCCAGCAAAAATTATATCATCAACGATCTGCAGAAAGAATACCCAGATCTACAGAACTCCCCACAAAAAATAATCCAAAACCCAATTGAAAGAAATTAACTTCCATCACCATTTTCTCTTCTCCTCTTTAAATCCCAATAAAAACATTAATAAAGATCAAAACTTTACAACTTTTAAGCTTAAATCAAGTGAAAAAATAAAGTTAATTTAATCACCAATTTAATCTTCTATAAAAAAAAACTACAAACACCAAAGTTTTAATAAAGATTAAAGCTTTGGAAAATCTAGGATTGAATTAAATAAAATTAAGTAAATGGGTATTAATTTTTCATTGAAAAATTGAAATTATTTTTTCCCTCTCTTCTTTAGTGAAGATTAAAAAAGGTGTGAAAATGAAGAGACAGGAGAAAAGGAGAGAGAAAGAATGAGAGTAATGGGAAGTTGTTTAAATTTGCAGAACAAGTATGGGGGTAATGGGTGGTGGGTGACCGGAAGAGACGGTAATTGTAAGGGAAGGTGACTGTAGGAATATGGGTTTTGGTAACCGGTTAAAACGGTGAACTTTAACTGGACTTCAAATCAAAAAATTAAGTGGAATGGAATTAAGACTTTATTTACTTTGGGGTCCGGAGAGTGGATATAGTCATATAGGTTCATTTTAGTCAATTTTTAGTCAAGTTAAACATTGTAAAGTTTAGACTTTAGTTTTTTTATTAGTGTGTGTAAATGAAAAAATAAAAATGGAATTCGTATCGTGTTGTGTCGTGTTAGAGTAGACCATAAAAATGAGGTTCGTTAATATGTGGATATGGTGTAATGGTGGGATGCTAATATATCGTGTTGTGTGCTACATCGTATCGTGTCGTGTTGTGTCGTGCCTAGGAACTTACTCTCCTTTTTAAACACCAAGTTTTTATATCATCTTACTATATCATTTTTCTCGAAGGTTTCAGATAGTTATGACAATGTTTTATAGAGTAAGCATTGTTATCAAACTTTGAAACTAGACCTAATAAAAAAACATACTTGCAATTTTTTTTTTTACAATTCTATTACATGCAAATTTGCCCGATAATTAAAAAAAATACTCCATACTTTATTACTTCACTATTTTATTTGTGTGACTCGTTATTTAACTCTTAAACATAGGTAAATTTAAACCACTAAGAAATAGAGGTAGTATAATTCAAAAATAGGCATAAAATATGTTCTTTTGTTGAATTGATGGTTGAATAGTTTATCTCCAACTATAACAACATGTGATCAAATATTATCATCATTAACAAAAAGAATAGGCATATATTCCCATCTTGCAAGTATTTTATACATAAAAGAGAGAATTTAAATTATATAATAATATGATATAAATTCTATTATACTAAGGTAAGTAATATATATTTAATATTCTTTATGCAGGAAAGATAAGAGTATTATCCTTCAATACATATATTTTTTGATCTTTTAAAACTTCTTCAATACAAGTTTAAGTTTTAAGTTAACTAATATCGAAAGGTATGATTGTTAGCTTTTGTTTATTAGTCTCAAAACTTTTTCAATTAAAAGTGCTTTAATATTGTTAGAGCATATTACAAATTTTAGAGTCTTAACCCCATTAACTTAAATTTTTGGTAGATTGGTAAACTGACATCGGTATCAGAGCCAGCGTGATAAGAGGTTATCGTTTCGAATCTCAACTACCCCTCATTTAAAATAATAAATTGAGCGCTCGGTATGAAGAGGACATATGATGCATCCAAACTTCTAGTCCAAAAGGTTTTTACGTGAGGTATCGTGTTAACGTATATGACATATCCTAGGGCCTCATTACTAGCTTAAAAATTTTGTTGAGTTGGTTCTAACATATATTTATTATATTAATCCCTTCAATTTACACTAATTATCGCATTTTAATTTTTACATTTTATCTAATGCACTAATTCAATCTTAAATATTTTCCATTGTGCATAATTTAAAATTATAAAAAAAAACAATATTAATAAAAATAATTACATCTAGATGAATCAATTCTCACATGACTATATTTTGACATTTATTTTAAAAATAAAATACAAATTATAAAATAATCGATGGATCAAAAAATCAAATGGAAACATTGCTATGAACTAAAGGGAGTATTATATTATCATACTTTATTTGTCCATTTCAATTAGCGTTTATTGTTTTTGGTGAAAATTAGTGAAAATGAAAATCGAGTTGGAGAAAAAGAAAAAAAATAAGTTAATGATAAAAATAAGTGGTTAAAATAAAGAAAATAATTGAGCTTATAGATGATATTGAAAAAAATAAAAAAAATGCTAAAATAAGTCCGAAGATTTAAAATGAGAATTAATAGAGGCATGGAGACATTATACATAATGTACAAATACATCTATGATGTTATTAAAAAAATATACAAATAAAATTTTATACTTTAAATTCTACATCAATTATTTGGACCATACATTACAATAAGATTAACATATGAAAAAGATTCTCATCTTCTACGTTTATATTATTGTGAATTGTGACTCATGGATTGTTATGTGTGATAAATTTTTAATTTTAATCTTTTTTTGGAATTAATTAATATATAATGAATGTCAATATCAAACATATAAGAGTAGTTTTTTTCTATTTTTATAGGTAAATTTAACCTAATGTTCATCATTTTAGGGCCTTTAATCACCTAAAAATTAGGTTGACTTGTGTTATTATATATACTTATGTAAAGATAAACAATATTGTTTATCTAAGAGTAATAACTTTTTTTCCATAAAAACCACACCTTAATTTACATATACTCTATTTGAATTTGTTATTGAGAATAAAAAAAATATGATACAAATATTTTTTATCAGCAACAAATTTTAAAATTGAAAGAAGATATTAATTTGTACGAGTAATATTAGGTTTTATTGTATGTACATTGTACTTTGTTATGATGTAAAGGGTAAAAAGGTAAAGGGCACTCCAAATATCTCGCACAAGGCAGGGTCCGGGTGAGGGTATTTTTTTCCTGAAAGATGCGGACAAGCCATACATATTCCCTCCAATGGGGAAGTAAAGAGGATGCGCACAGTCAAGAAATCCCCCAGTTGATACCTACGCTCAGTAGGAGTCGAACCCTTTACTCTATCTGCAGATGCTCTATCTATTGAGACACAAGAGCCTTTGGTTAATGTGTTAGAAAAATATAGGCAAAGTGAGATCTTATTTGAATCATTTAATTGCATACTTTCATAATATAAAATTTTTATAATTTTTAAATATGTATTGTTTAATACGGAGTATATAAATGATCAAAATAACATATTAGATTATGTAAAAAGTTAAATATAGCAGTATTGTAAAACAGATGAAATATTTTTTGAATGATTTCCTTAATAACATTGATATAAGTACAAACAATTAGAAAATGACAATAGACAAGCAACAAATGTCTAACGAATAACAATAGGAAATTAATCTCCATGGATAAATAAAAGTACAAAAAATAGGTATTAATTTAAATTTACTTATAGAAATTTAATTCCAAATAAAAAAAGTACCGATTTATAATGCATTGTACCACAATGCCTTTTCAATTCTAAATAGTACTACCTATATAATGCATTGTACATGCATGTATCGCTGGACCACCTAAAAATCAGGGGTTTAAAATAGATTTAACAATTCGATACATATTTAATTTTGCAATTGATTGCGATTTGACTCGATTTTAAATTAGATTTATAGTTATGTAAAATTCAATATGGACACAAAATTTGATTTCTAAACTGATTTAAAACACTTAACTTGAATCAACTCGATAATCCGATTGAACACCTCAAATCAGACTAACTATTATCCTCTTCCATCCGTTTTCGTTTGTTTGTCTCCTTAATTTTTTGTACATGTTAAGAGTAAATTGAGTCTCGTTATTATAAAATACACATTATAAAAGATAATAAAATTATAATAAAAGAACTATAGATTAAGATGAATGTAACACGATTTCATATCAAATATAAAATTTTTATATTGAATATATCCTTTAATTACCTTATTCAAATTCTAAAATAGACAAATAAAAAAGATAAATGGAGTGTTAATTGCTAAGTAGTACTCCCTAGTAATCACAAACAAGATTATTAGACGTACTTTTCCTAATCCTTGTAGTTTTATCTTAAATTTTCTGATATAATGTAGCAAATTTAAAAAAATAGATAAAGTATTTATTTTTTTAAATATTGTTGATATTTTAATTAAGTTATTGTATAATCCATTTTTAAAAATTAGTAAATAGAAATAAATTTAGTACAATAAAAACTAATTCATAAGTTTTAACTTTTAATTAATTTGTAGTACATCTTATTATTCCCTCTTACCTCAAAAAAAAAAATTATTCCCTCTCGTGCTCTTAGACACAAATACAATTGGGGTTTAGGTTTTCAAAAATTCTTGAATGAGACATTATTACAATGAGAGCATTTCTATTTGAACTTATATTTTTATATAAAAAAATTATTTTTTTAAATGATTAATTACAGTTTTAAAGTAATTAATTTTTTAAATTTTAAAGTGGTTCCCTTACAATTTTAAAGAGTAAAATTTAACATTTAAAATAACGTGTTACTAATTATTCTTTATAGTTTTTACGTGATTACCTACTGTCAAGGGAACGAACTTAACCAAAACCTTAAGCTGATTACTATTTTAAGATTAAAATTTAATATTTAAAATAACCTGTTACATCAAACAATTCAATCTAAATATTTTAAGTACCAAAAGTAAATATTTTAATTAACTAAAATTAAATTGACTATTTAAATCAATTTTAAAGTCTCATAGAATGAGGCTCCCTTAAATGAGAATTTGTCATCTAAAAAAATTGAGAATTTGTGAAAAAAACATTTAAATTTGCTAAAATCACAAATAATAAAAATTAAATACCCTAAAAAAGATAAACACCAAAAATCAAGGAAGAGTGTATTTCTTTTTCGCTGTTCTCCCTCAATTTTATCTCTCCTCCCCGCTGTATGAAAACCCGCCGTAGCCGGCGGAGGCAATGCCGACATCAGCAACGAAGAAACCGTCGGAAGACCTGATTTTCCGGCTAGAATCGTCGGAAAATCAGATAAAATATAAAGCACTACGAGAACTGAAAAATCAGATCATTGGAAATCGCACCAAAAAAAATTTTTACGTCAAACTCGGCGTCGTAATTCCTGCTGTTGTCAATTCTCTCTCTTCCGTTGATTCCTCCGTCGTCGTGCAAGCTTGTGCTGTTATCGGAAGCTTTGCTTGTGGTATTGATGCTGGTGTGAAGGCTGTGCTTGATGCAGGCGCTTTCTCGATCCTTTTTCGCCTCGTTTCTTGCTCTGATGCTAAGGTAGTTTCTTTTTTGATTGATTTTTAAGTTTCAATTTCTATTTTGTTAGGTTTAGGATTTGGTTTGATGTTGGAATTATTGAATAATAATGATGAATGATTAAATGTGTTGGTGGAATTGTGAAAATTGAGCAATTTTTGATGCGTATGCTGTGTAACTTAATAATAGGTATGAAATGGATTGGTGTTATGAAATTGATGTTTAAATTGTGTAAATCCGGCTGTTTTGGTATGAATGTTGAGTGAAACTGATGAGAGATGTGAATCGTAATGATGTAATGAGATTAGTATTGTAATGGTGTGAATTTTGAGTGAAACAGATGAGAAACGTAAAACGAGATGGTGATAAGACATTGATGTTGGAATTATGAAGAATTTATTAGGATAATGGTATTTTGTTTATGGTACTTATTTTTTACTAAAATGTTTCATTTAGTTTGAGTTTAAGTTTGAGTTTGAGTTTGAGTGAAAATGATAAGTGTAACAGTTGCACTGTGAAATTTGATATGTTTTTGTTGTGTATATTGATCTGCTGGAACACGGACTAGAGTTACATGTGTTTTCTTTTGGTTCAGGAAGAGTTAGAATTTTTTACTTTTAGTGATTTGATGAGTGGTTTAAATGTTAAACTTAACTGATAGCTTGACTTGATCTTGGAACTCATTCAAATATTCAATAAATTGTAAGGTATTTCTGTTTGTAAATTTTATTTGAATGTTTGATTCTGTTGGAGGTAGAGCGAAAATAATGGATGTGGTAGTTTAACTGGGGATAGTGAGCTGTATTATTTGTAGATATTGAGTAACTGGAACATGGAGTTGAAATGTGTGTTTGTTCTTTAACTTTTAGGTTTAATTGAATGATTGAGTAGCTGCAATGTTGAATCAACTTGGTGACTCTATGATAGAACTCTTTCAAAAATTTAGTGAGTCGAAATGAGGAAGTCTATGTTAATAGCTTAAGTGTTTTCACTCTTTATGTGTCCTGTTAACATAATTAAAGTCAATATACTACCTCTGTTTTTTGATTGCATTGAAGCTCTCACATAAAAAGGAGAAACAATATGATTATTGGTGAAAGTATATTATTAACCTTGAGTTTTCCTTTCTGAAGTTATGAGAGGAATTGTGATTCAAAGTGTATATCTTGAGGTAATGTTGAAGGATTTATTCATTTGATAGTGATGTTAGATCGCTAAATATTTAAAAATTGAATTGATCAAAGAGGACATATGAGATCTTTTGAATAAAGATACATATTACAATCCCTTGAAAAAGGAGGGGGTACTTAGTACCTACTAGTACTACTAGGCAGACTTCTAAAACGAGTGACTCTCAATTCACAATAAAGTGTTTGTAATTAAAACCTCGAATGTGTACAGGTTGTGGATGCTGCTGCTCGATCGCTGAAATTGATTTATCAATCCAAGTTGGCTCCCAAGTATGATTTTTTTTCAACAGAGAACATGGGCTTCCTTATTTCGCTTTTGAATAGAGAGGTTGAGAATCTTACTGGGCTCGGTGCCTCTATTATAACACATTCATGTCAGACAAATGTAGAACAAAAGTTACTATGTGAGGCTGGTATATTAAAGAACCTTCTAAACCTTCTACAAGGTACTCTGAGTCAGAGAGAGGCTAGTTTAGAGGCTTTAGCCTCCATTATTAAGAATAATCCTGATGTTAGTTTGGAATTTTCTGAAGCTGATAATGGAAAAGCTTTTAGATCTGTATGTGAACTAACAAAGGATAAGTATCCTCGGATAAGGCTTCTAGCTTCCATCTGCTTGATTGCTTTGTGGAACACTTCACCATGTCATGTGCAAGATGTTGGACTCGGAACTAAGCTAATACATATTTTGATTGATCTTCTTGATGATCCTGGTCAAGTTGGTGACGAAGCTCCATTTGCTTTGTCCAGTTTGATTGCGGAAAGGGAGGACCTGCAAAAACTAGCTTTTGAAGCAGACATCATTGAAAAACTGAGCAATCATTTGAGGAAAGAATCATATCAAACTAGACGGTTACAGGGGATATTTTTGGTTCTTGCTGATGTATGCTCCAAGTTGGAAGTCTGTAGGGCAAAGCTTTTATCTCTTGAGGTTTGTCTTTCCACTTTTCCCCCAAGCTTGAAAACTTATTCTTCATGTTGCGTATATGTATCAAACAGTCAAATTTACTAAATGATACTTCTATATATGTTCTTCATTTCTTCTCATGTTGCAGCTGGATGAGGAAGGGGCTTGTCCCCTTTCTCTATTCATTGTTACATTACATTCTACATTCATAAATATCCTGCTTCCTGAGTTTGTTCTCTCCTTTGAAGAAACATGTAATCATGTTTGATCATCTTTATATTTGTTTCATCAATCATGTGAACTTCATATATTGATGTCGTTTTCTTTTCATTTCAAATCCTTTTTGCTTTATGACTGGAAGAGCCAGTTGTAAGAACTCCCAAGACTTGCTTGGAAATAACAATTGCCGGATTCAGCTGTTACTGATAATGTCACCGTAGAGGTCATTGTCCAATAGTATACAAATATGATTGTTTCTAACTATTCTGACATTAGTGTGGTGGGACAAAGGAAGCTTGTGAGCTACTGTTTAGACTTTAGAGCATGATTGAATCAGAAGTAACCAATTACAGGTCTGAGGGGTAGCGGGGTTGCACAATAGAAAGATGGGTGGATCTAGTGGAAGGTTGGATGAGGTAATGGAGGTGAAAGGAGGAATGAGAGATTGTTATCTTATTTTTGGGGGTAATGGTTCCTCACACTCTGAGGTATACAATAGGGAATTGACAGAATAATACCTCCAATCTTTTTTTACAAAATTATCACTTTCTCATCCTATACACAACCACCTCCACGTATAAAGTCAAAAGATGGATTTATTTGTACAGTCCTTGGTGTGCTATAATGTGAATAAGTGATAATGAATGGGAAGAATAGGATAGCCATAGTAAGTAGATGATAGAAATGTGATTGATTCTCCTATGATCCCAATTTTTTTTCTTTTGTTTTAGATCCTCAAATTGGTAGCTGAGGCATTAAATAATGACTGCTCTGAAGTACAGATTGCAGCTTGCATGTGTTTGCGCAGTGTTTCTCGGTCAGTCAAGGTTTGCACTTGTACAATCTTTGTGAAGTGTGTGCCGTATTATATATATGCTCATCTTCTAGTCTTCAACTCATTATCTCATACCCCACTATTTCAGAACTTGAGTGCAGGTGTATTTATAAATGAAGTGGTTGTAATTCCGTTGCTAAAGCTTCTAAATGATGTTTCTGTTACTGTCCAGGTACAATTCTCCCTGATTGCCATCTACATTGATAAATGAATTAAAATAGGGTGAAAATCTATTTTTAAAATGTGTCATTGCCTATTTCCCGCTCTTATTAATAATATGTGATAGTTTTCCCCCTTGAAATTTTGCAAGCTGTGGAAGCTAAATGTTTGTGTGTTTGTTTGTTTGTTTGTTTGTTTGTTTGTTTGTTTTTCTTTCTTCTTTTGTGTTTAAGTTCATCAATTCTTGGTCACCTTCAAAAACAAGAAAATATGACAGAAGTTACAATTTGACATGCATACCCATGTGATGAAGGAAGAAAAAATGGCCGCAGAGAAAGCCTTTCTTGTGAATGTCAGTAAATATATGTCAAACTTAAATGAGGTAGTTAGTAGAAATTTTTTCAAATGAATATGGCGTACTAAAAAGAACATAACAAGTTCAGGAATAAATTTGAAAATGTTCAATACTTGCAGCAATCTTGTTCATGCAACAGTTGCAAGATGTGAAAAAGGAAATTTTTATCCATTGACTCTATCCACACTATTTTTCTTGAGAATGAGAATGTGATAGGAATAGTCTGTGCAGACAATGTAGATAATTTCTTAGCTTAAATGTTTGCGTATCATTGCTCATGATGTGAGAAATTAAACAAATTGGATTGTTAAATGTCTATGTTTGAATCTTGTAGCACACTGGATCCAGCCATTGCCAATACAAATTTGTTGTTTTTGTCATCTTACATCTGCTGTGGTGTTGTTTCCTTATTTACACCTCCGCCCTTCCACCCCTTGGCTGGAAGTGAGTCTGCCTGTGCTTTGTCTGAAGCTAATACAAGAAGTCAGACTATGTAATCTGATGTATGATACCTTATTTGTTGTTTTGATGCGTGTTGGGTGGAGTCATCCTTCTCATCTAACACCTATGTACATTACTTTACTTTTTTAGGTTGCAGCACTTAGTGCTTTATGTAATGTAGTGGTGGAGTTTACTACACGTAAGTCGGCGTTTCTTCAGCATGGAGCTGTGAAACAACTTGTTCATCTATCAACATCAATGGATTCTACTATCAGGTTGAATGCCCTATGGGCTCTGAAAAACCTGATCTTTTTGGCCGAGAACCAGTTCAAAGAGGGAATTTTTATGGAGTTAACGCCTTCCACATTGTTGAGTCTCATATGTGGTAATCATTGTTGTAAACTTGTTACAGAAGAACATTTTAGCACCAGATAATGGCTACCTTTATTAGCTATATGATTGCCTTTGCCAACTGATGTACTTGCAGATCCTGAGCCAACAGTCCAAGAACAAGCTATCGGTTTTGTTTGCAATCTTATTGATGGATGCGTTGACTCTATTGAGTATGTCTTTAACGAAGATTCTGCTTTGTTGCATGCTATTGGAAGACAACTGAGGAATTCTTCCACGTCTGAAGTCTGCATTGAGGTTAGTTCTCTATAGTTGCAACACGTATTTGGTGTCGCAAGACTGAGGAAATGTGGTTTATTTTTTTTGAGTGCATGCTATTGATTGTTTGGAGCTCAGGGACGAGTTTTTATCTTTTTATAATTTTTAGCAATGATATGTATCATGCAAAATTTGTCTGCTGATGCATTTCCATATCAGTTAATGATTATATAATACATTATTGCTGAAAGAGTTTCCCCAATTAAGTTCATGCAACAAAAATGACTGCTTAGACCCTGTTATCACCTTTGAAAAATGTCTGATGAAAGAGTTTCCTCAATTAACTTTAACTAAACTTTGTATAGAGGAAATATTATGTTAAGTGCGCTCTTTATTGAAAGACAAAAGGTGTTGGAAACTTTGTTTATTGAGTTGCAGTAAAATCAATTACTGAATGGCTTGAATTTGGATGGTTGCTTGCTGTAATCAGTCAGCTAGTACTTTGTATTCTTGATTAGAGGAACTATCATCAATCAAGTGCATTATTCTTTCTGTAAGATGAAAATTGCTCAACTTGAAGTGAGATAAAGTAAAATAATGTGCTCCTTTCTATTCAGCATAATTGTTCATTATGACATTTGACACTATTCATCAATCATTCTTGAGTTGTATTGTTTCTTTCTCTATAAGCTATTAACATAGTCATGTAGGATCTAGTTTGATTCGTCATATCAAATTATTTTAATTTCACGGTTGGAGCTTGAGTAATTCGTACTACATGAGGTCACCGACTCGCCGGTCACTCAAGTTTGCATGCAAATTTATTTGAAATTTCAATAATTGGTCTGTAACATATTCTGGGGAATTTTACTGATTTCAACATGCACTAGGCAATTTATATTATTTCTATTTTTAACTGTTATAACTAGGGGCTGTTTGGTAGCTCTTTTTGAAGGGTTGGAAATGGAATCAAGTAAGCAAATCCATTACCTAGTGTTTGTTTTGGTTGTGGGTAATTTCCATTACTATGCCAAAAGTAATTCCTTTACTTTGTTACAACAATAACATTGGAGATAACAAAAAACTAGCTAACTCATGCTCCTCCTCTCTCGCACCATTCTCATACCATTGCCTCTCTTTTGAAGCAATCCCTTTCCATTTCATTTCCAGTTTCCTCTTCTCATACCATAATCCTCCTTTGTGGTGATGGTTAAGTGAATTATTTTAATTCTTCCATTTGATTGCACCCTGATTTATGCTGGGGTATGTCATGCCATCCGCTGTTCCCTTTGTAGTTATCAGTATGCATCCTGGATCCTCGTAATGCAGGTTGAATCTATTTTCCCCATTGTGATTTGAGAATCAGAATAGAACCGGTGAGATAAAAACTGCAGTGGGGCCGTGTGTGTGTTGATAGGGGGGGCTATATAAAAGGCTCTTAATATACCGATTGTTCATCCCGCATTATTGGGATACATAGTTGCTGCTTATGTATCAGAGTCAGAGCCATTTCCCCTGTGCTTGCTGCATGGGATAAAATTTTCCACAATCGTGTGCGTGTAGCATTTAAATGGTCTTAATGGTTTTTACCTTTTAAGTGTTAGCTCGAGGTACATTTGTTGATCTGTTTCTGCAGTTCTATACTTCTATTTACTTATTTTAGTGGAAAGGATCCATAACTGGTGATTTGGTGCCAGTCTAATTTTTGGCACATAAAAGTTACCTCAAACCTCCTCTGTTGACCATTTTTTAACTTCGATATTAATGTTATCTTTTCCCACGTCCTACCAGGGGATGTATGTACTTGTAAACGTGGCAAGTGGGAACGAATTCCACAAAGAAGCAGTACTACAGCAATTACTCCCACCAGCTTGTAGCAACGACCAATCGGTTATAGTCAAGCATTTGCAGAGCAGTGACGATAGATTACGCACAGCAACTGTTTGGACTCTGGTAAATCTCACTACTCCCAGCAGCCCTGGTGCATATGCTCGGTTCGTCAAGCTACGAAATGCTGGTGTATATACTCAAATAAAGAATATGACATGTGATCCTTGCCTTGATGTTAAGGTGAATCATACATTACACAACTTAATAGTATTTGCAGAATCATGTATTTTTAAAGCCTTTTATCCTTACTGTTCCCTCTTTTATTGTCTTGCAGCTTCGTGTCAGAACCGCATTGGGACAGTCGGTGACATTTTCCGACATCACTACCTAGTCATTTTTTTGATCACAGAGAGGCCCCGATGAAATATTAGAGTTCAAGGCTTTTCATATGCTTTCTCTACAGAGATCTGAAAATCTACATCCAGTATTTAATCATAGCAAAGGAGACACACCCTTCCTTTTGGACCTCGAAGAACGGCAAATTTGCTGAATGCTGTACGAAAATTGTTTTGTAATGTATTCAAAGTACAAGGGAGGTTTCTCGTTGAGGTTAGCAAAGGCTAGCATCTTGTAGGTAAAAATACCTAAATTTTTCATATTGCTTCTGTATCATAGTTAATTATTGTGGATTAGAAATTGTTGCTTAGATCTCTGAGATTAATCAATCTAAGCTTACAGTTTGAATCACGTGCGGCTGATTGTTCCTAGTATTACAAGACATGTCAGTGACTTTTGCTTGTGTGATATTGTTGCAAGTAATTGTTCGTATTCGCATTTAAGTGAATTATTTTCGGCACGCAAGTTGTCAATATTTACGAAACATGTTGAAGATATATTAAGTACTCCTATAATGGAAAATAAATATTCATATAGATATAGCCAATGTGGATATCGATGTATAACCCTTTATTAGAAAAATTACTGAAAATAAACTTTCTCCCTGTCCTAGTCTAAGGTCAGGATTTGCTCACTGTTATTAATAACGAATAAGAAAAGAAATTACGACTTGTTGTTAGCAAACTAAAGGAAGTCGTGTGAATTTTTTTCTTATTCGTTGTTAGTAACAACCTTAAGGTCAAACATGGAGATAGTTGTTTTAAATTAAAATAACCCCAAAATTTATTTTGAAATTTTCTTAAAAGTAGTTTATACTTCACTGGTCTTAGTTCAACACACTACTATTAGTACCTCAAATGGTAGTTGTTTGCACGGAATTTTCTATCAAAGAAATCTACTACCTTGTTGTTTTGTCTATGTACGAACATGATTGAATTACCAATTACCATACTTAATTTTTGAGGTCGAAAACAGGTTTATGAAAACTAAGAACGATGTATAAATAACTTATTGGGAAATTCCACGTGGTAACCCTGAGGTTTTGGGTTTTCCACGTGGTAACCAAAACTTTTAAAAAATCCATATGGTAACCCTGAGGTTTACCAAATTGTTCCACCATGACCTTTTTGCACATAAAATGTTAGCAAAACGTTAGGAAACATTAATTTCGAAACTTTAAGTTTGTTGTACGTCTATATATGCGACTCACCATTATAAATGCCATCAGTCTCAACCATTTTTCCCAAAATATAAACCCAAATTCTACCATCTTTGGATTTGGAGGAAAAAAACATGATTTGAATGACAAATGGTTGATTTGAGGGTTATACTTTGGGAAAAAGGTCCAAACTGATGGCATTTGAAATGGTGAGTCGCATAAATATGCATACAACAGCCATAAAGTTTCAAAATTAACGTTTGCTAACGTTTTTATATGCAAAAAGGTCATGATGGAACATTTACGTAAACCTCAGGGTTACCGCGTGGATTTTTAAAAAGTTTTGGTTACCACGTGGAAAACCCAAAACCTCAGGGTTACCACGTGGAATTTCCCTAACTTATTTCTACTGCATTATACCCAACATTCGATACAAATACAAATTACTACGGTTTCTTTAAACAAAACCCATGTTCATCTAAATCTCAAACCTGCTACGACATGCACGATTACAAGCGTTGATGCTGTACTTTGAGACATCACGATCAGGGGTGCCTTTGCTCAGATTATTCCAATTGTAAAGCTACATGTTTGGCTTCGAACGAGTTCAAAACTTGGAGTCCAACAAGAACCGATACATGAAGATAAGACCTCAAATTGTATGAAATGTTCTATATCCATATTCTAAACATCCGATTCACGATATTAAACACCTCTGGAAGATTACATGTAGACTATAGACATCTTAAAGGCATCCCAACATTCTGGAAGAAGTTATAGAAAGAAGCTTGTACCAAAAGTTCAACTAAATAGCTATAAGAATCACTGTCCCTTTGAGAGCGCCTCGTTTAGTTCTTCCTGAGAAGAAGCAAAGAGCTCAATGTAGCGGCTTCCAAGGGTCTTCCTGTCCCTTTCCATTGCGGCCTCTGAATCTTCGGCACTAGCAAACTCAACGAATGCTTCACCAGTTGGCCTCCCATCTGGCATAAACGTAATGTTGATTGAATCTTCCGAAACAACAAATCCATTGAAGAATTCTATTATATCCTCCTTTGTGGCTGAAAAGGGCAATCCTCTTAGCTTTAAGATTCCCGTATGCTTCACCGGTTCGTTTAAGTCTTCTTGAGAACTTGCTCTAAGTGTCGAACAAACAAGAAGGTTAAGATCATCAAGCAAAACTAAATTATAGTGACAGAAAAAGTGAAAATCAATCCATGCGCCAACAATGAGAAAAGCTATTATATAACGTAGAACTCTTAAATATATACGACTTTCTAAGTAATTAGACTCGGAAACTTGCCTATATTACTCCTTGATAATTACCCCGCCTCTATAAATATCCATTGGTTCTTGACAATGAGTTGAAAAGAATGAAGGGTGGTTATTATTATTAGTTGTACTATTTTCAACTCAAATCCTAGAAACTCCCAATCGAGATTGCCATTCACTATGGGTTAAGAACGTAATTTCTTAATATCGCTTTAGATAAAGTAGTAGTTTCCTCCATGTCACAAAGTAAAACTCAAAATGGCCCCAAAAAACTCTTTCCAAAACTGACATTAATTATATTTTTCCGATTAGTGATTCACGATTTGTACGGAGATCAGAATCATATGACACTCCTTAGATCTGGTCTCACACACACGCTGAAGCATTGAGAAGGATGGACATAATCAAAAAGCGGTCAAGAGTAAAAATTCTTTGTAACAACAAACTTATGCACCTACAGAGGTTGAATTGATGCTGGTGCTGGTGGTTTACAGGTATATTTGCAAAGGAAAGTTCCTTCAAAATTCCTACATAATGGAATTCTGGTAACGAATATGCATTTCCCATCGTAAACTCCTAACATCACTTGACATTACATGGTATTGGATGGCAAATTGGTAACATATATAATCAAGGACAAAAAAGATTTGGGAATCGATAAGTATTGCTATGTACTTGACAAGAAATTTAAACTAAACTTCACATAAATCCTCTACAATTACAGCTATACAAATGCCGACAATCAAAGTGTAAGGCCTGTAGGCTGCTGAATAAGAAACACAAAATAATGCATTCTAGCTGAACTAAAATATGAAACAGAAGGAAAAGAGGGGAAAGATCAGAAAAGCACCTTCCTTTAGCAGTTGCTTCGTCCATCTCTTCTTTTGATGCAGGAAACAGCTCAATGTATCGACTCCCAAGTGTCATTTTGTCTTTAACCATTGCAGCTTTAGACTCATCCGGACCGGAAAACTCCACAAAAGCTTCCCCAGATGGTCTACCAGAAGAATTATAAGTGATATGAACAACATCATCAGCAAGATCAAAATCGTCGAAAAATTTCTTGATGTCCTCCCTTCTTGCGGAAAAAGGCAAACCTCTTAACCTCAAAATTCCTGTGTGTTCCAACAATTCCTTCCCTTCATCATAAGACTTTGCTCTAGAACCTCTACGTGGAGATTTGCTACTACCATCCGAAATTTCACTTGTAATAGCCTTATAATATTCATGCCTCTTGCTTCGAAATACCTCTACATATCTCCGACCGATATTATGCCTGTTTCTTTGGATGGCCAATTCCACCTGCATAGGATAGCCCAGAACACAAAATGCTTCTCCAGAAAAGCGGCCACCTTTATGAATGAAAAGAATATCAACCAAATCCAGACCCCGAAGAAACTCTTGAACATCTGCCTCTGTACAGTCAAAGGGTAGACCACGAAGTCGAACAACAGGGAATGGAGGAAGCTCGTTGGCATATCCTGTATATGAAGATGGATTATACATATAACTCGAACCAGGTGAAGCTCCGTAGCCAGTTGAGGCACCATAGCCTGCTGAAGCCCCATAATACGAAGGACCCTGGTCCATCAACCGTTGTCGCTTTGGAGCCATTTCACGCCCATCAGGAAAATCCCCATATCTATTCATTATTTCACAAAGATAAGAAACAACTCACAACTGAGCGAGCCATATATTAAGATTCAGCCGTCAAAATAAGTAAGCTAGCAAATACTTCTAGTTCAGCAATCATCAACCCACAAAGGCAACTAAGAACATCTTACACCACTTAAAACATACAATTATTGTTCTCCTACTAGTCAAGTCATATCTGCAGCATACATCTCTCTATTCAACAAACATAAAACACTCAATTGTGCCAAATAGTTATGTATCAAGAAAAAGCCCATCAAATAAAGAGCATTTCTTATTCATCAATGATATTTGTATCAAGAATCAATCAGAACTCTTTGATATTATTTCAAGGGTAAGGTTATCCACATCCAACTTCCCGAACCCCACCAAATGGTTACACTTGACAATGGGTCTTGGGATAATAACATGTAGTTGTTATAGCTATAAATCAAAAAAAAACCTATAGTGTCAATTTTTTCCTTTTTTATGGGAAAAACAGCTACTTTGATCTCATTTTAACTTCAAGTAATTCAACAAAACTTGCTAAAAATTTCACGAGAATCAAACACTAAACAGCACCAAACACACTACAAAATCAATCTATTACCACACAAACGGGAACATAGTCATTATCACCCTACAATCAAATCAGAATCACGAAAACTAAACTAACCCTAAAGTATAAAAAATGCCCAAATACTCAAAAAAATTTAACACCAATAAGAAAAAATCCATTTAAAGTTTATCTCATTGAGGTTTCCAACTTCATATAATATTCAAAATCGCATAAATAACAACCAGCAGAAATCACGAGCTAAAAAAGGGATTTTAACAACATTCAAGATTCCAAATACTCGAAAGTGTAATCCTATCATATGAAAGATTATCATAAAAAAAAATAGCAATTACATTTTAAACATAAATAAAACTTACCCTCCTCCTCTGTTGTAATACATCTTAATTTTTTTTTCTGGGATGAATTGTTCGTGCTCTTCTTCGCAAAACCCTCTTTTTCCCCTGTTTTTCTGTGTCTAGGGTATTTTCTACGGAATATGTGCACTTCAAAAGTTCTACAAAAGTTAATGGGCTTGTAGTCTGGGTTTAAGTGGGCTTTTTGAAGGATGATAAGCCTCATTCTTGGATTATTCCACGTAGGATTAAGGATATTTACGTCAAAAGCCGACATGACCTGTTAATTCGACTTGAATCTAACCAGTTTGAATAGAGATTGTTGATTTCGTTAATCAAATGGGTTAACTGAATTAATCTGATTATTAAATTGGTTATAAACCTGAAATCAACTTGTATAACCCATTAAATTATACTCGTTATTTTCGACTCAAATTAATCAATATAATTAGAACTCAATTCATTTAATGTTATTTTATTTTTCATAATTAATACAAAATAAACAATTCGTTAATTGAAAATTTAAAAGTCTAAACTGGTTATAAGTATGTCAAAATCAATTTGATTTGATATGTTACAGACTTATAGATCTAGTCATGTGATTATATACTCAATTGTTCAGCAAGAGGTTTCTGATCCATTTATCCAAACATGAATCCAACCCAACATCATCTTAGTGAAACGACCCTAAACTAAATAATTCATATTTTTATAATTTTCTTTAATTGAGCTATTTAATTCATATATATATGAAGCATCTCACACTACCTTTTTATACAACATTTTGCATAGATTGTTGAGACTTGAGAGATATATATTGAATCTTACACAATTTCGGCCCGTTTGGTAGGAGGTAATAAACCGCGGTAATGGGAATGAAAAATTAGTATAATTTTGGTTAAAAAATCTTTTGGCTACCTTGATGGCCATGCTTGACATCCTTCAATCATCTCATTTTGTTCATAAATTCATTCCGATGTATTACCGATGGGAGATGTGGTATTAAGTGGTAATGAAAATTTGTGAGCAAAAAAACATTTTTGTAATCAAAGTTTCATTATTATGGCAATGACATGAAAGTTTGATGAAATTTAACACATTACCACCATTTAGTATTACTAATTAAGCGGGTCATTTATATTAAATTGTAGGAATGTTAAATTGAATAATAAACGCCCAAAAATTTTGAGCTTAAGAATAATTAGTACTATCCTTCAAGGCAAGTAAAAAAAGAACATTTTAACACGTATGCTACACAATACAACTAATAATAACCGAATTGTTGCTTACACGTTGCTCAACTTTAACTACCCTACAACGTTGGAACCCTCTTAACCGTCCAGGTGATTGGTAGACCTACCCAAATTATATAGAACAGTAAGAAACTGTTAAAACTAACTAACCCCAATTGGAACCCATTTTTAGAACAAGCCTACTTCTTTTCAATAGATTTGGACCTCATAATTTTCTCTGGTCATCACATTTAATTGAAAATTATAATTTTGAAGAAATACAAGGAAAATTCTATTGTACATTCAATTGTCTCAAAAAAAAATCATCCTTTCTTCTAGCACGTTTCCTAATTTCAAACCCCTTTTCGTCCCAATTCATGTACCCTTTAAATCAAGGCTAAATTCTCCAGTTTTTTTAAATACCCACCAACTGTTTGTTGAATTTACCCAGACAGTCAAATTTGCTTATTTTTTGGTGAAAATTACAGATTTTGGTTATCTGGGCATTTTTTTGGTGATTTTTTGGTGGGTTGAGTTTATTTTGTGAAAATGGTGGGTGGATTTTCTCTTTTGAGTTCTCCTGTTATAGATTCTTCACATGCTTGTCCATGTATATGTTTGGATCCTGTGAATTGTTCTAGTATGAATCTCAAGAGTGGTATGGGTAAAAAGCAATTAAGAAGCAGGGAAATTGGATCATTGGAACTTAGTAGTTCTTTTGTTGATTCAGGGAAAGAATTTTTGGGTATTGTGAATAAGAGAAGCTCAAGAAAACAGAAAAAAGTTAGAAGTCCTTTGATTGTCAATGAACTTGGAGGACAGTATGAGGAAAGCTTTGAGGATGTTAAGACGGTAACAATTTATATTTATGGAATTTATCATTCATTATGATAATTTTTAATGTATTTTTGATTGTTAATGCTTATGTTGAATGAAATTTAATCATTGATATTTCATGGTAAATGACTGAAAAAGCCTCTTATGTATGCATGTGTAGCCATAGAATATGCTGATCTTAGCTAAATTTAAGGATTGGTTATAGTTTTATTTTGTGAAATTATGTGCCATATGACATATTTTTGTATTGAAAGACTAACTTCTAGTGGAGATAAATAGTAAAGTATAATTCATTGATTATTTGCCATAAAATTTGACAATTGACTTGTACTTTTGACGCTTCTAAGATAATGTGTTCAATTTGAGCTGAAGTTTTAGATTGTATTCCGTCTTTTTCTTTGAGTTTGCTCAAGGTGAAAACAGCAAGTTTAGCTGTGAAATATCATTAATCTCTTATTTCAAGTTACAAGGATATGAGCTATATATTTATGTTATGTTACTCGGACTCTTCATTTTGCTTCACGTACCCGTGTCTAATCCTTGATGCTTGGACATTGGTATGGCACTTAGGCATTTCATTTTAGGCGTAAAATTAAATTTTTATATTCGACACTTGGGCACGTACCAATATCTGATATCAGTACACGTGTCCAAGTAACATAACTACAGAGGAGCTAAAATAGAATGCTAACTAACTAAGGCTAAGCATGTGCTAATCACATGTAAGGAATTACAGAAAACCCTAATAAAAAAACAGAAAACCAAAAGTGTAACAACTCTAACAACCTTGCGGAATCTTCAACAACCTATCATGAGTAAGGAGCATACTGCTGCGCTGCTGCGTAGATGATCACCTTAGGATGAGTTACTGCCTTGTCTTTGCTGCATACTAAGCTTGATGTTGTGGCACTCTGTGTAGTAGTTTGTTTGTTATAAGCTTCATTGAGTATGAATCATAATACTCAATTAATTCACTTTGGTAAACAAATTGATTAAAATGAAAGGAATAGGGTGTGAGGTAAATCACTAGTTCAGATGTTTGAGAATTTAAGGGTGATATTGAGACCAATTGGCTCATGAGCTACACAAGCTTTAATAGATTTTCATGAGCCCTACGTGCATAAGTTTCACTTGAAATGTCAAGTATTAATCAAATTCATCCGAAGGTGAGCTTGAGTCATGTGCTATGAGGATGCCAGATGGTTGCTAGAGAAGTTTGCTCGGATGAACAAACTAGTGGCTCAGACTAGCATTGTACAACGAATAAGGCAATGGCATGGAAGAGAGTGCTGACGACGAGCAAAAAAGACAGTCTGGGCGCTTCTCTTCCTTGGACGAGCGATGGTTTGCTCGAACCATCGAACGTCCGAATGGGGCAAGCCGCTAGAAGGATTGTCGGAGCAATCTGTTGTTGGGTTGAGCAAGGCATATGTTTTGTGAGGACGTTTGCTCGGTCTTGCTCTGACGAGCACAATGTTTCTTATGTGAATTTATGCCTGTACTCTAGAGCTTTACTTGGCAACAATTTCAAAACTCGGGTTAATCATACTAAGTTTTACTCTAGAATCCTCGGCTCAAAAAAACCCGAGTCTATTTTCATGAGCTGCCAAGTCCACTAGATTGAGCTAGGCTGGGCACCCCTCTCTCCCTAACTCAAATTGTAATATGCATACTTCCAATGGTTAATGCTATTGACTTCATCATAGACATCAATTTATTTTGATAAAATATCATATGGAAAATATCTCCAAACTAGTCTATCTTCTCCCTCGTGCTATTTAAGGCGGAAAAATCTTGGATCTGATGGTCATTCCTCACGCATTCATATACTTGGAGAAGAACTAGCATCTTTACTCTGCTTTACCAACATTTTGGAGATATAGATGGACTAACCCGTTAAGTTACATGTTGAAAATATAAAACTATAAACTCCATCGATGCAGTTAGACAATTTAGGATAAAGGATTATAAGATTTTGTTTATTAACATCGCTTTTTTGGTGCCTTAAAAGAGGATTCTGCTGGTTTTGTCCAAGGCAAAGCATTTGAATATAGGCAGTATTGTTCATAAGATGATAAAGAACTAAAGAGACATTTGCCTTTGGAATCACAATGTGAACAACAGCAATTTGTTTTCATCTTGATTTATTATGGAGTAACAAACTATCCTGTTAAACTAGAGTTATCGACTACTACTTTCGATGTTTGTGACAAGCATTATTGTCTTTGTTATTGTCGATTTCTCTGATATTTTTATTTTGACTAAAAATTGGTTGATTCTGGTTTTCAGCAATTACTCAACTATTTTACTTACAAAGCTGCGAGGACAGTTCTAAACCAGCTCTATGAAATGAACCCCCCTCAATATACATGGCTGTATAAGTAAGTACATGACTATCTTTATCAGTTTTGAATTACCTACTCCATTTTTACACTTCATCTTCATAATAGATACCAACTTATAGTTCTAGTGGCTATTTTCTCGAAGAACCAAAGATTTATACACCATCTGTCCCTTTGAATATGCTACAATACGGATGTCGATGTGAGACTTTTTCCCAAATGTTGTAGAAAACTCGAAGGAACAGAGGGAGTAGTTTTTTGGTTTCAAATTATAAAGAAATATAGTGACATACTGACATAGCTTTTTAAATCATGTATATTTCTTGTCTATGTGAAGTTGCAGATGATATTTGTAATCAAGGGTCAATAGGAACAACCTCTTTGTTGTTACAAAGGTAAGGTTGCGTGGATGGCATTTGACGGCGCAATTCCTATTTAGTTATGGTTGATATTGGGAAAACATTAGCTTGAGATCAGCCTGCATAATATAAATCGGTACTAAGTCCCATTGAAATCGCAACATCATACAAATTTTGTATCATAGCTTTTTAGAGAAACTTTCCCAAATCTCAATGGGACGGAAGGACTAACTAGTAATGAAATGCGTCTTATCCATGAATTCTATTTTGGCAAGTCAGTAGCTCCAGTCGAATGTATATGTTGTGTGCATATGTAGTCTGTTGTACAAGACCATAGTTTAAAAACAAGACCGCATCGCATCCCATCGGCAGCATTATAAAGGTTTTCAAAACTAACGAACTGATATTTTCCACGTTGTAAAGCTGTAAAAAAACCGCACTTTGGCCGTACAAGGGATATCTTATGATTTACCCGATATTTAGGCATTACGATAACTGCATCACTCCCGTTACCGCATCACCATTCCGTTATTTCCATCGTAACCGTTGCCGTATTTTTACATTATCAAGACAATGCACACATAAGAACCAATGTTCAAGCCAACACTTCATACAAATTGTTTGTCGTATGTTATCAAGCACTCAAATATATACAAGAAACTGACATTCTTTCAATTTTTTTGTTTTTCTCTGCGCAGTTTCCTCCTAAAAAACAAACCTGCAGATGGAAAGATCTTCATTCGTAAGCTTGGGAAGGTATTAAACTATCTAGAAGCATACATTCATTTGTCCTACATGCGGGCATTTATATAGAATTAGAAGAAGAGGACAATTGTTCTGTCAGAACTCACCATACGTTTCTTTTAACTGCACAGGAAAAACAAGACCTTGCCGAAAGAATAATGGTAACACGGCTTCATCTATATGGAAAGTGGATTAAGGTTCGTTTTCTTCTCCTCATTTAGTCATTTACGTTACCTTGAGTTTTGACATACAAGTCGAGGCTTCGATAGATGCGATTAGCCCAAGGCTAGTCGGCCGTCTGAACTTATTGGACTATTGGCCCTGCTCAGACTGGTCACTAGCTTAGACACTTGGACGTATATGGCACGTAGACACTTCATTTTAGGCGTATCCCACACTTGGACACGTATCAGTATCCTGCTTCAGTTCCCAAGTCCAAGTAACATAGTTAATGACCCAAGCCGAGTCCTGGTTGCACATAAATGTTACCCACAGCCCGCCTAGCCCAGTTCACTTGCTATATGCACATGCATTGGCTGTCTGATCGTTACGCTGTGATGTCTTTTCTAACCCATTTCTTCCCGTCCTAACGATGTAGAAATGCGATCATGCTGAAATATACAAGAACATATCAGACGAAAACTTGGAGTTGATGCGCGAAAAGTTACTGGAAACCATTATATGGCCTTCAGATGACAACACGGAAAAGATCGGATAATGTACATATAGTAGTATCTTTAGTTTGCTACTCATCGGCTACTCTTTGCAGCGGCATTTTGGCGTCCTAGGCACGATTAAGACGAACAAAGAATGCTGCATTTCGTAGATGTGTCATATGTATGCATATAGCATTGGTTGTTTTAGATTATCAATTGTAAGAAATTTATCCTAATTTTCGCGTTTATTATACATTCGGTCTAGATCTTTAAACGAAAACGATGCTTTATCAGAAACTTAAATAGTCGTTATTGTTTGATTAGAGCTTTAAAATTTTAATCTTTAATATAGTACATTAGTTCTTCATGTAATTTTGGTTCCTTTGTCCAAAACAAATGTAGAAACATCCAAGAAGGTTTCTTTTATGTTTGCATTCTTGTAGAGTTGAGATTGGGGAGCTTGCGTAGATTATGACATTAATGTTTATTATAACTAATACTCTCTCTGTCCATTTGAGTTTATTTCTAAAAATAATTTTTCTTCTTACAATATGTCATTTTAGTCGTATTTAAAAATTAAAACAAGAAAATTATTTTACTAATCACAAATGTTGATTTGTAACCGTGATCAAGGATTTGATTTGAAACGAGATTGATATCAATTTTAAGCAATTCTTAGAAATTTTAATTGAAAGTTTTATGTAGCTTTTAAATTTAAAAAAATAATATTCTAATTAATGAGACCAATTAATTGTGATATACCACTCATATATTAAAGAAATAAGTTGATGTTATTTTTAATAAAATAACATATGGCAAATAGAGAATGCCATGGAAATATTAAGTTATTTTATCAGATTGTATGATGGAATGATGACGTTAAAAAAATATGCATAAATCAATAACTAATCTACCATTTTTGGCGACAAAAATATCTATAAAGGTCTAATTTATATCAAATTAAATCTACCCTCTTAGGGGTATTAAAATATATAATCAAAAGTAGTAAACATATATAATATAATAAGATATTAGTATCAAATAAGATTTTCAGCTTTTATATTATAAGATGGGTGGATATTATTTTTGGAAGATATTGGGCATAATTCCGCATAATGTAATTGTGTGGATAGCTAGTATGAAGAACCTTTTAGATGTTTAGATATTTAAATAGTTGTGTAAATTAAAATTATTTAATAAAAATAGTGATTATGGGATCTATTAGAGTATAACTTGTTATTAAAAATGTAGCGAAAATTTTAATGTGCAACTTTTGATTCTGAAACAGTAAATATTATTATAAGTTCTAAAAACAAATATATGTACAATTAAGGGGTCGTTTGGATTGAGAGTAAATATTTAAGGGGTAATAAAAGTCAAAGTAGGAATTTAAGGTTAGTTAGGTAGATGATTAAAGAAATTTGATTGTAGGAGAGGTGGAAGAATGAATTACAAGATAATGAAAAAATAGAGAAAATAGCAATAAGTTCCCTTATTTTTGGGTATAAATTTATCCTAGGGGGAGGTGGAGGAATTCTTTATCTCAAAATGAGTAAAATCAAACTCTTTTTCTATTCATATTTTTTAATCTACTCCTATTCTACCTCTATCACAATTGTTTCAATAACTTCATTTGCATATCTAATTACCTTTTTACATTAGTTTGACTTTTTTTACTACCTTAAATATTTACTCTCAATCCCAGCGACTCCTAAATGCTATTTAAATTGCTTCTTAAGTCACCGGACAATGATATTTTTCTAAAAGTAGCATTTTAGTTTCATTAAATCACTTATAGTTACTTAAACTAAGATTGACGAGTAATCTTAAAAGAATCTACGCTAGCTAATTGTATTTTAACATAATAAGTATATATTTGTGTGTTTGATCGAATTCTCATATGATATATATTAGAATAAAATTCATTTGTTATATTTCTTTTTACACGTAATTCAATATATATTTTTTATTTTGATATTAAATACCTATAAATCTAACTAAATAAATAATGAAAAATTGAAAATCACATTAAAAACTTTTTTTTTTGAGTTAATCACATTAAAAACTTAAATTTTGAGAATAATAAAACAAAAGTTCATACAATATTATCTCTTACAGCTACTCTTGTGTAAAACCATATCTCAAAGAGACGATCTCAAAACAAGAAACATACACTCTTTTTTTTCTCTTTAATTTGTATTAATTGGGTTATTCAGCCCATCATCAAGTCTTGTATAAGACCATCTCATCATAAGACAAGCACAAACAAACAACCTATTAGTAATAAAACATTAAAAAAAAATGAAATTTGACTTGTCTAGTAAAGTAGTGTTTGTTTCAAAGTTTAAGCTGAGTGTCTCATAATAAAACGATCTCAATAATTATTAAAATAAAAAATCTCAATAATGACTTAGTGTACATATCTAATTAAAATTTAAAATTAAATTATTGCATTGAGAATTTTGAACGGTGATACCTAAAAAAAATTTATAACTACTTATATTTAATTTAGTTCCCCTCACCTCCCTCGTCCCCTACTTTTCCGGCTTTTTTCATTTTCTCTCTTCTTTGTTTTATTTCTAAAAGAACCACTCATACAAATTTGCTTTTTATTTTCCCTACTTATCTTTCAAAAACTTCAAATATGATTTTCTAATCTATTATCGCTCATAGAATTTATTATCAGAATATAAAAAAAACATTTTCCATCCATTTTTACCTAACTAAATATCTTTTTGTATATCAGTTTATACAAAAAAAATGGAACCAAAAATCAGAAAAAAGATTATAAAGAAAACCGAAAATAATATTTCAAGATCAACAAGAAGGATTATTACAAGGAGTATTTACAAGAAAGAGAAATTGTTATTGAGCCAAACAACACCCAAGAAGAAAACGGTAAAAGCTCCGAGTTTGGATGACGACATCAATGGAGGTAATAACATTTCCGCCATTAACAAAAGCTTAGATGGTGTTTTCTCAACTCCAAAGTCTGAGAAATATAAGATTCCGAAAATCGAAAGTTGCCCACCAGCACCCATTAAACCAAGAACTTTATTTTTAAACAGGCGGTCCATTATTTTCTTTACTAATCCTGAAATAGATAATTTCTTGATGTTTGCCATGGCTGATAATAATCATAATAATAATAATATCGAGGTTTGATTTTTGCTTTTTTAATTAAATATAATATTATATAATATGATGTATATTCTTTCGTTATTTTATAGTTTATTATATTCTAATCATTAGTATTTTATTTCTTAGAAGGTCATCGCACTAAACAGTTCAGCCCAATGATTTTAAATTTAAAAATAATGTTGATGACCGATTACTTACTTATTTTGCAAAATGATCTGGCTTATAGCAAGAATTTATGTTTTTTTCGAGTTGAAGTATATTCACTCTTTAAACCAAGTTTGATTGCTGAAAATAAATTCATTTATTATTTATTTGATAATCAACCCACTTAGATATATTTATAGATTGATAAGAATAAGCAATAGTAGAGTTTATTTTTATAAACATACCTAAGAAATGGTTTATTTAAAAATAAACAATAGTTAGATTTATTTTCAGCGGATCAAATAAATATTAATTTGTTTTTACAATTAATCTATTTTATATCGGTTTGAATATGTTCGCACTCATTTACTCAAAAGTGTAACAAGCAATATGAAATGAGTAGAAGATTATATATATTTATATTATTGAAATATTGTTAATGACTAGTTTTTTTTGGATATTATTAGAAACTTAATTAATTCTACTTAAAAAAACTTTTATGAACAATTTTATTTGTTTTATTTTTTTCATGTTTTTGCCTAAAAAGTTATTAATTATAGTAATTTAATGAGATAGAAGAGTAGGAAGGCTTGTTTGATTTAGTTTTTAATAGTTTTTTGTTTTTTTTTTTTTTTTGTACTAGTGAACTTAAAGAAGAAGAAGAATATTTGTAAATTCAAGGTGTGAAATGTTGAATGGAAAGTTTTTTTGGTTATGTAGTTAATATGGTCAAATTAATGAAAGCTAAATGCTTTTTGAATGTTCTCTATTCTTTGCCGCCCATATTCAGATATTCTTAATTTGCAAAGTTTTATTTTTGTGTTTTTATTAATTTATCTTTTTTTGCTTTATATACTTTGAAAGTTATTTGAAATTTAATTTAATCAATTAATGCCTAACATCGGAAAAATACCACACAAATTGATTAATTATTGGTAATGAATTATTACCCCTTAATTCTCTAATGATAATGTCTTACTAAATATTTGGCGAATATTCGATAATATATAGTGATTTATTATTCTCCTCATGTTGATTCGTAGAATTACTGTCGTTGTTCGATCTTGTTTCATAATTATCATATCAAATATTTTTTGATGTATAATAGATCGAGTATTGAAAATAAAATGAATTTTATTGTTTTTTACATATGATTTTTTTGTGATTAATAATTTAAGTATTTATTATTGGGGTTTTGATTTATAAACAAATTGAAAATATTAAATTCCACTTCTATTTGTACATCATGCTATATTCAAAAAAAAAAAAGAATGATCAAATTATGTGTGCAATCCATAATCAAATGATTGTTTATCATAAATTGCTAGTCAAGCTCAAATACTAGGGGAATAATGGACAAAATTATGAGTGTAAATCAGTCCAAAATGCAAAATTAAGCAATATTTATTTTTTTTATAATTAACATTATAAAATTTAAATATGTGATAACCTATAACTTTCTAAGTCATATATTGCAAACTCAAAATGACATAAAGAGTATAAACTAAAGAAACATATCATGTTATGATTTGGATTTTGTGTTGTGTTAGAGTATATAATAATATATATATTCTGAGACTTTAACCATCAGTTTAAACTTTTAGTTGAGTTGATTCCTTGATATGTTGTACATAAAAGTTTCTTCCAATCCTACAAGGCTACAACTAAAACTAAACCTAATGCATGCATGCTTAATAATGTTCATGATCATCTTCTTCCCCCTTTTTGATCAATAAAAAGAAATTCCATATTCCATAAAAAGTGACCAAGTCAAGCATTCCACTTTTAGATAATCAATAGATGAGCAAATATTTTGATATTTTGCAGTCCAAATTCAGCTTTATTCTATATAAAAATACTAACACTATTATGGAATTAATCTAATTATAGTGCTTAAAATCATTGTTCATTAGTTACTATATAAAAACTTTTCAAAACCTATTCAAAAAATCTTTTCTTTTTTTAGTCTACCATATAATTCAAATAAAAAAAATTCATCACATAAAATTTGATATATTAAATACCTTTCAAAATAAGAAAATATTTTTTTTTTAGCAAATACAAGTTTAATTAATTTTTAAAAAATCAAAGAATTATGTACAACACCAAAAAAAAAGCTCTATTCTTGCACCTAACACACTAAACATGAATCATGCTTGAAATATATGATTGCATCAATTATGTTTACCATATACACTATATAATTATCTAGATAATATTCTATTTATACACATCCAAAATTGTCAACTACTCCTAAAACGGTATTATGTGCGATTTGCAAAGATCATTGTAATCTTTATTGACACCATGATATAAAAAAAAAAGATTTTTTTGAATAATTATAAAATTTTAGTATTTTTCTTTGAATTATGCGTGGTCGCCGAACTTGATGTGATAGTAAAGATGATTAGGCATTTAGCTAGTTGTGCTAGAGATATTTTTTTTAATAAAACGACTTTATAATAAATTTATATTCTCATAATTTAAATTAATTATTTAATTTTTTAAAGAGAATATCTCACAATGAAATTGCATCATTAAAAAACGGTGATAATAATTTGGTTTACATTTTTAGTACCCTACTATGTAAACCATAATAAATAAACTATACTAGTACTAATTACTTAATTAGTAGTATACATTTAAAAAACAAATAAAAGAAATATATATTATGTAAAAAAATGTTATTAATACATGTAAACACTTATTTCATCCTCTAATATTCTTCTTATTTGGAATATTTCAGCTTAAGGAGAAAGAATTTTAATTAGTGTCTTTGACACATATTTAAAAGATAAAATAAATATATCCAAATGAGATACTGTTAGATTCGTCTTACTATATACTTTTTTATTTTGCATTGTTATATGTATTTAGAGATATTAAGATTTAAAATTTACATTAAAAACTACAGCTAGTCTTCTGAGAGACCATCTTCTGATAGACGTCTCTCAGGTCCAATTCATTAAAGCTTATTGCCTATATTTACTCTACATTTTTCCTAATGGCCAACCCAATTAAAGATGGTCACTAAAAGACCGTCTCTCATAAGAATTTGTGTAAAAACTATGAAAAAAGTAAATAAAAAGAACAAAAAGAAACGAAGAAAGTATAAATGGAGGAAGTATACATAAGCATAAAACATAATAGAGGAGGGGGTAGCTTATGTCTACTAGAAATGATATAGGACAGCAAACCTAACTATTGATAAGGTTTATTTATGGATGACAATCATGGTTATAAAATCATATCATTAAATAATTGAAAAAAGTTAGGAAAAACCATCAATTTATAAGGGAATCCAAAGAAGGTAAAGTCTCGTGCGGGTACTCATCATTGTCCTTCTCAAGAGGGAATCTCGAGAAATACATATTCCTACTCCACATTTTTTTTATTTTTTTCTTTTTATCATTATTATTATGTCTTTTCCTTATTTTATGCAAGGTTTTACTCCCTCCGAATTATTTAAGATTTCCTATTTGGGTTTTCACGGTTATTAAGAATGGTATAAAGTCTATTAAAAAGATAATAGTTGGGTATTTTAATTGATTAAATTAATTGGAGTATTGAGAAATGGAAAAGTGAAGGTATTTAGGTAAAAAAAGACAAAAAAATAAATGGGACAATTAATATAATTTTGCCAAATAAGAAAATGGGACATCTAAAATGATTCAGAGGGAGTATTATTCATGTTCATAAAATTTACTTCCACTTCCTTGAGGTAACTATAAGGCTTTCTAGATTGCCTTTTTTATTTTCTTATATTTTATTTGATTTTTATTTTAATTATCAAGAATTCAATTAATTTTTGTGTTTTAGGAGGATTACTCAAGGTAAAAGATAAATAATCTGCATTAGAAACGCGTTTAAAGAAGATTTAAGGGTATATTTGTTGAGTACGTGCTACTGAAGAGAAGATTAAAACTTACACCATTTTCGTCAAAAGAGATGAGAAATAAAAGAAAGAAAGTACAAGATAAACTTTGTAATAGGATCAAGTATAAAGAGTGAAGTTGTATTTATACACTAGCTAGTCCCAATAGTTAGAAAATTAAGAGTTATTGTAACTCATGAATCCTTATAATTATGGGGAATAAAATTAGATATTAAGGAGCGATTAATCTTGTTAATGAAGCACATTACAACTCTCAAATGAATATGAATTTAGTGATAGAAAAAGTTAGGCAACAAATCAAACAACAAACAAGCAATTAACAATCGCTTATGATCTTTGAGAGTGAACGTTCCTCCTACAGTTAAACGTGTAAACCCGGCCCCTTGGACCGTCGGTGACTATTTATAGAGGCTGTAAACTGATCCTACAAACCAACACAAGTCTTTTCAGCACATTTTGCATTGGTCTCACTCGTGCTCACTCGGAAAAACTTCCTAGGAGGTCACCCATCCTAAGATTGTTCCTATGCTTAACTATAGAGTTCTTAGCAAATTGACTCCCATAAAAAGAAGATGCACTTTGTTTATATGAATAGTCTATCGATTTCTTTTCAAGCTAAATCTAAGATAGCACACTACACTTATCCTAAAATTAAAAATCTTTCTAATTTCGGTCTAACCGCCGCAACTAAGCAAAAACTATATCAGCTTGTCTCCTGAGAGACCGTGTCTTTAATGATCTCTCAGGCCCAGTCCATTAAAGTTTATTTTCTACTCTTACTTTACATTTTTTTTATTTGTTATTTATTTAATTTATTCAACATAACAATATTGGTGATTTTGAAGTGAAAGGTGACATACAATAATGTTGAAGTGATTTATTGTACGAGATAGATTATAGAATATGCAAAAATAGACGCAAGTATCTAAAAAAGTATAATTTAATAGTTAATAGGTGTATTTTTAGCATTGATTTAAGGATTAATTGGTGGCTGGCCTTGAAAAATGGGTCGAACTTTTTGTCTTAGGGCATAAAGCACCCTTGTACATTTGTGCTAGAATTCCTTTTTTGTAGCATCTAGATACTTGTAACAAAGTAGAGATTTTTTCTTTAATTAATTTTTCTTTAATTAATTAAAATTAATATAATCGAATATATTCTTCATGAGCCATTAAACTAAAATTGATACACTATTATTATTGAACCTTAAAGATTCGGAATCAACATTTAGACTGATGAATGATATAATTTATTTTTTATTTACAAGATTCTCCTGTATACCCATAATAAAAAAAATATATTAGTTAAAATTACGATTCAAATTATCATCGTGATTTAATTAATTATAAAATAACCTATAACATATTAGTTAAAATTAATATAATCGAATATATATATATATATATTCTTCATGAGCTAACAAACTAAAACTTATGCATAAGTATTATTGAACCTTAATATTCGAAATCAACATTTAGGATGATGAATGATAATTTTTTTACTTTATGATAGGAATTTAATTGTCTTTATTTATAAAAGTAACTAATTTATATTTTTTTATTTATAAAATTCTTAAGCCTACTTCATAATAAAAAAATATATATTTAGTTTGAAATTATGGTTTAAATTATTGTCGTGATTCAATTGATTATAAAGTAACCTATAACACTCTTTGTTATACTTGCCTACAGGTTATGTGATAAAGATTATTTTAAGTACGTATAAAATAGTAATATTCTATTTCATAATGCTTGTTACACTTTGAATACGAGAATGGGAGCATTTTTAACCGTATATAACAAACAATATAAAATAGAAAAATTGTAAAAATAAACCAATCTTTATTTGATACGCTGAAAATAAATTCAACTATTATTCATTTTTAAATAAACCACTTATTAGATATACTTATGAAAATAAACTCAACTATTGCTAATTCTTAATCCTTGACTTATAAAAAAACTACTCCCTTCGAATTAATTTAGTTGTCTCATTTGCTTGGGCACACTTGTCGAGGTAACATTTTGACTCTTAATATCTCTAATTGTGCTTAAATAAAAATCATAAAAAATTGATAAGAATAATCCCTGTACCGAGTCTAATCAAACAAGATCTCACATAACTATGTTTTAACTTATGGATTAAGAATAAAATACAAATTAAACAAAATTGATGAATACTACTCCCACCTATTCATCTAAAACCAAATAGGACTACTAAAATGATTCGGAGGGAGTATAAATCATTCTATAAATATACCTAAGTGGGTTGATTATAAAAATAAATACTCCCAGTCTCCCACCTATTCATCTAAAATGTCTTATTTACTTTACGCACTCTATCCAATGCACTTATTCGATCCTTAATATATTTAGTTATGTATAATTAAAAATTATAAAAAATTAATATTAATAATCTTTACATCAAAACGAATCAAATAAGATCTTACATGATTATGTTTTAACTTATAGATTAATAATAAAATGCAATTTAAGCGTGATATATGAATAGCGTCCCAAAAATAAATGAGACGTTTTAAATGAACAGTAGGTAATAATAAATAAATTTATTTTCAGCGACAATATAATTCAACAAAAAAAATAATGAGAATATAATAAACTACGATAAAATAAAAGAAAGAATATAATATATTACATTATATTCAATTAAAGAAGCAAAAATCAATCCTCAATATTATTATTATGATTATTATCAGCCATGGCAAACATCAAGAAATTATCTATTTCAGGATTAGTAAAGAAAATAATGGACCGCCTGTTTAAAAATAAAGTTCTTGGTTTAATGGGTGCTGGTGGGCAACTTTCGATTTTCGGAATCTTAAATTTCTCAGACTTTGGAGTTGAAAAAACACCATCTAAGCTTTTGTTAATGGCGGAAATATTATTACCTCCATTGATGTCGTCATCCAAACTCCAAGATTTTACCGTTTTCTTCTTGGGTGTTGTTTGGCTCAACAACAATTTCTCTTTCTTGTAAATACTCCTTGTAATAATCTTTCTTGTTGTTCTTGAAATATTATTTTCGGTTTTCTTGATAATCTTTTTTCTGATTTTTGGTTCCATTTTTTTTTGTATAAAGTGATATACAAAAAGATATTTGGTTAGGTGAAAATGGATGGAAAATGTTTTTTTTATATTCTGATCATAATTTCTATGAGCGATAATAGATTAAAAAATTAATATTTGAAGTTCTTGAAAGATAAGTTGGAAAATAAAGGGAAGTTGTATGAGTGGTTCTTTGTTAGAAAGAAAACGGAGAAGAGCGAAAATGAAAAAAGCCGGAAAAGTAGGGGACGAGGGAGGTGAGGGGAACTAAATTAAATATTATAAGTAGTTATATATATTTTTTTAGGCTTATCACCGTTCAAAATTCTCAATGCAATAATTTAATTTTAAATTTTATTCAGATATATCATATACACTACTAGTTTTTTTATTGAGACCGTCTTATCATGAGACAATCTTAATTAAATTAGCTCAAATTTTTTTTAAAAAAACACTGCTTCGCTGCACAATTCAAATTTCATTATTTTTATTGTTTTATTACTAATGGGCTACTTGTATAGGCTCGTCTCACAACGAGACGATCTCATACAAGCACAAAAATTGGGACGAGACCGTTTTATTCTAAGACGAGATTGGGCCGACCCATTGTTAGGCGCGTGTACTACACGCGCATCTTTTCCTTTCAAATTTCATTTTTTGGTGTTTTTTTCATTTTTTGGGCATTTTTCAATTTGGACCTTAACAGTATAAATTTTGACCTTAACGATATCAATTTTAAACTTAAGTATTACTTAAACATATCAATTAAAGTAAAAATTTCAATTTGAACCTATAAATGATCAGTTGTGGCGTTAAACTGGTCAATTTCTACCTAAATATGGTTCTAAATTTCTGATTCACAATTTGAGAACGAAGTTAATAAAATATTATTATTTTTATCATAATATTAACTGATTCACATTTCGAATAATATTTATCATTTTTTTAGAAATGCATTTAAAAATATTGTGACTCATAATATGTTCAAAATTGTGAAAAAGAAAAACCAATAAAATCGAAACTAACAGAGAACAAGAATTCATGTGAACAACCTCTATAACTTAGATTTAAATCTTTTGAGATTAGGATTTTTTTTTTTTTGGTCTAATTACACAATAGAAAAGGTATGTTCATTTACAATAATAAATTCTTCCAACTTAATTTTTTTTTTGAGTAGATAATTTGAATGATTTTTTTAACTGAATTAATTAATTTATTTTTACGAATAGTTTATTTGACGGTGAGGTGAATAAATGAACTTGTCCACACCTTGTCTCAAACTCTTTAACCATACATTGAACTATTAAAGACTTAAAGTATACAATTGAGATCGATCAAATAATTTATTAATTAAATTTCTCGTTTTTGTACAAATTCCAACTAAAATAATCCCTTAATAAATTGTCAACGACTTAAATGGAGCTAATTCTATACAGGTGTTACTCCTTTCGCATTTTATTAGTTGTTACGGTTCCTATGATAAGTACTACTATTTATCAATTGATTTTATTTAATATATACTAGTAATTCTCTATGTATAATGTAAAACATAGACATGTGGGATCTTGTTTAATTCATCTTAATGTGTATTTTCTTGATATTAACTTTTTAGAATTTTTTATCATATAAAATTAGAGATAGTAAAGATTAAAATCGTGTAATGAATAGCGTAAAAAACAGAAATATAGCAACTATTAAAGATCAGAGGAAGTATTATGCAGAAGGACGCACAAAATAAAACTTATCCTTAATTATAATACCGCTTCTTTTTTTATTAATGTTTTCATGAGGAAATATTTTGCTAGAGGAGATCAAAGATAAACTTGTACATTACTTTTCATCATAAGTACGTATCTAATTATTGGGATTACGACTCTCATGTTATTATTGTTATAATTTGTAATTATAGATAACTAGTATAGAATCCCGTGCAATGCACGACTTTTTAAGCATCGATATATATATATATATTAATTTAAAAAAATAATGCCTGAGATATTATGTAGTAAATTACTCAATTTCTACAATATATGTATAAATTAAATTTGTAATTTTAAAAATTGTCTAGAATATATGATGCAGTATATATATTTTCTAATTTACTCAATTTAACCATAAATAAAAAATAGTCAAAGATAATTTAACGGTAGATATATTGGTCAAGATTAAATACAATTTATTAATTTACTTAATTTACTCAATTTAGTTTATTAAATATAGCAATTTATTAATTTGATTATTCCATGTGAGAAATAATCTGTTAGCTTTAATTGTAATTGGTTCATTTAGGCAAATTTAAAATTGTGACATTTGATACAAAAATAATTAAAATACCATAAGTACAGAAATTATTTATGATCTAATAAATTATTCCTTAAATTATTTATGGTAAAATTAAGCAAGCATTAATGTAGATTGAAACATCAATGCAGATCAAGCAGTAATAATTGAAGAAAGAAATTTTTTAGCTTTTAACCAATAGAAAAATTACAAATGGCACACATTCTCTTACATTGACATTTGTCATTTCCCAAGAATTTTATTAAAATGTATGATTATTAATTTGATTATTCCATGTGAGAAATAATCTGTCAGCTGTAATTGTAATTGGTTCATTTAGGCAAATTTAAAATTGTGACATTTGATACAAAAATAATTTAAATACCATAAGTACAAAAATTATTTATGGTCTAATAAAGTATTCCTTAAATTATTTATGGTAAAATTAAGCAAGCATTAATGTAGATTGAAACATCAATGCAGATTAAGCAGTAAGAATTGAAGAAAGAAATTTTTTAGCTTTTAACCAATAGAAAAATTACAAATGGCACACATTCTCTTACATTGACATTTGTCATTTCCCAAGAATTTTATTAAAATGTATGACTAGATAATATCCGTGTGATGCACGATTTTATTAATGGGTGTTTGACAATTGGCTTTTGGTTTAGTTTTTTTTGTTGATTTTTGACTTTTGGCTTGTTGGTTGGTCAAACAGCCAAAAAAATTGTTTGGTAAATGTCTTTTAAAGCAGCTGAAAAGCTGGCTTTTAAGCCAAAATGAAAAAGCTACTCCAACTAGCTTTTTGGGTTGACTTTTGGCTTATTAGCCCATTTTTTCTCTCATAAACAACCACGACCGATATTCAATTTACGAAATATCTCCACAAATAGCTAACTTTTTAAGTTAGCTTAAAAGCTAACAAAAATAACCAACATTACCAAATGGTCAAACAAGACAACCATCAACAACCAATAGTCAATTGCCAAACACCCCCTAAATTTTTGATATATTTATTTAAATAAAAAATTAAATGGCTTTATATTTTAACCATCTCAAAATATCCTATAATCATTTAATAAATAACATTATAAAGATTTTATAAATAATTAAAAAAATAAAATAAAATATATGATTTTCTCATATATTAAAATTATATAACCTATAAAGTAAAAAATTAACCAATATTGATAATATTAGTCATAATTAGAAAATCAAAAAGTCAAAGATATAAACATTAGTAATAAATACGATGACATTATCATTGTATTTTAACGGTAAAATATTTATTTAAAAAAATAACATGTAAACAATTTTAAAAAATAAATTCATTAGTAGTGTTAAAATTTGTGAAAAATCAAATTAAAATTTTATTAAATACCCTAGTGAAAATTGTCAGTAAGCTCCTCGGAATGGGGGTAGACAATTGAAAAAAAAAAGGAAGGAATCAGATATGAGCAGTTAAAATTTTCATTTGGATTGATGCCTTTGTCCAAAGGTTCATGTATTCCTTTTGCAATTCCAATGGTGTTAAAAACCCAGTCCATTTAAGAAAAAATGTTTAAATTTAGACAAGTAACAAAAATTTGTTTTGAAATAAATATTAATGATAAAACAAATTAAACATACTCTTCAAGTTAAATAATATATTAATTACACAAATTTTTATTTAAGACTGTCTTTTGTAAAGACGGCTCTCTAAAAGTCCAATCCAATATTAAATATATATTGTTACAGCTCTAAATATAGATTGAGACTGGACTTTTGAGAGTTGTCTTTACAATAGACAGTATCTCAAGAGAGCACCTGTATTAATTATTAGCTTCATCTAGATACAAGAAATTTTATATTGGGCGACAAAAAAGACTTTTTTTCGGCGACAAAAAAAAAAGTTGTAGCACATATTAAATTTCTTGTAGTGGATCTTAATTTCTAATTTCATAATAATCCTATCAGGCTATTAGCCAATTACAATACTTACACATAATAATAAAGGAAATGAATACGTTATGTAAAATAATCCAAATGATGGAAATTTTGCGTCATAAATGGCAAAATCGTACATAATTGCAATATTAATAAATAATACTCCCTCTGTTATTTTCTTTTCATAACTTTATGTACAATTTTCAAATTAATTTTTTTGTCGAATATCTCTCAATACGCATCTTAAAAATATAAAAAGGAATATATATCACTACAAGAAATATCACTAAATTCTCTATATACACTATAAGAAATTTAAATGTCACTAGATCCTATGTCGTTAAAAGTTTTAGTGTAACTTTTTAATATGCTGCTAAAGGGTTTAATAAATGTCACTAAATCCTCTATATACGCTATAAGAAATTTAAAATCAAGACATTTAAATTAAATGTCGCTAAATATATCCCACTAAAAGCAAATTAGATTGTAGTAATATATATATTAAAGACAAATCTAACGAGATCTCAATATATTTTATCTTTTATAGGAGTATATATTTAAAATCTTTGTCTAATTTTGCTCTTAGAATATTCTAAATAGGAACAATATTAGAGAAAAAGGGGAGTAAATTTTTTATGAATATTTTTAGCCAAAATGAAATAAATAAATAATTAGTAAAGTAATTGATTCTGCTTTTGCTTCCATTTGATTAATAATGGGTGTGTCATAGGGAATTCATGTGAGGTTTTCTAGAATCCGAGGTTCTTAGCTTCTTTTTTTCCCCAAAAATTCTCAAATGAGAAGGCTTATTAGTATTCTGGTGAGCCATTTCTATTGAGTTAAAATAATTACTTACGATTCTAAAGTAATCAATTAGAAAAATGAAATAATTTTATGAACTTGTCACTTGGTGAGACAGTTTCATACAAGACGAATTATTTTTTTGTTTTTGTGTCAAAAATTAAGACGACATAACCTATAAATAGCTCATCAGTAAACAAATTCTCATTTATGACATGTCATATGCTAAATAGTCTAACTAATTAAATGCTCCCTCTGTTTTTTCAAGTTTGTCCACATTACTATAACGGACAGTTTCATAAGTTTGTCCTATTTAGAATACTTTCCTATTTTGGAAAGTTTTTATCTTCCGTATAGTCTCTTCATCCCTCATTTAACCCTCATTTCTCTCTCATAATACCAATATAATTATTAATTCACACCACTATTTTAATAAAATAATACACACTATCTACAAAGATTCCACATTTCTTAATAAAATAATACCCACTATCTATAAATTTTACACCTTTCTTAATTTGTGTGAAATCTTCAAATAGACAATAAAAAAGAACGGAGAGAGTAATTAATTATAAAATACTTACTTTTATACTTAAGAATTAAGATACCCACTTTTTAAAATTTTGAAACTAAGATACTTCTATGTGGTTATTTGCTGTTTATCATGTTATTTGTATTTGTATGTTAAAATTGATAAACTCAGTGTAGTTGAGTAAAGACTCCTTTAAACGTAAAAATTGAGCTCCTACCGTGAGATAGTTTTATATACGAAAATTGATGCAAGTTACGCTTGTAGTTTGCCATTTAGCCGTGGACCACTCGTAGAGGGTATATTTAACGTGCATCTCGTCTTGCATAAGATCGTTTCACTGTGAGACATGTCCATATAATAGCCCATTTCTTCAATTAATTACTTTAAGATCATAAGTAATCGTTTTAAGTTTATAAGTAATCATTCTAAGACTATAAATAATTATATTAAAATTATGAGTGATTACTTTGAAATTATAAGTACTCACGAGCCTAATATTTTATGATTTCACCTAAAGGGATCGACGATCCATTCAAGCTCACACATTAAGTTTTGGACTGAAGGCCCATATCTTGGCATGTTCGCTTGCAGAAAAGAATATTGTAAGTTTTGGACCTGAAGCCCATCATCTTTGATTCGGCTGGTCTAAAAATAAAATATAGTGTACGTTTCTCGGTAGATATTGTTGGAAATACTTCACATGTGAGACAAGATCCCACATCGATAAAAAAGTGAGTTGTGGACTTGCATATATATACTTGGTGAGCTAATCCTCCTATTGCCATATGGTTTTGGGAAACAATAAACCTCACCGAGTGTATGTGCAAGTCAACGCTCTTGACCCGTGGGTTTGTAGGCCCGAGCCTACGGGTTTCCCGTGATCCCACGAGTGGCCCACGGTGAGATTATGTGACGAATTGTCACGGCCTAATAGATATTAGGAATATTATAAGTAGGCATTTAAATTTTATAAGTACTTAACTACTTATTTGGTGAACATTTATTATATTAGAAGTAGCAAGTAGGCATTAAAGATAAAATAAAATTCGTAAAGCCAACATGACATTTCACTTTCTTTTTCTTCATTTCCCTCTTTATAAGCATTGGAGACTTCACATATTATCTTTTCCTTTCCTTCCCTTTCTTCCCCCTCTATTCAGTTTTTTTTTTCTTTTTCTCTTAAAATATCATCTAAATTTAAAATTAATGAAGAATTTAAAATTTTAATGGACCCCACTCAATCCTTAAAATCCGTGAAATTTCAAATGGGACATCTAAAATGATTCGGAGGGAGTAATTTTTAGTTGAGTGTAGTTTTAGATCTAATCAATGCAACAAATGCATTGAATTGTGCAAAAAGGTGTTCCGATACAAGTAAAAAAAAATATTATGAAAATATATCAAATAAGATTAATTAATAAATAATGATGCTATAGTTGCAATTTATCTATAATCTATCTATCTATCAATAAGGATTAATTAATAAATAATGATGCTATAGTTGCAATTTATCTATAATCTATCTATCTATCAATAAGTAATAAAATCCAAAAAAAAGTATCAAATATTCAAAGTTGTACGGCCACCCAAGACTTTTCTTATCTCCTCCTCTCCATGCTTGCCACTATTTCTCCTACATGCCCCTCAATATATTCATTTCACATAAACATTTGAAATCTTCTACTATCTAAAAATAGAGTATAATAAATGACTATTACTTCCATAACGAAAATTTACACTAAATAGGAGTATAAATATAATAAAAGTTAAAATATATGAAAATTAAAGTGAATAAAAACAAAAGGATTGGGATTTGGGATCAAACTAGTGGCGGCTAAGGAGACACTAGAGACGTAATCTAACAATTAACATAAGTATTAAAAAATGATAAAAATTCACTACTTAAAAAATGATAAAAATTATTATTTTTTTTGTCCTGATATGATTAAATAAAGAGAAAATGGATAGTTTTTAAGAAAAAAAATTAATAATGGTGATAAATGAAGAGAGATAGTGAATTGTGTCGTTGAAATTAGAAGAGAATTAAAATGAATGGATAAGATTAAAAGGAACTGGTAAACTATTGTCCAAAAATAGAAGTAATGCAAATTAAATGGGACGTCTTAAAATGACAAATGATGCAAATTAAATAGAATAAAGGGGGTAAATTGTATGAACAAAATTAAGAATTGAGAGAAAGAAAATATATAATATGTAAATCTAGGAATTAAAAAACACAAATCCTTGTGATAGACGGACTCTTTAAGCGATCAACTCTAAATAAAGGAAATACAGAATAAGAGTAAGAATTAAACTCTAATAAATTGAGCTTGGGAAGCGTCTCTAAAAAAGTTGGTCTACCTAAAATAGAAATATTAAAAAATAAAAAATCAATTTTAATTAAAATAAAAAGTGTGACAATCTCTTAAGGACGCAGGGTAACACGAGGCCAATTCAAACTTCAACGTGTCAATTACACACCACTCTTCCTACGTTGTGCTGTCCTTTTTATTTTCATCCTTTCATTTTTTATTTTCTTATTTTCCTTTTTCTTTTTAAATTCTTAAAATATTTTTTAATTAATTATTGTTTGAAAAAAATGACCACACAAAGAAACTAGACTGTGAGGCAACTTTCTTCTTCTTCTTCCTCACAAGATTTGAGGGGAGAGAAAATTAAAATTCTAGAGAGAGAAAATTAATCTAGTTTCGATATTGGGAGGAATTTTCGAAATTCAATATAATCTTCCCCAAGTTTCAAAATCCCTACTTTTCAGAGTTCTTATAATTACTTTCACCGGACGATTTCTCACCAAGTAAGCTCTTTTTTTATGGGTTTATGTCTTTCGTTTTGTTGATTTTCAAAAAATGATTATAGTAATATTTGGGTGGTCTTTGCAAATATTAAATTATCTCCCTAATTTCAAAACCCCTGATTATTGGGGCTCTTTTCATTACGATTAGTAATACTAATTTTTTGTTGATTGAGCGGGTTTTTGTGTATTGATTTGTTTAATTTGATCCCTATTGAGCTTGTATTGTTTAGAATTAGATGTATGTTTGAAATTTTCATTTCTTTTTATAAAGGAGGTTTATTGCTTGAATTATTAGGGTTTTGCATGTCGAAGTTTCAAGTTTCTCAATTTGTTGAGAAATTAGTGTTATTTTGTTAGTTTTGTTTTCTTCCTTGACTGAATCAGGGTTAATTATTAGTTTATGTGAGGAGATAGGAAAACTTGTGATTGATAGGTTAATTTTAGATTAAGCTTTGGGGTTTATTGCATGTTGAATTTTTCTGAATGTATTCTACCCTTAATTACAATAATTGAGTTGATTCAATGACAGTACTTATTCTTTTGTTGATTTTAGTCGTATATGAAGTTTTTAGAGGATGGTATTTGTTATTGGTATCAGACTGTCAGTATATTTGTGATTTTGTAATAGATCCAAATAGACTTGGAAATGAACTAATCCTTTGGATTTGATGTCAAGCTAAAAGTTAGCTCTGGGATTTGAGTCTGGTTTATGTTGAAAATTGGGTTCTAGCGTGTTCGAGATTCATCGAGGAAGTCTATGCAAGTGATACTTGTTTAACATATTGAAAATGGGGTAAATATCTAGTGTGGTGTGAGCATGGAGGAGAGGGGAACCATAACCTTGTAGCTCAATATCATTGGGATGCATATATGCCTATGAGGCTATGACTGAGGGAGTTACTTGATGAGTGTTAGAGCTTGAAACTAGAAATTTTGCAGTCAATCGGATTTGAGCGTTTTAGACTTTCTTCTCGAGTTATTGCAATTATTACTTGTCTGGTCGTCCGGTGCTTTCTTAAGGAAGTTTGTATTGGGCTAAAATCCATTCCCCCTATTACAGGTTCTGAATTGAATATCAGGATATTGGTGCCTTTATAGGTCTCTGTTTGAAGCATGCCATTGAAGTCTATTTCTACATACCAAGCAGTGCCAAGTTCCAATACTGCAACAATTACTCCATCAGCAGTCTGTTCAGAACAGTGGTGGCGTGCTGCTCAACCCACTCCATTGCCTCTAAGTGATGCAGGTGTTGATGCTCCTAAACATACATTGCTAAATCATCAAGCTAAAATGTCAGGATCTAAAGATGAGCAGTCGCTGTCAAACCCGGGAGATGATGATGAAACCAGCAAGGACTCTGAAACTACGGGCTCTACTTCCACCCCTCGTGGTAGGGTGCTCTTGTTCCGCGCTTTTCTTAGACTGTTAGTTAACATTTGCTCATTGACAATTTAGTATCGTTTTAACTTTGAAGAACTATAATCTTAGAGACTACATTTGTTGAGAGTTCGCTGCTTGAGAGTTGAGACTACATTTACTGGATGCATGCTTTTGGATTTTTTTAATCAATGAACGAGAGGGTCATTGACGAGAAAATTGTGTTCAAGTGTCATTGGAGTTGTCTCATTTTAATTCTTTTTCTGGATGGTGATTGCTGAAAACAGGGAATGATTTACAGATGTTGGGTCTGTACTTTTCGGACAGATATTTGTCTTTTCTTTCTTTGTTTTTGAATATTATGTCGCTACTATGGTTGACTGATTTTGCTATTGTCGCTTAACCATTATATTTTGTCCTGTCTCAGATGGTAGCTCTGGGCATGAGCTTCAGAAATCACAATATGGTGAGTCCAGTATGACTCTTGGAAGTGGGGATTATTTTGCACAACATCCACAACTAGAGCTCGTTGGTCACTCAATGGTAAGTGCATGATAAAGTCCGTTTCTTTTGACAGTGGCGAGTTGGTGAATGCTGATTAGTGCATAACTATTGTTTAAAAATTGCTAAATATTTGCAGGCATGTGGATCAACTCCTTATCCTGATCTCTACTATGGTGGAATGATGGCTGCCTATGGACCTCAAGCCTTGGTAGGTATCTTTTTTTCTTATCCGGAGAATGACTTGTTGTAATGGAAATAGTGAGTACATGAAGACTTGATTTTCCTTTAGTGTGGCTATGGTGGTGGTTTTGTCTTGCACCATCTGATACACTGCTTTACGAGCTAATTTTCACTTCGGTGGAAGATCATTGGTAAGGAATTAAAAGGAAGCCTTGGAAAACTGGAAAAACAATAATATGACTTGTTATGACAGGTGTTTGTTCTTTGTGTCCAAGCTGCTAAATTCTTCATTTGATTTTCTTTTGGTAATGGATCGCTTCCAAATGAGCTAGTCATCTGGCACAATTTAGATTCCCCACAAACTAGCCTTTGAGCTTAGCAAGGTTATAAAGTTGCTTTCCGGTCTTGTTGAGGTCAACAGAAGCCTCATCATAACCTCAAGAACCTACAATTACAACTCTGATGAATTAGAAGGCAATTCTAGAGTAACCGAGTAAAATTGACCAGCCTCGACTCCCTAGGTTGCATCTATCTTTATTTTAGATGTGACTTACGGAATGTAGAAGATTTTGCCTCTGGAGAGCGCTGGTTCTTTGAGATGTTCATTGGAGAGATAGTTGCATTTCTGAGATTCGATTAATTGCAGTGCTTTAGCTACAGTAATTCTATACGATAGTTAAAAGCAAATAACTGTTAACCCATTTTGTTCATTGATTTTTGGTTTCAAGCCGATTAATGCTGTATCATCCCTTGTAATATGATTTGATCAGGTTCCTCCCCAGTTTTATGGGATGCATCAACCTAGGATGCCTTTGCCCCTTGAGATGGCACAGGAACCTGTTTACGTTAATGCTAAGCAGTATCATGGAATCTTAAGACGGAGGCAAGTTCGTGCCAAAGCTGAGCTAGAAAGGAAACTCATCAAAAGTAGAAAGGTAATTGCGTTGTTTCATCACTTTGGCTGTTATCTCTTTGGGTGCCTGATTAAGATTGTGGGTATTTTTGCATTTATGTTATAATAATTCGTACACATGATTAAAATTTTGCTATTTCAATTGTTTTTGTTATTTTTTGGATGGGCGGTAGTTTAGAATTGATCCCATTAGGACTTTTTGAGTGGGTCTATTCTAGATGGTTCACCTCCCCCCCTTATGGTTTTGTCTTTTTGTTTTCTTTCCTCAATGGGGTTTGGAAAGGAGTCCATCCTAGATGGGCCCTTTGGTTTCTACTTAGGTTTTTGAGATTTATTTTTTTTTCTTTTATTATAATATGATAGTTGTGTAAACTACGTTAATGTGTGCACCTTTAGGGGAAAATATTTGTGTGCTTAGTCCTGTTTTTACTGCGTCACATGTTTTTTGGATATCATGTTCTGTTGCATGCATTGTTATTTTTACCCCTTGTGCAGCCATATCTACACGAATCTCGTCACCAACATGCTCTGAGAAGGGCAAGAGGTACGGGAGGACGTTTTGCAAAGAAGGGTGAAAATGAAGGTTCCGGCCACTCTGCTGAAGAGAGAAGCAAAGCTTCAGGTTTGAATTTTTTTTTCCAATCTTCGAGGTTTGATATTTTCTGCCCATGCCTGTATTCTTCCCCTTTCTAAAATATTTCCACGTCCAACCAGATACAGGAGAGGTCCATTCGCATGAAAACAGCGTAGAACATAATGACATCTCAAACGGCTCCGGAGAAACCAGAGCCAAGGAAGGTCAGTCGAACCAGCAATGGGGAAGTAGCATGTCTACCGACAAGGCTCCGCAGTTTGCACTTGCCATCTGATGAGCTTGACGAGGCCTAGAATTTAACTACCGAGATAGTAGATTATATGTCCTAGTTCTCTTACCCTTTATGTCAGATTGAATCATCTTCTCGATCTTTTTTGGATGAGTGCGGGCAAATCATTCTTGGCTGGTTTTTAGTGTCATTGGCAGAGACTAGAGAGAGTAGGATAAAGATGGGTAGTAGATTAGCGATTGAATGGCCTTTGTGATCGGCTTACACTGGATTTATGTACAGTTTAGTTTTTTTTACTCGTAGTCGAGAGTGTTAGGTTAGTGTGAGGAAAGAAGTTGAGGCTAAGAGAGATCATTTGGTAGCTATTTATGCATCTTGGCAACTTTGTGTTAGTACGTTGTACATTTGTAGGGGCTCTGATGCTATCAGGTCAGTCGTCGAGAATTTTTTTTAAATTTCGTATTCGTGATATCGATACACCCGTACACGTTTTTAGCTACAAACTCGCTAGTGTTTGAAACAAAAGGTTTGGAACAATGAGTTATGAGACCTTCATTTCTTATGTTCTATTTGCACTTTTGCAGATATGATGATTGCATAATAATGGTATTTGTGTTGGTTTTCTTGATAAGATGGAAATAAGAGTTTTTTTTTTTTTTTTTTTTTTTTTTTTTTTTTTTTTTTTTTTTTTTTTTTTTTTCTCGCATCAATGGAAATTAGAGTTGAAATATTATTCTTTGTGTTTAATTTGCTACCCTTGGTTTAGACAAAATTGTCTCATTGGCTGTGTGCTTTATTTTGTCTTCTGTGATATATTTATATCATCGATCAAATGGTGAATTTATTTTATTTTAATCCATAAGTTAAATTTCAGTTTAATGAGATGTTTGATTTGTTATAAAGTAAATTTTAATGATATTTTTTAAATGTTAATTGTTATTTAGAAAAATGAAGGAATGAAATAGTACATTAAAAAAGTGAAAAAACAAGACATAAGTTTTCTGCTGCGAACAGGATATAATAATTTTTTAAATGAATACAACAAGAGACTTTTTGCTACAAACAGGATATAGTATTATTTTTCTTGTTTGCTAATTTGCCATAATTTTTGTGGTTATTTTTAAACTTGTTTATAGTAATTTTCCTGAATCAAGTCTAGATCCGTGGACCCAGATTGGGTCTGGATCCATGTAAAATTGATAGGTCCTAATTATATTACAATATTTAGTAATCAGTTAAAATTTATGAATGACGTATTTGTTCACACATGGCGAGTTTAGTTTATGAATTTGTATTCTTTTATCTAAATTTATCCATAAACTTATTTCAATCATGTGAGCACATTTTTTTCATCAACTTTTCATTTGTCCTATTTTTATGCAACCAAATGAAATTATATAAGTTAAAAGTGGAATTTATTAATTGCATAATCTTCAATAACCTCAACATAATCACACAACTTTTAAGTATTTCTATTAATTTTTTGATCATTTTACGTCGTTTTATGGAGAAAATACAAAACTATTTCATTTGTTTTATAAATAGCTTTAGAGTGGCCGCTGATGATATTTCCAGTTGCCATAAAAGATAAAACCAACGTGATTAGGTAACGGTAGTATTTGAAAAAATTTTCCCAACATACATAAGAAATACTCTCCCTTTAGTTTTGCTACAATAACATAAAATGTGAATGAGACAAAGAAAAACCAAGTTTATACATAAGATTAGAACAAAGAGAATACAAGACCACAACTTATTGGAAAAATGGAAGAGCGATCAGAAAATCTAAAATTTAGCCAAATCTAAGGAACAGAAGATGCTATAGCATCATCATCATCGACCCGATATGTCCCGTTCATATGGGTTGTGATCAGAGTCTAAGAATGGAACAAGATAGTATACTATAAGCAAATTGCTAATTATAACATGACTCCAATGTAGCAATTTCTGCCAATACCTGCTGCTTTCATATAACTTGAAACTAGCTATAAGATACCAATCTTGTACTAGTTAAAATTGAAAGTACTAAAAACCGGACACCCATAGCTATTTTCATGTTGTAATAAAGATCAGAGCTCTGGATCCCCTACCTTCTATCACACGATCGAATACATGGTTTTACAGCGTAAAAAAAGAGAACTATAACAAAAATGACAAAAATTAGAAAATTGTGGTGTCTAGACGTCTAGTAAGTTAAGGATTATACCACCTTCATGACAAGGATCATAAACTTTCATGATTTTGTTTGGGTTCTCCATCGGTATCCTCTATGTCTTCTATAATTTCATCCTCAGGGAAATCTCCTGAATCAACATTTACGCCTCCTGGATGTGGTGGCAAGTCGGAGTCTGATCCAGTGCCACTAGTAGACTCATTTTGAAAGTTAGTCACATTGACGCCTTCAGATTGTTGATTCATCATTCCCGAGAGAGCCAGTTTTGGGGACCATTCCAGGACATCATCAATAATGTTAGAAACTCTCCTCTGGTACCTGAAAGCACAAAATTAGGCCATTAGTACTCAACAGGGAAAAGGTGGAGGGGAAAATTTTTGAGCCACATGTTTCTAGCCTCCTCTGGCCAGAGATTAAACAATAATAAATTGACAAGTTACATGGTTTACAAGTAAAAAATGATGTACTACCTCTTCCATAAAAACTGGTCTGTATTACGTATACCCTCATACTCAAAATCTTTACATAGTATTTCTATAGTAAAAATGGACAAGAATAGATCAAACCATAAGGAATTACCGTTTTATGAAAATTTAATTATGCTTTACGAATTTACAAGACTAGAAAACAAGTTCAAACGAATTCCTATAGGGTCAGAAATAAGAAATTGGCTACAAGTACGCAAGATAGTAAAATCTTGAACATGTAGGCCCAATTTGAGAGTTGAGCCATCCAAAGCCATGTAAAAACGTGTCCAGCATCCAGCATGGGCACTAAAAGGTGAAACAATAGTATAATCCATATTACAAAACTTTACCTAATACCTAGTATATAGCTTGCAATTGCAAACTAAAATGGGCAAGGTCCCTCGATTAAAGGTTGGATGAAGATGGAATTAATATAGAAAGTTAGAAACCACTAACCTAGCTCGAGCAGCTTCATCAGGAGCATGATGTCTCAAAAGCAATATGACCACAACAGATACGATGGCATAGAAGAGCCTTGAAGTCCATTTTGGTGGATCCTCTTCATCCTTTTTAGGCCAAAACCGAAACAACTCGCTTAGTGTTGCTTCTTCTGCGAGAATGTTGGGGAAAATCCACACACGTTTACCAAGAAGTATCCAAAGAACACCAAAAATTGTGGCTCTCACTGCAAATTAAACAAAGAAAGCAATCATCACATCACTAACAGAGATGGGGGATAGGACATGCATGTCAAGCTAATGCCTACAAGAGAATAATACTGACATATCTTCACAACTTTGGTCAAAAATTAAAAGCATCTAGCACATGTGTACAGTGAGTTAAAACCAATGCATCTTTTATAGAAATATGATTGCAAGTTAACAAGCGCAGTTGCAAGCAAATATAGTAAGATAATGATAGGAATTTGGAGAAATATCACAAGTTGTCAGCAACAACAGCATATAACAACTACACCAACTGGCAACTAGTAAAAAACAAGAATGTAAATGTCAGGAAAATTATTGACGACTTCACAAATGGACTAGAAGAGTCACGATCAAACTATAGCTGTCAACAAAAATACTGAGAAATGAGAAACATACACATCAGAAGGCATAGTATAAGAAGAAGAATTCCAGCACAGGAGTAGAGTACCACAAGCTTAGCCTTGTGAGGATACACGGGAAACAAGCAAATTGCTAATGTCAAAACAGGCCAAGAGAATGATAGAAGTGTCTGCCATAGAGGATGCCTCTTTATGAATGTCCATACGAAGAAAGCATCATTATCTGAAAATGTTTGACCCTGCAACATTTAAACAGCACCAAAGAGAAGGATAAAGAAACTTATTAACTTTTTGTTTAGGGTAATGTCTAAAAAGGTAACTTCAAACCCATTCTATAGTTATTGCAGTCTGCAGATATTGGTAACATTGTTGAAAGGACAACATTCTATTAATGATTCTAATATCTGAGACAACCTTCTCTAGGCAATACCGTAGGAGAGATTTAGGGAACACACAAGCTTACCGTTGTTAATGATAACAAAAAAGTAGTATTTGATGAATTCGAAACCAAAAAACTATAAATTTTTAAATCATTGCTCAAAGGAAGGCCCAAATAATTACCATTGTTTTGCTATCAGACACTTGTGTTTAACCTAAGTGCAAGTAATAACTATAAGAGCTCTATAAAAATTGATTAATTAGGTTCCATCTAAGTTTTTTAAAGAAAATAAAAAGAGAAAAATATTTCAATATAGCCTGTAAGCTCCTCCACCACTATCCAAGGATCTAAGGTGAAAACTTCATACAAGAAATTCACTACTACACTAACAATCTCCGAAATAGTAACATCACAATTGTCAAAAGGAGAACACAACATGGGATATTCATAGAAAAGAAATGAAGGACTTTCTGAAAAACCACTAATCAACCAAAATAAATGAAAATTACATCTAATTAGATATAACAAGCAAAAAGTAATATGCAGTTTGCCGAGATTTCCATGAACAGCGTATTAAGGTATTATTGTGCGACTATATCCTGTTTTGACAACCACATTTACACGGAGCATAATTCAGTGTAGAAAACATGTGTTGGAAACATGTAGTTATCCCCACTTTCCCTTCATTTTCTTTTCTAATTTGCAATTTCTTTTCCATCCATCCGTCTTCCCCAATCTTCTTTCTTCTTCAACTACCTTCCTTTCACCCATCTGAAATACTATCAACTACAAGCTTGCCACTCATTACCTTCGCGTTTGCAAAACTAATGAAAAAGGAATATGCAACTCTATCTTCTAATTTGACAGCATGCCCTTGTTTCTTTTTTAGTTTTTCCCTTCGTTCCATCTGAATTCCCACTAATACTTTTTCCTGTCTCGTACCATTTCTTTCCCTCTAATCTCCAGAAGCAAAAGGCTTGTCATTTCTTCCCTATAAAATTGCACCCCAGCCACAAATAGTCCTAAACCTAAAAGTTTACTATCACACAATATTCTATAATTGAAATATAATCAACTTTCTTCTCCAAAATCCTAAACAAAATTTAGAACTTTAGGCCCTCAAAACATTAATTTCTACAAAGAAACACATCCAATCTCAAGAGCAGATTCAATAACCGCGCTGCTAAAAAACAAATGGTTCATTTGGGAGAAGGGTGGGGGAATATTAATAAAATTGCATCTTCAATACAAGTATTTTAAAAATAACCTCGTTCATCTTGTAATTTCTAAATCATTGGTCAGACATAAAGCAAGCAAGAGCAGATTCTCCATCCCTTGATCCTAGTATAACTTTTATAAGCTAAACAATTTATTCATAGTGCTACTGGATTGGCAAAAAAATTCTCAGAGGCATAAGAGGTCATTTGGTTGACATAGGAAAAGAACTTCAATGGGAATTTGAAATTCTATTTTCTTGGAAGTTACTTCGTCAAATTTCAAGGAAGCATTTTTTTCTTTTTGGTTGAGCATTGGAATTAGCAAATAAGACATAATTTAGAGATACCAACACCCCCTTAGTAATTACATTCCTACACTGTGTAGGATTTTCCATTGCGTATGCCTGCTAATAAAACTGTCAACCCAACAAATATGCAAATGATTAATTGTAGGAAATAATTTTTGTATTAGAGGTAACTATTCTAAGTTGGGGGCAGAGACAAAGAGAATGCAAGTAGTGTATTGAAATGGATAGAATCCTGCACTAAATTTCAGCAATGACCATATAATCCAGCATTATTAGTAATCAATTTCAAGTATACTTTAGCAAAACTCAGCAACAATCCTCCAATGGGCATATATCCACACACACTCTAGTCTCCGCAAATAAAAGTGCATCATGAACACCAGATTTGTACCTCCAGTAATGACATATTAAAAACTTCCAAGTAAAAAAAGTAGGTAATAAAAATGCCAAACATAAAGGTTAAACGCATAAATTTTTTTAACCAATATAAGAAATTTATGAAATACATAGCTTGTCCTGATTTTTTTGGGAAGAGTGGGGTTAAATAAGAAATATCTTACGGGATATATCTCCAAATGTGCAGGCCAGGTTGACAGCTTCTTCTTGCCTGGCCTAAGAGTCTTTACAACACGGTCACATCTTACTATAAGGTTCTTCTTCAACAGAGTATCAGCAATATCTTCAGCTTCTAAACTTTTATCAGAACCAAGTAAATCTCTAACTTCTGGATGATTTTTTAAAAACTTGACGAAGTCCTTCCCCCTGAAGTACTCAACACGTGTCTCCTGTAAAACTGCCCACCTTGACTCCAAACCTTTATGGTCCCTCACCTTTTCAGCAAAAAGCAAGTATGCATCTTTCTCTGCAGCTTGTTTCTGAATAATTACATAAAGAGTTCAGATTAGAAATGCATCCTATCAAAACAAGAAAAAGAAGCTATAAGTCAGAATAATAGAATGGTAACAACCTTCAAAACAAGTGGTAGAAATGTTTTATACTCCTATTTTACAGCATTTGAGAATCACTCATTTACAATTTTTTTCATAATTATTGTTCAAACTTGATTCCAAACACCAATCTATTGTAGAATACCATTACAAAGAGATATGAAACCAAAACAGCACACTATATACATAAGCGAAACACGTCATCACTACAAGCCTTGCTAATATGTTTCACCAATCCACAGAAATTAACAAATTTAATCATCATATTTAATAATCATAAATGACTATATTAGATAGCCTTTCCAACGACGGTCGGAACCCAAAAGGTATCAAAAGGAATTCATTCCAAAATGACGTATGAAGGGAAGTCTGCATATAATCAATCACTTTACCAGAAATCAGATTAAATCTTAGAAAAATTTCAAACAACGGGAGTCCTAAATTTACATGCATTGCAAAGATTCTTTAACAATGTTCAACACCAATAAACCGACTAGATTGAAACTTCCTGTAAATGAACCTCCTCAAGTAACACTCTTACATTCATCGCAACATTTTAACCAAACTGCAATCATTCCCCATGACTAAATCCTAAACTTACTCTAAAGATCAATCATTAAAGAAAAAAACCATCAACAGTCAATCCAGAAGCAATATTTTAGACTAGCACATCACAAAGATATAATCAGTAAAAGATTATTAAGTTACACTTTTCACTTCATCATATCATAACATATATAAAGTATACAGCAAATCATAATCCAATCACATTCAGCTTCCACTACAGAAACCTAAATGATGTTAAACAATTGTACATCAGAAAAAGACTAATAATTGTGGAGCAACAATTAGTATAAGTATCAGTTAATACAACATCACAAAGCAACTTCTATTGAAAAGAGCGTCATCATCAAGATACAATTGTTCATTCATCGCAACATTTCAACTTAAATATAAACCACATTCATATTCCACTATTGAATCTTAAAGGAAAATTACCAACTCTTCGTCAAAAAGGATAAAAATAGTTGCTGACAACCAATTTTCACTTAGAAAAACAACACAAAAAATAAGCATTATCATTCCATAAATCTTCGCATTCATCACAACATTTAAACATGAATATAATCGCATTAATCTTCCACGACCGACTCTAAAACTAAATTTCATGATCAAAAGCGCTGTAAATTTTCAATTGAAAACAATCTTTACTAGAAATGAACAACATTTCAAAACCAACAATCGCAAATGTGACAAATAACAAACTAATATCAAGATCTGTGAGTTTCAAAAACCCTAAATGATCACAAATTGGTCAACAAAATGTAAAAAAACGAACGATACGGGAGAGATAAAGAGGCAAAACCCTGGGTGGAGTATCGGTACCGCCACTCTGCGAATTCCCGGCAGCCGATCGCCGGACTTTCTTCTTCTCGGTGCCGGCTTTCTTCATTTCTCTCTCCTATCTTTTTGTGTGAAATAAAAGTTTGGACTTTTGTTTGGAGATGGTAAAAGCCTAAAAGGGAAATTGGAAATATGATGTATAATTGCGAGAAAAAAAAAGAAATTGGAAATTTATTTTATGATTAAAACCCGACGTCATTGCCGTTTCAGCTTGGGAATTGTTGACGTGGCGAAATTACATCGGCCACGTCATTGTATTATGCCCCGTCATTTTCTGGCTTAGTACTATCTTCTATTCAACTCATTAGTTCCATTTGATTTTTCACACTTGACGAGACAACATTTTAACCTTTAATATCTCTAATTGTTTTTAATTAAAAATTATAAAAAGTAGATATTAATAATCTTTGTATTGATACGAATGAAACAAAATCCCACATGATTATATTTTAACTTATAAACTAAGAATAAAATACAACTCAAAAGTGATAAGTGAATAGTGAAAAAAAAAATCAATGGGACTAATAGGTAGAATAGGAAGGAGTATTAATTTTTTTACTAAGCTTGAAGACTTATTTATTGTTTAAAAAAATTAGAGTAAATTAGATAATATAATATATATGAAATGAAATACTACATAATACTTCATATTGTTGATAGTTATAATTGTCAAAATTCAAAATTAAATGCTTCTTTTGCATATATATTATATGTCGTGGTGCTAAAAAAACTCATGTCATTGGACAGGTCTACGTTATTTTAAGTAAATAAAAAGTATGTGTCTATAAGCCCTCAATCTCTTTATTTTTGTTTTTATCGTTTTTAATTGCAAATAAAATTCATTCTCTATATTATACAGTTGTTTTATTCATTTATTGGATCTGATTTACCAAATATTGAGTTTTAAAGCATCTCTTGATGGGAGTTTAGATTCTCGTTATCAATTCAAAGGTAAAAAGGTATATGACGTCATCACGGACGTAGTTTTGCTAATACGGTCAATAGTACAAACTTATCTCTATTTCAAAGTCACACCAGTTTTAAAGACCTATTCAAAAGAGACTATATCAAACAACAATGTAATAGAGGTAAGACTTCACTATTAAATCTCATTTAAAAAATTGGTGATTTTCTTTTGTATAAGTGAGGCCCACTAAAATCTTAGCAAATGAAAGAAGCAAAGCATTGAGTTCTAGTGGCTAGTGAATGTTGAGCTCAAAGCACCTTATCCCTTTTCAAATGCATCACCTAAATTCTTTCTCTTCTCAAACTCCATTAACAGCTAGGAGCTATTCAAACTGTATTATAACTAATAAAACTGCCATTTCTTCTTCTTTGTTGAATGATGCTACCAATCATGGCTTTTTCTGTAAAGTATGTAGGAAATACCCATTATTTATGCTAAAAAAAAGAAGCAAGAATCATCATCAATGGAGGATTTCAGCAGTTGATAGGGATCAATCAGAGTTTGAGGTTGACCAAGATAAGGCTAGAAAAGCTCTTAGTGAATTAGACCAACAATTTGAATCTCTTTCTACTAAACGACCCAGTTCTCCTAAGATTAAAGGTTTGTTTTCTAGCTTTATGTAACTCTTTCTGTTGTATTACTTCGTTCTGAAATACTTGCAATTGATAGTAATATGTTGTGTGAAAAAATATCACTGCATAGTTATACATATCTAATATGGCATATGTGAATGCTATTATATTTAATGTTTATAGACACACAGTTAAAGCAAAGTTGCTTGCACTCAACCTGCTCTTGTCGTCACCTTTGAGACCAATTTTATAAGATCAAGAGGTCAAAGAAGTCCATCCCAAAAAGTCCCCAAAATTTTATGCATACAAAGCGTCTAATACAAAGTTCTGACAGTATGCTCGATCGAGCACATCATCTATTAGCTGCTTGTTGCAACTTCAATCGATCGAGCAACCCTTGTTTTAATATTCAATGCAAGTCATTGTTTATCCCACTAGATGTTGAAACACATTATTTGAATGGTTCTTGATTCAACAATCATATTTTAAATTCAATTTCACTTCTATGTTTCGGATATTGTTGATTTGAAAAAATTTGACCCAAACACGCACCTCTACTTATGTGTAAATGTTTCAAATTGCAGCCTCGAGTATTGGGAATTTGGCAGAACAAGCAAAAAACGAGCCTCCAGAAATTACAGGGTCATTTCTAAGTTACACAGCATTTTTTCTAATTTTATTTACAATTCTATACAATGTACTTTTTGTAACAGTCATAAAACCGTCTGTTGATGGTCCAGATGAGGATATTGCAAACACTGATTACTACAACATATCAAGTTCCAAATAATGTAAGTTAATCATATAGCAATAGCCAAGTCAAAAACTCTAATTGCCTCAAGTACTCGCATTTCTATAAACTCATTTTTTATGATAAATTTTCGTATGAAACAGTCCTACCAAGGGACGCGCATAATACATGGACTAAATAGTCCATCTTTTTGTATCAGCTGATTTCTTTACGGGCTGACTCGTTAACAGCTTGACTCTTTTAAAAAATAATGGGCTTGTTAGCCTTTTTAATGGGCCAGATTACGGGCTCTTAGGAAGCCCCGGCTCCCACAGCCTGTTGCACAATTAGCACTATCGGCTTCGATTGGTCTTTTTGGTTCGCATGATATCCAACAAAACATAAGCGACATAAGAATCGCATATACGTTTTATGAAAAGTAGAAAACTACACGAGTTTCTATCCCGAAAAAACAAGCAATATCGAAGAAACAACAAGGACGTTAAAAGACTAGAGAAGAATAATCCAGTAGCAATCTCAGAATTCGTACAACAAGGCATTGAGTACACAAATTATAGCGTGATTTCGTAACTGGATTTTAATACTGAATCAAATTCTCCTGTCCTCTGATTCTACGAAACGAAAGGAAAGTCACTTTGCATAGATGCATGTCCTAATTTTAACGCTTAAACCGAAAACAAAGATCAGAAAAAGCATAAAGCATAACCATCTACGAGAAGTAGCTGTCGACGTCTTGGGTAATAAACCAGTCAAAGACTCCAATCCTGCAGGGATGAGAGTCTCAGGGAGGTCAAAGGAAAGGCGAACACTGATAATACCATTCTTATCAAATGACCACTGCAGTCCATTTTCCCTGACCCCAACGGGCATTTCCCTGATTCGGACCATACCAGCGGTCACGTGAACAGGAGTAGATGGCATAAAGGCACTCAAATGTTTAGCCATGTCCTTGGAAGGCTTTTCTGAAGCAAATGCAGAAGGAGCAGAAGTATTGCTCAACAAACGGTTTGCTCGAGTCATACAAGGTGATTGGATATCTGCAGTCAACAATCATAACAATCATACACAGGGCAGAAACGAGTAATTACTATAAGTCTATAACGCACAATCATATAGAAAAATAGGACCATATACGGCAAGATCTGGGACTAAATACCAATTTTAGATGGCTTACCCTTTGAGATTTCCATGGTTTGACGAGAGGAAGACGCACTAGCATTATCATCAATTCCAGGTAGTTGCTGAGTTGCCGAAGGCATTTCCCAGGTTTCATTAATCACATTCTGCAGAAAATTAATATAAGTATCTATTAAACGCTGCAAATCAAATTATATTAGAATTATAAAACACTTAAAAAGTGCTACCTGATGATCAGCGAAACCTTCATCAAGATCTTTATCCATAAGTCCAGGAAGGCAATCATCATTTAAATATGGTCCAATATCAAAATCCAAATCATCCCAATTTGATTCAAGCACATCAAAATCACGAGGATGAAGTTCACTAGAATCAAGGTATAGTTCATCGTCAAAGGGCACGTTCACTGAATCAGATAACAAATCATCAAGCGCAACTGCAGCCTCATTACTCAAATCATTTGGTTGAGCCATATGCTCATTCTTCACAATACATGGAATACTCTCATCACGCGCAACATCATCGAAATTTTGACCATCCAGTGTTTCCAAGGTAAACGGACCATTAGACTCTTCTACAGACTTATGATTAGCTCCGGACATATCCTGGGATTCTTCAACGTAGTCGTTGCCTTCAACGTGATTAAAGCTGACAGAAGAATGAATATTTTCTGGAAGTTCCAAGACCTGGAAGTGTAGAAGTATAAATTACATGTCACCAAAGTGTCTACAAAAGAACAAAGCACTTAAATTACATAAAAATGTGATGCCCCAATGTGACCATACTTCAATGACACTGAATGACTCCCACCTAGGCGGGGTTTAGAGGGGTCGGATCTACGCAACCTTAAATTTGTAAAAACAATGGGGTTGTTTGAGCCTTGATAGCACATATCACCTGCAACTTCACAAAAAAATGAAGTGCATATGATAGAGCATTATTTTATATTCCATTAAACTTTGAAACCAAAAAACCTATAAATTGTAGGCTCTATCCAGAACGGACAAAATCAATTTCAAGTCAAATCACTGAAAATAAAGGGCCAAGGGCCTGTTCAATTATGTTCAATCCAACGAAGATATAGAAAAGGGACACCATTGTGTAACACCGACTTGAATAAAAACAAGGCCATCAATGATCAATTGAAAGAGACACAATCACACCTTCTCACTATATTTTTACGAAACAAGGCTGACAGTAGAGACAGTCAAACAATTTTTTCATAACACCATAAAGGCAACAAAACTCCCTAGCTAAATAATGGCGGTTTGAAAGTTGAATCTAGCAACTAGTCACAGCTTTCAAATAGGTATAATGCATAAGAGAAGATGATTACAAAACATTATTAAATAATTAAGGCGTAAAGTACACTCCGCTAAGCTTTAGTAAAATGATAAAGAGCAAAAAATAAAACAAAAGACGAAAGCCAAACCTGATCAAAATCAATTTCTTCAATATATGCATCATCATCAACATAGGGATCGTCAAAAGACACCTCACCAGGCACCACAGGTTCTCCTGAATCTTCCCACTCTTCCTCCACCAGTGGTGCTCCATATTGCTCCCCATTCTTTGGTCCTGTCCCACTTTTTTGAAACACTCGACACAAGACAAAACCATCCTGCCAATGTAGTAGACATCATATCAGCAAGAGGCAACAGCACAGCCCTTTATCCCACTGAGATTCACTAAAAAGAACAAACAACAAACAAATCGAGTTAATAAAAACATATATCCTCACCGGGGATATACCCACATTCTCCAGCACATCATCATTGAGTTTGTATTCATGCATTACCCAATTACTCCGCTCACCACGTGGAGCTCGACCTTTGTGATAGACCAGAGTCTTTTTCATCCCGACAACCTGACACTTGTGGTAAACTGGTCTATCCTTTCCGGTGGTTTTCCAGTATCCCTCATTTGTTGCTCGGTTAGTCCTTGATCCATTGCCATATTTCCGATCCAGGGCACTAAAAAAGTACCACTCTTGGTCTCTGGTTTTTAACTTTGAAAGACCTGGAAGAAATTAATTAATCAAAACATATAACAACCAAAAAATAACAAATGGAGTATATAATCATAGAATAGAAAATAAACATCAAGTAGAAGAAGCTGCACAAAAGTAAACTTTATTATTCTGTTCCAAAAAATAGGATAAGATGAATATTTAATTTCAAGAAAATACACCTGAAGCAACACTGCAATGAAGCTGCACAAATCTATTCTCAACAGAGCCCTTTATTTTCTGAATTTTTATTAAGAAGGCTACATTATTCTTACCATCCCTTGCCTTATTTCTGAGCCAAACTTTATGACAGCCCAAATTCCTTTCAAAATAACCTTAAGCCAACTCTTCCCCTTCCATCTATCTCTCATATAGTCATATTCATGTATGAATTGGGACGGTTTATAGTTCACAAATTTCTAGGGCATAAGTATTCAATATTCATGTCGATCATAAGAAGGTAGCATTTTTTATTGACCAAGGAGGGGCACAAGATTGATAAATATAACTAGTTTCTTCATCTTGTTCAGACTAAGAGTGTGTTTGGATTAAAAATTCTATTAATCCCTCTAATTATAAGAAAATTCTATTAAAAATGTGAAGAATGTCAACCCTCGTATTCCATACCCTCCATTCCCCTCCTTTTTTGCTATCCAAATAAAGGAAAACCCATCCTTTCACGTCCCTTCCTTCCCTCCATTTCCTTCAATCTAAACAAAGTATGAAACAGCTAATTGGACTAATAAAATGAACCCCAGTTAGGTTTAACAATCTAGAAGCCGCAAGAGATGAGCACAAGACTGATAACGTCAACTACTTTCTTAATCAAAACCAGAATTGTTCAGACTGACCATTGCACGACAACCAATATGCGAAAAATCACCTCAATTGATCAGTATTCAGTACCACACCAACATAACATTTTCAATTACAAAAAACCCATATTCCCAACATCATCCAACACTTAATTACCAATACATATTATCAAATAATGATCATTGTAATGAAATTAAACAGAAAAAGACGAAATCTACACAGAAAAGAAAAGAAAACCTGGAAGATCGGAGGGTTCGACTTTGTAAATATCGATTTCAGAAATGGCATCAACACGAAAAGGCTTTCCAGAAACCTTACGCTTAAGATAGTACCATACAAGCTCTTCATCTGTAGGGTGAAACCGAAACCCCGGCGCCAACGACGTTGATTTTGAGCATTTTGGATCCATCAATTTCGATGAAATTATTCAATTTTTTAGGGTACGATGAAATTATTCCAATTGAATTGGGTTTTTGGGAACTACGAGGACTAATTCGGGTTGCTTATAATATGGAGCGGCGGATCCAAGAGTCTAAGAGATTAAGACTAAACCCGTGAATTAAAAAAAATTAATCAATATAAAAAAAGTAGTACTAGAAAATATAAAATAAATATTTATTAGAGCTTTTTTTCACATGGTATTTTATCTTGAAGTAAAAAAGATATTGTAATAGTAACAAAATAAATTTAATTTATTAAAGCTTTTTTAGTTTGATTCTTTTTATGTACTTATTTATTTTAAATTATTTTGGTTTAACTTTCATCTTATAATACAAACAAAAAATATATCACTTTTTAATAACTTAAAGAAATATCACTATTAAAGTTTAATTTATATAAAGTGGAAAATAGTTTATAATTATTCATTGAAACTTTTTTCCACGTGGTATTGAATTTTAAATTAGAGATTTTTTGCTTTGATTAATTTCTTGTAATCAATCTTTAACATTTGAATTTCATATTCATATATTGTACTAGTATTTTTCTTAGATTCTTTTGTGCCAATAAGCGATTATTATTTAGGATAGAATTTAAAAGGTTAGATATACGCAATCTTATTCTTATTACAGGTTGAAGATAACAAAAGAAAAGGTAACAACTTTATATAGACAAAATCTTCAATTAATAACAAAATTAGTTATTATCTTCAAATATTGTAAATCAAGAATAAGATATATGTGATTAGTCCAAAATCATTTAAAAGCACTTAGGCTTACACCTCATATTCGACACTGACAAGTAACAAGTTTATCCTTGTGTAAGTTGACAAAGACAATGTTCTTGAATGACTCTTAATAGTTAATAGTAAAATTCATACACAATGTTATATGAACATTTAGTTTGAATAATATAACAATTCGTCTTAATATTGTATATATATTTAACTCAATTCAAATAAAGAAATATGAAATTACGGGTGTTGTTATGTATTAAATTATCGATATTAATTTTTTTCTAGATCCACACTTGCCCCATCCAAACTGTAACCAAAACAAGAGAAAAACATCCAACACTATATGAAGTGGAGGTGTTTAAAACAGACTCGACAACCCGATATTTCCTCAACTTTGTAACAGAAATCTATTTGCCTCGACTTCAAAATAAATGTAGCAATATGTAAAAAAAAACAAGATTGACACAAAACTAGAACATCTGACCCAAAATCAACTCGATAACTCGAATAAACAACTCTACAATATATGAATCATATTTGATGATTGAGTCAAATAACATCCAACTAGTGCCGTTCCTAATAATGTTCGGGCCCTAGGCAGAAAATAGAAAAATTACCCTTATATAGTTAAAGTTTCAATTCGAATTTTAATGTAGTTTGATGATCATGCGCTTAATTAAGAAACTCAATATTGTAATTTCAATCCACGTTAGAAGCTATTTATGCAAATACAATTTTTAATAATAAGGATTAACTCAATTTGGGCCCGTTCATGAGATGGGCCCTAGGCGATTGCACCTCAAAACTACCCTCAGAAACGGCCCTGCATCCAACACAAAGAATATAAGCAAAATTTGATGTTTATTTAATTATTTATTCAATAATATCATAAGGACCTCCATATAAAATAAGATGACCAAAATAATCCCCTTGATAGCCAGCATCATAAGTATTATAATCATCTTCACAATCATCAAGATGTTGTGTTTTCTGAGGATTATAGTATTTAAAACTGGGATCAGCAACTGTAAGTAGTGAGTAATATGCTGATTGGGATGTGTCATCTCTAGCCCTTTGACCACACCCCATGTATGGTTTTGGTGTGCTTGAATCTGGATTGTCGATCTCTCCACCCCATTCTACTTGATCCGCCGTGTCTCCTAACGTTGTAAACAATGTCTTGGGCCAATATCCCACTTCTGCCTTTTGTGGGCCCAATGATAACCACCAATGTCCGTCGTCTTGGTGCTATAACACATCATCACATTATATCAACAACAGTAAGTCTCATGGGAGACGGTCTATTCTATAGACGGAATCCATGAAGCCCAGCCCAAAATATAACATATTATATTTGGGGTTATAATAAATTATTTGGGGTTATAATAAATTATATTTGAGGTTATAAAATAGTATATTCGAGGTTATAATACCTTACATTTTGGATTATAACATAATATAATTGATATTATAATAAAAAAAATCAGTTAAGGAAAATGGGCTGGCCCAATTTTGTGGTCTATCCTATAGACCGTCTCTTGTGAGATTTTGTGTTTTAACACAAGACGGCTCTCAAAAGCCCAGTCCAATTTTAAATATATATTGTTACAACTCTAAATATACGTCTTTACAAAAGACGGTCTTTCAAGAGAGCGCCTAAAATTTTAATGTTAATCATCATCATCATACTCTCATAGAAAACTATGATTAGGATTTAGAGATGGAATATATCCATAAATAACATAAAAATTAAAAAGGTGGCAAGTGCTTATGTTACCTTGTCAATGAATATGTGCCAAGTTTGTTGATCATGAGCTCCAATTTGAGAATATTGTTGAGGGATAACGCCTAAAGGTACACCTTTCGGCGATTGAACAAACCCTGGGCATTCCACATTAAAACATCCACTCGATCCGGCCTGTGTAATGTGTGTATATACGGCCACGTTATTCACACATTTAATTTTATGACTATTTTATTGAGCTGACTCATGTATATTTAGTAGGTTAAAATGATTAATTGTAATTTTAATGTAATTAATTTGAAAAATGAACTGATTATTTTTATGGGTCCGTTTCATGATAAGACAATCTCATACAAGACATCATCATCATTATACCCAGTGTATCCCGAATATAGACAAACCTATGTTCAGGGTCTGGGGAGGGAAGATAGACGACGTCTCATACCCATGAGGAGAGGGCGGTCGAAAGAATCTCCTGGCTCAAGAAGGATCTTCAAGAGAATCTCATACAAGACGAGCCGGATAATACGCAGTTTCATATAAAATGATGATAATTTATTTTATATATATGTGAAATTTAGAATTAATATTGCTAGCGCTGCATAAGCTTGTGTATCAACTATCTTTAATTTTTATTAAATTAGGTTGGACTTATTGTGAATGCCAGCAATTATCGGGAAAAACACGAGGTGCACACACTTCACAAGCCAAGGAGATATATGTCATCCCAAAACCATATAGCAGTAGGAAGAAGGTTTCCAATAGCTTATAAAGTGTGCACATCATTTCTAATTTGTCGATGTGGGATAACTCATCCCAACATTTTGAAAGTCGAAGTACTTGTTCAATCAAAAAAAAAAAAAAGAAAAATGGAAGTGTACGTTCACCTTGAACCTTGCGTAAAGATGGGCTTCAGAATCCTTGTATAAAGTTGGATTTACCTATTAACATTATAAATATATTTAAACAACAATTAGAGGTTTATTTTTTTTATCACCGTTTATTACCACTTATCAAACGATTATCAAACGAACTGTAAAAAATTTAGAGTAAATACTAACCATCCATCCAGCTTCAATACTATCGGATCCACTCATAAGTTTAATGCGTGAGACGGACCATTGGTTTCCAAATACTCGAGGTTTGAAAACGCTTGCTTTGCCACTAGCAGCCACGTATTTATCGCCCATTTCTGTTTGAATAACTGCAGTCTGCACCAATCAATTACACTTTTTATTTTGAAATGGAAAATCTTGTAACTAAAAAAAATATCCAGGAACCAATAGCTTAAGTATAGTTGAGGACCAAAATATGTGATACTGATACATATGGTGTTGAATATTATTTTGGCTGGATGGCATTTAAATCAATAGCATTTCTGTTAAGTTGAAATCTAATATAACAAAACACACACAAGAGGAGAGTTGACTGGGCACAAGTTCAATGATGTAATTTTAACCTAAAATCAATTGATGATATATATGAGTAGCAGTCCATCAAGCTTATGTTAGTCAACATGTCTTTAATTTTTCAACATGAGATCACATATGTTATTTTTTTTCAACACTAACCAACTCAACCTATAATTTAAGCTACATAAATTCTTGTATGAGACAGTTTCACCGTGAAACATGCCCCATACTTGGATTAAATTGCCCAACAATGAAAGCTTTTAACATATTGGGCTTTTTTATGAACTCGTTTCACAATAAGTCAGTCTCATATAAGAAGAGTTGTTTAACCTGATGATTGAGGTTGCATAATAAAAGTTATACTATAATCTATCAAAATATAAGAAAAGGATACAATCATACACAATGTTGTCCATTTTGTGTAGAATTTAGATGATGAGATTGTTGAACACCAAATGATCTCAAAATGGGGACACTCCCTAATGGGCAACCATCATTAAGTCCAAATTCTTCAAAATTTCCTGCTTGTCTTGGAAGAGAGGTTGGCTTAATCTGTTTAAAAATTGAACAAATATTACGGTAAATTTTTTCTTATAAAGTATAAATAATACTGGTTTTGGTGAAACGTAATTACAATTCATATTAACTAGGAAAATATTCATGTGTTTTATTTGTAAATAAATTTATGAATGAAAATTCAAATACAAATTTTATTTTTATCCATCACGCACAAATTTTTAGATAAAATGTGTAAATACTTTAATATCTAGAATTTTCAGACGTCTTATAGATACAATATTATATTCCCTCCAATTCACTTGAGTTGTCCCATTTGTTTTTGGGCACTATTTACGTATCACTCTTAATTTGTATTTTACTCTTAATCTATAAATTAAAATATAGTCATGTGGGATCTTGTTTGATTCGTCTCAACACAAGGATTATTAATATCAGTTTTTTATAATTTTTGATTAAGAATAGTTAGAGATATTAAGGGTTAAAATGTTGCCTCGGCAAGTGTGAAAAAATAAATGGGACAACTCAAGTGAATTGGAGGGAGTATTAATCTCTAAATTTAAAAAATTACCTTATGAATATCTGCTTTTAACAATGGGTGACTGAAAGCCGGCTGGCTATAGAAATCCACGCAATCATAAATTTGTCCTCTCTCAGTCTACAAAAAAAGTATTACTATTAAATTTTGAATAACAACATACTCGCTAAAAAAACAAATGAATACACCATTATATAAATCTCTAACCCTTGCCTAAATTTTAATCAATATATTTAAATTTGTGACCGTTGATCATTATATCTCTAATCGCATATGTTGAAGTCCTTTTTAAAAAGTTAATTGCATGAACTTGTAAAGACATTAATGGTCAAATTACACAAATTCTAATTATAAAAATCAAACTACAAACAAATAAAAAATAATTAAAAATGAAAATCATTATACCTTTTTTTTATAAAAAAAACTGTAAATACAAAATACTACTTTAATGTGACGATTATACAAACTAGAAAAGTAAACAAATAGAGTAATTTAAATAAATAATTATGGATTAGCCTTGTAGACTTTTTTCTTTCACTCTTCTGACAACCAATGATTCAATTAAATCGATTCTCAATCATCACCAATAAAAATTATATTATTAGTTTTCTCTGTCTTTTTTATCTGTAAAGTTTCTATGACTTTCCTCTGAATCAAATTATAATATTTTTAACAAATTAAATAAGCAAAAGAAATTTCGCACCTTAATAGTAAAAGTTGAATTGTAGATAATTGATGTTCCATGTACTCCTCTCGAACCTCCAGATAGTATAATTGAAATAAAACAACATAATAACACACAAATCTTTAAGATCATGGCTAATTTTTGAGATCAATATAAATTTGAATTGAGTTTTGTTGTAAAAGAGAAGATAAATTTATAGCTTTGAAAATAAGTGTGTAGGGCATTTATTTATTATTTTAAAGGAAATAAATAATATCAAGAAAATTAGGAAATATATCAAATTGTAATAATCTTTTAGGTGGCACTACAAGAAGGAAATAAATCAAATTTGTAACGCTATACCCTCTAACAAAAAGGAAATGAATCAAGCTTGTAATTTTTTCCCCTTCTAATAAATAATGATGATAATTGTACAATAATTAAAAATTAATACTTTTCATTCATATTTTTTCCATTTTACTATGCAATAAATTATTTTTATGAAACTGTTTATAATTTTCTTTTATTTTCCTCCACACATTTTAACAATTTCCTCCGTTTTTTCAATAGTTTAATATTCTTCTCATTTGAAATATTCCACCTTAAGGTGAGAGAATTTTTGATCGAGATTTGTTGTATGATCCGAGTTCAAGTATACTTTCTCCGTCTCTTTGAAACAACACCAGTTGAATCAAAAAAAATTCTCATGCATTTAATTGAGTTAAATGGTGCATTTTCATACATTTAGTTTTTTTTTTAGAAATATTTGCAATTTTTTTTTACTTTACTCACTAATGGAATAAAAAACCCACAAAAAATTTTCCAATCATTAAGAATTTCCTCACCATTGGAAGTGGTCGGAGGAAGTAATTCATAACCAAAATTCTCACATACTTGTAGGACGTCAAGGATCAATAAGAAAAATTTTCAAATATCATCACATAACAAATTAAAATAATGGTAAAGGACATGTTCCATATCCCTCACAATACATACACTACAACATAATTTGCTTTTAGTGGAATATATTTAACGACATATAAATGTCGCTATATTAAATTTCTTATAGTATACTAGTATAAAATCCCGTGCAATGCACGAATTTCTTAGTAAGAAAATATGAATAGATAAATGTATTTTTCAAAGAGATTTAAAAGTTATCACATTATCTACTATATATAAAATAATAATTGTTAAGATACATATAAATGATATTGTTCATATCATTCTATGCAGCAAAGACTTTCAGCTAAATAATTTTTAAGAGGGCTATAAATACGGGTTGGTTAGTTTTTTTCTCATGTAAGTCAATATCAACCAATAAAATCCTTTCATCTAGGAAGGCTCTATGAGGATGCCCCGTGACATTTTACAGTTCTTTTATTAGATTGTATGAATTGTATGATATAGAGGATTTAATGATATTTATTAGACCCTTTAACAGCCTAATAAAAAGTCACACTAAAGTTTTTTGCGACATAGGATCTAGTGACAATTACATATGCCTTTAAAGACTAAATAAAGTGTCGCTAAATTACTTTAAAGTGGAACTTAAAATAAAAACCAATAATTATTACACTAAAAATATTAATCAGTGGCATTTTTTTAATGATGTTAAATTCAATATCGCAAAAAGTTAAATTTTTGAAGTGAGGGTTTGAAACTTCGGATTGAGGTTTTTTTTTCTAAAAGATGCGGACAAATCATTCCTAGAACAAAGAAAAAGCATGGTGATGGAACATAATTTATAAAAAGAAATTAAATAAATGAAAACCCTCTAAGGGCATTAGAATCACATTAAAGCTTAAGAAAATTAGGTGGCACAAAGGCGTTTATATAGCATTAAGGTAGATTTAGGGCTAAAAAGATATACTTTTTCGGTTCCATAATACTTACTACTGATAGTGATAATTTTCAACACAACATATCACACTCAGTAGCAAATATTATAGAGAAAGTAAAACCTAGGACTAACAAAATGGATAAAATTTTCAAACAAGTCACAGTATATACTCGACCAGCTAATATTGGTTGCAATTTGGTCCGTTTTGCTTGTTTTCTTTAAAACTTTTTTTTTCAATATCACATATTACAAAACTTAGCTCAAATTGAACATTATTAATGTTCGAAGACACTCAGGAAAAGGCGCCATACAAACTTTCTCATATTAAACTTGATTTTTTCGTTGGAACTTTTGTCCAACTCCTATCTTAGCGTTTTCATACCCCAAAAAGTCCTATTATTATTCATAACCTACTAGATCTTTTAGCATTTTATAAATTTGTTGTTTATATAAATAAATAAATTGTTATACTCCATTTCATAGTGCTCATTGTCCAAATTTGACATGATGTTGGAGAGGGGCGAGATTTATAAATTTTAATTCATTTATATAAAATATAAAGACTCAAATAATAATGAAGTATTTTTTTATAGAGGAATTAAACATGAAAGTATGTAGCACAACTCAAGTTTGTTTCATTCAAGTTATCTTAAAGTAAGTCTTTGATCTTAATTAAAATTTAAAAATTGGTCTTCCCTCCATTTTTAAAATATTGTCCACTTTGAGTTTTTCACACAAATTAAGAAAACTAAAATCTTTGTAGTAAATGGGTATTATTTTAGTTAAATAGTATTGTGCAGTAATGATTATATTGATATTATGAGAGAGAAAAAATATTTTTTATTTGAAAATGAGAAAAAATATTTAAATTAAAGATAAAATAGAAAAAATGAAAAAGAAATTATCATTGCATTAATATAAATATAGTATAAGTATATTTGAGGGAAATGGGAGGAATAATAAAGATATGTTTGAGAAAAAAAAATTCCAAACATAAAAAATATTCTAAAATGGACAGATATTTAAAATTACTCGTTATAATAAAATGGAGTAATATAAAAAAATAAAAAGAGTACATCACTCCTATTATCCTAGGATATGAACAAAAAAGTTCATAAGAAATTTTAAGCTATTTTATCACAACTTTTTACTAAATTAAAGATGGCCTACAAACTACAATTACTAAAAGCGCTAAACATTTACTTGGTGGGCTATAATGGCATAAATTTTAGCCCCTAGTTTTAGTATAGCTTAGACTCCACTAATAACTGCTCCCTTCTTCTATTCATCTTAATTGTCTCATTTACTTTTAAGATTTATTTGTCTATTATTCTAAATTGTATTTTATTATTAATCCATAAGTTAATACATAGTCATGTGGGATTTAATTATTTGATTTGTTTTAATTTAAGTTTGATAATACCAACTTTTTGTAATTTTTAATTTTACATAATTAGATATATTAAGGATTGAATAACTACATTTAATAGATACATATAAGGGAGTATTTTAAATTAAGAGTATTGAAAACAAATTTAATGATATGATATTTGTCCAACTAAATAGTACAACTATCTACTTCAAAATGGACTTACAATTATATAAAACCAATGTGAACATAAAACTTGATTTTAAGCAAACCCGAAACACCAACCGAATGAACCCTACTACTTCTAATACACTAAGCAACAAGCTACAATGTCGTTTCTGACATTGTATGGGCTCTAGGCAAACAGAAAGAAGTGGGCCCTGAATATGAAGGGTCGATTCTGAACTTAAATGAGTTTTTAAAAAAATAACAACAATGGAGTCTATATATTATAATTAGGATTAAAAATGTAGACGTATATGATAAAAGAACTACTCATAAATTGAAATTTTTTTAAGTGTGTACTTCCAATTACTATCATTTTCTAATTTTAGAGCCCTTTCTAATTATGAGCCAGAGTCAAATGTCGACCTTGTCTATGTTCAGAAACGACCCTGACAACCTAACAATTAACTTTTACATCTATTTTTGATGGAATATGGCATCCAAATGAGTTTCTTGATTAAAATTTTCTAATAAAGCTAATTCCAATTCAACCATGAAAGTTACATTTTCATCTCCTTCCTCCCAAACTTTCTCAAATTCCTTTCATTTTTAAAATAAGGCTAACCATTTTGCACACAACAAGATCGGGTAAGAAGAAAAAACAAAAAATATGGTAGAAAAGTGTTATAATTGACACGGATTATTGTATGAGGCGGTCTCATATTCTCACTGAGAGATGCGTCATACATGTATTAGATAGTCCATTTCATATATATTATAAGATATAAACTTCTTATTTAAGGTCGTTTCACCTTGTGATAATTTTCCGTGTCTATTGCTGCAAGTACCTACTCAATATCCTACAACGTGATCATTTTATTTAATCGTCATGATCAAGTCGGTAATTTTTTCACCCTGACTTTGAATATTTGATTTATGTTGAGTTTTGAACCTAAGTTTAACACCGGTCATTGTTTGATAGTCGATATTAAATAAAAAAAATAAGTGAAAGTATGTTGATTTGGGTAATGAAGCCATGTTGAATTTTTCAAGATTTTTAGTAATTGTATGATTGATATAATTAATTATTAAATTTATTAAGTTGGAAGCCCATACATTGAGGTGTTGCTATTTATTTTTGACTTTTTTTAGTTTTATTTACATTCCTTTAGTTTTCTGTTAAATGTATTTAGCATATATTGGAGTGTTGCTATTTAATTATTTTTCTCCGTATTTATTTGAATAAAACTTTACTGTTTTATCTCAATCAATTAATCAATATATTAGAAATATGTTAGAACATAAAACCATATATTATAAAATAAAATGCAATATATCTTATTTAGTGCAATAATAAATATATAGCAATAAATCAATTTGATTATTTCATATGGTAAATCTTCTTAAGGATGCCATGTGGAATTTTCCAAGCTTTTTAGTAATTGAACTAGTATAGAAACTCGTGCAAGCACATATTTGTTAGTATATAAAATATATATTAAAAATAGTTTCAAATAATAATGCATGTATATACTATCGTTATTAAATTCACCAAATATATGAAGTTGCTTATAATATTGTGTGATTATAAATTTATAATTGTTTGTTTATGTTTATTGAAGTTGAAGGTGATTGTAATAGTGGCCTTCCTAATTTGGACAATGGGTTTAATTGATGCGTTTGGACCCACACAAGCACCACAAATATCACTAGGTATGTTTCCGACGGAGTCGGATCCTTGGTGGTCAACACAACACCCTGACAAAATTCTGTTGACTATGTCTATTATTTTACTTTTTGTATTAATCTTATTTATCATATTTTTATTTGTTTTGTTTTCTCGTCCTGCTCCAATTTTAGATTATAAAGTTTAGTGAAATGAAGTTTAGCTTGAAATTATATACATCTTCTGTTCTATTATGCTTGATATATGTGAATTTTTGCGCATTTTAATGTGTTATTTTGATTATTTATATATTGAACAATACTCATCTAAAAATTACAAAAACTTAATTTTATGAAAATATGCGATTAGACGATTCAAACAAAATCCTACTTAAATATATTTTTTCATACACATTAGCCGCAATTTATAAAAAAAACTTGAACGAAGAGTAGTGTCAAAAATCCTTATGTAGCAAGTATTTCAGAATAGGGAAAGTATACTAATGATCGGCAATTTCTCCTAATTTTTATGTGTTTGAGTTTAGAGCAAATTCTACTCTCGTAATTTTTATGCAATTGACTTTATTTCGTCAATTATATTCTATTTTAAGGTGTTTATTAGAACTAGTTCTAGTGTTTTTAGGGAATTATTTAAGTTAGAAATAAGTATAAATAGTCTTGTATCTCATATTATTTCAAGTAAATAAAATTAAACGCAGTTTTAATTCATAAACTAGCTGTTATTACAAATGTTTTGGTATTAAACTATTAGTCGATAGTTAAATCAAAAATTATTAATAGTAGGTCCGAAAGGATAACATAAGTATAAAATATGTGCTCCAGCCTCCAATATCACAAGTGCAAGCTGCAATCGACACAATTGACTAAAATATCAAAAAGTCTCACAAATAGTCTAGGCAACAAAGAAGTAAAATTGTTATTATATCAAACTAGTATAAGACCCCGTACAATGCACGGATTTCTTAGTATGAAAATATATAAAAATATAATATCAATGAAACGTAATAATAAACACATTATATATTAAATATGAAATAATAATTGCTAAAATATATATGACGTTGTTTATATTATTTGATGCAACAAAATGTTGTAGCCTCTTAGTTTTAGAAAAATATTTAAATTATTTATTTTTAAAAATGGAAAATTAACAGCATCCCATAAAATTTAATCAATAATTTATTTTTTATATCTCAATATAAGCAAGAATAATTAAACATCAAGCAATGAAATTTTTCATATATCGAGACTTTTATGAGGATGACATGTATAATTTTCTTGTATGATTTTAAGTAAGGCAAGTGTTTATCAATTATCAATCAATTTGTGCAAATTCGTCTCAGCTAGTAAATATCAGTCAACAAAACAATCAGGCCAAATTTGTCTCAACCAGTAAAAAAAGAAATATAAATGGCAATCATGTTTTAAAATGTGCAAATTGATTATATTGCTAAAATCATAGTCAATCATCCTTTAATCTGTGCGAAATTATATTAGGCAATAAATAACAAATAATGCAAAATCTCTACCAATAAATATTCAGCCAATAAAAAAATTACATATGGAAACATTCTGTTAAACTGCCATTTTTATAATTTACATCAAAATTATTAAATTGTATGAATGATGTAACCTGTAGCTGCATGAGCTTCAAATCTCCAAGGATCTGACTAGGAATAGGGACAATTAGCGGCGCCTTTTACACGTCCTACTGTCCTAGATTACTAAATCTGTCCCTTTTACCCATCGTTTGTTATTATTCATTGCCTTTAATTATCGATATTTACTTCCTACCTTACTTTTATCTTTATTTTTAGTTATTTGTACGTATTCTATTTAGTCAAGAAACCCATTTTTTTTTATTTTTGTCCATCTTACTATAACGGGTAGTTTCGAATGTTTGTCCACTTTAAAAAACTTTTCATTTTGAAAACCTTTTTCCCTAGTTTTACCCATACAATCACCTCCAATCTATACTACATACTAAAACCATTCTCATTTAGGACACATGTCACTTCCTAAGCAATTCAATTCCCTCCAAAATGCTATTGTATGGTAAAATTGGCAATAATGCAGATTGTATGAAATTTATGGCAATATTTATGGAAATTGGTCAAACAATAAGTCATTATAATATTCATTATTTGACCGTATAGAAATTTATGGCAATACATAAGTAATTATAATATTCTTTGACAAAAAAAGTCATTATAAAATGGCAATATTTGCAATAATATATTGATTTTTGAATATTTATGGCAATAGATGATATATTGTTTGAAAATTGAAAATTTGTATACGGTCAAATTTTTATATGGCAATGGATAATACACTTGTCAAAAAATTGTATGAAAATTTATGGCAATATTTATGGAAATTGGTCAAACAATAAGTCATTATAATAGTCATTATAGAAATTTATGGCAATACATAAGTAATTATAATATTGTTTGACAAAAAAAGTCATTATAAAATGGCAATATTTGCCGTCAATATTTATGGACTGAAAATTAGTCAAAAAATAGTCATTATAAATGATAAACATTTTGCATAAGTCCATTATCTTTTGTATTATATATATCATCTATCTATACTACATACTAAAACCATTCTTGAACACTCTAGCACAATGAAAACAACACAATATAATCACATTGACGATGTGAATGGAATGAAAGATGATTGGGTATTAAATGTAATGATTGTTCGTATTTGGTTTAGCACCTACAACATGGATATGGTATTTGTAGATGAAAAGGTAATAATGTTACCTACTTTATTGAATTTTTTTTATCTACATTGCATACTCATTGATATAATATTATAATTTAACGTTTTATAAAATCTTAATAGGGAGGAAAAATACATTCAATTCTCAAACAAAATTTACAAGCCAAATTTAGAGCACAACTCCGTGAAGGAAAGCAAATTACAATAGCCAATGTTGGTGTTGGGACATCATCTGGACAATATAAACCAACTTCGAATCAATATAGACTATTCTTCAAATCGACTACCATTGTAACCGAAGTTTTAAAACCAACTATCTCAAAGTATGGTTTCTCATTCACTACATTTGAAGATATTCTCAATAATCAATGCGACCAAAGTGTTTTAGTTGGTAACCTTTTATTGTACAATTTTGATTACAATATCTTGAATTTCCATAATTAGAAAATAATTTTAATTTTAATGGTGTGTATTATTCATGTAGACGTTATTGGATTTGTGGCAAAAATAAAAAATGTTGGCGATTTTGAGCGAAATGGACAATCGGTTAAAAGAGTCACATTTGAATTGTTAGACACAAAGTGAGTATTTTAGTATGATTTTTACTTACTATGGAAAGATTCACATTAACAATACTATTGATTTGATTTTTTAAATGAATTTTACTTACGCAGGAAAAACACGATGGATTGCACGTTATTCGGATCAACTGCGAATGAGTTGATGAACTACATGGAGAATAATAATCAACCAACATTTATCATCGCTCAGTTTGCAAAGATTAGTAGTTGGAATGGTAATAATTCATTAATTTATTAATTACATTTAGTATTTATACAATTATTGGAGGCGGCTATTATAATATTTTTAATAAACTATTATAGGTACAATGAAGATACAAAGTGCATTTGAAGTTTCACGAATTTTCATCAATGATAACATTGAAGAAATAAACGCGTTTATTTGCAGGTTTGTCCTATCATTTAAATCAAAAACCTCTAAGAAATATAATAAATAAATATTTAATTTCAATAAAAATGTCATTTACAGTTTTGATTTCACAAGTGAAGCCCCTACAAGTACTACAAACTTTCATAGTCACTTATCACATAATAGTCAAGATGATTTCTTGGACCCGGCACAAAGAAAACAAATTGGAGGAATAAGTGATATTGAAAAGGCATGTTTGATATTTGTGTACTATTATTGTTAATTAATTAATTCATTATATTATTATTATTATTCTAAAAGTTTCATGGATTAAATATATTGTTAATTATTTTTCCAACTCTAGGTGGGTACTTATACCGTTTTAGCTATGATTGTTGGTTTTGATGATGTGGATGGTTGGTGTTACAATGGGTGCAACAAAGATATGAAAAAAGTTCAAGAAATTGACATTGACGGAGTGAAAAAATTGAGATGTGAAAAGTGCAATGATTTTGTGACAGATGTCTCACCAAAGTTCAAAGTCAAACTTAGGGTCATTGATGAGACTGGCAGTGCAACTTTCATCATCTTTGAACGTGAAATGTCTAGACTTTTAGGCAAAACCGCTCTACAAATCCGACAGAAACAAGTCAATGTATATTTATCTTAACTTTGACTAATGTTATTTCTATGTTATCGAATTTAAATATGTATTTAATTAATTATTATTTAAATATAATACAGGATGCATGTGATGATGTTTTTCCGAAAGAGTTGAAACAAATTGTGGACAAAAAGTTTTTGTTTAAGTTTGCAGTGACAGATTATAATTTGACAAATTGTTATGAAATATATAGAGTTGTTATGGTCTCGGATGACCTTGAATTGATTAATTCTTTTATGAGTTCAGAATTATCTAATAAGGTATGTGACAATATTTCTTGGGTTATTTGTTTGGTACTTTTAATTTTGCATAAATTAATATTAATAGAAAGGAATAATTAACTCTTTTTTTTTGTATATAGGACATCTCAGTTAATGATGACACAAACTCGGAGATATGTTCTAATAGTTGCACCACACCCACAAATAAAAGGAATTTTGAAGATTTGGAGTGTATTGGTGAAGCTAAAGAGTTGCAAACATTTGAACTGTCAACAAGTACAAAGAGGAAAGTCATTGTTAAAAAGGAAATTGAAGAATAATTAAGCTATTTACTATCTTTACTTTTTTGTAGAATAAAGAATTCATGTTGGTATATTGGTGATTGATGATGACTTATCTCAATAATATTATTTTAGTTGATGATGGTATCTTTAGTTTTTATGGACGAAAATATTGTATTAGCCAAAGTACTAATAATAAAGCTATTTACTATCTTTAGTTTTTTGTAGAATAAAGAATTCATGTTGGTATATTGGTGATTGATGATGACTTATTTCAATAATATCATGTTGGTATCTTTAATTTTTATACACGAAAATATTATATCTACTTACTAAAAATACTCACCTCAAAATATTCGCCTCAGCACAATAAGAATCAAATTAAAAATGGTAAGTAAAATTCAGCACATTAAAATCAATGTCGAGGTCAATCACGCACATCATTTTATGGGAATTTTATGGCAATAAAAAATTGGTCAAACAATATCAAAGTAAAATTTGACTTAATCACTTTTAAAAAATGAAAATCAAAAGAATAATTAAAGTAAGAGAATAATTCAAGCAAAAGAGAATAACGTTCTTTTAAAAAAAGAACGTAGGTCATAGAATCACGAATATTTATTTGTGACAATAGAAGACAATTGGTATTCTTTAAAAAAAGAAAAAGAACGTAGGTCATAGAATCACGAATATTTATTTATGACAATAGAAGACAATTGGTCAAACATTATGCACAAGTTCATCATTTCTTCTATTATATATATCAACAATAAAGCTATCAACATTGTGCACAAGTCCATCATTTCTTCTATTAAAGTAAATCAACTAATGGTATGTTTGGGAATGAAGATTTCATTTGCAAATATGGATTTGGCTTAAAGTTGATGTTTGGCAATAACAAGAATTTAAATTTGGATTTGAGTCAAATCCACCAATGTTATGAAAATAGTTAATTAAAGTGAGGATTTTGAGAATTGGCGACGGTAAAGAAGGAGAGGGAAATGATGGAGAAGGTATTGTGGACATTCCTGATGATTTGATCATTAAGGATGATTCAAATAATCCCATATCAGCTATAATAGATAGTGTCTATCCAAATCTAACACAAAATTTGGATAATTTAACTTATCTTCAGGAAAGGGCCATTTTAGCTCCTACTCATGAGTGTGTAGAGAAGGTCAATCAGGAGTTATTATCATTGGTGGTAGGGGAAGAGAAAATATATTTTAGTTCTGATAGTATTTGCAAAACAGACATGAATGCGCAGAACAATGAAGAATTATATTCTACTGACTTCTTAAATAGCATTAAATGCTCAGGGCTACCAAATCATATTCTAAAGCTGAAACTTGGTGTCCCAGTCATGTTACTTAGGAATATAGACCAACAATCTGGTTTGTGTAACGGTACTCGATTAGTTATTACACAAATGGGTGATCATATTATTGAGGCTAAGGTGATTTCGGGAAGTCATATTGGGCATAAAGTTTTTGTTCCACGTATGATTTTAAGCCCATCAGATACCAATTTTCCATTCAGATTACAAAGAAGGCAGTTTCCGTTAGTTGTTTGTTTTGCAATGACCATTAACAAAAGCCAAGGCCAATCACTCTCAAATGTGGGAATATATCTTCCAAGACCAGTATTTAGCCATGGTCAACTATACGTTGCTGTGTCAAGGGTTACAAGTAGAAAGGGGTTGAAAATTTTGATATGTGACAACGAAGGTCGTGCATCAGCTATAACTGCTAACGTAGTATATAAAGAAGTCTTTCAGAATTTATCATGAATTTCCTCTGCTCTGGTATACTCTCAATCATTTTACATTTGCAATCCTTTTACAGCTTTGCGTTTGTCGTACCTTTAACAATTCATTTTATGGTACTTGATTTTATGTTTTGAGCTAATCCGAAGCATTTTTGTAATGGTGTTATAATTTTTGTGACATTAATTTAGTTTGTATTCAAAATAATTACTCTTATGGCTAATCACAAAAAACTATTATCTATGAGAATAAATTATAACACTGATAATTTTAAATAGCTAAATAACATGATAAGTTTTTACAATTTAGTTAGAAGATTTTGATATGACAATTGCTTCCTATTTTATCTTAGAAACCATAAGAGTAAATTATAAATTTTAGCTCTTATGTATCACATATACAAAGTAATAACTGTATAGCATTTGTATGACCCAATTAGTTTGAGTTGTTTCTGTCTAAGTAATTAGTTTGACTAATGTAATTGCAAATCAGTACCCTAATGTTGTAATTTTATAAGACATGGGCTACTCTATAAGACATGGGAAAAATACATAAATAAAGAATTTTAAACGATTACTGTACTTACCCAATTCATCATACAATTTAAGTTCAATCCCTAATAAATTGGCAAAAAAAAAAAAAATTCCAGAAACAGGAATCATGAAAGGGAGATAGAGTACATATTTCTCACATAATCACTCTCACCATCACAATCATATTCACATTCGCTTCTAAAGCTAACTTGAGCATTTTTAAAAAATCAAGAAACAATTTACATTTTACATTTTCTTCATTTGCATGTTAATTTAACTATGAAAAAATAATCAATACAAAGTACATCTTGCTGTTTTGGTATTTAGATTTTATATTTTCTTAAATCAATTTATACGTTTATTAATCAAAAGAATATTTTCAAAAATTAATTTAAGATAAAAAATCAAACCTGGAACAGAGGAATTCCTTTCTTGATTTAGTTTCTTCTTTATAGATCCATTGGATTCTACCATTTATATCTATACAATATTTTCTAGATCCATTGAATTCAACTATTTGAGAAAAAATGGGAAGAAAATGGTGGAGAAGATGAATTCGTAGTTTTAAAAATAAAATAAATGGTGAAAATAAATTGATAGTTTTAAGAGGGATTATGAAAAATTGGAGTTGGAAATGATGAGTTAAAATATGGTGAAGATGAATAATGGTGATGAATGGAATAGGGGAGAAGATGAGAAAGTGAAATGGGAAAATGGGTTATGGGTAATTGGGTATACTAATTACTAAACGTAAGTCTTGAATTTTTTGTTTTTTTTTTTTTTTGAATTCGTAAGTCTTGAATTTAATGAAGGTATAAGTTTTTAAATTTTTTGTTTTGTCTCATGTAATTTGTCTTATCTTTTTGGTCAAATTTTTTTGGATAATTTGTTGGCAAATTTTATTTCAATAATTTTGTACTCCTATTATTTGTTATTTTTGTACGTTTCTTTTAATTTGTGTCATTTTTTTAGATAATGGCAAGTCAATTTTAATTAAACAAATTTTTGCATTATAACTCTTTTTTAATTTTATCTACATAATTTATTCATCCTTTTTATTTTCTTAAAATCTTTCATGTTCTCTTTAATTCAATTTTAATAGAAACAGAGGAAGTAAATATGAAGGTTACAAGTGTTTATTTTGAACTAATAAAAATTCAACTTAAAAGCCACTATACCCACCCCACCACTTATGCATTATTTTTTTATTTTGCAATTTATTTTTTTAAAAGATAAAATCGAATCTAACTATGTTAAAAAGAATGAATGGAATGTCATTGTTACACCAAATTTCAAATAATTATCGACGAGATAATATATATACAATCAAATTTTACACGCTAACAATAGAATTCAAAGTTGTTTCTATATTTTATATCGTAATGTGATGATTTATAAATATAAGTTACTTTTTATTATTTTTTTATATCTTATAATATAAGAAATAAATTCAATTTATATACAAATTCAATAATATTTTTATATTTTTAATTACCGTGCTTGGCACGGGTTTCAAACTAGTTTTTCCTAAAAAGGTTATCATTATACCAATACATTCATTATTTCATACTACTATTTAATTAAAATAATATCTGTTTACTACTATGATTATAATTTTCTTAATTTTTGAGAAAAACTTATAGTGGACAAACTTACAAGGACCGAGGGAGTATATAGTAAGAGGTAATATTTACCTTTTTGGTTGAAGAGAAAAGAGGAGAATAAAAAGGTATTAGAAAAATAGAAAAGTCTTTTAAATAAGCTTTTGCCTTTGACACTTTCTATAGAGTATTCACACAATCAAGTTTCCATTTTTCTCCTTCATTAACTCCTTTAATTGATATTCACCATCTAATTAATTAATTAATGGGATTTATTTCATTTAAGTAATTTTCAAGAAAACATTATCTTTAATTTTTTCTTTTTATATTTGTTCCCGTGTTCTTGTTGGTCAAACAATACCCATTTATTTAGTATTCTTTTTTTATCAACCAAACTACTTTTCTCTATTTTTTCCCCTTTATTTTCTCCCAAATCACTGAAGATTTTCAATAAAAAGATTCAATTTTTACCTGAATCTAATCTTTTTATCACTTACCCACCTAGTTTTTCCCCTCAATCTTTACTGGGTTTCATCAATTCTTAGTAGAACTATAAAAAATACAAGATTTTGATTCATGGGTAATTGTTGTGCATCCCCAAATGGTAGAAAAACCAGCAAAAAGAAGAAACCAAACCCATTTGCAGCTGATTATTCTGTAAATCAAAGATCTGAGATTAACACAAAACTCTTCGTTTTAGAAAACCCCACAGGGCGTGACATACACGCGCACTATGATCTTGGTAGAGAGCTTGGAAGAGGTGAGTTTGGGATTACTTATTTGGCTACAGATTTAAACAGTGGTGAAAAATTTGCTTGTAAATCAATCTTGAAAAGGAAGCTTAAAACTGCTGTTGATATTGAGGATGTAAGAAGAGAAGCTGAAATTATGAAGCATTTACCAAAACACCCAAATATTGTTACTTTGAAAGATACTTATGAGGATGATAATGCTGTTCATATTGTTATGGAGTTGTGTGAAGGTGGAGAATTGTTTGATAGGATTGTTGCTAGAGGTCATTATACTGAAAGAGCTGCTGCTTTTGTTATTAAAACTATTGTGGAAGTTGTTCAGGTATAATTTCTATTTTCAAAGCTTTCTAATTGCTTTTATTGCTATAAATAGATTTGATGTTTTGTTTGGTATAGTTTCTTGTCTTTGGTGTTCTGGGTCGAGGGTTTCACTGGCCGCAACCTAAACCTACTCTTTTATTGATAAGGGTTTATTGATAAGGCTATAAGGGTATGGTCTGCCGTCATTTATCTCTCTTTGTACCCTAGTCATAGCTTGGGATATGCCGTTACGTTTAGCTTGACTTATTGTTAATGCCAGCATATTATCACGGAAAATGAGTCCAAAACTATTTGGCAATGGAAGGAAGGGTTTCTATGATTTATGAAGTGTGCATATCGTTGTTAATTTAGCGATGTGGGATAAATTATTCCAATATATACTGTGTATGATGATGATGATGATAATAGTTGGTCATTTTGGATTATATAAGTAATTTATTCTATGCTGATTTTGTTTTTGTGTGGCATGTTTGATCCTAAATAGTGAGTCTAGTTGTTATCTTGGGGAGTTGAGTTTTAAATATTTGATAATTGCCAATTGCAGATTAGCAAGTTAACTATAATGTCCTCCTGTAACTGTTGATGTATCTTATAAACAATTACAATAACATTTCATTACCCAGTGCTATAAAATGGCTCACCTAATTGGGTTTGGAGGTTCAGATGTACGCAACTTTACCTTTTTATAATAAAGTTGTTTCGGATTGACATATTGCATTAATAAAAGGTGCATATAATTTAATGAACTATTTTAATATAGTCCATTATAATCTAAAAGCGAAGAATTATAAACCTTTGGTCCAACCGAAATAAGGGGCTCTTAAAAATACTTGCTGAATAAAATTGTCTTAGCTTGTGTTGATGGTGGTTGAAATGTGGGATTTTGATTACTCATATGATTTGGCTAGTCATTTTTCTATATTGGTCTTATAAGTGATTTCCCCTTTCAATTGACAACTAAACAAGTTCTTAATCTTATAAAACTTGCTCTTTATGGGGGTTATGGCAGATGTGTCATAGACATGGAGTAATGCATAGGGATCTAAAGCCAGAGAACTTCTTATTTGCCAACAAGAAGGAAAACTCGGCCTTAAAGGCCATTGATTTCGGGTTGTCAGTAACTTTTAAGAATGGTAATGCTACCGAGCTAACATTTTTTATGCTAATTTTGATGCAATATAAAACACAATTGTGACATCAGTTCTCTAACTTTTGGTACGGTTGTCTTCAATGGGTTCGACTGGCAGGTGAGACATTTACAGAGATTGTAGGAAGTCCTTATTACATGGCTCCGGAGGTTCTAAAACGTCACTACGGTCCAGAGATTGATGTTTGGAGTGCTGGAGTTATCTTATATATCTTGCTATGTGGTGTTCCTCCTTTTTGGGCAGGTATGCTCAATTTGTTTCATGTGCTTGGGATTTTTCCGTACTGATATTTCTTGTCGTGAAAAGTTTATATGATGTTGTTTAACTGTTTGCGTGACCATTTTTTGTGAGTTTGAGTGTGCATAATGCCACAGTATGCGCCCCTTTCGGAACTTGCTCACTAGTGCTATTTATTTTTCCCAGAAACCGAGCAAGGTGTTGCACAAGCTATAATTCGCTCTGTTGTTGACTTTAAAAGGGATCCTTGGCCAAAAGTTTCCGACAATGCAAAAGATCTTGTGAGGAAAATGCTTGAACCTGACCCGAAGAGACGGCTTACTGCTCAAGAAGTACTTGGTAATTCTATTCTTCAGTAAACCATTTACCATTTATATTTTCCGATCATGGTTTATGATTTATTTTGAACTTTTGTGAGAAATTGCAGATCATCCATGGTTGCAGAATATAAAAAAAGCTCCAAATGTCTCCCTTGGTGAAACAGTAAAAGCCAGGCTGAAGCAGTTTTCTGTAATGAACAAGCTTAAGAAAAAAGCTCTAAAGGTTTAGGACTAAGCTTTCTTTCGCATTTGTTACAATCTTTTTTTTCAATCATGTTCTATTATACCTTTGCAAATTATAACATTTTTATTTTGCTTGTCGTCAGGTAATTGCCGAGTTTTTGTCAATGGAAGAAGTGGCTGGCATCAAGGAGGCATTTGATTCAATCGACACTAGCAAAGCTGGAAAAATCAACATGGAGCAGTTAAGGGTTGCACTGCACAAGCTAGGACATCATATTCCTGATGCAGACCTTCAAATACTGATGCAAGCGGTAAAATCATACTTCCTTGAGCATTCAATTAAAGCATTTCATTACTCCAATGCCATTAAGTTGTTCTCACCTAAACGGGGTTTCGGGGTCAGGTGTACACAATGTTACCCTTGTTAGTGATAAAAAATGTTGTTTCCAACTGACCCTTAGGCCTTAGTAGCATATATCATCTGCAACTTCCCTAAATAAGTGCACATGATTCAACAAGCATCTGAATATAATCCCTAAATAAGTGCACTTGATAATTTTACTACCTTAATGTCTCATATTTATTTCACCCTTTCGTATTGTGGTTATTCTTTACTGATTCTCTACAAGAACCATATTTCCGATGTGTACTTTTTCCAAAACCTTGTCATGTGTTTTTGTTGGTTAAGATGCCATTTGTGTTTAGCTTGGAGATTAATCTCAATAGAGTTGAATTGCCTGAAGTACTGTTGCAATTAGTTAGTATTTCTGCTATAATGTGACTTTTTAATTAGGACCTATGAGTCTATGGTTTCTACGCCTGAAATCGGAAGCTATCGCCTCCATTCAAATTCTCCCACTTGAGCATTTTACTTGTGGTTGCTATTGTGCATTGTAAAAATAGAGCAAAGGTATACTTAACAGGCCGCTTGGGAAGTCGTCTGGTAGTAGAAGGCTTAGATGCTCGTAATGGCACTTTACTAAGTTAATGGTTTCAGGAATGTCTCCCTCCGATCCCATAAGCTTTTCCGTTACCCATGAAATGCGAGATTTTTGGGTCACTTGGGCAAACTCACGGCCACCGAGGGAAAATTCGATATATTCAGAGATGAACAAATCTCTGAACTGGGGTTCCTCTATGAAGTGATGGAAGCTCAATGTTGAAACAATGTTGTCCGTAAAAACGTAGTTTCATTATGAATCGCCAGTACGTTTACATGTTTCCATTGCAATTTAAAGTTGCTCATGGATCCAAAACTACGTAAGGCATCTTGTTGCCATCTATGTTACTCAGAGTCTCAGACTCTTCATTTTGCTTCACGCACCCGTGTCCCATCCCTAATCCTCGGACATTGGTATGGCACTTAAATGCTTCAGTTTAGGCATAATATTGAATATTTAGACGTAACCGACACTTGGACACGTACCGGTCTCTAACATAAGTACCTGAGTCCAAGTAACATAGGTTGCTATAGATAAAATACTAGTGCTAACCATTCCTATGCTTAATGTCCCAGAAGTTCATCTTAAAATTATTCCGTTGTCTACTATCTCTTTGGTGTATTGGTATTTAATGCCTCTTTTTTGGCATTAACACCCTGATGAGTCTGAATGGTTTATGCAGGCTGATGTTGATGGGGACGGAGTGTTGAACTATTCCGAGTTCCTTGCTGTTTCAATTCACATAAAGAAAATGGCCAATGACGAGCATTTACATCGGGCATTCTCCTTCTTTGACAAAAACAAGACTGGATTTATCGAGGTTGATGAGTTGAGGGAAGCATTGAATGATGAGGGTGATGAGGTTTCCAACACCGAGGAAGTCATCAATGCCATTATGCATGATGTGGACACAGATAAGGTTAGATTTCATTGCATACACATATTAGCATACATACTCTTAATCGAGTTTCAATGAACTGTTTCTCTAAAGACGTTCATGGATATTTGCGACATTTTCTAAATATTTCATTTCATTTCCAAAAGAGGTGTTAGATGGGTGGGTTTGGCCCGGGTTGTAAGGTTCGGTCTATTTCATTTTGCGTATTTGTAGTGCTTGTACCAACTATTTATATCCTGAGATTCACCTAGATCAACTCCGGGGTGAAGTACATATTTCAAGACCAACTTTTTTCCGATCTTTGAAGTGTTCGAATCAATTTTGGATTGGGTCAGTTTTTGACAAGCCTTAATTCGGATTGTTAGAGATAATCATTCGTTCCGATTCTTTTGTGATTGATTTACAAAACATAGTATACAAAAACATTTCATCAGCCCAATGCCATTTATTGGCCCACCTAGAAGGTAGGTTTTGAGGGTCAAATGTACGTAACCTTATTCTTGTTATACACTTAATTAATGATAATAAAGATGTTGTTTCCGATTGTCCCTTGATAGTAAAAATCATCTTCACATAAATAAGAAATACACATTATTTAATGAGTTACTTTACTATAGTTCGTTATAATCCAAAACTAAAGAACTACTATAGTATTCACCGTGAACCATAATGTTCTTGTCATGAGTGTTGCTTAGCCTTCATTTCATAGAGAAGCACATACACTAAATTGTAAAGCACAAACAACGAATCCAATTCCGATTATTGATGCTTTTCTTTGACAGGACGGACGCATTAGTTACGATGAATTCTCTACAATGATGAAGGCCGGAACAGATTGGAGAAAGGCATCTAGACAATATTCTCGAGAACGATTTAACAGTCTAAGCTTGAAGCTAATGAAAGACGGTTCATTAATTGCCAACGAGGTCAAATAAACCCTAATGAAAGATCGATTTAAGACGATAATCCAATGTAGTTATTCGTTTTGTTTTGTTTTCGTTTTTTCCAAGGGTTTTACTAGTTAATCTGGGTAGCTGATTATTTTTCGCCACACTCGAAAAATGGTGTAATGTTCTCTAAATAGCCAATATGTTGTTTAGAATTGTGGGTTGTTTCAATAGTGAACAAAAGAATAGTGATTAGGGAGATAAAACAAGATTAAGGTTGTGATTTGTGGTATTGTACTTAAGTTGGAATTTTAAGGTCTCTTTCAAATTAAGAGAAATGATTCCTACAAAGGAAGTGTAAATTAGGCCATCATCTTCATAGTTTGCCACCATTTATTTTGGTAGGTGAGTTACAATTTTCATGGAATGGTCTAATTAGTTGACTAATATGAACTCTTACAATTCACATTTCACTTTTTTGACTTTGTATATTGGTATCTTGGAAAGATATGGAGCACCATCTAGTTGCCCTTTGTACTCCTTTCGTCCCATTTAATTTGCAATATTTTTCATTCTAGTCTGTCCCACTTTATTTGCATCATTTTTATTTTTGAATTATGGCCTACCACTTCCTTTTAATCCCATCCACACATTTTAACTATCTTTTAAATTTTAACCGCACAATTTATTCTTTTTTTTTAAAAAAACAACTACTTTCTCTTTGTTTTAAATTATATGGGACAGATGAGTACCTACTAACCTTACTTTACCCCTATTAAAATTTAAAAATACTATACTTTTTCTTTCACATTTGGTCCTATTTGACCATCTAAAAGATAGTGAAAATTCAAATATGAGGCAATAAATGAACAAGAGGGAGTATTAATTTGCTACTGAAAGTGACATATAATGAGAGTAAATGTTAGTTTTACTCGCGCATATATGAGGAACGAGGGAGTAATAATTATATAATATAATATGTCATTATTCAAACCTCAAGTGAGTTTAGTCTAATTATGATTTTGAATGGTTAAAAATACACAACTTTATTTTAATTTAAGACGATAACTTAGATAACTTGAATGAAACAAAATTAAATTTTTGAGTTAGCCCAATATGACTTGAATCTAATCTAAAAGAATTCAACACAAAATCTAACCGAATAATGAAATATGAATCTTTGACTTAAGTTTGATAGCTGACCCTTTTGTTGAGTCGAGCAAAGCATGAAGTCTCAAAATCAATTCCAACCGGAATAAACTTTTGTCCCAAATCAACGAATATTTGAAATAAATAAGATTATTTTAAAAAAACATACATTAAGATCATAATCAAACTTATTCCAAATATAAGCGCGTGATACATCAGAGCACATGTTCGGGGCTGTTCGTACTTATTAAGCGCGAACAGTAATAAAGTAGTAAAAAAAAGTCAAGTGACTGTTCGCACTTAATAACTGCGAACAGGTCAAAAATCAGCCAAGTAATCAGCCGCTCTTACTAACAGCGGCTAATTGAGTTGACATTTGTTGAATTTTTGACTTTTTGACCTAAAACAGACTGTTCGCTGTTAGTAACAGCGAACAACCTGTTTCAGTTTTTCAGTTTGTCCGCACTTACTAAGTGCAAACAGCCTGAACCTAAGGTTTGCGGATTACACGCTTAGTTTTGAAATAAGCTTGATTATGATCTTATTATATGCTTTTTTTGATAAATAATCTTATTTATTTCAAATTTTCAGCGTGCCACCGGGGTATGTGTCTTGGTACCTTGTAGAGCGACTTGTTGTTCCAATATCGGTCCAATATGACATGATACAAGGATTATGCTACGGGCCAAAACACTAACACTATGTAAGTTCTTGTGAGAGATGATCTTTTTGAGAGACTGTTTCTAATTGGGTCGGCTCATAAAGAAAAATGTAGAGTACGTTACTCAGTGGGCATTAAAGATATTATAAGTAGGCATTAAGGATGATGAAACTAGGCATTAAGAATGATAAAAGTAGGCATTAAGGATATTGAAAGTATGTATTAAGGATACTGTAAATAGGCATTTACGGATCTGTAAGTAAGTATTAAGGATATTGCAATAAGTAGGCATTAAGAATACGGTGAGTAGACATTAAAAATAATGTAAGTAGGCATTAACGATACACCAAATAATAATTAAGTTTTACTGGGCTAGGCCTGAAACACGGATTCTCAGAAAGACTAACTTTCAAGAGATCAGTTGAAACACTAAATCTTATTTATTTCAGTTTTTTTATCCAAATTTCATTATTTTATCAGATGTCTCCGAAGAGACTATCCAAATTTCATTATTAAATGATAAACATGATGTTTGTGTCTATGGGCCACGTTCATGCGGATAGCCCACTACAATTGTTGATAATTTTATCGCACAAATTCCTATTGAGCTCGTCTCTTCGTACAGTAAGTTTCATGGGAGACGGTCTAGTCTATAGACGGAATCCATGAAGCCCAGCCCAAAATATAACATAGTATATTTGGGGTTATAATAAATTATTTGGGGTTATAATAACTTATATTTGGGGTTATAAAATAGTATATTCGAGGTTATAATACCTTACATTTAGGATTATAACATAATATAATTGATATTATAATAAAAAAAATCAGTTAAGGGAAATGGGCTGGCCCAATTTTGTGGTCTATCCTAAAGACCGTCTCTTGTGAGATTTTGGGCTCTCCGTAAGACTGCCTCTAATGGGTCAGCCCAAACTCTTTAAACAAAGTACAAATGTAATTTAGATTTTTTTGTTTTTTCAATGTTTTTTTTTACTAATGGACTGCTTGTATAAACTTGTCTCAGAATGATACATTTCATACAAAACTTGATGTGTTAAAGAGAAAGTTGTGGTGTCTGGTGAGTAACTACAAGCCAGAGCCGTATCAGAAGTTGTATGTATAATAAGGAAATGATTAACTACGAGAGTCCAGACGAAAAAAAATTAGCCCAAAAAGAAGTAATTAAATCAAACAAAATTATTAGCCCAAGTAGCTTTTTGGTCTTGCCAAACTTACTTTAAATTATCATTAAGCCCATCTAAAATTTATTTTTCATATATTTATAAGTACATAATTTATTAAAGACAATGGTAAGGTAAAATAATAAATTAGATAAACAATTAATATTTTATATAATTATTTTAACTTTCTAAAAAAGACTAAATGGTAAAATAATAAAGTATAACTAATGCTTATGTTTCTAAAGCAAAAATAAAATTAAATTACATAATTAAAGTACAAGATTCTTTCTTATATATAGCCCTCAGGGCCGTATATATCATGTGTTATAAAATAAATATAATTTTGTAAATTATACTATAATTCAAGAATATTTTGAATTATAGTATTAAAATAAGTTTATTAATTTTGTAAATTACATGTTTATTTTTTACAAATTACAACTAATAAAGTATTAAAATTTACAGGTACAAACCAAAACGCAGAATTTCGTTCATTTTGAATGGGTTCAATACATCCTTGAGCTTATGATCATCATCTATCCATCCATGAGTAACCTAGTCAATTAGTCATGCATGATGCAACTAGCTTGTTTTGTAGGGACATGTATGGCTACACTTTTAAAAGATTCCAATTGATCGAGTGCCCACTTGGTCCCTTAGCTTTTCCCTATCAAAAATGGTTATAGTTGACCTTACACCTCATCTTAGAGCCATCATATTAATTCTCCCTAATTAAATTATCTATTTCCAAGAAATAGCCTCTATTATATTTAGAGTGAAAATAAAAAAAATTGGGTGAATATGATAAAGGAAAATTTACCAAGAATAATATAATGTTTTGCTTATTTCTTTATAATAATACTAATTTTTTATTAACCATGAATAATATCAACTTTGAGGGGTGTTTTCCAATTTATACCTAAAATGTTAAAAATAAAACCATAAGAGATTATATGACAAAAAAATTGGTAAATTAGTTAATAAACTAAAGTTGTTATTATTCTAGGAAAAAAACCTCTAAGTTTGTATTATTCATGGTTAATCAATAGTTCGTATTATCATAGAAAATTAACAAAAAATTGTATTATTCACGATAATTTTTCATACAACAAAATACGTAAAATATAAATATATTTAAATTAAAAAAAATAAGACAAAATTTAATGAGGGCGTATATAAAAAACACCTGCTCGGACATTTCAAATACTTTATCCAGGGCAGTCCTAATTGACTTAAACATAGTACATGAAAATGTAATTGTCCACAATTTGGTCCAGGTTCACTCTTCACCATTTAGAGCTTTTTGGACATTTTTGTTTATTTTTTTAGATATATTTCAAAAAAAAATAAAAAATTAGTTTAGTAGAAGTATTAAAAATATATTTGTCTTTTGGGACTTTCAATCTTTTATCTTTATTTAACAAAATTGCCACTCGCTTAAACAGAGCGTAAGTTCACTTCTTTTGCTTCCAATGTAATCCCTTACGTCATTGTCCTCTTCATTCCAAATGAAAAGATTTGTTACATTTTGATGGAGTTTCTAAGTGCTGTCCGGCTGTAAGGATGGGTAAGAGTGGTCGTTGTCCAGGGTTCCTTGTTAAAAAAGTAAAATTTGTAGAAGGTTTATATATGCTATAAATTGTAAAGAAAAAAGCTCAAATGTGTTATTTCGCCTTGGGCCGCAATATACTAAGGACCGACCCTGATTGTATAAATGATTTTAAAATAGAATTTATAAGTGTTATAGAGAAAATAAGGGTCATCAACTCATCATTAAAAAACCAAAAATAATACAAAACAAATCAAAATTGAAAATGATGATGTCGTCTCTGAGAGATATTTCTTAGGCCCAACCCATTAAGCTAAAAGTCTACTTACATCATTCTTAATGCCTACTTACTGAACCCTTAATGTCAACTTACCGTATCTTTATTGTCTATTTACATTATCCTTAAGTGCCTACTTACAGTATCCTTAATACCTACTTACTTCGTCCCTAATGTCTGCTTACCATATTCTTAATACTCACTTATAACATCCTTAATGCCCACCAAATAAGCATATACTCCTTCCGTCCCTATGAATTTGCAGCATTTTCTATTTTCGTCCGTCCCACTTAAATTGCAGCATTTCTATTTTTGGACTATGGCCCACCACTTTCTTTTAATCTCATCCATACATTTTAACTCTCTTTTAATTTCATCCACACAGTTCATTCTCTCTCTTCATTTATTACCACTTTCTTAATTCTCACTATTTTTCTCTTTGCTACAATCTCATAGAAACGGAGAGAATAGTATTTACAATATCTTAAATGTCTACTTATAATATCCTAAATGTGTTAAATGTCTACTTGAAAAGATTTTCTCCCACAAAATTTTGTCATAAATCTAACGACGGCGTGTATTTTCTTTTCCTCACTATGCGCGTGTACGTCAACCTCTACTCGTACTTGTATTGTCTTGTGTCATGCACGTGACCGTATATATTCTATTTTCCGATTCCTTCAAATATTGGATTTTTTTCAATTTGCATTACTTTTGTTCACTCCATCACCATTCACCACCATTCATCAAGAATTTTCTATCTCCATTTCTTTCTCTCCAACAATTGCTTTTGCTCAGATTTCAAAAACCTAAGAGGGTTTTTCTGGGTTTTTTTTCTTCCCTTTAGGTTGTTTTTTCAACCATCGTTCTTGTGATTCTGCCAAGTTATGACGACATCGTTTGGTGCTACAAATACCGCCATTTTTATTGATCCAAAGCTCCAAATTCAGAGCTTTAATGGGTTGAAATCTTCTGGATTGATTCCTTTGCAAAAATCCGTCAATGGGTTTTCCGTTTCATCTTCTAATGCTTCTACCATAAGAGCTGTTTCTACGGTAATGAAATGATTGGAATTTTATTGCTATTTTCACTTGCCAATTTAACTTTTTGAGAATTTAATCGTATATGATTGATTATTTTCTGATTCTATTATCTGGGTTATGAAATTTTGATTTGTTCACTAAAAATGTGCAATTGGGAAAATTAGTGATTCGAATATTGAATTTTAATTGCATTTTTCCCCATTTTAATGTTTGAAAATTTGAATATAAATTAGATAAATCTCTATAGTTTGCTCCATCATCCATGTATTAATGTTTTTATCTAAAATTTTGACTGGGAAAATTTATGATTTGTATTAATTCAAGTATGGATGCTGGATGCATACTTTTTCATGATTGTTCTGGCTGATCTTGTGAAAAATGAGTAATTGTTTACAAAAAAGGATTCTGCATTAAAAGTATGGTTATTTTTTGATGAATCTTCAAAGAAAATTTATTGCTTAGTATTGTTACTCCCTTTTCGATGTTTCTGAGGTTTGTACATTGATAATTCAAAACACTAACGCTGTTGGCTACTCCCTCGGCCCCATTTAATTTGCACCTCTTTTACGTATTAATTTGTAGTCGGCGAATAAGACAAATTAAAAGTGAGATGAAAAAAGAATGAATAAGACTAAACGAGAGAATGAATTTGTAGACGAGATTGAAAGAGAAATGTGGGCCAAAAGAAGAAAGAGTGCGTAAGTAAGTGGGACAATTCAAAACAAAAATCGATTGCAAATTGAACGGGACAGAGGGAGTATTTGGCCTAAGCAATTATTTTAATTGTTTTTTTCATGATCTATCTTAAAATGAATTTGCAAGTCATTTTCTTCCTCTAGTCCATTTTTTTCATGGTTTTTTCCTTGAAGGGATTGTATTTTTTAGCTTATGCACTGACTAAGAATTTTAAATGTTTTGCATTTCTTGTGTTTTTAGAATGAAAATGTGTGAAAATGGATGTAAAATTAACATAACAGAGCATATAATTACTTATGAGTTGTGATTTTTTGCAATTCTTCCATTTTATATGCAAGATTTGCATGGTTTTGGATAGAATTAGTGTTATTGGAGTCTCAACTCTTGCATTGAATTGGTTATTGCATAAATTGCAGCCAGTAAAGCCAGAGACTGCTGCTGAGCCGAAACGTAGTAAGGTTGAAATATTCAAAGAGGAAAGTAACTTCATTAGGTACCCTCTTAATGAGGAGATGATGAATGATGCACCCAACATTAATGAGGCGGCGACACAATTGATCAAGTTTCATGGAAGCTATCTACAGTATGATAGGAGTCAAAAGGGTGTGAAAGCTTACTCGTTTATGCTTCGTACGAAAAACCCTTCTGGGAAAGTGTCGAACCGATTGTACTTGGTGATGGATGATCTTGCTGATCAATTTGGGATCGGAACTCTTCGGCTGACAACCCGACAAACATTTCAGCTTCATGGGGTTTTGAAGAAGGACATGAAGACAGTGATGGGAACCATTATTAGAAACATGGGATCAACTCTTGGTGCTTGTGGTGATCTTAACAGAAATGTCCTTGCTCCACCTGCCCCACTTGTGAGGAAGGATTACTTGATTGCTCAAGAGACAGCTGAGAATATTGCTGCTCTTTTAACTCCTCAATCCGGTTTTTATTACGATGTGTGGGTTGATGGAGAGAAATTCATGACAGCTGAACCCCCTGAAGTAGTGAAAGCCCGTAACGATAATTCCCATGGTACAAATTTCCCCGATTCTCCAGAGCCGATTTATGGAACCCAGTTCTTGCCTAGAAAGTTCAAAATCGCTGTTACAGTTCCCGGTGATAACTCGGTGGATATATTCACAAATGACATTGGCGTCGTTGTTGTATCTGACGAGAATGGCGAGCATCAGGGTTTCAATATATATGTAAGATATAAATGTTTCAATCTCGTCGTATATCTTACTTCTTCTATCAGCTGTTTTTGATTTACTTCAATCTTTGTCAGGTTGGAGGAGGTATGGGAAGAACACACAGGTTAGAGAGCACTTTTCCTCGTCTGGCTGAACCAATAGGCTACGTGGCGAAGGAAGATATATTATATGCTATCAAAGCTATAGTTGTTACTCAGAGAGAAAATGGTAGAAGAGATGACCGCAAATATAGCAGGATGAAATATTTGATTAGTTCTTGGGGTATTGAAAAGTTCAGAAGTGTTGTTGAACAATACTTTGGCAAGGCATTTGAGCCTATTCGCGAGTTGCCCGAGTGGGAGTTCAAGAGTTATCTGGGTTGGCATGAGCAAGTATTCAATTCTTCCTCATCTATATAGTACTATCTTTTACGATTTGGCTCTGTTATGAGAATCATGGGTTGGCCTTGTAGTGAAGGCTTCCCCTTTGACCCTTGTAATAGCGGTTTGATTCTCACCATGTACAGGAAATACAAAGCTCAATGAGCATATGTCTGCCGTGCTGAAAATTTTCATTGTCGTAGGGGTTATGATTATTTGCTAAACGGACTATTTATTTGGTTTGACAGGGTGATGGAAGCTTATTTTGTGGCCTTCATGTTGACAATGGCCGTATAAAGGGTGTAATGAAGAAAGTATTGAGGGAAGTAATTGAGAAATATAATCTGGATGTGCGTATTACACCGAATCAAAACCTTATCCTTTGCGACATTCGCCGTGCATGGAAACGTCCAATCACCACAATGCTTGCTCAAGGTGGTTTGCTGGTGAGGTTTTTATTCGAGTATCATCTTTACTGTCATCATAAATGTTATCATTATGACATGCTTGTTGCTTATATTATGAAAATTAAACTCTTTTATGATCGACTTCAGGAACCTAGGTTTGTAGATCCTCTCAATGTTACTGCAATGGCTTGCCCTGCATTGCCTATGTGCCCACTGGCGATAACTGAAGCAGAACGAGGAGCTCCCGATATATTGAAGCGGATTAGAGCTGTGTTTGAAAAGGTATGCTGTTAAGAGCAATGTACCCCATCATAATTTTCAATGACGCTTCTCGAATTTGGTCAAAAAACATATTTTTAGCTGGAAACATCACTCGTGTTGGTAGGGAGTCGGAAAAATTATAAATGGCAGTGACATGATTACTTACTAGGACATAATACCGCTTTCAGGTTGGCCTCAAGCACAACGAATCAATTGTAGTTAGGTTTACCGGCTGCCCTAATGGATGTGCAAGACCCTACATGGCTGAGCTTGGATTTGTTGGTGATGGTCCCAACAGCTATCAGGTACTTCATACTTTACAGAATACAAACATAATATTAGTAAGCATGCTAAGGGCTTAAATTGTCCGTTACTTCGATAGGCCAAAGATTTATAGTTTGGTTATGAATTATAATCTACTATAATATGATGCTTATTAAATCATGTGCCTTTCTTATCACCAATTGAGGTTGTCTCACCGTGAGACGACTTCAATCGGCTCAGCCGAATCTATTAGAAAACCAAAATTGCTTTCTGTACAAGTGTGAATTTATATTTCGTTGTTTTTTCTAAATGTTTTTTACTAATGGCTGCTTGTATGTGACCGTCTCATCAATGGGCCCATCTCATGATGAGACGGTCTCATACAAGACTTAATGTCTTATTTATGTGAAAAGTTGCATAAGATATTTGTGACCAAGGGCCAACGGAAACAACCTCTTTGTTACCACTAACCAAGGGTAAGGTTGCGTACATCTGAGCTCCAAAACCTTTCTTAGGTGGGAGCGACATAATTGCTTTCGGGTTTTGTGCGATTTTGTTTTTACTTTTGTTTGTATGTGATTATTGATGTTACGAAACACAAGTTAAATGGATTTTCTTCTTGTACAACAGCTATGGCTGGGTGGTACACCAAACCAAACATCATTGGCACAATGCTTCCTGAACAAGGTCAAAATCCAAGAACTAGAGAAGGTGCTAGAGCCTCTATTTTACCATTGGAAACGCTATCGTCAAGCTAAGGAATCATTTGGCGATTTCTCGAACAGAATGGTGAGTGCTGACCCAAATCTAACAATTTAATTACCCCTTGTATGGATTGTCCTCTAGTCCTCCCTGTGAAGGGAGTACGGGTATGGATTGTCCGTCACCTTACCACACCTAGACCCTGCTTTCGAGCAGGATATTGGGTATGATGATGATGTAAATTTTTTTTTTTAATTTTCATCATTGGAAGAGGAGTTCTGATCAAATACGTGATGATCTCGTAGGGTTTCGAGAAACTTCAAGAGTTTGTAGACAAATGGGAAGGTATGCCGCAATCTTCTGGTAAGTTCAACTTGAAGCTTTTTGCTGATAAGGAAACATACCAAGCCGTAGAGGATCTTGCAAAACTGCAAAACAAGACACCCCATCAGTTGGCCATGGAAATCATCCGCAGTTATGTTGCAGCTGAGCAAAACGGGAAAAGTGCTTAATAGTCCATTACATCGGGAATTTCAGATGTACGGATTGTCATAAAAGTCCAGCGAAAACGCCCACCCTCTTCATTGTCGTTTTTCACAGATGTTACTGTAACTGAGATGTAACTTCCGATATGATTTTCTTGTTTCTTCCCTTGTTTAACCCTGCTTCCTCGGCCCCTTTCGTTTCATTAGACATATGTTTTGTATTGTTCTCTCGGGGAGGAGTTTTGGTCGGAACTTTTTATGTTGTTTGTGCCGTTAGCCCTGCCTTCTCTGGTAGTTCTGCTAAAATGTATGATGTATCAGACAAGGTTGCTGATGAGAACTTGTAATCTTGACAAGTATGAGAATGCAATGTGAACCTCAATTTTAGGACAGCAAGCTGTTGATCATTGAAATTTGTTCGAATTTTGAGCTTTTGGCTCTAATTTTTCTTCGCCAGAATTCTAGCTTTTGATATGTCATATGCTTTAACAAGGAATCAACTCGATTAAAAATTTAGGCGTTGTACTAGTGGTCTTATAGTATGTCTATGCTTAATCAAATGACTTGTAATATTTGAAAGTTTTATATTCATGTGATCCATTGGTGTTCTTATTATTGTCTTTAAAAGCCAACCATTATAAACTTTTCAATAAGACGAAAGCCTTAAAAACATAGTATTACCTGCAATCGTGCTCGTGCAAAACACACGCCGAATTGAACTCCTTATGGAGTTCTTAATTATTTCATATATTTGTAATAATTAGATCAAGATTTGATTTGGTTGCTATAATAGCTTTAACAGTTAACATTTGCAAAGTTGCAATAACTGATGCAAGACATTTTGATGCTGCTCTTACAATTAAAGAATTCGGCTTCTCACTATAACAAATTGGAACTCCGTCATTCATTCCTTTGAATTTGCTGCACTACGTCTAACAATCTCTCAAAGAAACTTAATTAATGTCATCCTACAAAGACGGCCTTATTGTTTACAACTATGCATAAGGATTGATGCAGCCTTGAGTATCTCAACAGTCATCGCTTCCGGAAAAAACACAAGAACACGAAAAGGATCGAAATTTACCCAAAAAAGACGAGAAATGCATTAAGGTAAAAGTATAGATTTTACAAATGATTACAATTATAATATTAACATAGTTTAGCATATTAGACTAATCCAAATACACAACATTTCTCACTTGTGACAGATTCTGGCAGTTGGCATAGTCACACAGATAGGTGCATACTTCTTCTTAGCTTCTTCCGTCCCTCGTTGTGGCTCATCCGCCATGGCAATATTGGAGATGGAGCACACTGCGACAGCTGCAGCAGCAAACACCAGATCTCTTCTTTTTGGGCTCGTCTCTTCCGTAGTGGTGTATTTCATTTCTGGCGCCTGTACGGCCTTAGACATCACAACACCACGACGAGCAGGAGTGGAACATTGTTTCAACGCCGAGGAGACGCCAAGGAATGAGGCTGTCATTGTGATGGAAGCCATAACTGGTTTGTTCTTTCCACTACTGTTAGTTTCACCTGCACAAATGTTTGCTTAGTCTAACATGTATAGTTTGGAAAGAGAGCTTCAAATTTATACTGCAATCAACATGAGATGATTGTGTGATCCATTCCTTATCCCAACAAATGACGTGGCCAAATGGGTGATTGCCAAGTGTTCACATCTAACTTCATCTTAGAATTGGTGGGTCTCATGTTCTTGACCAGAATAAACTAGAAACCTCTTTTTGTCACTTTTGAGGTTTTGTTTTATGTGGATGTGGCCTTAAAATTAAAATTGAAAGCCATGATTCCATGAATGTCTTAGGAGGGGTAATATAACATTTATCTAATAGTTGCACCATAGAATTAAAAAAAATCTCACATATTTGAGTTTTATGGTGCAAACTCCAAGGGGCAGAAGGAATAGTAATTAGTAATTAGTAATTAGTAATTAGTTAGCTTAAGGAATACAAAATTAACAAAGTAAATAGAGGGGAAGGGTAAAAACCCTGTGAATAAGAGATCAAACAAATTAGGTTAAACAAAAACCTATATATTTATCATTATAAAACCCAGTGAATCTAATCAAATTACAGTTTCGAAAAATCATTTCTAATCATCGAGTTTGAAAAGATTAAATCATTAAGCATAGATATAGCAAGATTAAAACTAACTCAATTTGTGGACTTTTACGAGAAAGAAATAGACAAAATCCTGATCGAATTGGGGGAAAGATTTTAAATTTCATACAATTCGTGAAGAAATATCAAAGTACAAGGGTTATTCAGTCAGTGCTCTTGTCCTCAAAACTTGTCGCCTCAGCAGCAAATCTTATATCTATATGTTTCTCCCTCTTTTAGTAAAACTTAAACGATTTCATTTTTTTCTTTTAACGGCGATTTACAAATCTAGCCCATTGTCATTTTTATTCTATGCCCAAGGGAAAAGAAACTGAGAAAAGTGGGAGAAGAAGATACAATGGCGTGATACCAAAGGGAAAATTGCCTTTACCACCTTAATCTTGGAAACAGGGTGCTTCAACCGAGGCATTTGGGGGCGGGGGGTAGAGAAATACTTTTAAAATATAATATTAACACATAACCTATAAAGGAACAACATTCCTGTGCAACGGATCTCAAAGGTTGGATTATCCCGGATTAATCTAAAGTTGAGATTATTTTTGGGAAATTGATAAAAGGTTTGATAATTCTAGGGATTTTTTAGACCTTTTTATTTTGTTGAAACGAAAACTATTTTTGCATAGTGTATAGGAAATTAGGAATACAATTATGCATTCAAATTGACCACAACTTCTCCGAGAGACAAAATATATATTCCCCTCGACCTACCCTATAATTTTAAAAACGATGACATAACTAATTGATCATCCAAATCAACTGGTACTGTCACTCATCTGAAGATCAAATATAGTGCTTTCATTAACAATAAGATTCTTTCGTCTTAAACCTTTATCATCAAATTGATGTTCGTCCACTACAACATGTAGGATCCCAAATCAAAAGCTAAATCAAATCGAAAAAAGAAGAGGAAAGATGTAGGAAGATGAGAAAGTAAAGCTTTAGTTTTGTAATCATAGTCGAGATATGTTTATCAACAATCCATGAAAAATATACCCAATTGCAAGGACAACAAACAAAAAGTAAAGGGTACTTGAAATTCTACATTGAAGAATAAGCAGGGTACTTTCTTTTGGTTGAATGACGTGAGATTAGAAAAGTAATGGGTTTTCGAAGAGAAGACAAACGTAATCTAAATGTGCCTTTTACTATCAAGTATCAACACCTATGGCTGTGCAAGTCCCACCTCCATCTTCATAATTCTCATCATCTACACAAACTCGGTATATTTTTCACTCTAACATTCGACTTTCTTCATCAACAAATTGCACAATTGATTATTTAAGAAAATTGTCGGCTGGCTCTGGAATTAGGGTGGTTGTGGTTGAATTTTATTGAATTCAATCAATTTGAAATAAGGAATTAGGGTGGTTTATGATTGAATTTCCTTAAAATTAATCCGGCTCTGGAATTAGGAGTTTTAGTTTTGGCAACGGATCAGGAAAACTGAGAAACAGTGTATCACTACTTACCGACGGAGAAAAGAGAATAAGGGGTGGTACTGATACATGTGCATTCGGGAGAAGGCAAACTGAAATGCCAGAATCACAAAAGTGGATTATGCAATTTTGTTTCCATTTTGACATAACTTAGAAAAGGTTGATTTTTAAAACAGTTTCGCCTAACACGATCAGTGTTTTGTAATTTTGAAAACAAAAAAACACAAAACCAAAATATTACCTTACGGCACGTAACTATCTATATTTACAGGATCTAATAATACCATAAAACAAATTAATAAAATTGAAATATAAATGGAAGCTAACACATATATAAAACACATGTTTGATGAATCTAACTGGCTTATGAGTAAACAAGATGAAGTGAGAAAGAAAACCTGAACTAAAAATTTCTGAAGTCTTCATGCATGGACCTAGATTCCTAGATAATAAGCCAACCCCATCTGTATTAAGGATCAGATACCATGTTTCTGCACGCAAAACCATCTAGGGAGACGTTGGTTCTTTTGGCCCCCATGGTTAGGGTCTTGATCCTACGTTGCGAGAATAAGGTGCAACAGACAGGTTGAGGGGGCTTCCTTCTATACCTAGCAGAAAGAGTTATTACAATTATGAATGATTCACGGTTTACAGTTTACACGCGGCATTAAAGAAACCAACAGAAGCGAGAATAGGGTCTTGTCTCAGTTGGAGCAACTACCGCCTTTCCTAGGCAAGGTCTTGGGATTTAATCTCACCTAGTCCCTCCTTCCCTCAGCCTAATTTGTAATCCAAAAGAAGAAAAAAAAGAAGTCAAGTAGCCAACATTAAAAGGAAACTATCTTAAATCGTATCAATTGTGATAATAAACTCGGTTCAAACAATCATCTTGGCATCGTGTGAAGTAATGTAAATAGATGATCAATCGTACTCATTGTGAAGCGAAACTCCATCATAACTACAAGTCCACAACACTTTGAGCAAACCAAATCTCCATATTGAAGTCAAAGAATAACAAAATCAAAGATCTAATCGCTAATCTCATTCAGGTGGGTCAGCTGCATGAGCTAGATATATATCCCGTATTATACACAATCCACAAAAACCCTGCTCTGCCATTCATGTCTATCTAGTGCCAGATATCAAAATCTTACAATATTAAAAAGAGAAAGGACTTCAGAAATACCAAATGAACAATCAATTAACACTCGAGGCTCCTTCCTTAGCTCTTTCACGGCTAGGAATACAGATATTCATTGCCTTACATGTTAAGATAATAAATGTTGATGGAAAAACTGTTGCTTCTAAGAAACCTATAATAAGAATTAAATCAAATAATTTACTAGTGGACAAAAAAAAGGGAACAATCTAACCATTTATCTGGTAGACTATCGAAATCCATGAGCAACCCCAAAGCTCCTTGTCAGCAGCAATGTACAGCGAACAGGAAAATAGGAGTTTTCTTAGTGACATCAGATAGCAGCTTCAAGGTGCCATCCTGCAACAGTTCCTATAGACAACAACCACATTCAGAATGTATAATCCCTAAAGACTTAAATATATCACAGGAATACAAATTGTCAAGTTAAATCCAAAAGACAACATGCAACTAAGAATGGAAATTAAAGATAGGGTTTATCTTCCCGGGGCTGTTTGACTAAAGATGCCCCTTTTTGTACTGCAGTCTTCCACCAGATACTTATAGGAAACCCACGACTATATTATTCTTACATTTTGTATCATAAGACTTGATAACTGATTCATGAATGCAATTTCACAAGTTAGACATGATACAACGCATGAATATAGAGGCTTCAAATTAGGGCAAAGTAGAAAAAGAAGGCAAACCCCATATCAAGCAAAACAGTTTGTATCCCTAGACTATATGATTAAAGCATGGACGCATTTTCATCCTGTATATTTAACTTAATACTCCCTCCTATTCATTAGTATTGTCCACTTTGGGCTTGGATCGGATTTTAAGAAAAAATGATAGTGGGGTATTTTAAGTGATTATAATAATTGAAAAGGTGGTAGTGGGGTATTTTAAGTGATTATAATAATTGAAAAGGTGATAGTGGGTTATTTTAAGTGATTATAATAATTGAAAAGGTGGTAGGTGGGGTATTATTAAATAATATAAGTTGGGATAGTTGTGGGTATTTAGGTAAAAAGTTTTGCCAAAAATAGAAAGTGGACAAGTGAAGTGACTTTACCAAATAAGGAAAGTGGACAAAACTAATGAATAGGAGGGAGTATAAATGTAGAAACACGGTGGCTTCTTAGTTAGGCAGTCCTTATATTAATTAAAATATTTGAATCCAAAGACTCTATGGCTGGTGCATTTTCACCATGAAGTTGTTTAAGTACATAGATCTTGTGGCTTTTCAAAAGGCGATATATTCAAGAAAGTGAACCTCATAAATATTTGTAAAATAAAAAATAATCACTGATAAGAGAACTTTTACACGACTGAAAAAGAAAATAAGGATGCGGGAATATCTGAAATGTTGACTTAAACCTAAAGGTCATCCATAAGCAACAAATTTAACCAAGGCAATAACTGATGTGCTAAAAGAATAACTACCACACATCACTTGTCATCTGCAAGGGTGAGGATGACCCATAACAATCAAGAAAAAGCACCAAAAAGATTCTCTATCTACTCAATAATGCTAGAAACGTTGTTGAAGCTTGAAACAAGTAATATCACGAATTTACGCAAAACAACCCCTCACTAATTTTAAAAGGTAATAATATAAGGCACAATTGTTACCTATGCAAGACAAAAGATGATTACTACTTTTAAATGGCAGAGAGATGCACAATGCCTATCTAGTTCCAAAGAGCACCAGCTTTATGATGTGTTCAAACCTTCCTGCTGTGCAGATGCTAAACAAATCTTTGACAGAGGTTGTACTATGGGTTTAATAATAAAGGAACTAGACTACCAAAACAGCGGATATAATCAATTTGGATCAGTACGAAGAAATTAAAGCGTCATTGCTGAATCCAAATTGTCATTAATGGAACATGTAAATACTGATATTAAGACAAGTAAAACAATCAAGACATTTTGAACAAGCGCAATTAATGAAGTTTGCAATTTTATAAAAGCATTTTTAACACTAAAAAGATCACATAAACGAATCTACAGCCTACACAAAAGAAACTATGACAATAAAACCAACACCAACATCAATGATGTGTACATCTAAGATATTGCTATTTGGTGTGATTTAAAAACCTAAACCCAGCTCCTAAGACTTTTCGGGTATGCCAAAGATTTAAAGCTATGACTCTCTTGTATTTTATCCAAGACTCCAGTTTGTAGCATCCAATACGCAAATTAGTCTCCTTTAAACCCTTTACTTTGCGGACTTAATCTTCATTTTGTGCAATACATTTCACAAGAGACTGACTATTCACTAAGGCATCCTCCGGGTTGCTTGAGTTTGCCAATTGTGCATTGCCATCATCTTGAACAGTCTCATCATGGGAAGAACTAGATAAAATCTGATGACATTCAGCAGCATCCACAGTTAAAGGCTCACAAACATGGCTTTCCTGTTCATTCACGAGAACTTCTTCATGAATAGTGACAGAAGAATGACCAAAAGGGGTTTCTATATGCCCCAAAGCAAAAGCTTCCACTGATTCGACAAGTG